>BSBN01001157.1:6663661-7284881 GCA_027924645.1 Cunninghamia lanceolata
CCTTCCTCCTTTGGTTGAGGTTGCTTTCTCTTCTTACCTCTATTGTATCTGTAGATTCCATTGTCATATCTATTTCCACCCACTTTCCTCTCTGCGATTTAGTAGTTCTACGCCATCCACGTCCTCTCTCCATGGCCTCCTCTGGATCCTATAATACACAACAATGACAATAGTCACATAACAACTATGCACCAAGAGAATATTCTTGAATTTATCTTGTTAATACTTTTTCTTTTCATTAAGACACACTATGAAAAACAAAATAGGACATTGCAACATTTTGCTCTTCAAAAAACGTTTACACGTGGAATCTTGACAACTAGAGCTCAAATCTTATGATTACAAGATGACTACAAATTCACATCAAAAAGACATTTATTTCATATTTGACTCTCATATTTGACCATCATAGTGTTGATCTACTATTGTAGTGGGATCATGAGGATTCAAAGGTTGTCATATCACTTCTATCGTCCAAATACCACCTAATGTTGTACTAACAATGATTTAGAATCTTTATTAGCAAGTCAATGGACTGATATGGGAATAAAGGGCATCCACCATATGATATAAGATGGTGACTAACAAAAATAAGCAAAGGCATTGCTAACCTTATAAGTTAGGTAATCATTTATTATTAAAAAATGCTATTATAGCAACCACCTTAAAATTTTGCCTTGACTATTAATAGGGGTATCAAAGATCATCTTTCAACCATTAGGATTGTTATAACATACAATTGTTGGTATATGGTGGATTACTATCATTATAGGGGGATGATATCAAGGACCATCATTATGCCTTGTTATAGCTGATGGACAATCATCCTAAGTATTGTTACAACCCAAAAGGTCTATCACAACCCCAAAGGACTATCACAAATGTTATTAGGTCATCCAAACCATTGCTCCAATATTCACCATCATATGAATATCATAATTAACATTGTAGAGGTTGTCATACCATGAGTTATAGGTAACAACCATAGGAGGTTTAAAAGCAACACTAGCAACATTAAGTTATTGTCATAGTACACCTAGGATAGCTAGATATGCATCCATAGAGTTATTACTATAAAATTGTCTCATTAATCTTGTGACTAGGTTAAGTCACTATCATAGTAACAATGTAGTTAGTCATCAATCAACATGTTGTCTTTGCATTTCAATGAGATCAATTCTTGAAAAATGATAATCCAAAGGTTAAAGAGACAAGTTGGTACCTTACCTAAGTTGTCATGTTCTTGAAACCTTGTCACTATAAAGAGGAGATATATATCTAGAGAGTAATGTCACAAGGACATAACCAAAATGCACTTATTGGCGCTAAATTAGGTGCACTTTGTGCCACCTTTGACAACCCAAAATGATTACATTTAGGCCTAAAAGTAGGTGCTAAAGTCAGCATTAACTACGCCGAGTATAGCACCGAGTAGTAAATCAAAAATAAAAACTTCCCACCTGAATTATATGAGAAATTCGATAATTACAAGAGAAAAATGCCGCGTGAATTAGAGGAGAAAAAAGAAGAAAAATGCCGTGCAAAGAGAGGAGAAAAAAGGGAAAAACAAGAAAGTAGATGAGAAATTCGATTTAGTTTGCGACATCATAGGTAAGGTTACAATAAAAAAAAAATTGTTCCCAAAAATATTTATGTTTCGATTAAATGGAGAGGATTGTGAAGAAAGGGTTGTGAATATTGTTTTGTTTACAGGTGAATCATTCAAGTCTCATGTGGTTGCAAAGGAGGAGGGTAAAATTGTAGACATTGCATTATTTCCTCTACATTGAATGCATTTTTCAAACCCCAATGCCCAGGTTCACTTATCATTCCCATCAATACCTTTCTCTGAAGACAAATTTCTTGCTTCCTTCCTAAAAAAGTAGTCAAGTGCTTTAAGACAAGTCGAGTGTGAGAAAACTAAAATTAGGCCTTTTAAGACGAGGGTGAGCAAACTAAAACAGAGGTTGGTCGAGAAAATACGAGGAGATAGGGCTTTTGAGACAAGGGTGAGCAAACTAAAATTAGGCTCGGAACAATAGATTCCATCCCAAGGCAGCCATTAATTCATAGGTAAACAGCTTCATGATTTGCTCTACAAAGTAAAGGTCAAAAACCTTGAGGGATACAAAAAAACTAGATGAAAACTTTCATACCTGGCAGTGTGTACTTTGTTTGCCTCCATAGACTGAATGAAAATAATTTGCCCTAGGTCACCTCAAAATGTCAAGCAATAGAGGGAAGAGAGTAAAGGGAGTAGACTCTGGCCACAATGAGGTAATTCATTGTGAATTTATAGATTTGTAAATGTTTCCATTGTTTCTTTGATTTTTAGTTTTTAGTTTTTTATTTGTAAATTTAAAAGAAGAAATTTATTATATATATATAGGAACATGAGACTAACAAAGATAAAGAGGCATTGGCTTCCATATTGGGGGTAGAGGTAGTGAACAAATTAGATGGTGTGGACTTGACAATGCTTGCCAGATACATAGAAAAATGATCTGGTAAAGCCCCTGAAACATTAAAACCAAATCAACAGTGTCAAAGGGAATCAATTGATTCCCCAACTAGTCCTGGATCGAGCAAAAGATCTAGGAGGAAATCAATAACAATAACCTCTAAGAATGTGGAACAGGGAATAGAGGCTTCCAATGTCCCACCTACTCCTGGGACATAGACTTCTTCGACCACCATGCCATGTTTTGCATCTTGCATTGGTACCTACGATACCAAGATAGAATACGATGTGGTTTCAGGGAAAATCCGAATGACAGATGCTGGAAAAATATTTGTGAATAGGTTGAAGGAATCATGCCTTCAACGGTTCAAAGACCATCTACATTTGCCATTCTCAAAGATACCCATGCACCTGCAAAAAGTAGTTATCCAAGACATGGAGACTGAATTTGGCACATGTTGCCCTGTAAAGAAGATAAAGCTACAAATGTCTCAAAACTACAAGGGATTTCAATGCAACCAAACAAAGAAGATAAAAAAACTCCCTCTCGAGCTAAGGCTCAAAAAAAGGCCAATTGATGTAAGTTTGAAAGTATGGAAAGAGCTTGTAAAAGCATATGAGAAGTCCGATGCACCAAGGAAGTCCGGTGAGGAGAGTATGCAGGTATTTGAATTTGCTCATAAGATTATATCAAATTTATTAAACAATTTTTAAATTTTATTTGTGCATAGTTAAATTGAATTAGTATATGTTTCGAGACAAGGCCACCAAGGCTAGGCTTGAAAAACTTTGTGCCATGCATCACAGTGGCCAAAAAGGTTTATAGGCCTTGATCTATACATTTGTAAGTATATTTAATATGTTAAATGATATTTTTTTATTTCCTAGGAAAAAGTAAATGATTGCATATTAATTAGTTTAACTAGTCCATGTGCCATGTTTTGACAGGAGGAGAAATATGGCCGGCATCCAAGCCAATTTGAAAAGGAAATGTTACAAAGAAAAAAGTGGACCGATTTTGTAATCTAGATGGAGAATGAAGTATCAATAGTTGACTTTCAATAACTTAGTTGGATATTGTTGTGTTAATATGTCAATTTGCATTTCTTGTGTTGAATTATTTATTAATGTGTAGGATGAGTTCTAAAGTGCTTCTTTATTGGCCCTAGATCCCACTCAATTGTCCCATTATTTGTAGTCCTAGACATGTGCACATGTCCTCCTAGTTACCTTATTGCAGTGTTGAGATTTGAAATTCAGTCACTCTCATTATGAATGCACCTTTTTACCTTTACAGAATAATCATATAAGTGTGCATTTTGTCTCTATGCTTCCAAGTCTTCAAACTATCATTTCAACTAGGATTTAATCAATAGGCATATTTTCCCATGGTTTTCCCATCAAATTGCAGAAAGTATCCCTCATCGTTTGTATGCAATAGGGATTGTTCAGAGGATTCAATGGGGGTATCTAATGTAGGAGCATCCAGTGGTGTAAGGGCAATCTTGCATCACCCAAAAAAATATGTGCTTCAAAATTGTTTATGTTCTTTCCATTTCTTTTCAAAATTTGTGGTTCTAGTTCCATAATCGCTTGAATAATGATGTAGAACTTTCAGTTTTTCCAAACTGCTAAAAATAATAACCTGCTATTTTTAGAAATTTTACATTTGGGCATGAAATGAAGTGAAAATTTACATGAAGCTTCATAACTGAAAAATAAGACCTTTGGTGAAGGATTCACGCAAAGATCATTTGCGAGCTGAAAGATATTAAAGTTTTCATTTCTTGAAAAATCCCTGAAAATTATTCAAACTTAGGTTTGAGGCACTAAACAGCCCCATAATAGCCCAAAAATGGATGGAACTGGTAGAGTATTTCTTAGCGCGTAGAGCACTCCGTGAGCTTTCCGACGCATAAAACAATTCGTCAATCGGATACCCGGATCAAAAGTTATGGCTCCCGGAAGTTGACCTATTTTTGGAGGGAGAAGCAAATTTTGAAATTAGGTTGTTAGCTGCCAAAAAGGCTATTAATAAATTTTTGGGAACCTTGGGTGGTAGTAGAGTTAAGGGGGGAAGCATAGAGTCAAGAATAGGCAAGAAAATAGAAACCCTAGCTGATTTGGGGTTACAGAAGGCGAATGATTCCAGAGTCTTGGGATAGGAAGCTGTAATGTGTTGCAGCCTATGGAGGGTTGATTCCTTTGATTGTATTTGAGCTTTTGTAATGTAACAAGTTGTCCAAATAAATAAAGAAAGCTCTATTTTTTGTGTGCAATTTCTATTGTTGTGTGTTTTATGATTTACCCCCTTCATCAGTATCAGTAATTATAGAAGTCTCCATCAGAGTTGTCTATTGCCTTTAGACTGTATGTACTCCAAAGTTCTTAAGGAAAAGTAAGAGCCATACCGAGACAAGTGACACAGTAAGTATTTCCTCTATGGGATTGAAGCACCACTTCTCAGTATTTTTTTTCTTGTATGTATGGATATACTCACTAAGGATGAAACCACAATAAGCCTTGCAAACTCAAGGGGTTAAGAAAGTCATGCATGAATCAGTAGTATAACTTATTACACATATTAAATGGTTGTGTGGGTAAATGTTTCTTCCACCGTAATTAGGGTACAAGGGATTGGTTTATTAAATTCTCGTCCATTGCATTTTTTTTACTAGCTCTACACCATACCAAAAATATGGTTCTTGAGGCACATAGTCAACGCCCTTAAATGTAAGATTTCTCTTAGATGACAAATGATTACTCTTATATCTTTGGGGACCCTTCTTGGTGCCATTAGGATCATAATGAGTATACTAGTCCTGTGCTTGCTTACAAAAAGTGGTTGCAATTAACCTAATCTTGTGGTCATTATCCACAACATTTTGTGTGTGCCATGCTATCTCATATGCTTAAGTTTAATGGGCTAATAATGAACAGAAAATCCTTGTTTGCCTACCTCCAACTAATGACTTAAGATCCCATTTTTGGATTCCTTATGAAGTCAGGGTGATTTGAAGGAATATCAAAGTTGCACTCCAAGTAGATCAAAGTTGCACTCATTTGTTTTCTTTCTTTTCTAATGAACATTTATTTAGAAGCCCTTTCCTACACCCAAATCTTCCGTTTTAAACTCACTTGTATGGAAGATGCATTAAAGGTATCAATTATATATGTTCCATGATTTAAATCCCTTATTTTGTGGTTCTCAATATGACAGAAAGAAGGATGTTGTTGCTTCTTAGACTTGTTGCACACCTTGCACTAGGTCCACAGGCTGGTGGAATGGTATTCGAGGATACAATGGCTCTCATATCAGATTTTTTGCAAGGAATCAATTTAAAATGGTTTGAGGCCTAGCTTTCATTCCAACCTAGGATTCCATCACAATAATGTCATATTACAGTCTTCAAATATGTGTATAGTTTATGTGCATGGTAGCAACCATTTAGTAATAATTTCTCACACACCACACTGTAACTGAGATGTGTGAATGCCCTAAAACTATACAGGTTCAGTCCAAACACTATCATAAGATCATGCTTGATAAGATCATAGATACATCATAGTTTAGGTGTGGGTAGGACTTCCTTAGGGTAGGTAGGACTTCCTTAGTGTAGCCCTAACTATGCATTGTAGTAGAATCATTATATTGACCATTCCAAGTTTAGACTAGTAGGGAAAATGGAGTTTCAAGACCCTTGCCAGCCAAGGGAAGGTTGATATAAGAATTTTGAGGGACCTAGGGTAGTGACAATCATATAGTACTGGGTTTGTGTTATGTTTGGAACCCATAAAGTCTTGAGGTCTTCTTAGAAGGGTGATATGTGACTAGGGTATGAAGGCTAGGACTTTGTATGTAATCTTAAGCCCTCCTTTTGGATTTGTTGGAAGCCTTCTTCATTGATACATAAGGACTGTCAAGACTCCTATGATAGTGCATTAGAGAGGCATTGAAATCACAAAGGAGATAAATGTTATTAGGCCATCACCCATTGAAGAAGGGATTTTCATAAAGAGCATGATAGTGTTACGTTGTCATAGTCATAAAGGGGATAGTCTTTGTGGTGGTAATTATAGTTACTAAGATTACATCCACCTTCCTAGGGTCTACAGAAATGCCTAAAGTTGAATATGCCTATTTTAAAGATCTTGCAATGAGTATTTTCCATTCTTTTACCCCCCTAATGATCCAAATATTGAATATAAAGGTGTGGAAATTATTGACTAACCTTACTACTATCACAGTCAATTTGCTAACATGCAAGACAATCATGAGGTTTTTCTTGTTTTATTCAAGATTTATATAATCTTCATTATTGATAAGATGGGGGTCTGCTATTCCCAAATTGTCTACGACAAAATACCAATGGAGACCTCCCCAATCCTCATCTCAAGTTTCAAATGCACAATGAAATGATAGAGGACAATCATAACTGTCATAATAGTACATTAGCATTTTTTGTCTCAAGGTGGCCCTTGAGACTGCTAAGGGGATGGATATAGAGGATTGTCTCTACATTTCTAGTCTAGATTAAGGAAGACATGATTTAAGAGTTCATTGGATTTGATGGCTACAAGACATTCATCAAATCCACACAAGGTGGCATGGTCAGGTTTCTAAATGCTTAAGTCCTCCTTTGTTAGATGTAGTTGCAATTGCCCTGTTAGACATGTATGCAAAATGTGGAAGCATAGACAAGGCATGTGAACTATTTGATAGAATGCCTCAAAGAAATGTGGTCTCATGGACTGCAATGACTGCATGATATGCACAAAATGGATTTGTTGAAAAGGCTTTAGAAAATTTAAAGCAAATGTAATTAGCTGGTGTAAAGCCAAATTCCACAACCTTTGCTAGCATCCTCCCTTCCTGTGTCAAAATGGGAGCTTTGGAATAGGGTATGGACATGCATCAATACATAAAGGATAGAGGAATGTTGTCAAATGTTGTAGTTGCAACTGCCCTGTTAGACATGTATGCAAAATGTGGAAGCATAGACAAGGCACGTAAACTGTTTGACATAATGCCTCAAAGAAATTTTTTTTTTGGTAAGCACTACCAGATATGGGGGTAGCTCCCTATATTAAAATATCAAAAAAAAAGTTACATAGAAAGCTGAGGCATTACATCTAGTGATATATAAAACCTATGCCTTCAGTAATATCCACCATCCTATCTATTACATTTTCATCAATCAGACCTGGGTTGGCTTCTAGGAATTTCAAGAACTCTCCTATGTTATTTTCTTTCTCCACGCCCTTTTTGTAGAGGGCCCAGGCTTTGTGCAGCTTCACCTTCTTCTTCTCCTCATTCAAGTTGAGGGTGGCAAGAGCAAATCCTTGTTCTAGCTCCACTGCCACACCATTCATGGTAGTCCTGATCATGTCCATCAGATCTTCCCTCACCAATCTCATTGCAGCTCTTAGCCCCTAGAGCCTTGCTCCCACAACCTTTACATAGTTCTGGAAAAAATGTTCCAGCACTTGTCCGTCATGAGTGTGCCCTCCTGACTAGAAACCAGCCCCCATTACTTTCAAGAAGGTCACTTTTTCTTCATCGAAGGGTTTGTTGAATAGGTACGCAATCTATTTCCCTCTACTTTCATCCTCCTCGCAGCCGCACTCCACTCTGAAATGCTGACGCATCACTTCATTTGGACCATTCCTGAGAACAAACAACATAATATGCTTCAATCTCACCTTAGCTTAAAAAGAAGCCTGTGGGCAAGTTCTCCCCCGACCTCCAATCCTGAGGATCACCATTCCATTCGAGGGATTTTGCCACCTATTGGAAGGTGGTACATTCGCATCTCAACGGATCGCCTCCATTTGCAAGTTCATTCTTAGAGTCTGCCATCATATCCTGCTTGAGGATTCTCCTGCTTCTCCTACGGTGGCCTCTTGTTTTATAGAAGCCTTGAGAGGCTTCATCAAAGCCTACAGATCCCAAGGCTAGCAAATGAGTGAATGGACTATGTCGAGCCTGCAACTGATTTGCACTTTAGTAGTACTTCTACGCTCATTCCACCGGCCTCCATTCGGACTCACTTCTGTCCATGCCTTCAAGAGATTGATGTGTGACAAACCTTACACTAGTAATTGATAGGAACATCCTTTCACTTTTGCAGTAGTGGACAATTTTATGAGTCTCATGACATATGGTGCAATTAGGTATGTGTTGAGCAAGAGGGAACTATGTGGCATTAATAGCTTAAGCTCCCACCACTAGATAGTTTGTAGTTGTATGCCCCTTAGTGTGGCACTTTGTTCATCATAAACATAAAGGATAGAAGAATTTTGTCAGATGTTGTAGTTGCAACTGCCTTGTTAGACATGTATGCAAAATGTGGAAGCATAGACAAGGCACGTGAACTATTTAACATAATGCCTCAAAGAAATGTGGTCTCATGGACTGCAATGATTGCAAGATATGCACAAAATATGGAATCATATACAAAAAAACATGAACTGTTTGACAGAATTCCTCAAAGAGATGTCATCTCATGGAATGCAATGATTGCAGGATATGCACAAAATGGATTTTGCAAGGACACTCAAAATCTTTGAATTAATTAAGCACTCTGGAACATATCCTAACATTGTAAGCTTTGCTTGTATTCTAGGTGCATGCAGCCATGCAGGTTTAGTGGATGAGAGTTGTACATACTTCAATCACATTTGTAACCCTTATTGCATTACACCTATAGTTGATCATTATGTGTGCATGGTTGACCTCCTTGCATGTGCTGGCTATCTTGAAGACACCCTAAACTTTATCTTTCTTTCTAAATCCCCAAATTTGCCCTATTCCCACTCACATTGAAGACCTGTGAGCAGGAATAGGGCTAACAATTTTTCTTTCTAAAATCGATTAGATAAAGCCATATTACTTACTTCATTTTTTTTTCAAACAAAATAGACCTTTATCTTAAGGTTACTCATGAACCTTCAGATAAATAATTATTGAAAAAAAGTTGTGCATTCCTTAATGACATGTAAGAGAATTTAATCAACTACTACTTAAAACTCTTTAATGTTTCTGTCTAATGCAGGTTATTAGATTATTAGTAAAAAATAACATATATGGACCAATCAATTTGTGGCACTTAAGGTTATGTAATAGAATTTACAGTTGATAGTTAAATTGTATATCAAATTTTTTTATGATCTTTACTAACATTTATTAGAATTGTTGCATGTTTTACATCATTGGAATGACATTAGCTGTAACTTTTTTGAAATTTTATTATGGCATGTGCACTTTGATATGATGTAATATGATTATGGTTTCATTTCATATGTTGTAATATTAGAGATATAACAGAAAAATAAATTATTGCATGAAATAAATAATAACTTTTCATTTTAAATATTTTTTTTGCAAAACACGGGTCTTCCAGAAGATCAAGATAATCCTCATGATATAGATCCATATTATGTTGGTTCTGGTATAGATCACATGGCAAAGGATGATGATGACATAGATACAAAAGACACCAAGGCTGATGATGATGATGACGACGACAATGATGATCATGATGATGATCATGATTGTGATGATGATGATGAGGCAGTTGCTGGTAGTAGCCAGTGACATTCATGATCATATAGACTGCATCATGGATCATTGTTGATATATCGTTATGATGCCTCTTTTCATGGTTACTATCATATGTATCATTTTCATGGCCAAAAATTTATGTATCATTTTGACTTATATCATTTGGACATTTATCATCTTGACTTGTATCATTTTGAGTTACATAATTTATCATTTTTACTTATATCATTTGTACATGTATCATTTTGACTTATGTCAACTGTTGGACATGTATCATTTTGACATGTTATTGATCTACTGGCATATTTGTCTTTCACTTGTTTTAGTTATATATGATGATGATCTTATCAGTATTGACTTGTCAATTTATATATATTGAAAGTGGTCAATAATTTTTGGATGGATATTTATTACGTATGATTATTTTAATTTACTGCTCAGGATGGATGTTGTCAAATTCAATTAAATTATAGATATTTGACTCACTTGTTTTAATTATAGATGATGATGATGATCATGTTATAATAATTATCTTGTTATTTAATCATGAGTTAAATAATTAAATTACTTACTCTATAATCATATGAGTTATTTAAGAGGCATGATATATTTAACTAATTAAATTGAAATAAAACATATTATTTAATTTACTTACTCTATAATCATGAGTTATTTAAGAGGCATGATATATTTAACTAATTAAATTGAAATAAAACATATTAAATTAATAAATGTAAGCAAAACAAGAAGCATTTTAAGAAGCAAAAAATGAAGCAACAATGGAAGCCAAACTAGAAGCAAACCAAAAGCAATCTTGGAAGCAAAACTTGGCGTTATCTAGGAAGCAAAAATAGAAGCAATTCAGGTAGCAAACAAAGAAGTAATAATGGAAGCAATTTTAGAATCAACAAAAGATGCAATAATAGAAGCCATATTAGAAGCAACAAAACACGCAAAATTGGAAGAAACAAGCGATGTTATAGCGGAAGTAAAATTGGAAGCAAAACCAGAAACAAAATCGAAAGCAAAAGTGGAAGCAAAATTGGAAGCAAAATCGAAAGCAAACCTAGAAGCAAAATCGGAAGCAAAATTGGAAACAAAAGTGGAAGCAAAACTAGAAGCAAACCTGGAAGCAAAACTGGAAGCAAAATTGGAAGTAAAACTAGAAGCAAAGCCAGAAGCAAAATTGGAAGCAAAACTGGAAGCACAATTGGAAACAAAACTGGAAGCAAACTTGGAAGCAAAAGTGGAAGCAAAACCGGAAGCAACACTGGAAGCAAAACTAGAAGCCAAAGTGGAAGCAAAACTGAAAGCAAAAATAGAAGCAAAATCAGAAGCAACACAAGAAGCAAAATCGGAAGCAAAAAAAATTGGTGCTAAATTTGGTGCTAAACCTGGCACTAAAACCCGATGCTAAACCCAACGCTAAATTCGGCACTAAACCCAGCACTAAATCCGGTGCTAAATCTAGCACAAAAGTGAAATACAATTGGGCACCAAGTTTGGCGCCAACATAAGTGTCCAATTCATGAACTCAAATGCACTAAATTTCGGTGCTATTTTAGGTGCTAATTGATTCTTTTGTTGTAGTGTAACTTTGTTTTAAGGGCTTTAACCGAAGGAAGTTGCTACTCCCTAAGTAACTTTGATTTAGGGTCACTCCCAAGGAATCTTCTACTCCCTGATGACTTTGTTTTAGGGTCACTCCCAATGAAGCTACTACTCCTCGAAACGAGAACACACTTACAAAAGATTACAGTATGACAATCTTTTTACTGACATTGAAACTCACACTTTTGATGATTGCCCTTTTGCCTCTACACACTTCCTTCTAAGGATCAGATTAGTTAGGCACACTTTATTCTTGATCACTGTCACAAATATATCTTCAAGATGAATCTGGACAACATCAACAGCCTCTTCTCTTTCTCCTTCAGTCACACATCAATAATGCATTTATTCTGCCTTTTATTTGCTTGCAAAATTTTTAATCACATTACAATCACACCTCGCCTCACTCACTTTGATTCACTATTTATACATGATATGCCATTGATTACATTGCTTGTTGGCCAGATACAACATGAAAAAATACATTTACAAGTCGGCCAGACATCACACAATATGAAACCGTGTAGAATATAGGTCCTAAGTGAAACCACACATTACACTAGCAGAAGATCCAAGCCTTGCGAACATCAACACTTGCTTAACCGGGTCCAAAACATCCTTCACAACATCAAGTACCAAGAAATTACATCCACACACTCCGTTGATTTGGAAATAGTATAGCTTTAAGGAAAACACATGAAGACTTGAAGTATAATGGCCACATCAACTTGGAAACCTTGTACGGGACTAGAAACAAGAAAGATCTTCATGAAACTTTTCCAAATGAGTCCACATGACTCATAAAACATCCCCAAACACACCTTTGCCACTGCACATCAAAGAATTGTGCCGCACAACTTCAATCATTAACTCTGAAATCAATCTATCATTTGGAACATACTGCAACATGTTGCCATTTGAAAAACTAAGCTGCGGACCTCCAAGAACCTTGAAACTACAAGGAAGCATGTAATACACATCTATAAACATGTCCTCAAAACCACAAGGGAAAACATTCATTTGCGGAGGAATGTGGAGCATTCCATCAGGACTTCATCACTATTTACTCTACCAGAACACATGTCAATACTCTATCATGCATAACTTTCATAGCGGAAGGACAAATGATTTGAAAACTTGGAATTATTACTTTCACTATAGCCTGAACACAATTCCAAGACCACATGGCCATATCTACAAATGTAGAGGAATGTGGAGCATTCCATTGGCCTACATAGAACATCTTCATAGAAGTGACACTGTCTTCAAACAATCAATGAACAAAACACTCTTTCGATAATGCAATCATCATGGAACTTGAAAAAAAATACTACATGCCATCAATAGCATCAGTAACACATTTGATCATCTTTGTGCTTCTAATTCCCATCTTAATATGAACTATATCTTCTTCCTTCTCTTGTTGGATGGGGCATGACATCCAACCATGAGCTGTATCTTCTTCTCTTGCTCTTCTTCTCACTGTATCTTCTTCTCTTTCTCTTCTTCTCTTGTTGGATAGGGTATAACATCCAACCATGAACACCATCACACCACTATGATAGTGTTGACATCAATGACAACCTAGTGATAGTGTTGACATCAATGACAACCCTAAGAACCATTTGTGTAACAATCTCTCCCTTTGGCATTGATGGCAACACATCTCTCCCTCTCCCCCCCTTTGGCATCGAGGACAAAGGGCAATCACTACCTCAATCACAAACCTGCACATGAATTCTTCCTTAGGCCATGATTTCTTGCAACAAACAAGCTCCCATAACATCAGCAACCACTACCTGCTCCCCCTGAGAGGTAGTTACTATCAATCTAGGAACAAGATATAGCATGAACTCCCCTTGAATAGATGCACCATTATGCATCTTAGCAAGGAGGGGCAATTACCCCTAACCTTTGCTAGAGATCCTCAAAAGTATCCTTTTCCAAAGCCTTTGTGAAAATATTTGTTATTTGATCCTTAGTAGGAACATATTCCAACTTTACTTCCTTGTCTACGACCTTCTCTCTCAAAAAGGGATACTTGATTGTTATATGCTTGGTTCTAGAGTGCATCACTAGATTCTTGGAAATATTGATAGCACCTGTATTGTCACACAAGATAGGAATAGGCTCTTCATACAATACCTTGATGTCCTTTAGGGTTTGCTTCATCCACAACACTTGTGTATAGTAGGATGCTGCTATAATGTACTCTGCCTCTATAGAAGATAGGGACACTAAATCTTGCTTCTTACTCTACCATGAAACCAATATGCTTCCTAGAAAGAAAGCACCACCACTTGTACTTCTTCTATCATCAACACAACCATCCTAGTCAGCATCAGTGTAATCACTTAAATCAAAGTCATTACCTCTTGGATACCATAGGCCATAGTCCCGAGTTCCTTTCAAGTATCTGAATATCCTTTTCACTACTTTCTCATGTGTCTGCTTTGGATTGGCTTGATATCTGGAAACTACACATACTACATGCATAATATCAAGTCTAGAAGTAGTCAAGTACAACAGTGCTCCAATCATAGACCTATAGACAGTCTGATCTGCCTCTAGAGAGTCATCATCTTTGCTCAAGTGACATCCAATGACCATGGAAGTATTCATTGGTTTTGAATCCTCTATAGCAAACTTATTCAACAACTCTTTGACATACTTAGCTTGAGAAATAAAGATACCACCATCTAACTGAGAAATTTAAAGTCCAAGACATTTCACCAATCATAGACATCTCAAACTCTTTTTGCATCTCCTATGTAAACCTCTTACACATATCATCATCTCCACCAAAGATGATGTCATCAACATATACTGCAACTATCAATATCATGTCTCCTTTGATGTAAAGATTGCTAGATGTAGTACCTTTCTTGAAGCCTTGCTGAAGTAAGTACTTGTCCAATCTAGCATACCATGCTCTAGGTGCTTGCTTGAGACCATACAGAGCCTTCTTGAGTTTGCACACCATATCTAGATCTTCTAAAATATGGAAACCATCCAGTTGCTCAATATAAACCTCTTCTTCTAGGTCACCATTCAGAAATGTTAACTTAACATCCATCTGATATACCTTGAAGTTCTTATGAGCAACAAGAGCAAGGAACATTATGATTGCCTCCATCCTTGCTACTGGAGCATAAGTCTCCTCAAAATCACTGCCTTCTACTTGTGTGTATCCTTTGCATACCAGTCTTGCCTTATTCCTTACAACTTCAACTTCTTCATTCAGTTTGTTCCAGAACATGCATTTTCTTCCTATAACATTCTTGTTTGCTGGTCTAGGAGCCAATTCCCATGTCTGATTCTTCTCAGTCTGATCCAATTCTTCTTCTATGGCTTTTATCCATCCATCATCCTTGCTGGCATCAACAAAGTTTCTAGGTTCCACTTTTGATAACAAACACAGGTTCACTTGCTTGCATGCTTTTGCAAAACTTCTCTTGGTCAGTACGCCCTTATTCTTGTCTCCAATGATCTGATCTTCTGATTGATTCTTATGAACATACTTTGTTGGAGTCTTAGGCATCTGCTCTAGTTCTTGTTCTGGTTCCTTTTCTTCTTTTACTTCTTCATCTATAATGCATGGAAAGATATCAGTTTTAGAGTCCTCTGATTCATGTGAGATCTGATACACATCTTCATCTACCTTAACATTTGTGCTTTCAATCATCTTCCCTAGCCTCTTGTTATAGAATATATAAGCCTTGCTTCTGGTTGAGTAGCCAAGAAAGATTCCTTCATCACTTCTTGAATTTAAATTTCCTAGGTCTTCTTCATCTCTTCTGATATAGCATTTGTTGACAAAGGTCTTGAAGTATCTGACTGTGGGAGGTCTTCCATACCATAGCTGATAAGGAGTATTAGTGTTGTTGACCCTCAATTGCACTCTATTAATTAGATAGACAACAGTATGAATTGTATCCTTCTAGTACATATCAGGAAGATTTGCATCTTTCAACATCGCCCTAGACATCTCTTACATAGTGTTATTCTTTCTTTCCACTACCCCATTTTGCTGAGGGGTCCTAGGAGCTGACAAATGTCTCCTAATACCATTATCTTCACAAAACTTTTCAAATTCATTTGAAGTAAACTCACCTCCTCTATCAGACCTCAAACATTTAATCTTGGCATCCACTTCATTCTCATCCATAGCTTTGAACACTTTAAATTTATCAAGGGCATTTGGTTTTTCTCATAAGAAAGTAACCCTAGTCATTCTAGAATAATCATCAATAAGCAACATGAAATACCTCTCACCTTGTTGACTCCTTACTCTGGTAGGACCACATAGATTAGTGTGAATCAGTTCCAATGGCTTTGAAGAAGAATACTCAGGTTGCTTTGAAAGTTTGTCTTTGTCTACTTTCCCTTTTGACACTCTACATACTGCATTTGTAGGCTTGATTATCTTTGGCATATCTCTCATTGCATGAGTAGAACTGATCTTTACCATATTATCAAAATTATTTTGTCCCATTCTCTTATGCCATAGCCAACATTCATTGGACTGAGCCAACAAACATGTTATTCCATTTACCTCCTTTAGGTGATAGATATCACCATATGTCTTGATACCTTATGCCACTAATTTTCTGGATCCTGCCTTCCTAATTTCACAACCTTTGGCATGAAAGGTAAGATTATACCTTTTGTTGCACATCTGAATGACACTGAGAAGATTGTGTTTTAGCCCTTTGACTTAGAGGACATCCTCAGTCCTATTCTTCCCATCAATAGATATAGCACCTTTTCCACATATTTGTGCTACCTCATCACCACCAAACTAGATAGCACCACCATCCCACTTCTCAAGGCTGATAAACTTCTCCTTGTCACCAGTCATATGATTTGAGCATCCACTATCAATCACCCAAGCCTTGGATTCTTCTTTTTCATGAAAGGCAGTCCATACAACCATTGATCTTTCATTCTTTTGGTTTGTTTACAAGGTATCAGTCTTCTCACAAGCTCTAGCATCATCCTTTTTGTTACCAATATTTAGAGCCATAGAAAGTGTTTCATCATTTGAATCATCATGATCCTCATCTTTTGAAGAATAATTACTTCATATGGAATACAAACTTCTCTTGAACCTGTCTCCCTTGTTATTACTCCTTGATTATGTGAAAGTACATTTATAAGAAAAATGACCAACCTTTCCACAATTAAAACATTTGAAGGGTAACTTACATTTGTATTTACCAGTACCTTTCTTCAGTCTTCTTACAAAATTTGCTTCAACTTCATCAAAGCTCTCACCTTCATCAACAACTTCTTTGGTCTCCATACTAGTTTTGAAAGCAACTTCTTTCTTTGGAGCATCACTACCAAACTCTCTCATTTCAATGGCAGTAAGGGTACCAAACAATTTGTCTACAATGTAAGTATCCTAGTCTGCATTCTCCTCAATGACAGATAACTTATGACTGTAAGATTTGGGAAGAGATCTTAGAACCTTTTTCACAATGTTATCTTCTTCCACTTCTCCACCAAGGCCTTTAATGCCATTGACTACTTCATTCACTTGAAGCATATATCCAGCAATGTCTTCTTCCTCTGACATTTTTAGGTTCTCAAATTTGGTCTTGAAGATCTGCATCTTAGCTTTCTTTACTTTCTTATCTCCTTGATAGATGGTTTTAAGTTTATCCCAAACATTTTGAGTAGAACTGCAACTCATAACCTTTGACAGCTCTGAATCAGCTAACCCACTCATGATAGCAAACTTTTCCTTGGCATTGTTATCATACTTCTTAACCTCATCTGCATATATAGGAAAAGAAGCAAGAATTGTATAACCATACTTGACAGAGTCCCAAACACTGCACCCTAGACAATTGATATAAGCTTCCATCCTTAGCTTCCAAAAGGCATAATTTGTCCCATCAAACCTGGGTATCTTGTTGGATCCATTCTGTACCATCCCTGACCTTCCTCAAGTGGTTAAGCTTTCCTCAGAGGAACTTGGCTTTGATACCAATTGTTGAACACACCAGGATACTGAGAGGAGGGGTGAATCAGTATCTAAACAATTTTCACTTTTAACAACTTCAACTTATCTAGAGCATATCAAAACTTAATTATTATAGCATAAACATGATTATGAAAGATTAACACAATGCACATCAACACATAACACCAGATATATGTGGAAAACCTTAGAAGGGAAAAACCATGGTGATGATTAACTCACAATATATGAAGCTCAAATAATAACTTTGTTTTAGGGGCTTTAACCCAAGAAAGTTGCTACTCCCTAAGTAATTTTGATTTAGAGTCACTCCCAAGGAAGCTTCTACTCCTTGATGACTTTGTTTTAGGATCACTCCCAAGGAAGCTACTACTCCCTAAAATGAGAACACACTTACAAAAGATTATAGTATGACAATCTTTCTACTGTCTAAAAACTGACATTGAAACTCACACTTTTAATGATTGCACTTCTGCCTCTACACACTTCTTTTTGAGGATCGGATCAGTTAGGCACAGTATATGCTTAATCACTCACAAATATATCTTCAAGATGAATCCAAACAACATCAACAACCTTTGCTCTTTCTTCTTCAGTCGCACATCAATAATGCATTTATTCTACCTTTTATCTGCTTGCAAACTTTTTAATCACATTGCAATCACACCTCATGAGCACTCACTTTGATTCACTATTTATACATGCTATTACATTGATTACATTGCTTGTTGGATAAATACAACATGAAAAAATATATTTACAAGTCAGCCAGACATCACACAATATGAAACGTGTAGAATATAGGTCCTAAGTGAAACCACACGTTACACCAGTAGAAGATCCAAGCCTTGCAGACATCGACACTTGCTTAACCAGGTCCAAGACATCCTTCATAGCATCAAGCACCAAGGAATTACATCTGCACACTTCGTTCATTTGGAAATAGGACAACTTTAAGGAAAACACATGAAGACTTGAAGTATAACAACCACATCAACTTGAAAACCTTGTGCGGTACTAAAAATAAGAAAGATCTTCATGAAACTTTTCCAAATGAGTCCACATGAATCATAAAACATACCCAAACACACCTTTTCCACCACACATCAAAGAATTGTGCTGTACAACTTCAATCATTAACTCTGGAATCAATCTGTCATCCAAAACATACTACAACATGTCATTTGAAAAACTGAGCTGTGGACCTCCAAGAACCTTGAAACTACCAAGAAGCATGTAATACACATATATAAACATGTCCTCAAAACCACAAGGGAAAACATTCATTTGTGGAGGAATACAGAGCATTCCATCAGGACTTCATCGCTAGCTTACTTTGCCAAAACACATGTCGATACTCTATCATGCATAACTTTCGCATCGGAAGGACAAATGATTTGAAAACTTGGAATTATCACCTTCACTATAGCCTGAACACAATTCCAAAACCACATGGGCATATCTACAAATGTGGAGGAATACGGAGCATTACATTGTCCTACACATAACATCTTCACAGAAGTGACACTGTCTTCAAATAATCAATCAGCAAAATACTCTCCTGGTAATGCAATCGTCATGGAACTTGGAAAAAACATACTACAAGCCATTAGTAGCATCAACAACACATTTGATCATATTTATTCTTCTAATTCCCATCTTAATATGAACTATATCTTCTTCCTTCTCTTGTTGGATGGGCATGACATCCAACCATGAGTTGTATCTTCTCTTGCTCTTCTTTTCACTATATCTTCTTCTCTTGCTAAATGGGGCATGACATCCAACCATGAACACCATCACACCACCATGATAGTGTTGACATCAATGACAACCTAGTGATAGTGTTGACATTAATGACAACCCTAAGAACCATATGTGTAACACTATTAAATCATGAGGGTCATTTTCTCCTTAGTCAAACACCTAGTTGGATTGAATCAATGGATTTGGAACAAGGTTTGACGACAATAAGCAAGCATGTAATGGACATGTGATGATGCATGTTGATGTAATGCTCTAATAATGTTGCTATGATGCTATCATAGATGCTTTATGATAATTATTTTGATAATACTGCATATCCTGATGATCTCAACATGATTTCAAATGAATGAATTAATGTCTTTAAATACAACATACCATACAAATCAACACAAACATGTGTTAGATTGATTCATGATGGCTAGTGAAAGGTCAACAAGGTGTAAAATTTTAATTTTGAATTTTAAAAGTTTAAGATAAGATTTATGACCTAACTTGGGTCAAATCTGCACCAAACATATAATCAAGGGTGATGAACAATAGATCTAAGAATTTAAGTCAATCCCTAAATATGAAGGATAATAAGATCAATGTAAAGTAGTATAAAATATACTACTTATAAATTTGTTATTGTTTAAAAATTCTTTAATAAAAATAATAAACTCAAAACATAAGGACAAAGAATATAAATTTACTAGCATAGTTATCTTGAATACATTTATTTAAAAGACACCACATATATCAATCTTGAGGCATCTATGCTAATAAATGGTGACATTTTTTAATTAGATGTATTTAAGATATGTAGGCTAGTTTAAAATATACATATTCTTATATATTATGTTATCATTTGAAGCTATTATGAATTAATTTATATTAAAATTTTGTATAATTGTGGGCATTCCTTTAATTAACTTCGATTAAAGTGTTCTTTACAATATTTATATGAATATTATTTTTTAAAATCTATCTAAATTGCTACATATACACATAAATAGGTAAGCAATAGATAAGAAAAGACACATAGACATTATTTATATTATTTTAGACGAGTTATTTTATTTTTCAATAATCACTAAATGATAAAAACTATGCTCAAATTTTAAAAAGAAAAATGAAAAAAAAATTACTTCACAAGTTTTATTTTTCAATAATAATGCACTAAACCATAAAAAATATGCTCAAGTTAAAAAAAAAAAAAAGAAATTGAAAAAATTTACTTCACAAGTTTTATTGTTTTTAATTTTTAATTTTCTATATAAATATCATTTTTAATATCTATCTAAAAAATCAAATAGATGTAGACATAAAAAGGTAAGCAGATAGAAAAGGAAAGGCATAAAGACTATTTATTTTAATATTTATTTAAGAGTTATTTTATTTTAAGCATTATTTATTTTGAAGAGGTATATTTTGTTCCACTGACCTATTGTTTTTACTAAGACATCACTAATAGTATGTTTATTATTAAATATTAATAATTTGACATGTAAATGAGTTAAGGGGTTTTTGTTAACACACTCACCCCTTACAGTAAAATAAAATAACCCCTACATAAATAAAATAACCAACACTAATATCTATCATGTATTTTTTTAGATAAATATCATTTTTAATATCTATCTAAACTATCAAATAGATGGAGACATAAAAAGGTAAGTAGATAGAAAAGGAAAGACATAAATACTATTTATTTTAATGTTTATTTAAGAGTTATTTTATTTTAAGCATTATTTATTTTGAAGAGGTACATTTTGTTCCACTGACCCATTGTTTTTACTAAGAAATCAGTAATAATATGTTTATTATTAAATATTAATAATTTGATATGTAAATGAGTTAAGGGGTTTCTGTTAACACACTCACCCCTTAAAGTAAAATAAAATAACTCCTACATAAATAAAATCGCTGAACACTAATATCTTTGGTGTATTTTTTTAGATAGATGTATTTAAGATATCTATACTAACATAAAAACACTAATAAAAATAATAATAAACTCAAAACATCAATTTCCACCATTACACATTTTTATGATTACAATACATTCCCTAAACTTTTGAAATTCTTCACATTTATGAGAAGGTAAAAGATATACCTTAAATTAATAAATGTTTTACTAAAGCATAATGTGAAAAGGGGTGACATCTTAATTACCACCATATTTATTGACTTAAAACTTAAGTACCCAGATTACAATACATTTTCTGAACTTTTGAAATTGTTTACATTTATGAGAAAGTAAAAGATATACCTTAAAAAAATAATAAATGCTTTACCAAAGCATAATCTTAAAAGGGGTGACATCTTAATTAGGACCATATTTATTGATTCTCTCAACTCATTCCCCCTCCCTTTCATTATCTTCTTTCTTTTTGACTTACCCCATGTCCCTATGCATTGCTTAAGTTGATTTTCTACATAAATTTAAGCAGTGGGAGTGGCCCCATGGAAATTTACAATTATGGGTTTCCCTATTTTTGTGGAGTAATGAAAAATATGCCATGTGATTGCCTATATTTCTTTTTTTTTTTTTTTTTCTTTTCTTTTAAATTAAAATAATTAAGATCATTTGATTTTATTTTTTTATTTAGTAAAAACTACAAATTAAGATAATTGTTTAAGATAAGCAAAAAAATAAAACATTCATGGGGTCACTAGCCCCACAAACATCTCCTAAAAAAATTGACCCTAGCCAAAATAAGCTAAGAAGCAACACAGGGACATGCCCTTAGCTATTCTTTCGTTTCTTTGGCTGACTTTTATGTCACATTTTCTTCTCTCTTCTTTTATTTATTTTTATTATTATTTATTAATGTCTCCTAACTCTTATTTTATCTTATTACATCAACCTGCTCATCTTATCCTTCAACTCTTCTCTTTATTATTTTTCTTATATTCTATTTATTTTATTTTATTCTCTACCTTGTCTTGTTTTTCCATGTCAACCCCCCTTCTCTCTCTTTTGAAGGAGTTAGTCCACGTAATTGTGTATCATTTTTATCCTTTTCCTCGACCAGGAGTGTGATCCCAAACGTCCATGCAAAAAAACTGTACATTAGATCACTGAAATGGATTGTGAAAATATCATGTCTTCAATCATATTTATTGACTTAAAACTTAAGTAGCGAGTTAAGTGCCCCGTTCATACCTCATGTCAAAAACATTTATCCTAAAAAAAACATAACAGCCATTAAGTGAGTTTGACTATGGGGTTTGACTCTGGAGAAAACTCCATACCTAGGAGTGTTCTAGCAAAGAGAAGCAAGCAAGATTTTCTGTCCGAACACGATTTACAAAGTCTACATGTGACCAGAGGCGGCGGCTTAGGTAAGTTAAAGTGCGTGGAGGACGAAAAAACTGTCAGAATATTTAGTTAGAGCCGAATTCACGTGCGCGGCGGTGGAGTCCCAACGGCAAGGACGAAAGTTAACCAGGGTTAAACTGAGCGCCGACCAAACGAGGGTTTAATTAAATCACCGGAAAGTGAAAGCAGATAGCGGTTTGGCCGGCAACTGTCACGCTAATGGCGCCGGCTTTTGGCGACCCCACGAGGCTATGTCGCCCTAAGTTGAAACCCTAAGTTGTAACCCTAAGTTCAAACCCTAAGTTCAAACCCCACATGAACACGTAACCCCGAGATAACTAACTCTTGTCCTCGCGCCCTCCATTGTGGGAGACCGCCTACTGGACAGCCTGTCCGCCACTGCCGCCCCTGCTAAATTGGCGACGCCGATGCTCCGTTAAATTTAGCGCTCCTCGGATAAAACTTTAGGCGCTGGTTTTAGGCCAATAGAGAGTGAGCAACACACGTTAATCCAATCTAGAGATTGTAAGGCACTTGGATTTGGGCATGGATTACGAATTTACGAGTACCCAATTGGTCGCCTACGCCTGAGAATCCCCGCCGGCGCACGCCCGGGATTTTACAAATATTCGGAAAAAAAAAAGTGAAAAGCACACAGGCTGTGGATTTTGCGGCATGTGTAGGTTCGTTGGTTGTTTCCATCATCAGGTACATGTATGTTTGCTTTTTTTTTTCTGTTTTTTTTTTAGTGCACTGGTAAACTTGCTCTGGCTTGTCTCGTTTTATTCAATAGTTTTATCTTGTTCAGATGTACAATAGCCGGGACTAGGGAGGAGTTTGTTTTGTTTTGGTTTGCTATGGAATTCTGGTGGATTGGAGTCCCGAAAGTTCATGGTACATTAAATACATATTAGGTTTTATAATGTATCAGGGCCCAGTGGGTATTGAGAATTCAGTCAGAAATGTGGTCGGAAGGAGGGATTGAGCCGGAATTTTCCTGGGCTGGGTAAGGACTTTTGGCGAACAGTAAGCGTGCGTCCTCTTTTGAGTTTATGCAACCATTTTAGCAGACATCTGGCGTGCATCTAGTTTTGTGGGGTGTTATTTTATTGTATTGTGCGCTTGGATCGATGGGTCTGTTGTCCTTCCCTTGCAGTTGCGATCCATGACTGGGTGAGGGGTACGAATCCTGTCTGGCTAATGGCGCAGAGCTTTTGTTTCTGAATCTGATCTTTTAATCTCGGTCTCCACCACTCAGGTACCTGCTGTGCCTAGTGCCCATTGCAGGCCTGCAAATATATATAAATTCATTCTGCTCAGCGAATCGTCTGACATCATAGTCTGCTCCTGCTTCATCGTCTTCTGGCAAAAACTTCTCGTTTTGCAGGTCCTTTTCAATTCCCAGTACTTGTTGGTTTGCCGCGCCGAGTATTTCTCCAGTACCCACTTTCTCTAATTTGGCTTGTTCCTATTGCGGTCTTTGTGGTACCGGGATATTCCAAGTTGGGATTGTCTGAGTACATTGAGTGTCCCTCCGATGGTGGAGAAATCTGGCAGATTGTTCTCAGCCATGGAATGCCAAGATCAGGATGTGGAGCACGATCTAGCAAAAGAAACTTCCAAATCCTCCTCCTCCCAGGTTAGTGGAAGAAGATATCATTTGAGGCGCAGGAACGGATTCAAATCACATGATCAAGGCAACGGTAAATTAAGGTGTACCCCTAATGGGAAGGCTAGTAGTACTGTATCAGAATCTGTTGAATGCAAATCCTCTGAATGCACATCTTTTGGATCTTCAAGGAAAAAGCATAGGAATAGAGGGAATGGTATTTATGAGAATGGAGGGCATACCAGGAAGTTAGAGATCGGTGGTGATTGCACAACACCCAGTTGCGAAGGCGATAGAGAGGCAGAGGTGGAGGCCGTTACAAGCTTGATCAAAGAGGCTGATCATACAAGTCTAATCAAAGAGCCTGCAGCAGATCCTCAAGAAGATGCTGAATCTGGTGGTTCTAATGATCAATCTCAGGATGCAGATTATTCATACATGCCCGGGCTTAATGATGAACTTGCACTTCTTTGTCTTGCTCACACATCCAGAGCAGAGTATGGTAAGCTTTTCTCTATTAATAAAAAATATTTTGCTTTAGCTACGAGTGGAGAACTATACAAGATTAGGAGAAAAGAGGAGATAGCTGAGCAGTGGGTTTACATGCTTGCTAGTGGCCAATTTGAGTGGCGTGCATTCGATCCATTTTCAAGGAGATGGAGGAGATTGCCTGATCTGCCCTCTGATTCCTGTTTTGCTTCAAGCGACAAGGAATCTCTTTGTGCAGGCACCCAGCTCCTTGTCTTAGGGCGAGAGATTGAAGGGCTTGTGATCTGGAGGTATGATCTTGTAACCAACATGTGGTACAAGGGACCGGCAATGCTCACTCCTAGATGTCTATATGCATCTGCAAGCTGTGGCAATTTTGCTTTTGTTGCTGGGGGAATCAGTGCAACCGGAGAACTTTTGAATTGTGCAGAGAGGTATGATCCTGATAATCAGAGATGGGAGCCTCTGCCAAACATGAACAAAAAGAGGAAGCTTTGCTCTGGATGCTACATGGATGGCAAATTTTATGTTATCGGAGGGACAGGAGAGCAGGGTGATCTTGCCTGTGGTGAAGTGTATGATTCTGAGAAGAAATCCTGGGAGCTGATTGAAAACATGAAACCCTCAGGAGCTAGGAATCCTATTTCTCAGGCGCCACCTCTCGTAGCTGTTGCCAACAATGAGCTCTATGCCTTAGAGGCCTCAATGAACCAACTAAAGGTTTACATTAAGAAAACAAATAAATGGAGAGTACTCGGAGAAGTGCCTGTCAGAGCTGATTTTAACAGTGGGTGGGGTGTGGCATTCAAGTCCTTAGGCAACGAGCTGCTTCTAATAGGAGGGGACAGAGATGCATCTCAAAGTATGTATGCTTATGGCATATCTATCTACACTTCCAGACCTGATCCAAGTGCAGCAGAAGCAGACTGGCGATTTCTGACTAGGGTAGGAGGATCTATTGGTCCCTTTGTATTTAATTGTGCTATTATGGCTACATGACTTTTTTCCTATTTGGATGCCATAAGATCAACAGGCGGAAGCAAAAACTGGGAACTCATAGGAGGTCTGTTAGGCTAATTGCCTACACAATAACATCTCCAAACCAATGATTGTAAACATGGATAAAGCTGTAGGTGTAAATGTATGTTTTGACAGATGCAGACTATACATGATCTCAACTAGGAATTCTGAAGAATGTACAAGGTCATCTATGTTTTCGTGAATTGCGCTTCTGGAATTCCATGGTTGGAACATTTTCACCTTCATTTCTTCAACATCAATGATCTGGTTAACCTTTTGAGCATTTCTCAGCAGCACTAGACTGCCACTTCTTTGGTGCTTGACAATAGAAAAGTTTGAAACTTACGCAGCAAGGGTAAGGGAGTTTCTCTGAGTTCGAGGTTTTGAATTTTCTTACCATGACATTTTTTTTGACAGGTAGTCATCAAGGCTTCTGACCAAAGAATGATAGAAAATAGAGAACAAGCTGAGACATGGTAAGATGCTATTTAAAATTTGTTGAATAATACTTAAATCCAGTGGTTAGGAGTTTTGAAATTTCTTTAATTCACATTATGCTCGTTAGTTGAATGGTGACTTGGCTTGCTATTGGATTTTTCCCCGAAGTTATATGAATGAGGGACCATGAATGTTCGACAATGGCCAGAATGATTTATCTGCTTCTTTGACTCTTAATTTGCAGCACTCTGTAGAAATGATAATTATCTTTTTGTACATAAAATATTTTTCTTTTCAGTAATGGGAAGGCTTGGATAGCAGAAAGTGGGAAGTTTCACACATGGAGGAAGTTATGATACAGGAATGTAGTTGCTGATAAATTTGTTAGAAACCTCTTTTTTTTAAAGCTGATTGCACAAACAGTAGAACTAGCAAATAGCAGGCTTCAATTTTTCTGATAACACCATCGGAACACTTCAAATGCCATTTTTTTTTAATATTATAACTGATTGCATAGAAGTCACGACAAGATTGTAGTAATAATGGTTAGTTTTAAAATCTCTGTGAGATATGAACAATGATTCCGATCATACATCATTCACTGGGTTACGATTCATCTGGTGTGATAGACTTCATGGTGCTCTCTACCTTGTTGCAAAGCTTGGACATTGTGTCCTTGTTGCTGAGAATCAAATAACATTGTGTCCTTGTTGCTGAGAATCGAATAACTGATATATTTGTAATAGTGAGAAGAGTAAGATAATACTCGTGATAAGAGAACTATAATAAGACATGAACACATTATTAAATAAGCAGTTTTTTTTTTGGCAATAAAAAGAAGTCTCTATACCATGTGCAATGTACATTTGAACAATCATTCAGGTGAAAGCAACTAACATGGTGACTTTTTTCATTATTGAATATAATAGTCTCATGTTAATTTTATCCTTTATCTAATTTAAGAATATTTTAATATTATCTCTATTTCACTCTATTTAGCTTCGGTGGTAAAATGGGGTTGGTTGGGGGCAGTTGTTGCAAAACCAAATTCTGTGTACCTCATTAAGATACATGAATTTGAAACTACTTTTCACATTACGTTGAATATACCTGGAATCTGAAATAAAAAATTCAATCTATATCAACAATCATTGAATTAATGGAGCAAAGTAATGAAATGATATTAACCATATAGAATTAAAATCCCAAGTCCTGGTTGAATCAGGATGGATTACAGTTTGCTATTATACAAATTCATGATATGATATTAAACCTGTACACTTTCTGTGTAATGGACATGCGTGCAAGGAACCAAGGCTGCAATGGTTGTAACTCCAGGCTATCTGTGGTGGTCTGGCTGTATGACATGCTATGTCTTTGTGTTATGTGTCATAATGTCATTAACAACTAGAAAGAGAAGCATCCAGATGCTGCAAGACTCATTTGTTGTTATTTTATATACTTATAGTAAAAGTAATTATTAGTCGTATAAGTCAGTAGCAGAGTACTCCATTGTTAACTGGATGAGAAGAGTTCTTCCCATTATTGTTTGTAAGGTCAGATTATTGTCTCTGAATTGAGAAGATTTCCTTGGCACTGTCAGTTGTGTAGGCCTGAGCATCTGACCAGAAAATGAATTTCTTCATGTCATCCAGTCTAATATATTCTAGTCAGATATATACTGACCTTGAGCCTACAGGTTGGTGGTGGGTGTGGTGAGCTGAGCAGAAATGCAGACATTTCTTAGCAATTCAAGCAGAACATCTTTTTCACTCTTCTTTTTAGTCCTATGGGTTTTGTTTCCTACAAAAAATTTCTAGTTCAGTATACCCTCCAGCCAAGCTGGCTTTCCTGCTTATACAATTCCATTAGACTTAGAAGAAGAATCGGAAAGGAATTTGTGGTTGGATTACTATAGAAGCATTTGTCCATACTGTTGCTTAGTTTGCTACACCTAGACTTGTCATCTGCTCAAGATCAGAAGAAGTCAGACTAGATGACAGGGTGCAATTAGTCATGATGTTATCAGACTTGACAACATGGATTTTGTTTTCATTTGTTAGAAGTTGAAGCCTACACAATCTAGAGAAAGAGCTAATAACACAATATAATATTATTAGATTTTGGAGTGACGATTACAAAGAAGTTCATCTCCTTATCTAGAGTTTGAGAGATGTAACCAACAAAAATTAAACGTGACACTTGCCCAAGATTCTAAATGCTGATAATTGCTAACATTATTACACACCACAAAGTCACCACGGTGACTTTATTACAAAAGCTAAGCCTCGTATTTTAACAACCCCCCTTAAAGGCTTACTGTACTAAAAGCACATTGACTGAAAACTAATCAGAACAAAATAGAACCATATATTCATTAGAAGCTTCTCTTTGAAAACATTTTTTGGACTAGGTAGAACTCCATCAAGCTACCTCATAACCCTCATAAAGCTGTAGCTCCTAAGTTAAATTCGTGGAGTCCACTTCACCAAACTCTAGAATTATTGGACAACTATCAACATTGAGCTACATCCACAATGCTCCATCAAGTTGTCTCATAATCCTCGTATGAATATAATTCCCAAGATTTACAAACTCTTGAACTAATTGAGAAGCCATCCATGTTGAGCTTCATCTACACTAGATCCCTCCTTGTCTTCAAAGTGTGGGCTTCTTAAAATATGTATTCTTCATCAACGAATTCTTCACCGTTATCAACATCCAATGGATATTTAACAATGGCTATATTAGCTTCATTCAGTTTGTTTTTTAGGTTTCTCTTGAGAATATCATTGGCTCAAATTCTACAGCTCCAAGTTGTGTGACCTCTGTCCTTGTAGTAATAACATTCAATCTCCCCTTCATCTTTATTTGATCTTCTATGATTGTTTTTTGAGTATAATGCCATCCCAAGTTAAAGATAATCTTTTGTATCTTCTGTAGTTGTTCTCCTTTCTTTAGCTAAGAGAGCTGAAATCACATCATTCAAAGTTTGAGAAGGCATCTGACTGAGAGTAAAAATGACATTGCTGAATTTAGATTGCATATTGTTTAACAAAAATGGCTTTAGCATCCTTATCATAAATTATAACATTGACTTTTGCTAGCTATCTAATGAGAGATCTCAGATTGCTTATGTGGCTAGACATGGTGACTCCATTAGCCATCTTGAATTTGAATAGCCGAAGCTTTGGAGAAGAGTTTGCATAAATTGTTATTGTTCCAAACAGTTTATTCAGGGTTCCCCAAATTTCTCTGGATGATTTTTCTAGATCTATATGATATAAGTCAGAATCGGAAAGAGCAAGACCAATAATAGCACTGGCTTTATCATCTATACTCTACCAATCTAGTAACTTATTTGTTGTAGGTGTTTTTTCATTCCCATTTACTATTCCCCACAAGTTCTTGTTCACCAGTTGCAGTTGGATTTTTACTTTCTAGGTGTGGAAGTTAAGGCCAGAATATTTTTCTAATGAAATTTCCATTCTCAAAAGAAAAAACCCCCAAAAATAACCCTTTCCCAAAAAATAAAAATTTCTCAAAAATTTCACACCTTCAATTTTATTTTTGTTTACATACACATTTAAACTTTTTTTTTGGATTATGATCTACGCGTGCCTAAAACAAATTTTTGAATGTAGATAAATACCTAGGTCTCATGGCTAGGGTTTGGTAGATTTAAATACCCGCAAAAAAAAAACTGCTTCAAAATCTCTTGCTTACAGATTCAGCCTGTGCCCTAGCTGCAACTGTTCCATGACTGGTCATTGCAAACGCATGTCACGTCCTTTAGGGGTCCCACATGACCTTCAGACTTACATGTTTTTTTAAATTTTTGTTTGCTCTTGTGACTGCAAAACCAGAGTGATCTTCTATGAATTGTGACCCCTTTTTTGTGCATAGACAATTCAAGAAATAATTGTGATTGCGACCCTCAATTGTTCAAACTTCGTGACAGATTGTGCCCTGCAACTCATGAAAAAAAAAAGAAGAAAATCTGCAACTTGGATTTTTGGTGACTTGATTTTTTCTCACCGTGCCTTAGCACATGCAAAAAACCCACGACTGGTGTCTTTAATCCTGCCTGCCATGACTATGCAGATCTGTCTGCGATCTCATAATTTTCTTTGTGTGATGCAACTGGGATAAAATCCTTGCTGTGATACCATATTGAGAGAAAGAGCTAATAACACAATATAATATTATTAGATATTGGAATGATGATTAAGAGGTTCATCTAGAGTTTGAAAGACGTAACCAACAAAAAATAAACGTGACACTTGTCCAAGATTTTAAATACTAATAATAGCTAACATTATTACACACCACTAAGTCGCTATGGTGACTTTATTACAAAAGGCAAGTTTTATATTCTAACAGACACCACAACTGACATTGCCATGGCAGTCTTCTTAGATAAGAGACTATCAAAATGTAGTGATGGCACTTGGCTAACTTGGTTAATTTGGACCGCTCTGTTACTGACTTAAAAGACTAAATAGCATTTTGCATAACTGCTTGGTTCATGACACCCAAATTTCTTTTTCCTATACCTTCTGTAAAATTTCACTCTATATTGATAACCATTAAAATATTGGCTTAAGTAGTTGAATCAAAATCCTAAAATCTGGTTGGATCAGGATGCATTACAGGTTGATATTTTACAAATTCATAATATGATATTGAACCTGTAGCATTCTCATTCAGGGTACCTTCCTACAAGGAGCTTAAGCTACAATGTTTGTAACCCCAGGCTATTGATGGCTCTCTGTTTGAATGACATGCCAAATCTTTGTGTCGTGATCCATGCCAACTGTAAAGAGTTGTCCAAGTTTTGTAGTTCTCATTTTTTTATTGCATTGTGTAGGTCCAGACATCTGACCAATGAATGACTTTCTTTATTTCAGCTAGCTGGATACCATCATGACAAATTGCTCCATATCTAGTTGAACATCTCTTGGTTGTCTGTATGTATCATAGTTACTAGACTCGGACTAGGCACAGACTCGGCAAGCTGATTTTTGGCTCAGACTTGGGCTTGGCACCTTTTAGCATAGTTCAAAAACTTGTTGCGTACTCGGGAAACTTGCAGCTGAGGAAATCACCCATTAACTCACCTCGCCAATTTTTGGCGAGTCTTGGTGAGCATTTCCCAGTTTTGCCAAGTTAATAAATTTATAAGCATTTTTTAATTTGTTGAGTCTGAGTTTTCGAACTATGCTTTTTAGAAAAGAACACTATAAAAATATTTTACTGTAAAATTTGTCATAGACTGAGATAGTCTCAATCAGACAGCACTAAAATTGGCCAGACACTGAGTCTGTGAAACAAACCAACAGGCGTTGTTTAGGCTTGCCTGACCTGGGACTCAGGAGACTCGCCAGATAACTCGCAAGTCCAGTAACATTGGTCTGTATGACATGCTCAATCTTTATGTTGTGCACCATGCTAAACTCTAAAAAGTTTAGATATTGAAACCCAAGTGATAATCTATTTGCCGTGTCATTGCTCTAGTGTTTTCTCAAGTTTTTAAGAAGTGGTTCTGATTTTTTTAACGTGTACCTATCCTTCTTTTGGCTTATTTTTTCACTTCAGTTTTAGTTTAGGTCTAAGGTTAGGCATTCCAAATTCTCTTTTAAAGTTTTACCTTTAAGCACTAGTGAGGGTTTTTGTATTAATTTATATCCTAATGAATGTTTAGGGTAAAAGGCATTGGACTGCTCCTAAAATAGTAAGCCATGTTCCATGACATTATCTGCTACCTACTATTAAAGGACCAGCCCTTTATTTTTAATTTTTTCCAGAAACCCTCTTAGGTAAAAGTAAAATAGTTTTTTTCAATTTCCTATTTTTCTTTTTAATTAAATTTTGTAAAAAACATCCCATGTTTATTCTTAATCTCTGCACTACATTGGATATGAAATAACAAGATCAACTTTCCTTACTTTTAAGAATATAGGATTAATTTTTTTGTTTCCGAGTTTTTGACGTTTTAAACATGGTAATTGAATTCCATTTACACTTTTGCCATGCTGTGTAAACGGAAGGCTGCTATGGTTTCATTGCTCGGTCGTAGAAGTCAGTAGTAGAGTGATCTGTCATTGACTAGATATAGCCCATGGCTTCCTATCATCTTTTGTATTGTCAGGATCATGGTATCTGATTTAAGAAGGCTGTCTTGGAACTATTAGTTATTTTGTACGATTAACATCTGACCAATGAATGAATTTTCCCTGTCATTCAGTTGCATAATGAACATGTTGGGTACCCTGAACATGTGACAGATTGTTCTCTGTCTAGCTCGATATCTTCTAATAATGAACATGTTGGGTACCCTGAGCTGGGGCAATGTACAAATATATATCTGTAGGAACTAAGCAGAACCTGTTTTTTCATTATTATTCTCAGTTTTGTTGGTTTTTTAGCCTTAAATGAATTTCATGTTCAGTAGACCCTCCACCTAAGCCTATTTCTCCATACCCTGATCGCATTTGACTGAGAAAAGGATGAAAAAGAAATATTCTGGCTGGGTGACTGCCGGACCATATGACCATAGCTGCTTGCTTCATGACATCAACACTTACCATCTGCTCAAAGATTATAAGATATCAGACTAGATGACTTGGAGCATTTGGTCATGATGATATCAGTCTGGATGACATGAAAATAACATGAAAAAATTCATTTATTTGTCAAATGTCCAGGTCTACACAGAAACTGACAGTGCCAAGGTAGTATAGTTAAATGAGAGCCCACAATCCTAATGTTATAAAAGGAAATGGGAGAAGATGTCATATGGCTTTCTTGTTTTTGTTACTGTTTCCTCCTATCTAATACTAAATACAAGCTGCCATCTTAGCTCAACTTGTTTTCTCATTAAATTCTCCATAAATCTTGGTCAACACTCCTCGTCATCTCTTTACAAAGTTCCGCCCGGTTGCAGGGATCCTTGCACCATCGTAATTTCCTTTTTGTTTTCTTACCTACGTTCATGGATGGTTGATCAGTCTAATATATATGATTACGTTTGTTTTCACCTTCATCAATACATATTAGCTGCTATTCACTAGCATTTGAAGCAACATGGTAAATTGGAAATTTGAATTAGGGTTTGTAACCTATCTTTTCTGGTCTAACTACTTCCTCTTGTTTTCAGACCCTCTATTGCATTCTCCTCCATTTTTGGTTGTTATTAGTATTTGCTTTTATCTGGTAAAAGACAGACTCGGCCTTTTTAAAGATCCAAAATCTCTGGATTTGTCTAACTTGGAATCACTTTCCTACACGCATATACCTCCTCGCCTTGCTTTCCTTTGATTCGTTACATTTGCCCATCATTTTTTGCCGTCCATAATTGAAAACAATATTAATTATAAGCTACCATCTTAACTCATCTTCTCATTCTATTTTAAATGACACCTTCACCACAAGTCAACCTCCTTGTCCCATCTTCACAAGGTTTTGTCTTATGGTAGGAATCCTTTGTTGATACATCATACCATAGAAGCAAATATCTTTCTCGGGAATATATTGACAATTCACAAGATAAAGATATTTTCTGTTTCTTAGGATATTATTAAAGGAAAAAATGGAACAATATTAAGAATTTAAATGGGGAAATAAAAAAGAAAAAGAAATTGTTAAAATTCAGCACATGGTATGTAAATTCTACACTCTAGGGTATGAAATAAATTGTCCAAGTTAAATTTCAAGCAAACTTGCAAGTTTGAGTGCGATAACTTGTACACGAATAATAAATAAAAATTGAGATTAAAGTTTATCATTTATTGTTTGAATACATTTTATTGATCTTTGTTTTTTGTATTACAAAGCATTCACCCGAAGTCCTAAATAGACCTCCCAATTTGGGTGAACAAAAAACAAACACTTTATTTTTAGGTATCTTCATGACAAAAGAACCCACTAATATAAATTGTACAATGTCCAAAATAAAGTAAAAATAAAAACAAAACAATGCTTAAAAATAAACACAAATAATAGTTGTGAAGTTTGATTTTGTTATGTTTAGTGCTTGAACACCAGTTGAGTGACTCATAACTATGTAACTCCCTCTTCACAAGGAAGGTGTTCTCTATCAACCCCAACTTTGCTCTTAGCGTTTCAATCTCTTTTTTGGACACGGGCTTTGTCAAAATGTTTGCAACTTGCTTATTTGAAGGAACATAAAGGAGAATTACATCTCTTTTGAACTTTGTTTTTGAACAAAATGATAACAAAAATTTGTGCTTGGAGCAATAATGAAACATTGGAATTTCTGATAATTTGATGCAACTCTAATTGTCATAATAAACTATTGTTGTTCTAACATTTGATTAGTAAGTTTTGCGAACGACTTCCAAAGCTTGTTAGCCTCACAATTAACGAAAGAAGTTGCTATGTACTTTGCTTTCATTGAACTTAATAGTGCAACAATTTATTTCTTGTTGAAACCAAGATATTATACTTAAGCTCAAGTTGAAACAAAACCCTAAAATGCTCTTTCTAGCATTAGCATCACATGCTCAGTCTAAATCTATAAAGCCATGCAATATTAGCATTTTGTCTCCAACATACTTCAACTCAATGAATTGTTCCCTTAAGTATTAGAGTAGATGTTTTCTAGTAGTCCAATGAACATGCCATGGCTCAATTGTAAACTAACCTTTTTTAAAATTATAATATCAAGGTTGTATTTATGGGGCCCCAACTTAGCAATGGTGAGAAGAACAACTATATAAAACTAGTATATACAACAACAACAAAATAGATGAAAGATTATAGTATCACTCTATACTCTGTATACGTCTGAAAATGACACAAACCATCCTAAATAAATATTCTAAATATTTATTCCATTCTTCTATTAATTAAATAAATATTCCAAATTTATTTAATCGATTCACTGTTCCATAATTAAATAAAATCTATTTATTTAATTAAAATTCTTCTAAGTGTCCTACACAATTAAATAATCATAAATTATTTAATTGATCCAAATTCCTCTATCCTAAGTTATAAATTCAAAAATTCACCTCACCTTATCCACCTCATCAGGTTGCACATGTAATTAAATATATTAAATATTTAATTACCTATTTTTCTCTCACCAACATGGCATATTTCTTCTCAAATCAGAGGTTAGTTAACTAATCAATCAAAAGTGTTAACTAACCTGTTAATTGAGTTAATCCCTCAATCAACCCAGTTCACTGATCAATCAATTCAGTCAGTTCCATAATACACTCTTCTAACTGATCAATCAAGTCTGTTAACTGTTCAGTCAATGGAGTTAACTCTCCAATCAATTTTGTCACATCCCTTCTTTCATGATGGAGCTGGAACACTTGTCACATTTCTACTGGTTGCACATTCCTCAACCATTCTCAGCCGTTGATCTTCATATGTCCTCTCAACTGTTGATTCTCATTCTTCTGAGTCTATAAATGAAGCTTCATCCCTCCATTCTATTCATCCAGTTTTTTGATATTGTTACTCTGTAGAAATATCACCAGCGCGCCTTTGGCACCCTTTTACCATCCACAAGCTTGAGATCACATACTTGCCTTGGAGCTCATCTTCGTTGCATATCACCATAGCCATTTACCATCGACTTCTTACGAACAGCTAAAAGAGTGCACTCTCTGAGGGCTCACTTCATCTGCAAAAGGACGATTGTAATAGGCAAACAACAGAAGCATCGATTTCAGGGAAGGTTTGTTTTGTGTTATTCATTGCTATTTACTTTCAATCTTTCTTGTTATCTTCTATTCTGTTGATGTTTGGGTCTTATAAAATTCATTTGATTGATCCACATTTTACCCTAACATTTTTGGCGCCCACCGTGGGGCCTTTGCCCCTTTATCTCATCAAAATCTAAGCTTTTTTAAAGGCAGGTTCCGTACTGGTCATGCACAGACACGCACAGATTATTTCGGCGCATTTGAACATTTCTACGGCGCATATATCCTTTTCTGTAGCGCTTTTATTCTTTCTGCGCTTCTGTGTATTCTTACAGCGCTTTTACGCACTGTTACGCCGCTTCTGTCATTATTGCACATATATTCATTTGTGCTGCGCTTTTGAAGACTGTTACTGCGCATTTATTTATTTTCACAGCGCATACGTGTAATATTGCGGCGCATTCATAGTTGCTGCGTTTCTGTTGATTATTTCTGCGCATCTAATCACTGAAGCTGCGCTTTTGTAATAGACTGAGGTTTTAGTACTTTTCTAGGGGAATTTTCTAACGCTAACCTTTTCGCAGGGGTTTGCTGGAGCTATTTTGCAGAATAGGTTCGGGTTTAGTTCCATGTAGTTGCATCTAAATAGTTCACATTTCACTTTCTAAGAGATAGTAAAATTGATGTTCATTCAAATCCTCATCTAGCTCTAATTAAGGAGAAAGTAACTGGATTATTTCTTGCTTGCATTACAACACCTTCCAAGTTATTGCTATTTAAGTTTAAAACTGAACTCACCATTGATCTTGAGGTTAAAATGAACTATTGCTATGTCGTGAGACCAAAACTTCAAAGTTAACTATCTCGTGCTACGTGGTTTAAAACTGAACTCACCATTGATCTTGAGGTTAAAATGAACTATTGCTATATCGTAAGACCAAAACTTCAAAGTTAACTATCTCGTGCTACGCGGTTTAAAATTGAACTCACCATTGCTTTCTGGGGTTAAAACTCAACCAATGCTATCTTGTTAAAATCACTTCAACGTTCTGTATTTGAGTAGATTAGCCCATTTAGTTTTTCACTTTTAACTAGGTTGGATTAATCAGTGTATTCTGTGCTTGACGAATGACAATAGGTTTATGCTCTCCCCTCTTCTGGGTGATCAGAGTACCAGACTTGTCATTCTATTTGTTTAACCTTTAGGAGGGCCCTGCCCTTGGATGCACGTTTGTCCAAGTGGGAACGACCCTGAGTGGTAACAGGCTAACGCCAAACCTTACCAAGCCACTTAAAATAAATTGTACTTGAGGTGAAAACTTCCTGCAACAAGTGTTGTTATGTTACACCGACGGCCAACCTCCCCCAAAACCCTTTCAGGCGTAACCCTTTGAGGCTGGGAGACTCCATAACGGAGAGTAGTGCCGCTGCACGTGTAACCACTTGAACGGTTGCTCGCATTAAATACCTTTTGTTCTAGTGGCCCAAATCCTTTATAATTCATTTCTCGCCTAGAATTTTTGTGTTTGCTTTTGTTCAGTTTAGTCCAAAATAGAGTTGAAAAAATTACAAAAACAATGAAAAACTATAAAATATTCTTTGTGCTTGCTGTGTTTTCTTGCTATTAATTCATAATATCAGATCAGGAAGACCTTTTCCAGCCAAAAAATACCAAAAACAGAAGAAAAATCCAAAAATTTTGCCAAAAATCAGAGCTACGCATATACTCCTTTCTGCTGCGCATTTGTAGCGACTTACTGCGCCTTTGTAACGACTTGCTGCGCATATACACACTGTTGCTGCGCATTTGTACTTAACCAGAGCTGTGCTTATATTGAGACTTACGGCACATTTGTCCATTTATGCTGCGCATTTGTTTCGGCGCATATGCAACAGTGAGCACTTGCCCTATTTTTGAGAAAATATTTTCACTTGATTGGAGCACCCATTTCAGCCTAGTTTCACTTTTTGAGGTCAGATTCAACCTTGCAGTCAGTCTTCATCCATTTCACCCAAGTCTCTCTCTTTCGTCAATCGTCCCATTCACTTTCTGTCCAAACACCTCTTGTCCCAAAGTCAATTTGTCCCATACCAATTCGACATAGGTCCTTTTTTCGTGTCATTAGTGAATTCACGTAAGCCTAGTAGGTCACAATACCTTTGCTAGTAGTCTTGTTGAACGACTAAGCCCTACACAGTAAGACTGGTATCGACTACCCTTACTAGCGGCTAGCGTCTTGTGTCAACCGTCTTACTTGAAGTCATTGAGCGAGAGAATCCTTTGTCCAAATCTTGTCCTAGATATCCCATTCACAACAGTCTCAGTCGGCACCTCGCCAAAATTTCTAATCCTGGTCCACTTCATCCCACCTCCCCTTGCATGGTTCTTACTCGATCCCAGTACAACAAGCAAATTGAAATGGCCGACTCATCTGATCACCTCGCCCCACCACGTGGTGGTGACGAAGAAATTTCTCATGAAGAATTAGTAGCGCACATCCAAGATAGAAAATTCCAATGCCTGGTAAAGAGGGTGCTCCTTGAAGACCCCCATAAATACTTCCATCATCTTGCTAATCTCGGAGTCAAACTCCCCGCAGACTTTGACATAAGCTCCATCATAGAAAATGTAGACAATGATCATAAGCCGAGATGTGATGATCATGAGAGAGGCACGAATGACACAGTCCTGCATGCAAATGATAGAGGAAAGAATCCCATAGATCAAAATGCTCCTATGGAGGACGTGAGACAACAAATTGAAAGTCTAAAGCAAGAAATATTCAACCTTAAGACCGGTACAAGTTCCAAACACTACTCTTTGGAAGATATAGCTCCATATCCTTTTGACAATAGTTTGGTCATGAAACCCTTCCCCTTTCAGTTCGGAGTCCCAAAGTTCGACAAATACAAAGGGAAGGGGGACCCTAGAGATCATATTCGGGAATTCAATGCCGCATGTCTAGAAGTAGCTCACAACGAGACCTACTTGATGAGACTGTTCCCAAGATCCTTAGGTGGTCAAGCTATGGAGTGGTTCTCGCGCCTCCCACCAGGAATCAAAACTTTTGATGAACTTGTCAATAAATTTATAACGCACTTCTCTTACAACATAGAACACAAGGTATCTATACTAGATCTATGCAACACCAAACAAAAGAGTGGTGAGTCATTTGCCACCTTCTTACAACGATGGAGACAACTAGCTAGTAAGTGTTCTTATGATATACCTGAAAAGCAACTATTGGAAATGTTTGTCCACAATTTGAATACTGATCTTAGCTATCAAATTCAGATACAATGCCCTACATCATTCTCAAAAGTCATCGAAATGGGCTTATTCATCGAAAAGGCTATGATCACTAAAGGAGCTATCAAGCTATACAAGGACACGCCTAATTCCAATTACACAATGGATAAATCAAAGTTTTGGACCAAGAACAAGAATGTGGTCAACGATGGGGTAGTTGACACCAAGGCGGTAGCTCCTAAACAACAACCCATATTCACTCTTAAGGGAGAAACAAACAATGGTGAACTCAACAAACCACCCTCTCGAGAGCCTAGACCTTGGTTCCACTCAAATCCAAGGAGAAAATTCACACCATTGGGTGAGTCTCAAGAGTTTGCACTAAGGAAGTTGTTGGCCAACAACGAAATTTCTCTACCGCCAACAAGTGATTACGAACCCATAGTCAAACCTCCCTACTAGAAGGACACAGACTATTGTGAATATCACTGCGGAAGGGGATACACAACTAACAATTGCATCCGCCTCAAAAATGTCATACAAGATGTGCTAGATCAGAACCAGGGAGGGACACCACAGCATACCTCCAATGAATCTCATGTGGCCTATCGGGATCCACTTCTAAATCACAACAGGCTGTATAACAACAATCACAACAACGGCAACAACAGTAACGACAACAACAGTAATCGCAATTGGTCAAATCAGAACAGCGGGACGAGTAATGCTAACTATGCAAGTGTTCCATTTGACTACACCATAAACTGCATTTCTGAGCATATTCCGCAGGTCAATGTCATCTCACCCAACCAACAACCAGGACCTAACCGAACTGGTTGTAGTATAATTACCCGCAGTGGTAAAGTCACGCTTAATACGGCCCCTCCAAGGTTGTCACCATCTCCATCCAACTCCCGTCAGTACAATGTCATCGACCAGTTACAGAAAACTCCGGCTCACATTTCTATATTGGAGCTATTGTGTCTATCTCCTTCTCATAAGGAGATTCTTGAGAAAGCTTTAGTGGAAACCACTGTCCCCACTAACCTGGCCCAAGAGAAGTTCCAGACCATGGTAGGCAATTTGACATCCTCCAATTCCATATCGTTTACTGAGCAAGATGACCTACCTGTATCTCAACCCCACAACACCCCTCTGCACATTGTCGCATTCATACACAAGCACCGCATCAAGAGGGTTCTCATTGATGGGGGTGCTGGTTTAAATATTTGCACATTGAAGTTAGTCCTTGCATTGGGGTTCTCCAAACAGGTAGTTGATCCAAGGAGGAAAATTACCATCAAAGCGTATGACGAGGAAGAAAGAACCACAAAGGGAACAGTTATCCTACCCATTCAAGTGGGACCGGTAATAAAAGATGTGGTGTGTCAAGTCCTTGATAGGGACCTTGCTTATAATATCCTACTAGGGAGACCATGGATTCATGCCATGAAGGATGTCCCCTCAACCTATCATCAATGCATTAAGTTCCCGCACAATGGCAAGCAGGTCACCATTCAAGGCGACCCTGACCCCTACCAACACTGCAATTCTTTCCGGGCAAAACCCGAATGTGTCATACCCAACAACAGAGCCTACATTTCCCCTACCCCGCACCAGGATCATACCGCTGAAGCTTCTTCCTCAAGACCCAAAACCCAGAAGGTTACCATAAAAGAAACTGGAGTGGGAGAATACTCAATTGAGCACAGTCTCAATCTTGCCACATTGCCTTTATCTCCTAAATCTTTTGGCCAACCGAGACATTTTCCAAAGCCATCTGCTCCTCCTATAGCTCCCGCAAATCCCTTTGTAAAATGGGGGACCTTATTTGATGAAACAGAGGAGTGAGATCTCCTACAATGGCTTTATGCTGAAGAAGAAAACACACCCCAAGAGCCGCCTAGACTCCCTACAGAACTTTATGGGCGGGGTGAGACTATTTTGCACAGGATGGGGTATGAAGGACAAGGCCCTATCGGCCTCAGAAAAGAAGGAATCATTGAACCTATACAACCTTCTTCATCCTCTTCGGCTAGAAACACAACTAGCCTGGGATACAAAGGCAAGGGTAAAGCCAAGGAAAATGCCTGCCTTGTGGAGACAATCCAAACACTCCAAGTGGATAGTGACACAGATTCAAATGATTCAAATGAGTATGAGTGGGACGAGCTAACAGAGCACTCCTACGATGACAAAGAGGTCGACACCATCCAAACTCTTAGCCCCTACCGTGAGGGACAAATGCAACGGGACAGACCACTGGAGTCTGATTTGCCCACCCTTGAGATTATGGCTTTCGAGGAAAGTTTAGATTCTATTGCGATAAACAACTTGGAAGAAAGTACCACCCTGAACACTACCCCCGCCAATGCCCATAACATTTCCATTCACACCATCAATGAATCAGGTCTCTCATCCGACTCCCTTCCCCTCTTACACCCTGAGCTTATTGACTAGGATTTGCAAGGAACTCCCCAATTAGATATGTTCCAGAACGATGATGCTTACATTGATTATATGGAACTTAGGGACCACCTGCCAAAAGGAGATCATAAATCTGGTTTTGCTATCGAACTGAATACCATGGCTTACTTCGGGGAGGGTGCCAAGCCTTCCAGTCGCAAAAACAGCAAGATCAAAAATGGATCTGATAGTGAAAACCGCCTTGCGGCAGTGTTAGATTACAAAATAGTAAAAAGAAAGGACGCATCTGACGGTGAAAACCCAACTGTGGCACCTGACGATGGAATGCTTGACACTCTCCCTAGTGATATGTACTAGGAAAGGTCACAAATTGTGGTGGAGCCGACAGAGCCAGTGAATATTGGAACCGAAGAGCAGCCCAAGATTATCCACTTTGCCAAATCTCTCACACCACCAGAGAAAACCAGGTTTGTACCATTCTTTAAGAAGAAGAGAGGCAGCTTTGCTTGGTCATATGCAGACATGCCACCGCCCAAGACTCTAACTCAGTTGAGATCCTTACAGGGCAAGCTGTAGGCCATCCGCAGGTTCATATCACAGCTAGCAGACAAGTGCCAACCTTTCAGCCACCTCCTGCATAAGAACATTCCATTTAAATGGGATGAGCGGTGCGAAGAGGCATTCAACAAGCTAAAGGAGTACCTTATGAATCCTCCCATACTCATGCCTCCGATCCAAGGAAAACCTTTAATTCTCTACATATCTGCTACACCCACTGCTCTTGGGGCCCTTCTAGCGCAGCAAGACTACGAGAACAAGGAGAGAGCTGTATACTACATCAGTCGAACCTTAGTGGGCTACGAGTTGAATACTCACAGGTAGAATGATCATGCCTTGCGGTGGTTTTTGCTTCACAAAAACTCCGACATCACATGTTGGCACATCCTGTCAAACTCATTGCCAAGATCGACCCACTGAAATATCTTCTCAGCAAAGCAGCTCTCACAGGTTGACTAGCAAAGTGGGTTATGCTTCTTAGCGAATATGATATAGAATATGTGGACAGAAAAGCCATCAAGGGACAAATCATCGCTGACCAACTAGCAGATGCACCGTTACAAGATAACAAGCCAATGCAGTTTGAGTTTCCTGATGAGTCTTTATTCACTCTATCAACATCTCCTTGGAAACTCTACTTCGATGGGTCTTACACCAACCATGGATCGGGGGTAGGTATCCTGTTTATCACCCCCCAAGGCGACACAATTCCGAAGTCCTACCGGCTGTTATTTCAATGCACAAACAACATAGCGGAATATGAAGCCTTGGTAATTGGTCTCAAGATGGCAACTGAGTGGAAAATCCAAGCACTATATGTCTACGGTGATTCTCAGCTTATCATAAATTAGGTCAACGATGAGTATCAAACCAAAGATGAGAAGCTCATCCCATACAAACGGATGGTCGACGACCTCAAAGAACACTTTGGGACCATCTCCTTCGAGCAAATACCCAGGATAGAGAACAAAGCAGCAGATGCAATGGCTACCATAGCCTCTCTCCTAGAAATACCTGAATACGAGTCACGGTATGAGTTCCTAGTGGAAACCATCCGGCAACCGGCTTGTGATCTCCTTGAAACCCATTCCATTTGTCTCCTAGTCGGATCTGATTCACCTTGGTACAGTAAGACTTACACTTACCTCAAGGACAATACTCTCCCACCGGACCTCTCTTCCAACCAAAAATGAACTTTCATCCGACAAACCTCCCGCTACACCATCGTAGCTGATACCCTTTACCGACGTGGTCTGGATGGTACCTTGCTCCATTGTTTAGAACAAGAAGAATCCGTAACTGCCTTGCGAGACATACACGAAGGGATATGCGGAACACACTCCAGCAGTCCGTTCTTAGCCAAGAAACTCATGCGTTTGGGTTATTACTGGCCAAACATGGAAATGGATTCATATCAGTTCGTCAAAAAGTGCAAACAGTGCCAAATACACGGGAACCTGATCCATGCACCTGCTCAAGAGTTGAGACCTTTAACGACACCCTGGCCCTTTTGTCAGTGGGGACTTGACCTTGTGGGAAAGATTCATCCACCCTCTTCCAACGGCCACAAATTCATCATAACTGCCACTGAGTATTTCACAAAGTGGATTGAAGCCGTTCCCCTAACCACTGTCACAGGAAAGCAAATTTCCTCTTTCATTCTGAATTACATTATCTGCCGATATGGCATCCCTTCATCCATCATAATAGATAACGGAAGACCATTCAAAAATCAGGATGTCCAGGAACTCTGTGAGCGTTTCAAAATCCAACATCGTTTCTCCACTCCATACTACCCCCAAGGTAACGGCCAAGCTGAGGCATCAAACAAAACCATTCTGAAAATCCTAAAGAAGACTCTCAATGAGGCTGGTTGCGATTGGCATGTCCAACTCAATCCCACTTTGTGGGCCTATAGAACCAGTATACGCATCCCACAGGTGCTACACCCTATGCCCTTGTCTATGGTTCAGAAGCCATCCTCCCCATTGAGGTCGAACTACCATCTCTTAGGGTGTCGTCGAAAGGTCTCATCTCAGACGAAGAATACAGAGTCTCCAGGTTACAAGAACTAGAGCTGCTAGAAGAAAGGTGCCAGAAAGCCTTTGATCATCTCAAAGCATATCAACGGATGATGTCAAGAAGCTACAACCACAAAGTTTGCCCAAGATGCTTTAAGGTTGGGGACCTAGTTCTAAAAGAGAACCCTCGCAATCAACAAGACAGAGAAAAGAAAGGTAAGTTTGAGCCTAACTGGCTTGGACCCTATGTGATTGTAGCTACTTACGGATCGAAGGCATATCAGTTGGCCACTTCAGAGGGTGAGTTGTTCGATGATCCAATCAATAGCATGCACCTTCACTGGTTCTATACCTAGGAGAACCCCAATGCAAGAGGGCACAATAAAATCAAAAAATCAAAAAATAAAAAAAAATTGAAAAGAGAAAATACAAAAAAAAAAAAAATCAGCAAAAAACAGAAAGCATACAAAAAAAAAATCGTCCTTTGGTGAAAACCTGGCAAACAGGGGCCTTGGATAGGTATCATGATGAAAACCTGGCAATCAGGCGTCATGTTACTTTCTAGCTTCTCGTGCAAATAAAAGCAAGTGGTGAAAACCTGGTAAACAGACGTTACTTGTGATAAACCGCCTTCTCCATCTTTGGGAATCCAATCACCTTGAGTCTATTCTTTCTCCATTTGCCCCATTCGACCCATATCTATCCCACAAATAAACACTTGACAGTTACCTATCATGGCTTGATACTCTCCTTGTGGCCTTGTCAACCAAGGTTTTGTCCCATACCGTCTCCTCAATGTGAGCCTAGCATAGGGTCTCTTGTCAGTGTCCATGGTCCAAGTCCGTGAACTACGTTGCCTCTGCGCCGTCACGTAGGCAAGGCCATTATTCTATTGCGCCCCCGAGGCTTCCATTTCTTCCATGGTCCGATTCATCCCCTTTCTTGTCTTCATTCTTGTTGTCTTTCTTCTAGTCCATCCATGGTCCATTAGGGTTTACCCCGAACTATGTTGCCTCTGCGTCGTCACGTAGGCAAGGCCATTTAGCAATGCGCCCCCGAGGCACTAGGTTAGTCCCTTAGGGTCCGTCTCCCCAATAAGGATTGTGCAATCTTCTCACCAAACAAGCAAATACAAGCAGAACCCGCGCCTCAAGCAGAAATCTTGACTGTGAGCATCTTAACCTATCCAATGCAAAGCAAATACCCAAGGTCTTCTAAATGATTTTATGCAAATTAAGGCAAGAACTAAACACATATCAACACAAATATGCTTTGTAGATCGGAAACATAGTTAACAATTCGAGTCCGGATTTTTGCTATCATACCTTCCTATGCTACTCGAGGATGCCAAAAGTTAGAGATGCTATGATGGGAGCATGATTATTTTCTTTGTTTGCTATTTGTGGATTAAACTTTAGTAATATGAAGCCTTGTCTAAGGACATGATTGGCAAAAGATCATCGAGGAAATCAAAGGTATAACATGAACGGGGATAATCCTTGTTTGTTGAAACGCAAGAAGTACTCAGGTCATCTAGATTCAATTTTGACTAGATGCTTGTATTAACTTGCTAAATCACAATCCATGTAAGTGGTACTCAGGTCATCTCGGTTCAATTATACCTAGATGCTTGTATTCACTAACAACATCTCAGACAATGTACCAAAAACAAAATGCCCAATGATGAAATAAAGCACTCTAAAAGCAAAACATCCATCCTATATCCATATACACATCCATACATCCATATCCCATATAATCCTCATTACCCAAACTATGCATTTAGGAGCATATCATATCATATGTAGGGCTAGTCATGAACATGATTAAGTCAGTGGAATACATCACCCAATGCATTAGGTCATCAATACATCAGCATTACATCACATCTTAAAGCACAGAAAATCAAAAAACAACATAGCTAAGTGCATCGCATACAAAGCTGCATCATCACATAGGAATCATATTACATTTGCATTCATTTGAAACATTAGATCATATAGACATCCCATAACATCATACACAAAGCTGCACCATCACATAGAAATCATTTTACATTTGCATGCATTTGAAACACTAAACCATATAGACATCATATATCATCATATCAAAAAGCATCTCATATAGCGTCGGATAGCCCATCTAAGTCTACACATACATCACATCATACAAATAAATCATCATCTCATAACATATGCAATAGATACAAAGCTGCATCATCATATATACTATCATATAAGAGGTCCAAATGTACAATATCACCATCTCTCTCAAAAAATCAAAGTGTTATATACAATATACATCCAAATGGACGGTGATACATGTCCCAAAATGTACAAAATCTGGTTTGTGTCTATCCCTGCTGCTGTGGGCCACCACTGCCAGCTCCTGACTGCTGGGGACCCATCACGGAAGCCCCTGACTATGATGGACCTACTCTATGAGTAGCCCCAGACTGACTTCTGAAGCTCCCCGCCCTCTGACTCGATGCCACAGCACCATGGTATAAACCCTGGTAGTACTGAGCCTGTGACTGTGCTTTGGCAAGCTCTGCTTGTACCTGTGCCAACTGCGTCTGCAACTGGCCTACCTGTGCATGTGCCTGCTGCACCTGCCCAACCAAAAATGAACTCGCTGCATCTGTCCCCATGGCGGCCACAGCAGTGTCCCGCTCTACATGAACAATACGTACCCGTGCGTCTACCATATCTCTCTCGCGAGTCAACCCAACAATAACTGCTACATCCATCTCTCGCCTGCCATCGGCTCTCCTCAGCTGTGCCTGCAATGCTCGCACCTGTTCCCTCAGGCTGGCTATGGCCCTCTCATGCACCTCTACCTGTACTGGCCCCTATGCTGCCTTTGTCTGTCCTGGCCCCTGTGGCTGGGGCACCTGCTGGGGTGGCGGCATCTGCGCCTACTGAGGTATTTGCCGCTGTGCCACCTATCCTGGCACTGCCTGCTCGGCCTGGCCTATCCTCCTCCGCTGTCTCGGCCTCTCTCCATCTCTACCACCCCGTCCTCCTTGTCCCCATCCTCCTCTAACTCCCCTCCGACCTGGGCCAACCTGTCCCTCCTCCTCTGAGTCTGCCTCATCAATACGAGGCACCAGCATGGCAGGTCCTGAATATCTCAGGAACGGGTGTGCAGTCATCCAATCCTCATAATCTTGTGTCACCCCTGCGTCTGCTATCTCTGTCCTCATATCCCACGCCACATAGGGAGTCTGACGGAACTCTGCTAGGGCCTCCTCATACGAAGCCATCGGCCCCCATCGGACCCTCTCTGCATGTGTCTGCGCAAAAAGTCCCTGTCCCTGTGGCATGCCCTGCCTCCTGCCGAACTGTCTCAACACTCGGCCCACCATTTGCCTCTCCAGTATATGCCGTGTACGGCCTATCAGCCATCTGGTCTTAAAGCAATACGGCAGCTCATCTCCCTCGTCGTCCCAGGGCTCACAATCCAGATATGGTGGCTAGATGACCACATCTACTCCATCCAAGGTGTGCCTCCAATACTCTAACTTCCCCAGCCTGTGCTGGGAAATCACTCCTGCATAGCCATAACTGTATGGCTCTCCTCGCTGCCTCGCGAAAACACATATCGGCCTAGTCACCGCTATGTGCTCCCACAGCCAGAACTGTAGCAACAGTACCCCAGCCGATAGACTCGTGCTGCGGTGGTACACCACCTAATGCATGTCATGGTACAAATGGGCCAGTACGCAGACTCCCCATGCATATTGGGTGCCCTCAGTTAGCATCCGCTCCATGATCCTACCCCATTCAATGGGGAACCCATGCGATCTCCTATCGGGGCATACAACGCCCCCGATCAATCCAGCCACAATCCCCGGGAAGTAGTCATAGCAATCATATATATCGTGCCACGGGATGACCTGTCCAACCAGCTCGGGATTGTCGAACACTCGCCTGCACTCGGCGAGTCCAGCATCTCGCTGTGCGTTGTACTCTACTAACTCACCTACCATGGGTAAGTGCAGTATCCGGTAGACGTCCTCTAATGTCACAGTCATCTCTCTTGTAGGAAAGTGGAAGGTCCCGTCCTCACTGTGGAATCTCTCCACAACAGTTGTCAGCAATCCTCGGTTCGCCCGCACCTCGGGCATGAAGCAAACACAGTCCAAACCCATGGCACCAAGCGCCACTCTGTCAGTCTCTGTCAGCATGTACCTCTACAATAGGGGCATGGGAAATGTCTCCCTCAACTGCAGTGTGTCTCAAATATCCTCCTGCAAGCAAGCAAGGCAACACGTCAGTCTCAAACGGCATATACCATACTCAACATACCTACTGAACTATATCAACTCAACTTAGCATCTCAAATTGATCAAAATAGCACACTACATCTCTTGACTAGATTCCTGCAATCTCGGAGATAGCTCATCGACTCTCGCGTCAAGCAGGATGCTAATCGAATCAATTTGGCTAAGTAAATTGGCTATCCAAGGCAAATGCGCCACTACAAGTGGTAAAAGCACCATTTCTTGGTGTATGCGCTGCTAGAATCAACGTATGCACCGCCTCCAACAAAAGCGCCGCTACAGTGCACATATGCGCAGTTTCAGTACATGCACCGCAGCATCCGGCATATGCGCCGCCATATCATGGAAGCGCCGCTAAACTCAGCACATGCGCGGCTTTCACGTATGCGCCGCTACAGTAACCATATGCGCCGCTTTATTACACATGCGCAGCCTAATTGCAAAAGCGCAGCTACAATGCACGTATGCGCCGTTTTCACGTATGCGCCGCCGAAATCGGCATATGCGCCGCTAAATGACAAAAGCGCTGCTTCGCACAGCATATGCGCCGTTCTGCATTTCGGCGCATATGTTTGACCTATTTTCTACATGCATTTATGACGCTTTAAATTGACCCTAGGAGAAATTTTTCGAAGCACATACCGGGGGTCTTGCCTCTGCTGGCCGCCTGAATCGACGGACTTGCTCGAATCGATGCTCCTCGTGTGGAATGTCTGCTGCTCTAGCTGCCATGCTGCTCCAACTTTGCTCTAAGCTCTCTCAATCCAATCCAGATCAAACAAGTGTACAAATGACTATTCTTGTGGACCCAACTCCTATTTATAGCCTCCAAACCCTAATTATGGCTAGGTGATGACTGTGACTACTTCCCGCGCCCGTTTTTCCTCCAATTTTCTTCCCGTTTCCCTGAAACGCATCCCTTTTCCTCCAACCTATCCTAACCCCGTCGTCTTCGTGAGATTGTCCGTCTCCGATTCTTTCGCCCTTTTCCAGTCCAATCTCCCGAGGGGGCATCTTATCGTCAGTAAGCCTGTACCAAGGGCAAACTGGGGCATATATCACTGTCAGACTATCGACTTCTTTGAAGCAACGCTGTAAACAACCTTGCATCAAAGAGGGGCAAAATGTATATGTCTAAAAATGACACAAGCCATCCTAAATAAATATTCTAAATATTTATTCCATTCTTCTATTAATTAAATAAATATTCCAAATTTATCTAATCGATTCACTGTTCCATAATTAAATAAAATCTATTTATTTAATTAAAATTCTTCTAAGTGTCCTACACAATTAAATAATCATAAATTATTTAATTAATCCAAATTCCTCTATCCTAAGTTCTAAATTCAAAAATCCACCTCACCTTTACACCTCACCTTTTCCACCTCACCTTATCCACCTCATCAGGTTGCACATGTGATTAAATATATTAAATATTTAATTACCTATTTTTCTCTCACCCACATGGCCTATTTCTTCTCAAATCAGAGGTTAGTTAACTAATCAATCAAAAGTGTTAACTAACCTGTCAATTGAGTTAATCCCTCAATCAACCCAGTTCACTGGTTAATCAATTCAGTCAGTTCCATAATCCACTCTTCTAACTGATCAATCAAGTCTGTTAACTGTTCAGTCAATGGAGTTAACTCTTCAATCAATTTTGTCACATCCCCTCTTTCATGATGGAGCAGGGACACTTGTCACATTTCTACTGGTTGCACATTCCTCAACCATTCTCAGCCGTTGATCTTCATATCTCCTCTCAACCGTTGATTCTCATTCTTCTGAGTCTATAAATGAAGCTTCATCCCTCCATTCTATTCATCCAGGCTTTTGATATTGTTACTCTACAGAAATATCACCAGCGCGCCTTTGGCACCCTTTTACCATCCACAAGCTTGAGATCACATACTTGCCTTGGAGCTCATCTTCATTGCATATCACCATAGCCATTTACCATCGACTTCCTACGAACAGCTAAAAGAGTGCACTCTCTGAGGGCTCACTTCATCTACAAAAGGACGGTTGTAATAGGCAAACAACAGAAGCATCGATTTCAGGGAAGGTTTGCTTTGTGTTATTCATTGCTATTTACTTTCAATCTTTCTTGTTATCTTCTATTCTGTTGATGTTTGGGTCTTATAAAATTCATTTGATTGATCCACATTTTACCCTAACAGTCTCATTCATGAATACTTTTGGCCAATACTTTACTAGATCTTGGCTACAATTTTATGTTATAACTTGATCATCAATTTCATACACACACTTCAAATTTGTCATGGGTGAAATTGAAAATAAATTCTTTGTTAATCCAAGGATATGAAGGACATCATGAAAATCAAGAATATCACCAAAATACATGCAAAACAAAATAGTTTTAGTCCGAGTAATAGGATATGTGGCATCACCACCGAGCTCTACCTATATACCATCCTTTTGCTTTAGAAGTCTATTGAAAACCTTCTTATTGAAGGTCATGTGTCTTGATACTTTGGTATCCACATACCACCCTACACCAAAAATGGTGTTAGTGGATGAACATGACACCATGGAGAAGGTTGTCTCAAGCTTGGAATCTCATCCATTGTCAAAGTTTCTGCACTCTCTGCAAATTGTTTTTGTTGTTGCTACTTGCCCTTCCCTTTCTTCTTAAGACACTTAGATGCATAGTGGCAATACTTTTGACACTTGTAACACTTGAGATGGCTCAAATATTTCCTTTTTTGAGAAGAACTTGATTCCTTCTTTCCTTGTTGACCCTTCCTAGGTCATTCTTGCCGCCTTTCTTTATCTTCTCAATGAGGACTTAGTTTTGATTATCTTCCCTTTTGACTAAAGTAGCTTTAACTCTAGTTTCTTCTTGGCTAGAATCATCTTAAAGCTTCTCAAAGATGGGAATATCCTCATGTGCATAAACACCTCAAATAAATAGACCTCAGGATGGAGAAAAACCAATGTCAAGTTATGGGTTCCAATTCTTCATACTCCACCTTTACCCCAATTATAGTAAGTTGATCACAAAGTCCTTTGGTCTTCACTAGGGAGTTGACCACTTTGTTTGTGTGGCACTAAATTTGTTCTTCATTTTTTTTCTTCTCCTTTTTGTAGTTTCTATGGTCGTACGTAGGCTTGCCCTTGTTTCAACACTTAGCCTTGGATTTTCTAGGAGATTTAAATCTCCCATAAGATTTGTATCTTGACTTTTCTCTCTTCATGTCATTCATGCCTTTCTCCTTTGGTCTTCCATGAACTAATAAGGTCTCCTTAGTTTATTTAGAAGCTTTTCTTTGTATCCCCTTTGAAATTAATAGTGCCACTACCTCATCAATCTTGAGCTTAGAGGTAGTGCTTCTGATGGCCATCATAAGGTGATCCCATAAATCTAGCAAAGAACAAAGAAGTGTCATACACCAATCCTCCTCCTTTATCTTCACTCCAACAAAGTGCAACTAGGTTATAATCATATTAAACATATACATGTGCTTCATCATAGAACCACCATCCTCCATCTTGACGGTATATAACTTCTTTCTTAAGAAAAGTTTATTCATAGAGGATTTAGCTTGATATTTTTTCCTAACTTCTTCCAAAGGGCTTATGCGGTGGCTCCTTCATGTATAATTAACAACATACAATATGAAAAGTAGAGCCTTATGAGACCCATTTCTTTTCTATCTAATATGTCCCAATTATCTTGAGACATTGCAGTGGACTGAAATTGGGATACAACAACCCATATATCTCTATCTATGAGCATATCCTCCATCTTCAGCTTCCATACCTCAAAGTTAGTGCGCACAAATCTCTCCATCTCTATCCTTGATGTGCTTGTTATTTTCTCCTATAACAAGATCTCCTTCTATACAATCTCCCATTCAATCCAAGATTAGTACAAAAAACCTTGTCTCTAACACCTATAATATGAGGTGATTGGGCTCTAATACTAAATGAAAGGAAGCAAAGGGCAAAATATCCTTCCTACATTAAACTTTGAGGGGACATATGTGCAAAAATAATTAATTTTATAGTTATAGAAAAGAATACACAAAAGATTATACCATAACAAGATGATTTATGTGGGGCGAACCCTTTTGAGAGGAAACCCCACACTCTAAAGTATGAACCAATTGTATTATCAACAAAAAATGTTACAATACAATATCTAAGGACATGCCCTTACATGACTATCACTAGCATGTAAAATTGGAGCAATTATGGTAGCATAACAATACCTACTAATCAATCATATAAGCTATACATAAATCCTACCCAAACACCCAATATATAAGAGATTCAATACATGAAACCATAAGCGATAAATGTCAAAATGTGGGCCAATACCATGACCCAAATATGGTGCCAAAATTTCAACGACCCCTCCATGATGAGTCAACATGCTAAAAATAATAGATCTTACATTGTCATAATGCTCAATACTCCATCATGGTCCACTCACCAAAATGGGCACTCCATTTTGGCTCCATAATCTCCCTCAAAAAATGCTCTATGGCACGTTATAACATGCATCGTATAGTTGGTCAAGATTCCTTGTCAACAATGTAACTTCCCTACAATCATGCAACTTACATGTCATAATATCTCTTGCACTACTATATTTTTCATAGATGCTCTAAGACATCCTTCATGAAAACATATTCTCTTACACTCCATTATACATGTCATAATAAGTCATACCCATGGCATAATGGCCAAGTCATAAGTGGGACACCCTTTTCTATGTGGGCTCACAAATAATAAATAAGTACAATATTATTTCAAACATTGGAATTGCAATGTGTATGACACACCTATCCCAAAATAGGTCATGAGATCCCCTAATCATAATATAACAATTATCCCTTTACATCCATAGCTATCTAACTAAACAATGTGTGAGTGTTAAACTAATCTTTTCTTCAACTAGAGCTATTATCTAGCTTTAAGTCTTGTTGTGTAACTTAGTTCACAACACTACCTAGAAGCTAACAAGAAAACTTTACACCTTTTTTCCTTAGCAAGGAGGAAGTCTTAGGTACCCATTTTGTTGAATGCAGTCCCTTAGTCACCTTTCCTAATCCTTGTTGATGATCCCTCATCTCTTACTGATGGTGTGAGTTAGATTAAGGGGGTCCAGTACATTAATAGAAAAATGTCAAAAAAGGAAGTTGAAAAGTTTTACAAATGTTTATACTCTCAAATTTGGACTCTGATCTAGGTTAGGATGGTGATATTCAATAAAAAAGAGTCATTAATCAAAGCACACACCTGCACTAGCTAGGTGAAACAACCAAGATTCCTACCCCTTATCAAAAGACCATCCTTGTTGAGGAGATAAACCTTTACCCGAAGTTTGACTTGTTGGCCACCTCTAGTCTAAGTTTAGGAAATGCCTATAAAGCCAATCACTTAATGTTGCCTAAAGTTAGTCTAGTAGTCAAATTTTGTTAGAAAAAGGGTGTGTTGTATACCTTGCACAAGTAATGAAATATTTTAAGTATGTAAAATAAATATTTATTTGTGATGCATCTAGGAAATGTGTTTAGCCATATTAAACATTTATTTGGGTCCACTTGTAAAGTTGTATATATGTAACACTACTTTCCCCAAAGTTATTTAACTACTTGCAGCGGATTTATTATATTTAATATTAGAGTTAAGATAATTTAGAATATTCAATGATGTTAAAATAAATGTAAATAACAAATGTAAATTACAACATGTGATAATTTAATAAGAACTCTAAAGTAAATCATTAACAAAGAAAATTGGATAACATAATCACATAATCTAACCCGATTAGTATCAACATCATATTTATCTTATTATTCCAAATATCTTTTAAACATCAATAGTTCTCAATACTTATATGAATCGGAGTACTTGGATCAACCACTCTCACTTTAGGAAGATTTCAATGGTCTTGGCCTTCATAACTATGGCACACTCTAGGAGGAACCAATTCTTATTTAGAACCAACACACATGCTTCCCAAACATCAACCCTGGCCAGGACAATCTCATGTGTATGCCGTACCCTGAGTTGGACACATCCCATGTGCCCCTTCTCCAATGCCCATAGCCCACCGAAACCACCTTCTTCTTCCTTGAGTGATCTCCATGCCCTTTCCAAGTCTCACATAAATGGCTTATATAACCTTCTAAGGGGTGATTTCCAAACCATCACACCCATTCATAAAGGTTGCCTTTTGATAATTATTTAAGTAAATATTTTTATCCCTCCCATTTTAAAAGAGATTATATAAATACTCTTTATTAATCTCCATTTTAACCAAAGGATCATAATATCTTTTATTTTTCCATCTCCCTTTTAATTATAAAGGGTTAAATAAACTTTATCCTCTTATAATTTTAAAGGGTTATTCATAAATAGCTTTCTTTTCCATTTTGAGGAAAAAGTCACATAACATTTTCCCCCCTGTAAAAGTTGTTATCCTCAATAGCTCAAGTTGAATCTACAACATAATTCAACATAAATAATTAGTTCTAAAGGTAAGTGTAAATGTAGCATTATCAATATCACAATGAATCTAATTCTCTTTTAACATAATCCATACTTATATTTCTCAAATTGTAGATCTTTTCAATAATTCCTTCTAGTTTAACTAAAATCACAATTAGATCCCATTGAAATACTTTAATAATCAATAACATGATAAGAACTATAATTACATTTTCACATAAAATAGATCGTGAATTTATACTTCATTTAATACAAATGTATATTCTAAATCTTTAATATAGATGTTTTAATCCTTTAGGTGTAACTTCAACCTAAAATTTACAAAAGTATTATCATGTGATCATATAACAGTTAGCTAGTGAATAACATGCATATCCCATATTCACCATTGAGTACTATATAATCTATATACTCATAATACACTCTAAGATGATAATCATGCATTCTAGACTACATGAATATTCTCTTTCCTTATACCAAATACAATTGAATGAAAACAAGTAGACAATAACCCTTAAACAAAGTTCATATCATTTCACATATCCACTCAAGGAAAGCTTTGGGGAAATTTTTGAATCCAACAAGGATGCAATGTAAATCAACTTATTCTACCTATGTCTATTCCATTGAGACCTAACATACTTCGCCTTGTCATAGATTCATAAATAAACGACAAAGCAAATGCACGAGGTTATTGGGTTGATTAGGTCCAATAACAAAGTACAATAAAACAAAATAAGGGACAAAAAATCCTACAATTCATCTAAAGAAGCAAAAGAATAGTAGCAAACAATTACCACCCATAAAACACTCCATAGAAAAATATTAGCTCTAATCCTTATAAGAAACTAGGTTAACTGAATTATTTTAGGATGATTTTGTTAAAATGACGAGGATACCCTCACATTGATGACTATGTCAGAAAACTTAAAAAATACAGTGGACCATAATAAGTATTGTTGGGGATTTCCTTAAAAAATGAAATAACGGAGAGGAAATAGTATACATGAGCCGTTCCTACAAAGTACGATGCTTGGGCATCTATTGATATGTGATATTGTTAGATTGTGTATGTAAGGGAAAATAATTAGTACAAATTTGCAATCTAGAAAATGGTTTTGATTTTTCTTGAGGTTGTCTCTCCCCCTGTAAAAAAACTAACTTGTCCCCATGCTTGATCTTAAAGGAACCTTTATCACATCCTAAACAATATTGTGTTATTCACCAACTTGGTCCAAACATAGTGTCATTTTTGTCAAGTTGAAGATGTGAAAATGATCTTAGGGCATGTGGGTTATGGGCCCATAATGTAACTTATGTTAAATAAATCTAGGTATCAAGTTTGTATTTTTAGCTATCAACAATATAGTAACACCACTTCCTAAAAATAGACATAAAATGAAATGAAAATTGGAATGGATTTACAAATTTGACTATTAGAAAGACTAACTTATTAACTCTATGTTTCCAAGACAACTTCCTTGTACAAGAGAGTACTAGCCAAATAGAAATATATTTAACAAGGCTTAAACTTAATACCACTAAAGTTATCATCTCTTAATTGAGATCTCATGATGTATAAATCAATCTTTCCAAAATTTCATGATTAATCCAACTATTATACTTACATAAGTGAATTATCAAAGTTATGATTCTAAACACTAGTCACTAGTGATCAAGAAATATAAAAGAACTATGTGTCCAACCTTTAATCATGGTTCACCACAATACATTATGATGTATTTCTTTACCATATAGCAATTATTATACAACACTCCATATGTATAAAATACCTCCTCTATTTATAAAATACTTTTGCACCTTAGAAGTATACTTGACTATAACTTTGACTAAGGTAATTCTTTCCTTATATTATGCAGTTAATACACTACCATAAATAGCTACTATAAATGAATGACACTTCACACCTACATGATTATTTGACCCCTATTCAACAACCCCATTATATCTTGGTATATAGGTAGATGGAAATAGATTACATAAGATAATCCCCTCATCTAAAGAAGCACCAACTTGATGACCTTTTAAAATGTTATCTTGAGTTAGTTGTTGTGGCACAATCTTAACTATAACATGATTATAGAGAAATAATAGTTATAATGAGACAATATTATGGTATGTGCTTAAATCCTGTGTGGGCATAACTCAAATCTACACATTTAAATACATTTCAACTAGACTATGCACAAAGGAATGACACACCTAACATCATGAATTATTCAGGAAGACTAGCCCTTTAACCACTAAACCTCCTCATAAATGAATCAACAAAGTTACTTATTGACTTATTGAGCTACATGTAGGTTGCTAGGAATGATTGGGATTGGACAAGGCCCCCGTAAGCCACAACTAACACCAATACTTAGAGCCAACATGTGTGTCCCTGATTTGACAATGAGTAGGTCTTCAAAAAATGGGTTACCAATATTTCTATGCCATTGGAGTCTTTAATTTATGATAGCTACAATCATGGATTATATTACAAAAGAGCTTGATATTAAATGCACTGTGTTGTACTTAGATATCCTTAGTGATTCATTACTCTACTATGGTTGAGAACATGGTTCACTTGCAAACCCTAGGCAATTAATTTTGTCCTTCAATAAAATCTTTTGACTATCATTATATAAGTCAGAATTGAAAAGAGCAAGACCAATAATAACATTGGCTTTATCATTTATACTCTACCAATCTAGTAACTTATTTGTTGTAGGTGCTTTTCTATTCCCATTTACTATTCCGCACAAGCTCTTGGAATTTTTACTTTCTAGATGTGGAAGTTGAGGCCAGATTATTTTTGTAATGAAATTCCATTCTCTATAAAAAAACCCAAAAAAAACCCTTTCGTGAAAAATAAAAATTTCCCAAAAATTTCACACCCTCAATTTTTTGGGGTTTAAATACAAAGTTAAACCCTTTTTTTTTTAATTATTATTATTATGATCTACATGCCTAAAACAAATTTTTGACTGTGGATAAATACCTAGGTCTCATGACTAGGGTTTGGTAGATTTAAATACCCGCTAAAAAAACTGCTTCAAAATCTCTGCTTACAGATTCAGCCTGCGCCCTAGCTGCAACTGTTCCATGACTGGTCATTGCAAAAGCATGTCGTCCTTTAGGGGTTCCACATGACCTTCAGACTTTGCATGTTTTTTTATATTTTGTTTGCCCTTGTGACTGCAAAACCCGAGTGATCTTCTCTGAATTGCGACTTCTTTTCTGTGCATAGACAATTCAAGAAATAATTGTGACTGTGACCCTCAATTGTGCAAACTTCGTGACAGATTGTGCTCTGCAACTCATGAAAAGAAAGACCCAATAGGTGAGAGAGTTCCAATAGTTGAGAAGATAGTATATGTGCATTTAAAGTCCAATATTTTTAAAAGTTTAGTACTAGTAGTTGTGACTTTTAAGGTTGTTAGTGTTACTATAAGTACTAATAATTGAATGAAATGTGCCCTTTAGATTTAAAAAACAACCAATCATGTGATGCCACATCAGCCCACCAACAAAACATGACTTAATGCACACCTATTGGTCCACCCTTTTTTTTGGGGAACTATTTGACACCTAAACAAAAAGCATGCTGATGTGGCATCATGTTTGATGATGTGGCCTTGAAACCTTAGTCATAAGCAGAGGCGTTGCCAAGTAAACTATTGTAAAATTATTGTAAAATTTTTGGAGTGATTTGAAATTGCCACGTATGATTTTGAGAAGCTTGAAGTTAGGGTGCTCCACTACTGGGTCCTCTCTCCTTTGCAGATCTGTCTGCGATCTCATAATTTTCTTTGTATGATGCAATGTGATAAAACCCTTGCTGTGATACCATATTGAGAAAAAGAACTAATAACACAATATCATTTCATATAGAGTTTGAGAGATGTAACTAAAAACACATTTTAAATACTGGTAATAGTCAACATTATTACACACCACTAAGTCACTATGGCAACTTTATTAAAAAAACAACTTTTACACCACAACTGACATTGCATGGCAGTCTTCTTAAATAAGAGACTGCAATCCTGATGTCATAAAATCAAAATGTAATGATGGCACTTGGCTAACTTGGTTAATTTGAACCGCTCTGTTACTGACTTAAAAGACTAAATAGCACTTTGCATTACTGCTTGGTTCACGACACCCAAATTTCTTTTTCCTATACCTTCTGTAAAATTTCACTCTATATTGATAACCATTGAAATATTGGCTTAAGTAGTTGAATCAAAATCCTAAGATCTGGTTGGATCAGTATGCAGTACAGGTTGATATTTTATAAATTCATAATACGATATTGAACCTGTAGGTTGGTGAGAATTGCCCAGTCTCGCCAAGTTAATAAATTTATAAGTATTTTTTAATTTGTGGAGTTGTGAGTCTTCGAACTGTACTTTTTTTTAAGAAAGAACAATATAAAAATATTTTACAAAAAACATGACTTTGTAAAATTTGGCCTAGATTGAGATAGTCTCAGCCAAACTGCACTAAAATTGGCCAGACACAGAGTCTGTGAAACGAACCAGCAGGCCTTGTTTAGGCTTGCCTGACCTGGGACGCAGGAGACTCGCCAGATAACTTGCAAGTCTGGTAACACTGGTCTGTTTGACATACCCAATCGTTATGTTGTGCACCCTGCTAAACTCTAAAAAGTTTAGATATTGAAATGCCAATCCTCCTTGTTTCATACGTAGTGGCATTACACTCCAGAAATTCACAATTAAACCCAAGTGATAACAATCCATCTGCCGTGCCATTGCTCTAGTTTTTCTCAAGTTTTTAAGAAGTGGCTCTGATTTTTTTAACGTATACCTATCCTTCTTTTGGCTTTTTTTTCACTTCAGTTTTAGTTTAGGTCTAAGGTTAGGCATTCCAAATTCTCTTTTAAAGTTTTGCCTTTAAGCACTAGTGAGGGTAGTTGTATTAATTTATATCCTAATGAATGTTTAGGTAAAAGGCATTGGACTGCTCCTAAAATAGTAAGCCATACTCTATTACATTATCTCCTACTTATTATTATAGGACCAGTCCTTTATTTTTAAATTTTTTGAATGGAGATCATCTACAAGATCTTTTTTGCTATCTAATATGGGAGTACAAGCCTTAGATTGAACCTCTTCAACTAAGAGCCAAGGACTAAGGGGTATCCATTCGGTCAAATTCGCTCGGGCCTCATCCCTTATGGTGTCGGGGGCCTTGCACTCAACAAGACTTGATCCTGGTGGGTGTTGTCTCTCAAAATTGCACCCTTGTTAAGTTGCAAAACTTAGCATTTTGGAGAAACATGGGATCTTTCCAGGCCTGTGGGTCACCTATGATGGAAAGAACCTTCGGAGAAGGCCGGCTTCCTAGCTGGTTATCATCTAGAAACTACTGGATTTGCAGAGAAAAGGGTAAGAAGGATTGTATGAAAATAAAATCTACTATCTAAGGTGATGCACCAAAATGGTTATCAGAGACTACACAAATGACTAACACACTATAAAACCAGTAATAATAAAGCTCTCATTGTTTTCTCATTTTCATACATTCAGGAAGTTCAGAGACAAAAGTGAGATCTTGTGATAGCCTTTCAAATGAAGAAGCATATCCAATTAAAGATCATTTTGCAATTCATCAATTGAAAGTGTTTATGAGTACATGACAACACTTTTGTGCTGGTGAAAAGTGCATTATCCTGTGCCATCATGGTAGATTTGGTCAAACACATCATTCTAGAACAGATAGAGTACAATATCAACATGTAAAAGCTTGCAAATAAGTATCATGAAGTATAACAACAATGCATTCAATTCATCATCTACAAGTTTAATATCACCTAGAAACTACTTGATTTGCAGATAAAAGGGTAAGAAGGATTGTATGAAAATGAAACCTACTGTCTAAGGTGATGCACCAAAATGGTTATCAGAGACTACACAAATGACTAACACACTATAGAATTAGTAATAATAAGGCTCTCATACACAACCCAGTAAATCATAATCTTTGCATCATCAATTTATAAGAAGGCTATATAACAACATTTCTATAAAGGGCACTAGATGGAGGGTTTATAACTCTAATAAAGGGCTGTTCAACCTGAACCGGCTGTAAAGGTAAGGCTGCCAACTTCTCCTTTCCAGCAAACAGAGCACATTCCTTGCACTTTCTGACCCACAAGTGTGCATCCTTAAACAAACTGGGCCAATAATAGCCACCCTTCATCACTTTAAGAGCTGTTGCTCTAGGTGAAAAATGGCCTCCAGCTGACCCCTCATGAAATTCATGCAACACTCTTTCAACTTCGTTAGATTCGATACATCTCAGCAATACTCTATTGAAATCTTTCCTAAAAAGCAAGCCGTTAATGAGTACATAAGGTATAGACTACAATCTAAAATACCTTCTTTTGGCTCTATCCAAGCCCTGAGGACACTCACCAGTCTGTAAGAAATGAACCATTTCTTGCACCCAACTAATAACAGGAACTAAAACAGCTGTTTGCTCTTGATCTTGGATTGATAGAACAACTTCTTGTTCACGTTCTTCTTTGTTAATAACACCATCAGCAAGCTATTCACATAGCCCTTTGCCCTTGACCAGCTTGGTAACTTTAATGTCTACATCATACTCCATTACCTTAGTTACCTAGCCAGCTCTCTTATCACTAAGCTTCTCCTAGGTGGGGATAATTGCAATTACTCAAAGGGTGAAGGACTACTTCTGGTTTGTATCCTTTTCATAAGCTGAAATGCACTGATTTTACTAAACCAAAGCTCAGAGTCACCAGATATGCAGATTTTAACCTCTTACAAGTCTGAAAATTACTGGTTGCATATCAAAACCAACAATAAAAATGTAATATTTAAACTGTTTTGATTCTAACAGTCCCACCGGGCGTGCCAAAACGTTGTCTCTCAAAATTGCACCCTTGCTAAGTTGTAGAACTTAGCATTCTGGAGAAACATGGGATCTTTCCAGGCCTGTGGGTCACTTATGATGGAAAGAACCTCCGGAGAAGGCCAGCTTCCTAACTGGTTATCACCTAGAAACTACTGGATTTGCAGAGAAAAGGGTAAGAAGGATTGTATGAAAATGAAACCTATTGTCTAAGGTGATGCACTAAATGGTTATCAGAGACTACACAAATGACTAACAGTGGTATATTTGAACAATAAAATTCACACTTCAATCACAACAAATAAACGAAAAAATACTTTTTATGGTTGCACTTCATTCTTGTGCTTTTCTGTGTATGACAAAACCATATGAATAATCCTTCTATGCACTTGATACTTGACTGTCCATTTGATGGCTATACATGTTGTTCAAACTACACATTTGCATCTCATATGACTGTAACAGCCAACTGAAAATGTGCATTCTTCATTGGTGACTTTGCATTATCAAGTTGACTGTACTTGCTTATCTGATTTGTCAATTCCACCTTAATTGTACTTTGTGGCTCTCTTGATTGCATAATGGATTCTTTATAGCTGTTCTATATGGCAATTTGACTTAGCTGTTTCTCATGCTTGTAACAACTTGACTGTATGGTACTTTTGAAGTTCCGATTGTGTATGAAAAGACTTGGTACCCTGAGCATTAACAAAAACTATTTTTCAGGTACATTGGAGCTCAAACGGATGGAGGAAGCCGACTTGACCATGGGATTCATCATTCGCAAGCAATGATGGGTCCCCTTTCTTTTCCTATGCATTTCTTTTCTTTCAAAAGTAAAATTTACTTTTATGTTGCCTATTTCAGTTACTCCTACGGCTTGTGTGAGCATTTTATTTGACATCCATGAATAATGAAAAAACCTTCTAAAATATGCAATGTTGTATGATTCTTCTTGATTGTAAACAATTGCATTTAATTGAAGTTCTTTTATGGCATCTTTCGCTCCACTTGATTGAGCTCAAAAATAAAAATGGGTAACAATGGGCTCATTCAGAACCTTTCAACTTCACCAATAGACCAAAGACCCTTTGACTTTATTTTTAAATTTTTACAGAAATCCTCTAAAGTAAAAATAAAATATTTTTTTTTAAATTTTTTTTTTTTTTAAATTAAATTTTGTAAAAAATGTATTGTGTTTATTTCTAATATCTGCACTACATTGAACATGAAATAACAAGATCAAAGTTCCTTATTTTTAAGAATATAGGATTAATTTTTTTTTCCTGAGTTTTTGATGTTTTAAACATGGTAATTGAATTCCATTTACACTTTTGCCATGCTGTGTAAATGGAAGGCTACTATGGTTACACATCATTAGTCTTTTCAACATCTTCATTATAAGTAGAAAATAGTAAAAATAATTGCTTGGTCATAGAAGTCAGTAGTAGAGTGATATGTCATTGACTAGATATACAGAGGGCTTCCTATCATCTTTTCTATTGTCAGGATCATGGTATCTGATTTAAGAAGGCTGCCTTGGAACTATTAGTTGTTTTGTACGATTAAACATCTGACCAATGACTGAATTTTTTCTGTCATTCAGTTGCATAACATTGTGACAAATTGTTCTCTGTCTAGCTTGATATCTTCTAATAAGGAACATGTTGGGTACCCTGAACTAGGAACTACATAGAACATGTTTTTCGTTCTTATTCAGAGTTTTGTTGGTTTTTTAAGCCTTAAACAAATTTCATGTTCAGCAGACCCTCCATCTAGGTCAAATTCTCCACACCCTGATCCCATTCGATTAAGAAAAAAATGAAAAAGAAATATTCTGGTTGGGTGACTGCAGGGCCATATGTTAACATAGCTGTAATGCCCACTCAAGAAATTAACAATAAATAATGAAACAAATTAAATTAGTAAAGAAATAATGGAAGTAATGAGATTAAAGGAGAAAATTTACTAATTCTATCTTAATAAAATACAAAATTCGATTAAACATAAAATTATATCATGTATCAAATATAGTAATTTTTATATAAATATAATCATCCCTCATGCAAATACAAACAATTTACAATAAGAAACATATGATCATCCTTAAGCATAGTGGAAACTATATTCTTTGCTCCAGAAAACTACTCAGTTAACCACCTATATCTGCACCATTGAATGTAAACATTAGTTTCATAATTTCAATAATAACACATTAAATATCATTGTACAACATAATGAGACTAAGGCCCTAAGGGGCCGACCTAATGTCTCGAGGGCTCTTGATGGCCTTGTGTACATACGCGTAGCGTAGAGACTTCGTAGTTTAGGACTTGAACTTTCAACCATAAGATGATTCCATTATGTAATAGAAACTATATAATCTAAAGTACCTATGAGGAATACAACATATACTACATCCAACGATGCATTCTTATAACCAAAACATACTCATTACTCATTGAAAGATAAGTTCTCAACAAACAAAAAGATAATCTTCGATACCTTCATCATTAATTCAATATTCATATCTATGTATCAAAAGAATTCAATTACCTTTATTATTAGGTTTATAAGGTATCTATTTTATCTTTACACAATACTAAATAATTCAAATTCTAAATTACGAGATTTCTATCCAAACATGCATATCCAAAATCTTTCAAAGGATTAGAATCTCTCTAGGGAATGTTTCTTCCCTTATATCCTGATTATATAGAAGACAAAACATAATGCTAACTTCACATCCTAAAGAACCTTGTAAATTCAAGAATAATTAAATTATACTAATAGTAAACCATAACAGAGACTAGTAACAACTTCCACTCTAAGCAATATTTAATCATTGACCATTAAGATCAATATTACGAATGCCATCTTGATTCTTAAAGAAGTTTCACTATCAATGTGGATGAAATTCTAAGTACCTCATGAAGAGTGCATGATTACTACCAGGAACATAATTATGCTTCGGCCTATTCTAAATCATGTAAATAATTAGATATGTACACCTTAAACCACTTCACAATCAATAACTTAACCAGATAATTCATTCTTACAAATTACCTTTAGTACAAGGCAAAGGAATCATATACCTTAATACTCATATTGTTATTTAATTCAAAAAATGAAAACTAGTTACTATTTAACAATGTTTCCCTATGACAATAATGTATCTATCATAAAATTAAGAAATTCAACATTTTCAACAACATATCAAAAAGATTGATTTGATACCTATTTAGAGTTATATGATTCTAGTATGAAAACAAGGTATTCAAAACCTAACTATGAACAATTTTATCATAAATATAAGAAATTGAATCTACTTGTTTTCCATTCTTGAATCTACAATATAATTTCTTCTTATTCGTAATCTTTATATTTATACAAGATAAATTATTTATACAAGATAATTTATTCGTAATCTTTATGTGTTGCTCTGGTGAAGATGATGATAAACATAAACATACCTTAATCATATGAGTAATCCTTGCTGCATTACAACTAATGTTGATTAATATGTGTACATGGTCGACCCTAATGACAGTGCTAGCTATGTGAGGATAACAATGATTGAGGGTTGATGAAGACATTCAGTTGGAATCCATATATAACGATAACAAAGATGAGCTAGCAACTCCGGGCAGGACCATCTGCGTTCTCCATACATCGTGATGAAACCCACATTCTATTGTTTACGAATAAAAGAATATGGATTTTTAATAGATGTAGGTAGCGATAGTGACTGTAGAATTCCTTTAGATCAATAAGGATTTAAGTAGATGCTTGTACTAGAAAAGAAGTCTACATGATGAGAGGATGCATCAATACTATATCATTCAGATGCCAAAATGCCCATGGCAATTCCGTGGATGCATTTTCTTAGTGCAAAAATATCACATACGAAAAATAGGCTTGAGAGTAATTACAGCGATGCAGATTTTTGATTTGGACCCTAAAATGCTGCATGACTCATGTTATTCACTCAAAAATCAATGAAGGAGGAAGCGGGTGAGGTGAGGGTCAAATTAAGAAAAATCTATAGTTGCAGATTGGAAGTTACAAGACACAACACAAACTATTTGAACACATAATTCCTGAGACAATGTTGATCTTTCTAACAATCACAATATACCGGTGTTTCACTCAAATATCTCAATTTGAGATCCATGGAAAGTATCAAATAAAAAAAACATTAAGCTTACCTCTGCATCAGACATGACATGGAAAGAATAACAGAGGCATTGAAGAGAAATCTTGACTTGCCATTGTTGAGGGTCATCGATGGATTAATGATCATGCAAGAACCTGTAGAAACCACTATCTTCCTGCCAGAGAGAATGCCCCCTCTCCCAATTTTTTTTCATTTTTATAAAACTGAACAACATGACTTTTTGTCTTCCACAAGAAGGTGACACTAAAGAAAATAACTCTTCCTCTTCCACTCCTGACATCTATTACCTCCACTAATCTTGAAACTGCTAAAAGAATCTTTATAGAGTATGTAAACATAACAAAGCATGATTAAATTTTCTTAATAATTATTTTGAAGAAATATAACTAGTATATTTATATTTAAAAAAATATGAGTTAATTTAAAGAGACTATGTTGCAAGACTTTTCATATTCTTCAAACGTAATAAAGATTTCACTCCATAACTGCCCAAGTTTTTCAATTTTTCTATCCATTTGGCTTCCACGAATTTTACACATTTTATGAATTTTGTTTACTTGGGAATCTGAATCTTAATTAACAAATTAATTATTTTCAAAATATCATTATAGATTTCAGATATGCCTTACAATAACTGCTTGTTTCATGACATCAATACTTACCATCTACTCAAAGATTATAATATATCAGAGATGACTTGGAGCATTTGGTCATAATGTTATCAGTCTGGATGACATGAAAATAACATGAGAAAATTCATTTATTTGTCAAATGCCTAGGCCTAAACACAAACTGACAGTGCCAAGGTAGTATAGTTAAATGAGAGCCCACAATCCTGACAGTGCCAAGGTAGTATAGTTAAATGAGAGCCCACAATCCTAATGTTATAAAAGGAAATGGGAGAAGATGTCATATGGCTTTCTTGTTTTTGTAACTGTTTCCTCCTATCTAATACTAAATACAAGCTGCCATCTTAGCTCAACTTGTTTTCTCATTAAATTCTCAATAAATCTTGGTCAACAGTCCTCGTCATCTCTTTACAAAGTTCCGCCTGGTTGTAGGGGTCCTTACACCATCGTAATTTCCTTTTTGTTTTCTTACCTACGTTTATGGATGGTTGATCAGTCTAATATATATGATTAGGTTTGTTTTCACCTTCATTAATACATATTTGCTGCTACTCACTAGCATTTGAAGTAACATGGTAAATTGGAAATTTGAATTAGGGTTTGTTACCTATATTTTCTGGTCTAACTACTTCCTCTTGTTTTCAGACCCTCTATTGCATTCTCCTCCATTTTTGGTTGTTATTAGTATTTGCTTTTATCTGGTAAAAGACAGACAAGGCCTTTCTAAAGATCCAACCTAAATCTCTGGATTTGTCTAACTTGCAATCATTTTCCTAAACGTATATACCTCCTCGCCTTGCTTTTCTTTGATTCTTTACATTTGCCCATCATTTTTTGCCTTCTTTAATTGAAAGCAATATTAATTATAAGCTACCATCTTAACTCATCTTCTCATTCTATTTTGAATGACACCTTCACCACGAGGCAACATCCTTGTCACATCTTCACAAGGTTTTGTCTTATGGTCGGAATCCTTTGTTGATACATCATACCATAGAAGCAAATATCTTTCTCCAGAATATATTGACAAATCGCAAGATAAAGATATTTTCTGTTTCTTGGATTATTATCAAAGGAAAAATGGAACAATATTAAGAATCTAAATGGAGAAATTTAAAAAAAAAGAAGAAATTGTTAAAATTCAGCACATGGTATGTAAATTAAACACTTTAGAGTATGAAATAAATTGTCTAAGTTAAATTTCAATTAAACTTGCAAATTTGAGTGCAATAACTTGTACACTAATAATAAATAAAAATTGAGATTAGAGTATATCATTTATTGTTTGAAAATATTTTATTATTCTGTATTTTTTGTATTACAAAGCATTCACCCAAAGTCCTAAATAGACCTCCCAATTTGGGCGAACAAAAAACAAACACTTTATTTCAGGTATCTTCATGACAAAATAACCCACTAACATAATTGTACAATGTCAAAAATAAAGCAAAAATAAAAACAAAACAATCCCTAAAAATAAACACAAATAATAGTTGTGAAATTTATGCCCAACCATAGAAGAACAAGCACAAAATATAAGTTTGATTTTGTTATGTTTAGTGCCAAAACACTAGTTGAGTGACTCATAACTATATAACTCCCTCTTCACAAAGAAGGTGTTCTCTATCAACCCCAACTTTGCTCTTAGTGTTTCAATCTTTTCTTTGGACATGGGCTTTGTCAAAATGTTTGCAACGTGCCCATTTTAAGGAACATAAAGGAGAATTACATCTCTTTTGAACTTTGTTTTTGAAAAAAATGATAACAAAAATCTATGTGCTTGGAGCAATTATGAAACATTGGAATTTCAAATAATTTGATGCAACTCTAATTGTCGCAGTAAACTATTGTTGATTCTAACATTTGATTAGTAAGTTTTGCCAACAACTTCCAAAGCTAGTTAGCCTCACAACTAGCAAAAGAAGTTGCTATGCACTTGCTTTCATTGAACTTAACGCTGCAACTATTTATTTCTTGTTGAACCAAGATATTATACTTGAGCTCAAGTTGAAACAAAACCCTAAAGTGCTGTTTCTAGCACTAGCATCACTTGCTCAGTTTGAATCTATAAAGCCATGCAATATTAACATTTTGTTTCTAACATACTTCAAATCAATGAATTGTGCCCTTAAGTATTATAGCAGATGTTTTCTAGTAGTCAAGTGAACATGTCATGGCTCAATTATAAATTGACCTTTTTTTAAATTATAATATCACGGTTGTATTTATGGGGCCCCAACTTAGCAATAGTGAGAAAAACAACTATAACACTAGTATATATAACAACTACTACATAGATGAAAGATTATAGTATCACGTTATACTATTTCTTAGAAGATATACAAACTATATTAAACTAACATATATTAAACAACAAAAATTAACATCATATACACTTCTCCTTAAAACCCTAATAGACCAAGCAATACCATACTATAGACTAAAAAACCCTAAACAAAGTAAAGGAGAAGCTATCAAATATTGGCCACATAGCTAGAATCATCACCATGACCATGTATTGACTATATATGCCCACGAGCATTGTTGCTACTAGGAGGTACAATTTTCCACATTGTAGACACCTGGTTGTAGAACCCATCTCTAAGATTGGGGTAATCTCCATTTCTAGTACAAACAAACTAGACATTGTCATCGCACCATGTATCTTGATCCCCTTTATCACTCCATACTCCTCATTGCCCTCATCAATAATCCATTCTCAAGAAGTGGCATTGTGAAACCACTTGTGAGTTCTAGTGTTTCATTATGGAAGTAGATCAACATATGTCTCATGGCCATATACAAATCTTGATAAAAGTCTTCCAATATTTTTTTTATCCACCCAAAGCTTTGAAAATTACATCTGGGGCTTGGTACCTCCTTTTACCAGACACATACAATGGTTCACCTTTAAACATTGCTTCTCCCCCTTCCTTATCATTCTCATCACCTAGGACCACTAGTGCCATAAACGATGCAGAGCTGCCACGGGAAAGCCTTCAATCAAATAGTGAAAGGCTCATAAATCGCATTCACAATTTTCATACAAAACCTTATTCATTATCATTGGTTTACTACAATGCTTTACATACCGGCTTACCACCACGACCAGTCACAAAATGTATCGGGTACTTATATTCCCGCAATGTACATTCTCCATATGCATTCAGAAATATACATTTGAGACATGCATTTGGTGGGACCCACGATCTCTGCTTCACCATTGTATGTTTCAACCACATACAATCTTAATATACAATGTCGCTATACATGTAGTGGGGACCACTTACCTTCGGCAAACTTGTTTGTATGTTTCCCCGCTATGCAGATACAATCAACTTCGAATACAAACTTGACCACCTTTACTGGTGGGTTAAAGTATCCTTACCTGCTACCGCCGGTCGTCTACAGTACCAATCCCTTCCAACATACATTCAGGTTACCACTTTGACAGGTCATCCCTTGTATCAAATTCCTTGCATCTTTCGAACATACATTCATGACATGCAAATCAAATATACATTTGATGGGTTTGACTGAACCTGTTGACTTCCTTGTATGCCGATTAAAAACTGCGACTTTCTCTCTCCTTTGTATGCCGATTGCCTTGTACATTTAAAATGTACACCCACCAAATACAACCCTAACAGATAATTGCAAGATACGCACAAACATGCGACTGCGATATACTCAGGGATTGAACCCGATGTGCATTTGTGATATACATAGAGATTGTATGTCAACACTTTGCCACATACAAAACTGATGTTGGATTGCCGGATACACACAAACTGGTACTCAGATGCGATAGCGATATATGCATGGACTATATATCCTGCATACAAATGTGATATACTCACAACTTGTATATCCTGCAGAATTTTTTTGATTTGATTCGTTGAAACCCTTGCGATTTCACAGATCTGTTTCTCCTGCAAACATGCAATCCTCTGCACTTTGTCAACCTAGCACACGCCCATGCTAGGACCCTTTAATGCATGATGTAAACGATCCAACAAACCTGAACACGGACAAACAAGAAACACAACAAAACAAAACCTAAACTGATATATACAACCATTCCACTGATTTGAAGAATCTAACCGGTGGAATGGGCTACGAATCCATCTCGATCCCAAATAGAAAATTGATTGCACAGTGAATTCAAAAATGCCAGTAAATAACACAAACAAGATCTTCTTCTTATTGCTTTCAGAAAGGTATACAGATATCTAATTTCACAGTTGCACTCTGCAAATTTGATTCAATCTGTCAACCAACATCTGTATCTTCAAATTGACCCGATCTAGGGTATTTATCCACTTACTATGAGTAGTATTGACTTGATTCCCAGTGGCTGGGAGAAAATTCCACACGGCTGAGAGATACTAACCAACTAACAACCTCTTAACAAACTAACAATCTTGTCATGACAGATCGACAAGTGTCCTAGGAGCTTGCATAGAAGCCTAGATGCAAACTACTATAACAGATATTGGTCAAACATACCTTATTACATCAAAATGAACTGTAAATAGTAAAATATCTTAAGGAAGTCAACTTGTGTTAGGTGCCCCTGCACCATACTCCCCGAGAGAAGAAATCTCAAGTCCACTTGAGATGAGAGCTTAGAGGTCTGCACCATGTTTGTTGAGCTATTCTTCAGTCAGCCCAACTGCATCTGAATCAGGTTTCCCTTGCCAAGCTACCAAGTACTTCATGTACTCTTTGTTCCTTGTCTTCTTTGCCACTCTTGAGTCTAAAATCTTTTGCAATTGTGGTGGATCATGCTTAGGAATGTCATCAGCTACTGTATCCTGTATTGATTCATGTTCTTCATCTGGATCAGATCTGTATGGAGTTAAATCACATACATTGAAGATAGGAGATAAGCCAAGATCAAAAGGAAGTTGGATTTCATAAGCATTCTATCCATACTTTTTCAAAATCTGACATGGTCCAATCTTCTGTTGCATTAGTTTGGTATGTTTACCTTTTGGAAGTCTTTCCTTCTTCAAATTAACCCACACCAAATCTCCAACATCAAACTCTACATCTCTCTTCTTCTTGTCAGCATATTCTTTATACTTCAACGTAGTTTGTTGGAGTTGGGTCTTGACTTGATCATGCACCTCCTTGATGGCTGATACAAAAGCTTCTCCATCTGCACTAATGGATTCTCCTGTAGGCAGATCTCATAATTCCAGAATACCTCTAGGATGAATACCATACACCACCTGGAAAGGTGATTTCCCTGTACTTCTATTGACAGTGTCATTATAGGAAAATTTGGCCTGTGATAGGATGTTATCCCACTTCTCTCCATGCTGCCTTGTCAAACATCTGAGCAGATTTCCCAATGACCGGTTGACCACTTTAGTCTGTCCATCTGTTTGAGGATGATATGCTGATGAGAAGGACAAATTGGTACCAAGCTTCTTCCAAAGAGTCCTCCAAAAATGGCCAATAAATTTCACATCTCTATCTGACACTATGCTCAATGGCAATCCATGAATCCTCACTATCTCCTTGAAAAACAGGTCTGCAACATATGAAGCATCACAAGTAGTTTTGCATGGCAAGAAATGTGCCATTTTACTGAATCTGTCTACTACCACAAAAACACTGTCATATCCCTTCCTTGTTCTAGGTAAACCTAACACAAAATCCATGCTTATGCTCTCCCATGGCCTAGAAGGAATGGGTAGTGGCTGATACAAACCTGCATTAGTGGATCTCCCTTTTTTTGTCTGACATATCACACATGCTTCCACAAATTTCCTCACATCTGACTGTAACTTAGGCCAATAGTAATGTCTCTTTACAAGATCCAAAGTCTTATCCAGACCAAAATGTCCTGCCATGGCCCCACAATGCTTCTCCTTAATGATGTTCAGCCTCATAGAACACCGTGGGATACACAACTGTCCACCTTTGAACAGCAAGCCATCCTGTATCAGAAATTCAGAATACTCCATATGATATCTGGCTCCAAAAGAAGTACATACTTTGTATATCTCTCCAAAATCTTCTTCAACATCATACATAGTCTTTAAGGAATCAATGCCAACACTTTCCAACTGAATCTGATTTATGGTTAGAACCCTCCTGCTCAAAGCATCTACTACCTTATTCTTGACCTCTTTCTTGTGCTTGAGTGTGAAGGTGAAATTTTGCAAAGTTTCCACCCACTTCATGTGCCGATGGTTCAGCTTCTCTTGACTATTTATGAAACTAAGGGCCTGATTATCTGTAAACACTATGAATTCTTTTGGCATCAAGTAATGCCTCCACTTTTTGAGTGACTGGACTAGAGCATACATCTCCAAATCATAGGATGAGTATCTCTTCTTAGCATCATTGAGTTTCTCATTAAAAAATGCAATAGGCCTCCCTTCTTGACTGAGTACTGCTCCAATTTCCATGTGACTTGCATCACACTCGACCTGAAAATTTTTATTGAAATCAAGAAGTGCAAGGACTGGCTGCTGTGCCACCTTCTTCTTCAATGTTTCAAATGAATCATCTGCTTCTTCTGTCCAAGTAAATCTGCACTTCTGTCCTCCTTTTATGGTGTCAAGCATGGGTGCACAGATATGACTAAACCCTCTTATAAATTTCCTATAGAAGGTTGCTAACCAATGGAAACTTTTGACATCATTCATGGTTCTAGGAGTTGGCCAAGATAATATGGCACTTACCTTTTCTTGATCCATTTTCAGTTTGCCATGTGAGATGACAAAACCCAAGTAGATGATCTCCTCCTGCATGAACAAACACTTGTCCAAGTTGATCATTAACTGCTCTTCATGTAACCTTTTGAGGACCAGGTCTATATGTTTGAGGTGTTCTTCCCTCGTATTACTAAAAATCAGAATGTCATCTAGATATACTATGACAAATTTGCCCATAAATTCTCTCAAGACCTCATTCATCAACCTCATAAAGGTACTAGGAGCATTGGATAAACCAAAAGGCATGACCTTCCACTCATACAACCCTTCATTGGTTTTAAATGCCATTTTCCATTCATCTCCTAGCCTAATCCTAATATGATGATAGCCACTTTTCAAATCTATTTTTGTGAAATATTTGGCACCTCCCAAGCAATCAAGCAAATCCTCTATCCTAGGTATGGGGAACCTATACTTGATTGTGATTTTATTAATAGCCCTTGAATCAGTGCAAAGCCTCCAAGTGCCTTCCTTCTTTGGTGCTAGTATAGCCGGTACTGCACATGGGCTTAAACTTTTGCCAATTAGGCCTGTCTCCAGCAATTCCTCAATATGCCTTGCTACCTCTGCATTCTGCTCTGGGGTAAGCTTGTATGCTGCCTTGTTTGAAAGTGTAGATCTTGGGATTAGATCTATGCAATGACTAATGTCCCTTATAGGTGGTAGGGACCTTGGCATTCCATCAGAGTTGATGCCTTTGTATTTGTCCAATAATTCTTGGACATCAGGGTCTATGAACCTTTGCTTCTTCTCTCCCTTGACTTCTTGTTGTTGTTCCTTATTCACCTTTAGGCATGGAATTAAAGCATATGCAACTGCTCCTTCTGCTGCTATTTCTACCATAAACTATTTGCCTTATACCAGCATTACCTTGACTTCTTTTCCTTTTGATTCTACCTCCTTCTCCATTAATGGTAGTAACTCTATCTTCTCACCATCCTTGGTGATTGAATAGATGTTTCTAACTCCATCATGTTGGGCTTTCAAATCATATTGCCATGGTCTTCCAAGAAGGAGATGGCAAGCATCCATCTGATCTATGTCAAACAATAATTTGTCTTGGTATGGTCCAATTTGAAACTCTACCCAAGCCTGTTCTTCCACAACTGTTTGCTGACCTTGAGTGAGCCATGAGACCTTGTATGGGCAGGGATGTGGTAGTCTCCTAAGTTTAAGCTTTTCTACCATTTCAATGGACACAAAATTTTTAGTAGACCCAGAGTCAATTAGAACTCTACATACCTTTCCTCCTGCCTTGCAAGTAGTTTTGAAAAGAGACTTTCTTTGTGGGGGTTCTCTGTCAGGCACCTTCATAGTGGCCATTGCTCTCCTAATCATCAAAGCTTCTCCTGTCTCAGGATAACCATATCTGATAGTATCATTCACACTCTGATAAGTGTTAGACCTTGTCGCACTTTGACAATCATATTCTTGGATTAGATTTGTCCTCCTTTCTCCCCCTGAACTTGTTGCTTTTTCTAGACATCTACTGGCTATGTGGCCTTCCTGATTGCAATTGTAACATCTAATAGCTCCTCTGCCCTGAGATCTCCCTCCAAAGGGCGGTCTTCTGCCCCTAAAATTCCTTTTTGATCATAACTTCCCTTTTGAGTTTGACGGCTGTCTCCTTTGCTGCTCTCTTGATTTGACTCACCTTGGTATCCAAATCCATTTCCTCTGCCTCTGAATGGACTTCTTCCCCCTCTTTGTTGTCTTCCTCTTCCTCTATTGTTCTGCTCTTGTCTTCTCTTTAGTTTCTCTTCCACCTTGAGTGCTAATTGGTAGCACTTCTGAACTGTATCTGGATTATGCAAATTTAGGTCTTCTTGGATGGCAAATCTCAACCCATTGAGATACCTAGCTACCTTCTCTTCCTCATTCTCCCTTACCTTTGTCTTGAGACATAGTTTCATGAATTCTTCAGTGTATGCACTGACATCTAACTCCTTCTGCTTCAGATTTTGTCTCCTCTTATGTAATTGGATGTTGTAATCCAATGGAACATAGGCTTCCTTCACTAAAGCCATCATCTTCCTCCATGTAGCAACTCTGTTCTTTCCTTCTTTCACCCTGTCATCTTGGATGAAATTCCACCAAGTTAGTGCAGCTCCTTTCATTTTGGATTGAGCTATCTTCACTCTTTGGTGGTCTGGTATTTCCTCTGTTTCAAAGAAATTGTTCAAGGAGTCTATCCACTCCATCACTGAATCAGGTTCCATTTTTCCTGCAAACACTAGCAGGTCTATTTTCATATCCATGGTCCTTCGCTCCATGGATTTGAGGGCATTAAGTAAGGGTCTCTGGTCTATAGGAACGTCTATCTCTTCCTGCCTAGGGATCTCCTCTTCATCCTTGTCTTCTCATTCACCAGAATCTTTTCCCCTTCCGACTTTGTCCCTCAATTTTTCCAACTCATCTTTCAATGCCTGATTCTGAGCACTAATTGCTTTGCTCTATGCAATCTACTTCTTTACTAGGACAACCAATTCAGCATTGGTCATCCTTGCTGGGTACTCTTCTGACCCTTCTCCTTCTGACATTTTGTTGTCTTCTCCTTCCCAAAAGATACAACCTTCACTCTGATACCACTATGATGCAGAGCTGTCACGGGAAAGCCTTCAATCGAGCAGTGAAATGCTCATAAATCGCATTCACAATTTTCATACAAAACCTTATTCATTATCACTGGTTTACTACAATGCTTTATGTACCGGCTTACCACCATGACCAGTCACAAAATGTATTGGGTACTTATATTCTTGCAATGTACATTCTCCATATGCATTCAGAAATATACATTTGAGACATGCATTTGGTGGGACCCATGATCTCTGCTTCACCGTTGTATGTTTCAACCACATACAATCTTAATCTACAATGTTGCTATACATGTAGTGGGGACCACTTACCTTAGGCAGACTTGTTTGTATGTTTCCCCGCTATGTAGATACAATCAACTTCAAATACAAACTTGACCACCCTTACCGGTGGGTTAAAGTATCCTTACCTGCTACCGTCGGTCGTCTACAGTACCAATCCCTTCCAACATACATTCAGGTTACCACTCTGACAAGTCATCCCTTGTATCAAATTCCTTGCATCTTTCAAACATACATTCACGACATACAAATCAAATATACATTTGATGGGTTTGACCGAACCTGTTGACTTCCTTGTATGCCAATTAAAAACTACAACTTTCTCTTTCCTTTGTATGCCGATTGCCTTGTACATTTAAAATGTACACCCACCATATACAACCCCGACAGACAATTGTGAGATACACACAAACATGCGACTGCGATATACTCAGGGATTGAACACGATGTGCATTTGTGATATACACAAAGATTGTATGTCAACACTTTGCCACATACAAAACTGATGTGTGATTGCCGAATACACACAAATTGGTACTCAGATGTGATAGCGATATACGCATGGACTGTATATCCCGCATACAAATGCGATATACTCACAACTTGTATATCCTGTAGAATTTTGCTGATTTGATCCGTTGAAACCCTTACAATTTCACAGATTTGTTTCTCCTACAAACATGCAATCCTCTACACTTTGTTAACCTAGCACACGCCCATGCTAGGACTCTTTAATGCATGATGTAAACGATCCAACAAACCTAAACACGGACAAACAAGAAACACAACAAAACAAAACCTAAACTGATATATACAACCATTCCACCGATTCAAAGAATCTAACCGGTGGAATGGGCTATGAATCCATCTCGATCCCAAATAGAAAATTGATTGCACAGTGAATTCAAAAATGCCAGTAAATAACACAAATAGGATCTTCTTCTTATTGCTTTCAGAAAGGTATACAGATATCTGATTTCACAGTTGCACTCTGCAAATTTAATTCAATCTGTCAACTAGCATCTGTATCTTCAAATTGACCCGATCTAGGGTATTTATCCACTTACTATGAGTAGTACTGAATTGATTCCCAATGGCTGGGAGATACTAACCAACTAACAACCTCTTAACAAACTAACAACCTTGTCATGACAGATTGACAAGTGTCCTAGGAGCTTGCACAGAAACCTAGATGCAAACTACTATAACAGATATTGGTCAAACATACCTTATTACATCAAAATGAACTGTAAATAGTAAAATGTCTTAAAAAAGTTAACTTGTGTAGGTGCCCCTACACCATAATACTATCCCTAATCTCCTCATTCTCAATAGCTATTTTTGGCTTATACTTCAAAACCTCTAAAATCATTGCCATATTGCCTTCACTGGCCTCAAGTTGGTCATCTCCTCATAGATGAAAATCCTCTTTAATCTGTGATCAAATATAGGGCCTTGATGCAATGGGTCCCTAGATGCATAGCCCTACACAATCAAAAGAATGAAGCCTACACAAACCAACACTTGCCTCCATAGCCAACCCAAAATAGCCACCCACACACAATAGCACTAAATCACTTGTAACACAAATTCCTTGCATGACACCTTAAGATATTAATTCCAAGGCACCCACAATAATCTTCCCAAGTATTGGAGTGTGTGAGCAACCTACAACACCATAACAAATCTTCATCTAAAATTGCAATCCCCTATGCTTCATAGTGGCTTCTCATCACAAATTAATCTCCCTAGGGTGGGTGATTCATTCAAATAATATATGGCAAATTATCTTAATCTAGAATATCCATATTTTCATTATGAATTCCTTTTGCAATACCCCTAGGTTAGCCATAAAGTTGGTGACTTTATTTTGCGACCTATAACAATGAGAGATTTGAAGATGATGAAATTTTGATTTCAACATTAGAACTTTTTCAAAGATAGCTTGCAATTTTGAATTAGGGCAATGATTGATTGCATTTACAATTATTTGAGAGTTCCCTTCTACTTCCACTTCTCTATACCCTACCCCATAAGTGGTTTTTAAACCAATTAGTAAAGCTTCCTATTTTGCAAAGTCATTGGTTTGCTCTCCAAGGATTATAGAACTTCCAAGCACAAAGTCTCCCCTATTATTTTTCAAATTGTACTATGTCTCTGATTGTCCTAGTTTGCCTTTAGAGGCCTCACCAAAATTTTGTTTGAGCTACCATCACAACACCTGCCATCCTAACTCTATCCTACCCTTCCTTTTGTCTAATTGCCCTTGAACTACATAACCATAAATTGATTAAATTTATTTACTACAAAATAAATATTAGGGCTAGTATTTACCAAGTACATTAGAGAAACTATTAGCTACTTATATACAACTAAATATACCTACCTGTAAACAAATTGATCTACCAAATTAGATTCTAAATGCTACAACTCTTATGTATTATGTCTTAGTTGAACTTATGCTACAACTACTTGTTTCCTACTGAACTAGGATATTATACTTGACCAATATCAAAGGAAAAAATGGAACAATATTAAGAATCTAAATGGAGAAATTTAAAAAAAAAAAAATTTGTTAAAATTCAACACATGGTATGTAAATTCTACAACCTAGGGTATGAAATAAATTGTCTAAGTTAAATTTCAATCAAACTTGCAAATGTGAGTGCAATAACTTGTACACAAATAATAAGTAAAAATTGAGATTAGAGTATATCATTTATTGTTTGAAAACATTTTATTATTCTCTATTTTTTGTATTACAAAGCATTCACCCAAAGTCCTAAATAGACCTCCCAATTTGGGCAAACAAAAAACAAGAACTTAATTTTTAGGTATCTTCATGACAAAAGAACCCACTAATATAATTGTACAATGTCCAAAATAAAGCAAAAATTTAAAAAAACAAAACAATGACTAAAAATAAACACAATTAATAGTTGTGAAATTTATGCCCAACCATAGGAGAACAATCACAAAATATAAGTTTGATTTTGTTATATTTAGTGCTAGAACACGAGTTGAGTGACTCATAACTATGTAACTCCCTCTTCACAAGGAAGGTGTTCTCTATCAACCCCAACTTTGCTCTTAGTGTTTCAATCTTTTCTTTGGACATGGGCTTTGTCAAAATGTTTGTAATGTGCCCATTTGAAGGAACATAAAGGAGAATTACATATCTTTTGAACTTTGTTTTTGAAAAAAATGATAACAAAAATCTATGTGCTTGGAGATATTATGAAACATTGGAATTTCAAATAATTTGATGCAACTCTAATTATCGCAGTAAACTATTGTTGATTGTAACATTTGATTAGTAAGTTTTACCAACAACTTCCAAAGCTAGTTAGCTGAGCACAACTAGCAAAAGAAGTTGCTATGAACTTGCTTTCATTGAACTTAACGCTGCAACTATTTATTTCTTGTTAAACCAAGATATTATACTTGAGCTCAAGTTGAATCAAAACCCTAAAGTGCTCTTTCTAGCACTAGCATCACCTACTCAGTCTGAATCTCAAAAGCCATGTAATATTGACATTTTGTTTCCAACCTACTTCAACTCAATGAATTGTATCCTTAAGTATTAGAGCATATGTTTCCTAGTAGTCAAGTGAACATGCCATGACTCAATTGTAAACTAACCTTTTTTAAAATTATAATATCAGGGTTGTATTTATGGAGCCCCAACTTAGCAATGGTGAGAAGAACAACTATAAAACTAGTATATACAACAACTACTACATAGATGAAAGATTATAGTATCACGCTATACTATTTCTTAGAAGATATACAAATTATACTAAACTAACATTTATTAAACAACAAAAAATAACACCATACACTTCTCCTTAAAACCCTAACAGACCAAGCAATACCATATTATAGACTAAAACACATTAAAGGAGAAGCTATCAAATATTGGCTACACAGCTAGAATCATCACCATGGCCATGTATTGACTATATATGCCCATGAACATTGTTGCTACTAGGAGGTACAATTTTCCACATTGTAGACACCTGGTTGTAGAACCCATCTCTGAGATTGGGGTAATCTCCATTTATGGTACAAACAAACTAGCCATTTTCATCGCACCATGGATCTTGATCCCATTTATCACCTCCATACTCCTCATTGCCCTCATCAATAATCCATTCTCAGGAAGTGGCATTGTGAAACCACTTGTGAGTTCTAGTGTTCCATTGTGGAAGGAGATCAACATATGTCTCATGGCCATATGCAAATATTGACAAAAGTCTTCCAATATTTTTTTATCCACCCAAAGCTTTGGTACCTCATTTAATTGCAAAACAGATTCTTCCAAAATTATGTCTGGGTCTCCTTCTACCAGACACATACGATGGTTCACCTTTAAACATTGCTTCTCCCCCTTACTTATCATTCTCATCACTAAGGACCAGTAGTGCCATAATACTATCCCTAATCTCCTCATTCTCAATAGCTATTTTTGGCTTATGCTTCAAAACCTCTAAAATCGTTGTCATATTTCCTTCACTGGCCTCAAGGTTGTCATCTCCTCATAGATGAAAATCCTCTTTAATCTGCAATCAAATATAGGTCCTTGATACAATGGGTCCCTAGATGCATAACCCTACACAATTAAAAGAATGAAGCCTACATAAACCAACACTTGCCTCCATAACCAACCCAAAATAGCCACCCACACACACTAGCACTAAATCACTTGCAACATCAATTCCTTGCATGACACCTCAAGATATTAATTCCAAGGCACCCCACAATAATCCTCCCAAGTATTGGAGTGTGTGAGCAACCTACAACACCATAACAAATCTTCATCTAAAATTACAATCCCTTATCCTTCATAGTGACTTCTCATCACAAATTAATCTCCCTAGGGTGGGTGATTCATTCCAATAATAAATGGCAAATTATCTTAATCTAGCATATCCCAATTTTCATAGTAAATTCCTTTTTCAATACCCCTAGGTTAGCCATAAAGTCGGTGACTTTATTTTGTGACCTATAACAATGAGAGATTTGAAGATGATGAAATTTAGATTTCCACATTAGAACTTTTTCTAAGATAGCTTTCAATTTCCAATTAGGGCAATGATTGATTGTATTTACAACTATTTAAGAGTTCCCTTCTACTTTCACTTCTCTTTTTAAACCAACTAGTAAAGCTTCCTATTTTGCAAAGTTATTGGTTTGCTTCCAAGGATTATAGAACCTCCAAGCACAAAGTCTCCCCTATTATTTTTCAAATTATACCATGTCTTTGATTGGCCTAGTTTTCCTTAAGAGGCCCCACCAAAATTTTGTTTGACCTCCCATTACAACACCTGCTAACCTAACTCTACCCTACCCTTGCTTTTGTTTAATTGCCCTTGAACTAGGTAACCATAAATTGATTAAATTTATTTACTACAAAATAAATATTAGGGCTAGTATTTACCAAGTGCATTAGAGAAACTATTAGTTGCTTATATACAATTGGATCTACCTACCTATAAACAAATGGATCTACCAAATTAGATTCTAAATGCTACAACTCTTATGTATTTTGTCTTAGTTGAACTTATGCTACAACTACTTGTTTCCTACTGAACTAGGATATTATACTTGACCAAGCTAAAACAAATCCTTAAAGTGCTCTTCTTAGCACCAACATCACCTGCTTAGTCTAAATCTACAATGTTATGCATTATTAACTCTTCATCTCCAACACACTTCAATTCAATGAATTGTGCCCTTTAAGTACTATAGCAAATGTTTTGTAGCAATCTAGTGAACTTGTCTTAGCTCAACCATAAACTGACTTTTTTTTTTCTTTAATTATAATATTTGGGTTCTATATATGGGCCCCAACCTAGCAACAGTGATAAGAGTAACTCTAAAACTAGTATAAACAAGAATAAAAGCTACATAGATGAAAGATTATAACATCACCCTATACTATTTACCAAAACAACTACAAACCATACTAAATTAACATCTGCTAAACAAAAAAAATTAATACCATACACTTCTTCATAAAACCCTAATAGACCAAGCAATACCATATTGTAGCTTGAAAAAACCCTAAAACAAAGTAAATGGGAAGCTAAAAAATATTAACCACAAATAGTTAGAACTAGCACCATGACCATGTGTTAACTATATATGCCCATAGCACCCTTATTTTGTTCCTTATCTTAATAAAAAGCTATATATGCCCACAAACATTGTTGCTACAACCTGAGGTATAGTTTTCCACCTTTTAGTCACCTAGTTGTAGACCCCATTTCGTGATATTAGAGTAATATCCATTTATGTTGCAAGCAAACTAGCCATCATCATTGCACCATGTATCTTAATCCTCTTTCTCACCTCCATCCTCATCATCATCCTCATCAACAATTTGTTAGAACACATAGATATACTGAGAGGTGGGGGTGAATCAGTATAAAATAATTTTTACTTCAACTCTACCGCAACATCAAGATCTTTACCTTATCAATCAAATTATGTGAGAATTATGCAAACATAAGCACATCCACACATCCACACAAAATAACACAAGATTTACGTGGAAACATGGAAGGAAAAAACCATGGTGAGAAAAGTTGCTTGGGTCTACTGCCCAAATCCAACCTCACAAAATGAGTCAATGCATTACAATTATTTGTAGGCACCAACCTATAGGAATTTCAACTTTACAAGGACACCAATCATTTTATAGATTTGCAGGCACCAACCTACAGGTGCAACCTAATATCTGAGGGTAGATCTTGGATTGGAACAAATGGCAGGTCATGAAGGATCTTATTAAAACAAAGTGCCACTAGGTAAATGCAAGGAGATGGGGGACCAAAAGGTCGCCACCATCTCCAAAATTAAAACAAACGCACATATTTTAAAATGTGAGCGCATTTTGCTTTTAATAAAAGCAAAAAAAAACCATTTTCTGCTCATTCACTATGTGACTTCTCTCCTCACAGCAGCAAAAAAACCAAGCACAAAAGCGATCACGTTGAAGAAGAGGCCATTGAATCAAGTGCACCTGAGAAAACAAGAAATTCACAATGCTACCTTGCCACCAAAGACATCGTTGTGCAAATTTGGAGGCTCCAGCATAGGAAGAAGGTAGGGTTTATCTAATTTTGTTAGTTTTAGAACAATTTTTTAGTTTTACAATGTTTGATTTGTTTTTATATTGCATTTATAGTTATTGGAGAAGCAGAAAACCTAAATCCAGTTGAGGAGGGTGAAAACAACCCCCAAAATCCTCCAAACCCTCCAAACCCACCTTCACCTCCTTTTCATGTAAGGGATGATCAAGAACATTACCTAGGAATAATAGAAGAAAACAAGAAACATCTTGAAACTATTATTCAAACCCTAAACAATCCAAGTGGAACCACTAAACATAGGAGGGCACTTGCAAAATCACTATAGGAGATTGTTTCCCACATGGATTTGGTGACAAAACAAATCACCGAATTCCAAGACTATAGGGAGAGGAGTTGGCAATATTATGCCGACAAGTTGTCATATGAACAAGTCAAGAAGGAAAAAATTACAAAATCTCAATTATGTGCAAAGTTTATTAATCCTGAAACCGGCCAAAGATTAGAGGAAAGTTGCAAATAGTTTCCTATACATTGGCGCAGGAATGAAGACATATCCTGAAACTTTTGGGATAGATGGTACATGGTCTTCGATGAGTGGCCATGCAACAATGATGAGGTACCACAATATTTCTTAAGGAAACTCTATTGTGAGTTCGTCCTCAACAAGATTCTGAATTATTTTGACATTCGTGAGTTCTAGGGTAGAGGTGGTGTCTCTGCCTAAGATAGACCCGGGGCTTGAAGTGAGATGAAGACCATGTGCCTATACCCTGAGCGAGGCTAGAACGTAGGTCATTCCCTTTAGCTTTGAAGGAGAGTGTTGAGCTGGAGACTTTACATTCACTGACTACTCTCACCCAAACACTATCATAGCATGTGGATGATTTTACCCAGGGCAATGAGGGTGAGAGTAGTAGGTGTCATGTGTCCCCACATTTGTGCAGTACATGTGGGAACCTATGTGATTATGGGACGCAGGAGGCATGACAGGACTCTGCGACGCAGGGGCAAGACATATAGGATGATCTTGTTCTCAGTGATGATCTCTTATAGCATACATTTGGTATTGACTCTTAGGTAATTTGTTACAAGTTTCATCCTGATTTTGTTTATATTGTTATTTGAAATTTGTAATTAATTTTATATGATTATCTATATTATAAGTCAAAAATAATGTATGTAATTATTTGTGCAATGAAATTCCAGGGTCAGAGTCTTCATCCTGCCTTTGTTAGCCGTCCATTGGTAGGTTATGAGAGGAGGTCAAGTCAACAGGTATGTAATTTATCATATAATCGTGATTATTGTAGATATGTCAATGGTAATATTATTTTGTGACAATTTGATGATTTCAACAGTCACCAGCACCTTCACGGTTTCCTTGGTCCCCTGGACACCAAACCACCACTTTTACGGAGGTAAATTTAACCATTTCTAATCATTATGCATTTTGAAAATAATGTTATGTATTTATTTTGTTTGAATAATCTTGAACTTGATTTTTAGATGCTGAATACAGTGGAGACTCCTCCTCATCTTCATGAGTCAGTGCAGATAGGCATTGATGCAGCCATGATGTCTGCAAATCCTTTGACTAAGGTATGAGCCAATAACATGAAAATATCATAATTTTGTATTTCTTTTTTTTATCTCATGTCATTTGATGTACATAAATAATATTTATGTTTAGTCAATTTTGCTTCTTGATGCTTCTCACAGGAGGTCACAACTCCAGTTCGTCCAACTACAGACAAAGAGAGAGACAAGATGATGGAGAGTGTTCATCAGTTAGTGGTAAGTGATCAATTACATATGTGATGTTATATATTTCATACATTTTCTATACTAATGCGCATATTGTTTGTTTGTATTAATAGGTGCAGCTAGATGAACTTTATTCGAAGAGGTCTACTCAATGGAAGAGAGGATGTGTCACTGACTGGCTCTCCATCTTCACAGTCAAAGAAGGGCCGTTGATTATTTCCTAAAAGTCCATAGGAAACTAGTTTTTGGGAACTTTTTTGTATGCCTAGATGGCTTTGTATACATACTTTTGTATGTTAATCCGATGTATATTTTTGTATATTTGCCTATATGGCTTTGTTTGGACATGCTTATATGGCTTTTTATATAAACTAGATGTTATGTTCATGACAATTTATATTAAATATTTAATATGATAATCAATTATTGTTACAGGAATTTGGTTTTACAAGTGCCAATTGTATTTGACTGAAAGTTTATAAATCATTTTCAAATAATCCATTTTGTGCATATCTTGCAATCATTGAATTCTGTGGGACTATGCATTTCTTTAAGGCATCATTTCAAATAGTTCACGTGCCTTGTCTATGCTTCCATACTTTCCATACATTTCTATAAGGGCAACTTTGCAAATACAATACATGTGACAAAATTCCTATATCATTTATGCTTTGATGGTTGTCCACACCATGTTCTCTAGATCCCATAATAGCATAGGCAAGGAGGAAGTTGGTTAAGGTTGTGCAATTTGGTTTTAGATGTGCCAAAATTTGCGTAAATGGTTGAAATTTATTTTTGTGCATTTGCTTGAGAGTTTTTAAAGCCTTATAAAAAATCCATTTCGTGCATATCTTGCAATCATTGCATTCCATGAGACAACATTTCTTTGAGGCATCGTGTCAAATAGTTCATGTTCGTTATATATGCTTCCACACAAGTTGCATACATGTCTTGCAGGGTACTTACAACTACGACATTTGACAAAATTCCTATATCCTTTATGCTTTGATGGATGTCTTCCAAACATACCATTTCTAAGGTTTTGGAATTTGGATTTACACTTGCCAATTGCATTTTCTTGGAACTTTATAAAGGCTTATTAGTAAATCCATTTTGTTCATATCATGCAATCATTGTATTCCATGAGGCGACATTTCTTTGAGGCATCATGCCAAACAGTTCACGTGCCTTGTCTATGCTTCCACACTTTGCATACATGTCTCTGAGGGTAGTTGCAACTACAACATCTAACAAAATTCCCGTATGTTTTATCCTTTTGATGGATGTCCATTTTGGAATAGGCAAGGAGGATATTGGCTAAGGTTGTGGAATTTTGCTTTACACCCGCCAATTGCATTTGCTTGAAAGTTTCTAATGCCTTATCAAAAAATCCATTTTGTTCATATCTTACAATCATTGCATTCAATGAGGTAACATTTCTTTGGGGAATCATGCCAAACAGTTCACGTGCCTTGTCTATGCTTCCACACTTTACATACATGTCTACAAGGGTGATGCAGTAGGTAAGGAGGACGACTCAACACCATGGAAACATATTTCATGGTGCAGGAGCACCTTAGCCATAGCCAATCTTGGCTAGGAGCATGTCATAACAAGGTCCTAGGACATTATAGGACAAGTTGATGGTCTTGTGTCATCATTTTGCATGTAATAAGGTCAAATGACCAATGTCATTTGTGTTTGGAGTCATGTTTTGTGTTGTCAAACAAAAAGTCTAATAATGCAAGTAGTGGTAAGAAGTTGCTTTGTCAACTTAACAAATCATGTAATAAGGAGGTTACCCAATGATCAAATAGGTTGAAAGTTAGTTATGATCGATTGGAACTATTGTAAACATGTATAAAAATCTTCACACACACCAAGGAGGGGTTGGTGAAGAAGGTTTTGAAGGGCAAAGTTGAATAAATCTGAGTTTTCTACTACTTTTCCTAAAATTTGACTGTTCTAGGATGTACTTCTCATCTATACATTACTGTCATGGTCTGAAACCACCTGAATTGTGAAGGGGAGTGAATGACCTTTCATTTGCATCTTGTTTGAGGCATTTTCATTGAATTTGGAGGGAGAAAATCACGTTTTTCTAGAAACTATCATAAAACCCTAAACTAGGGTTTTGAGGCTAAAAACTATGTATTTCTTTGCCATTCCACCAAGTTAATCACTCTAGATTGTTGGAATGGGATGGAATAAGGTAGGATCACTGTTCCCAATAAGACCTAGGTCAAGAAATAAGAATATAGCAGAGTATGAGGATGCAATGGCCTAATATGACCATGTATTAGGCAAAAAGAGGGTACAATTCATATAATAATGCCTTAACAAGTGTTTCAAAGGCCAAAACCAATGAAATTGGTTCCCTTTCCATGCATGCTAGGGTTCCCAAGTGGTTTGGTGTGGTGGGTTTGCATTGGCATAGTAGTTGCCTTGTAAAGGAGGCCTAATTAGGCCTAGTCTCAAACTGAACTGTCATGAATTTGGAGCCTCCTGTCCAAAACAACCCATGTCCCATTTTTGATATGTTGACATGGAAGATAATTGGTACTCAAAATTACTCTTACCTTGCCAAGATTCTATCCCATGTGAAAGAAAACCTCTGTCAAACCCAAAAACAGGGCTACAAGGCTTGAGGCCTGTTTGTGAAGGAAGTCTCCATAATCCTTATTTTCTGTGAAAGCTAGTGAATGGGGAAGGTTGGTAGGGTTGTGTAGGTACCCCAATTACATCATTTCACAACAATGGGCTAAGACCCCAAACCCTTTTTCAACTAGACATGAACTCAATCAAGACTACAAACACAACACTTGGTTCAAAACCTCAATCTCTGCAAACCAACTCATGAAACACCCTTGAAATGATGAATGTGACATAAAAAGACCATTCATGGTCACCAAGAACATAAAATTTGCATATAGGTTATTCTTCCTCATAAACTGCCCTTACAAGCTAGTAGCCCTCCAAAAAACTAATTTTTGGAACATAACTTACTGATCCATGACCTCTGACACAAAGGAGGACAAATTAAGATACCTATTCGGATGTTTCACAACATATCTCAAATGCACCATGTGTTGTTTTGGAACATTCCCTTCAAAAATGGACTGGGAATTTGTATATGAGGCCTAATTAGCCTACTTTAACAAAGCATCAACTACTATTCTTGACCCATAAACTAAAAATTGCACTCCAGAGGTTGAGTTAGGTCCTATACAGACTGAATCACTCATTAGAATAATTATTCAAGACCCTTCTTTAAACATTTTTCAAAACCCTCATCATTGCATTATCAAATAGACCAAAAACACATAGGCTGCCTTATTTTTTACAATTTTGCACATTTGCCATATTGACAAGTTTTTTTGACAACATCTACAACTTGTTCAAAAACTTACATATTTGACCCTTTGACATGACAAATGCCCCTCATAGCCCTTATTACATCAAAATGGGTGCACAAACACTAATTTAAACAACTATGACAATTATTAGCCATTTGATTGCAAGAAAAGTTGCTTGACAACTTTTCTTGCAACTTGACAACTTTTGCAGCCTATGACCTCCTAAAGTCCAATGACCCTTATTACATCAGGAGTGGTCTAGCATGACCTCATTACAATGCCAAAATGACTCAACACATCAAAATTCATCATTTTATCATGTTCATGAAATAGGCTAGGTGCCCCTACACCAAAGGGCAGCTGCAATTACAACATGCGACAAATTTCCTATATCCTTTATGCTTTGATGGATGTCGATAAGTCGTTCCAAACATTCTATATTGGTGTATAGATAGGGAGGATGTTGACAGTTGTAGGTAATTTTAAACTTCTTAAAACATGTATTAAAGCCCTCACTTACCCCGAGGAGAGAAGGGAGATGAGTTTTGTATTAAAAAATTTGAATAAAAATTTAGTTTTTTCTAATTTTTTCTGCAAAAACATTGTTCCAAGTTATACCACGACCTTGTATGGCCCAGCCATGTGCTAAAATCTATTGGAAGTGGTAGTGGTATTTCTTAACTTTCAAATGCACTTGGTTTGAGGAGAAACCATTGAGTTTTGAGTGAGATATCTTCATTTTTCTAAAACTACCTATGTAACCCTCAAAACAAGGGTTTGAGTGTGTACAAAGGGATGTTTCAGACCATTCCACTTGCTGTATGACCCTATAACTCAGTGGAATGGTTTGGTTTGGATGCGTTTTAGATGCCGATGAAGTGAGGGAAGTAGGAGATGGAGTTTGACCAAACTATGGTGTAGTCCTAGGCAAGTTTTGCCTTGTTTCCAAGCAAGAAAGGGTGGTTTTAGGCTAGGGTTGTTAAAATAAGGTTGGAAAGTACTAGGAGATGGTTCCTAAATCATATCCAAACCATTTTTGAAGTGTTCCAAGTGTTGGCAAAGTCTGAGAGTGTGTGGAAGGTAGAGTTTCAATAAACCCTCCTCAAATTGGCCTAGATTGAGGATTTTTGGGGTTTGGTATGTTAGTGAGGGTTTATCCTAAAAGTAATTGTGGTTTTGAGAGTTTGGACACATGGGAGATGCTTCCCCATCAAATCTAGGGGGTTTTTGGATGTTTAGAGGTATGTTTCTTCACAAACTAGGCCTAATTAGCCTATTTTAGACATCAAAAAATGCCATTTTTGAGGTACATGGTCCAAAGGAGTCACTATTGGTTTTGAGATATATTATGTAACTTGGAAATGGGTATCTAGATCTATATTTAGTTTGGGAGGTCTTTTGGAAATTTTGAGAGAAAAAACCCCAAAAACATGGTATGTTGTCCTATTAGATTAGGCCTGATTGAAACATGAAAATTATGAAGATTGAGACTAGGCACTTTGAAGGTTGTTTGATTCACATGTAATTGAGTTTGTTGAATGGTCCAAAAACCCCTCATGGTCTCATTTCATGTGCCAAGCGTCGCAATCATTCAGGGTAGCAAGCTACCGGCAAAGTCCCTTAAGATCCCTAAGACGAAAAAACTGCCAAATTTTGGCAGAGCAGTTCTTGGAATTCATGCCATTTGGGAATGTTTTGTTTGGATGTACAGGTGCACGTGGGTCCATCCATAATAAACTCTCTCAGTTTTGGTCAACTTTAGTCCGTTTGACCATGCCGAAATCAAATGCATTCTTGCAAAATGCTTTAGTTTCATGCAGTGGAAAGGTTCTAGGAGTGACATTTTGCATTCCATAGTTCATGGGGCCAAACGAACTTCACCAATATGTCGAGGTGGGTGGGTAAATGCCAGGGGAGGTCTTGTTTCATGTACCAAGTGTCATAGTCATTCGGGGTAGCAGGCTACCGGCAAAGTCCCTTAAGATCCCTAAGACGAAAAAATTGCCAAACTTTGACGGAGCAGTTCTTGGAATTCATGGCATTTGGGAATGTTTCATTTGGACGTACAGGTGCACGTGGGGTCCGTCCACAATAACCTCTCTCAGTTTTGGTCAACTCCAGTCCGTTTGACCTTGCCGAAATCAAATGCATTCTTGCAAAATGCTTCAGTTACATGCAGTGGAAAGGTGCTAGGACTGACATTTTGCATTCCATAGCTTGTGGGGCCAAACGAACTTCATCAATACATCGGGGTGGACTGGTAAATACCAAGGGAAGTCTCGTTTCATGTGCCAAGCATCGCAATCATTTGGGGTAGCAGGCTATTGGCAAAGTCCCTTAAGCTCCCTAAGATGAAAAAACTGCCAAACTTTGACAGGGTAGTTCTCAGAATTCGTGGCAGCTGGGAGCATTCCGTTTAGACCTATAGGTGCATGTGGAGTCCGTCTACAATAACCTCTCTCAGTTTCGTTCAACTCCTGTCTGTTTGACCATGCCAGAATCAAAAGCATTCTTGCAAAATGCTTCAATTTCATGCAATGGAAAGGTTGCTAGGTGATATATTTTTTGTTTTTCTCATTGTGGAGCCGAACGGACTACGCCAACACATCAGGGTGGTTGGGTAAATGCTAGGGGAGGTCTCGTTTCATTCACCAAGTGTCTCAGTCGTTCCGGGCTGCAAGCTACTGGCAAACTCAAAAAGTGCTAGCTCTCGGTAGCTTGTAGGCCAGAAAGACTAGGATTCTTGGCATATGAAATGAGACCTTCCCTACCATTTAACCACCTACCCTGACGTGTTGGCGTAGTCCGTTCAGCCCCACGATGAGCAGAACAAAAAATATGGCACCTGGCAGCCTTTCCATTGCATGAAACTGAAGCATTTTGCAAGAATGTGTTTGATTTTGGCATGGTCAAACAGACAAGAGTTGAAAGAAAATGAGAGAGGTTATTGTAGATGGACTCCACATGCACCTATAGGTCCAAATGAAACATTCCCAGCTACCACAAATTCTAAGAACTGCCTCGTCAAAGTTTGACAGTTTTTTCGTCATAGGGAGCTTAAGGGACTTTGCCGGTAACCTACTGCCTCGAACAACTGCGACACTTGGCACATGAAACAAGACCTCCCTTGGCATTTACCCACCCACCCCGATGCGTTGGTGAAGTATGTTCGGCCCCATGAGCTATGGAATGCAAAATGTCACTCCTAGTACCTTTCCACTGCATGAAATTGAAGCATTTTGCAAGAATGCATTTGATTTCGGCACGGTCAAACGGACTGGAGTTGACCAAAACTAAGAGAGGTTATTGTGGATAGACCCCACATGCACATGTATGTCCAAATGAAACATTCGCAAATGCCATGAATTCCAAGATCTACTCTGTCAAAGTTTGGCAGTTTTTTCATCTTAGGGATCTTAAGGGACTTTGCCGATAGCCTGCTGCCCTGAACGACTGCAGTGCTTGGCATACAAAATGAGACCTCCCCTGGCATTTACCCACCCACCCCAATGCGTTGGCAAAGTCTGTTCAGCCCCACGAGCTATGGAATGCAAAATTTCACTCCTAGCACCTTTCCACTACATGAAACTAAAGCATTTTGCAAGAATGCATTTGAAGAAATCCTTGACACATGAAGACACTGAGAACACTGAAGACATGGAGGACAAAGAAGCATGAAGACATGAACAAACTCCTATCATGAGGAAGAACTAAAGCCCAATCCAACTCCTGAAAGCATGACATGTTATGATGAAGAACCACAACCAAATCCAATGATCCAATGGCATGAACCAATGACATAAGCGACTATGTCCTACTATTGTAACATGATAAACATGAATTTTATGAACTAACATCCAAACCCTATGACATGAATCTTGATATGACATGAGTGAATTACGAGTGAACAGGATATGTAATCGATCACTTACCACCATCTGACGATCACTCTCCATCATCATTTCTGGAGCTTCTTTGTCTGTAGTTTGATGGATTGGAGTTGTGACCTCCTATGAGAAGCAACAAAAAGAAAAATTGATGAAACATAAATATACTGGAGGGAAGCAATTCATATTTCTATTTATATACAAAACAAAGTACAAGTAACCATCTAGGAAAGTTTTATGCATACTTACAAATTAATCCAACGAACCATCTGGGTCTTCTCTACTCTTTATTGTGTCAAATATTGCCTCATGGTCAGAGTCACACACCTTCCACAAGGTCTTGTCCAAAGGTCTACCTCGATATTGTACCAAATGGTTGCCACGACAAGGTTAGAGTAATGAAGAATCTTTCGATGCGTGTCAAAATCCTCAAACAACCAAACATTAACACTCCTTTGTGGGTACCTTCTAAGCCATATTCCAGTAACAACCACTAAGCCTATAGGGTATTCGATGTTTTCTCCATCTGTAACTGGGGCCTCCAATTTCTTTTTGGCCTCAACACTACAACACAAGTAATAATCCGTTCCCTCTTTGTTATCTTCATCTATAATAATTGCATAAACATGCCCTACAATGATATGTGCAGCAAATTAGATGAAATTAGTCAACATTACAAAAATACTACAAAGTTTAACATAACATTAGGAATTTCAAATTTAACTATGCAAGTAGATATATTACCTGGTTGAACTAGATCTGATATGTGGTCAAAGTCTACTGACAATTCCATCTCTGTCAATTCCAATGCCATCGGGGGTCGATACGTGTCAAGTGGGCTAAGATAACTGAAGTGCCATTCATCAACCCACTCATGTGACTCGCACTCATTCTAGGCTTGAATTGTACATGGAGAACAAAAGTACGCCATCTTCCACGTATGTATACTCCATGAACCTGCAATTGAGCTTTTGATAGAGTGTAGCTCACTTGATCTTGTTAGTGTACAACAATCCTCATATGGTGCAATGTTAGTAGCATCTATCAACCAAAAAAAATTATGAACTGAAGACCTACCTTCATTACTTGAACCCATCAAAGCATTACACCACTCGACGATTGATTTTACATCTGTCAACTTTACATTGTCTTTATACTTTAACTCTTCTCATGCTATTGCTCTTTTGATACACGCTCCTACACCATCATGCTCCCCCTTTCCATGCCTGGCCTCACAAAAGTTTCACATATGCTAAACACTTGTAATATTATGCCTCCTACTCAGCTAATAGAAATTCTGTGAGTTCTTGAATTGTGATGCATAGTTATCTGACCATATGATATGCCCCTTCTAGCTATATCATTGTAGAACACCTAAAAACAACCTTGCATGAACTCTGCAGAATGCATACGATCATCGCTTATATAAAAATGATATTCCCTTATGATCTTTCTGTCATTCGCTGTACTATCATTCACATTAATGAATGTGATGTTCACAAATATAGAAACTCGTGTCGAGTTATAATATTGGGATTGCACCTCACACTGTGGCTGTAGATTGTAATTCTCTGCAAAGTCAATGATTAAAACAATGCTACCAACTGGAAATGTGTCCTTGCATAACTTGAATTGCAAGTCCAACCATCGAGCTCTATGGGTATGTCTTACATACTCATACACTATGTTGTCATGAAATATAGGCATAAACTGATACACTGTAATCTTCTAAATAACATATTCACACCTCTTTGCTTCTTTACCATCTCTTGTATTGTATGCCACTATTTTATACTTGGTGAACTCTACTAGTTCATTTCCAACCGCATGTGTTATTTCCATATGTTCACATATTGGCATACATTGCAAGCCACAACAATGCTGACATGTGCCATCTAAGCATAACTTCCTGTAGAATATTTGACCTTCCTCTCTATCACATAAAATCATTGACATGAAGTCTCTTGAGGTAGTTGGTGGGGCACGTATGCCATAATCCTGCAAAACATTGTTAGTATGCAAATCTAAACATATAGACTGATAAACATCAAAATGGTTAGAAAATTCAATATGTAATCTACAACAAGTAGTACATGTGTGATTTATTTTGACAAAGAAAGGTTTTAGCATTTCAAAATATCTTTGAGAAATTTTAATTTGAGGATACTTCTCTAGAAATTTACCAAAAAATTGTGTTTGAGTCATATCCAAAAAATGCTTTGGATGTGGCTCACGGTTTCGACTACTAATTCTCCTTCTTACCTTGTGTAATTCTTCCAAAAGTCTTCAATTAGTGATCTCAAAGCTTCAACAACAACTTTGTATTTCTATGGGAGTCTCCCAGAGAATGCCCACAATTCATTAGTGTTTGGATCCTCAACTCTTTGATGTCTTCCAACGGATCTCATTAGAGTTTTTCTATTTATTTTCAATGCTTGACTTGTCTTTCTAATGAGGTGATCTTTTTTGTTTGTTGGCTTACAATTGTCGATGTAATGACACATCATGTGACATTACTATCCTTGGTGCATGAGGTGGAACCCACACTCTCATACGCACTCATTAGATTCTTGACAATTGATTTTTCACTTGATGCATTCGATGTTCTTAGGCCAAGAATCTTCATAGTGGGCCTAAATTTAAGATTTCTCATCAGTTCAACAAAGAGTTGACATCTTCTAGTTTCATTTAAATTCTCAAATATTAATTTCCATATCTTATTTGCATATCTTTGGTAAGTGCGCATGGGAATATTATCCTACATGGGCTCCAATGCATTCTCATCAATATCAATTAGAAACTTAGGCCTCCTATGCAAAATTCTAGGAGGCATTTTATTTGGTAAAGTAGACTGAACATTAGGAATTTCTTCAATATTTACTTGAGATGGGATACATGAAGTACCTTCAATTGGAGGTGAAAAGGTTGAAAATGATGTACCTTCAACTTGAGGTGTGAATGATAGCGTGTCACCAACTTGAGAAGAAAATGCAGATGTGCCTTCTACTTCACCTGTGAAAGATGGAGTGTCTCCAATTTGAGAAGCTAATGATGGTGTTCCTTCAACTTCACCTATGGATGATGGAGTGCCTCCAACTTGGAGATTCACTTTCCTCATTGCATAGAGGTTTTGCATTCATTCCCTTTTCGCCGCCAATTCCATCTCTCTCTTAGCTTCGTTAGACATGTCACGTTCCTCTTCAATTGGCAATGGTGGAATGTCTTCTTGTATGGTTGACAATTTCCTACTTTCCCAAATTTGCCTCATTCTTTCTCTTTTCCTCTCATTCTCAACTTCACGCTCTTCTGGTGTTAGAGTCTTTGCTCATTTCCTCAGCATGATAATGATTTATAAAAGCATGAAGAATAAGACAATGATAATTAGAAATTTTATAATGACAATGAATAGCACAGTCATAATGAATAACAAGGTTTTACAAACTTCTGAATAAGACACCTCATATCAAGATAACTTGATCATACATAAGTCATGGAGTATGCATTTGAACACACATATAAGTCATGTAGTATACACTTAAACATACAAAGTCATAAATGGTGCAGGAGCACCTAGTCCCTTAAGGCCAATTATGGAAAATGCAATGTAATTGAGTTCAAATGTTTCTTTCCATGTGTGGAATCCTATTTTGATGTAATAAGGTTTATAAAAGACCATTTGTATGTCTTAGAGTCCTTTAGGGGGGTCAAGTAGTTAAGTTTTGTTAAGTGTCATAATATTGCTTATGCATATTACATGTTTTGTCCATTTTAAAACAAATTCAATGGTCATATCCTCCAAAAGTGTGGTTGGATCAGTTGGAAAATGGTTGACGAATGATGTAATAAGTCTCCAAATGAAGACATGGTGCAGGAGCACCCCAACAAAATCAAGCCTCCATGAGGCAAATTTGCATTTTGAGTCCATGAGGTCAATAGGTTAATTTTAAGCAATTTATGTTATTTTTGTCTTTCAATAAGGTCCAAGAGACCATTGCAATGTATTTGAGGTCATTCTATAGTTTATGCTATTGTTTACGTGATGCCCTAAGGGCCTTTTGATGTTTTTTCCCATGTGCAAGAGGTGGCATAGTATGGGTTCTTTGAGAATTTGGATTGAACCTTGACAAATAAGAGTTCCTAAAGCATAGGCAGACCGTTTGAAAGGTGTGTGAAGTGATAGTTTTACCGAGGGTGGTGTGGAAGCAAGATTTTCATGAAACCCTCTCTATTTGTGAGCAAAACAAGGGTTTCTCACTTTGGAGTCTAAATGTGCATGACTAGTCCAAGTGACTATGGATTTAGGAGTTTTATGACAGGCTAATCCGTTGTTTGGTGGTTTTGGACTATTATTGTGTGATCTAAGGGTGGTTGCTTTGTAAATTAGACCTATTTTGGCCTAATTTGGGGCATAGCTAGTCCTAGTTCTCATATAATCTCTTAAACAACAGTATGTACAAATCAAACATGTTGAATAACTTGATAAGAGGTGACTAAATCTCCTTCAGTTCATGGGTTTGAGGTGCCTCCAAGAAGTTGTGCCCATTTTTCAAGTTTTGATGGCTACTAGGCATTGAGGGTGAGTTAATACTGAATGGTTTGAATAAAGTTTGGAGATCGGATTCATTGTTCAAATTTGATCATTTTGAATTGATTTAAGGACCCCACCACCTGGTATTGCATCAAGACACAAGGAGGAAGACATGAATTTTGATGAAGAAAGAACAACATTTACTCTATTTTTCTATTGTAACCATGTTTTTCTCTGCATTTTCTCTGTTTTAGACCGTGCTATTGCCCTTTACGGCACTGGCTAGACTTAAAATTTATTTTATGTGTTAGGGGTTTGTGTTAAATTTATTTTGAATCGAGTTTGAGAGGTTTTCATTAGGTTTAGAGGGAGATTTAACCAAATTTCTCAAACTCCCTGTATAAGGCCAGTGAGGGCTCTAGTTGGGGTTTAAACAATGTTTTAGTCATTCCACCTACTGTCATGACTTGTATCTCGATGGAATGACTCTACAAAGAGTAATCTAAGTGTTCTCATGATTTGGTAGGTAGAGAAGATCAGTTGGTGTGGTTTTAGTGTGATGCCCTAGGGTTTTAAAGAGTGTTTTCATGTGGGAAAGAGGAACCAAAGAGGGTATTTGACAAAATATCAAAAGAAAATGTTTATCTGATGGTTTTTTGAGCATGTACAGGTGTATTCTAAGGTGTCTGAAGTAGTGGTCTAGGGAGAAAGTGTCAGGAACCATTATTTTCAATAAACCATCCTCAATTTTGCCCAAACTAAGGGTTTTGTGGTTTGGTATGTAGCTGAATGTTTCTCCTGAAAGAAATTAGGTTTTTGAGGGTTTGGACACATGAAGAATTCTGCCCCAACAAGTTTAGGGGTCTGTGGAAAGTTTAAAGGCTAGTTCCTTTGTAATATAGGCCTAATTAGCCCATTTAGGACAACAAAAAAGGTCATTTTTTAGGCACACAGTCCAAATAAGTCAAGGTTGAGTTTGAGATATGTGATGTAACTTGATAATGGGTGTTCAAAACATTGATTAAGTTTTGGGTTTGAAACCATATAAGGAAATTAGGTTTGGTTGTGTTTGGTTGGTGAACTTAATCTTGTTAGATGCCTCATCAAGCCCATGTGAAGGTCTGAATCCTTGAGTGCAAGTTGTAGACCTTGAAGACCTAATTCATTGAAGGGTCATTGTGAGAGTTTGTGAAACCAATCTAGAACACAAGTTTGTGAAACTTTTTTGTTGCGAGAGTTTGTGGAGACCATAAGGTGTTGAGAGATCATGCTATGTAAAGGTATATCTCTAATACTAAGCCTCCCTTTGACCCTATCAACTCTTAAGAACATCACCTTGACTGCTCTTGACTATCTTGCCCCTTGAAGGCCATTGTTTGGACTCTTATATGAGTATTAAATCACTATTTTAGGTTTGGAAATCATGAATTGTATGGTTAATTTTTTACATATATGAGTTGTATGGAAGTGATTTTGAAGGATGACAAAATGAATGCCATCGAAGGGGACTGTAATCAACATAAATTGACTATCCTAATAGTCTTAAACCAGTCCAAAAACTTTGTGATAGTCAAAAGAACATTAAAACCATTGAAGATAACCTTCTGGATACTCGTGACAAAAGATCAAAGACATCTTAAGTAATGCATAAATTAAAAATAGTTCTTCATGATGGTCATGACTATGATAGTGGACTATTATATAGACTTGTGATTGTCCTACAATCATGAAAACCTCCTTTTTATTGTTTTATCTCCTTGTAACTCCCTTTGTATCATCTTGTGTCATGATTCTTTTATGTCCATACATATTTGTATATAACTCTCTTCTCTAAAATTTTGTTATGTTGTATATAATCTCCATCATATTTTGTATGGATTGAGTGGTATCAAAGTGAGTTGTAACAATTTGTCAAATAAGTTGTGGTGCTCATTTCCTCCATTTTTGTAAGAAAGCTATCATTTCATGCATGGTTCTATTAAATGAATTGCATTATGCATGTATTAAGGAATACATCCTTCTATATCATCCTAGGGCAAAAATTAAGAGTCTTCCAAAATCAATTTTGGCTCCATGTATACACTCAAATATGAGTATGACAATCAATTGTTCACTAAAATTATTTTATGAAGTATTTGATAATGTTTTTCTCTTGTATAGCTGAAAATAGGTGAAATGAAGGCATGAAGGTCCAAAACAAGGTGGAAAAATGAGGAATTTGGAGTCTCTTTGACTAAACTAACTGATATACCTAGACACATATATGTCTTAGAACATCATGAACATAAAAAACATAAGACATAAAGACATTTAAAGACATAAAGAACATAAGAACATAAATATGTGAATTAAAATGGACATTTAAATTGAACATACCTTGGAATTCGATATTGTAGTTGACCAATTCTCTAAAAGATGGCTTCAAAATCCTCAAATTCTTGTTTTTCAAAAGTTTGATTATGAATTCTATATAATTCTAGAATAGGATTAGTAAAATTTATGGAAAAAACAAACATATATCATCAAATTCAATCTATATATCAATGATAATTAGCTTTGAAACAAAATCACACATGAAACATGAAACTTTCAATTTAAATAATCAAGTTTTCTCCAAAAACATGAAAAATCACTTCTTCTACTTTGAAAAAATAAAAAAAGGTGGTGGATTCATATAAAAATGATTCTCAATTAGTCAAACAACATGAAAAGCATTCGTTTATCCGATATACTCATGAAAAGTAGGAATAATAGTCATGTGGGGTCTGAAACATGAATCCCACATGCTTTTTTACCATTTTCCATGCTTCCCAGAATGCGATCACATTATAACGCGAGTGCGTTCTAGGAAGCATGATAACATAAAGGTAACCTTGTATCTACATGGGAGAGTCTCTCTCTCTCTTCATTTCTCTATCCTATATATAGAGAGGGATCGGCAGACATGGAGAGATAGAGAGGGACATGGAGATAGAGAGGATAGGTGAGATAGAGACAGGGAGAGGGAGAGATGGGGATTGAGATAGAGAAAGGGGTCTATAGAGGGAGAAAGATAGATATATATATATATATATAGAGGGGAGATATAGGGAGATAGATCTAGCAAGGGAGAGATAGATAGGGAAATATAGAGAGAGAGGTAGAGAGGGGTATGTTAAGAGACAAGGTTATGAGGATAGATAGCTCGATACAGAAAGAGATCAAGAGATGTATAGAGACATAGGGAGAGAGATTTCAAGAGGTAGAGGGGATGGGGAGAGAGATAAAGAGGAGGAGAGAGAGATAGCGAGGGATAGATTAAGAGATAGGGAACCATATGTCCAGAGAGATAGAGATAGGGATCCCTATTCTCCCCTCTACCTAAACCATAAACCTAAACCTCTAAACTATAAACCCTAGAAACCCTAAATAATGCCCCTAAACCCTAACCCCTAACCCCTAAACCCTAAACCCTAAAATTGAGCAACCCTAAACTCAAGAAACACTAAACCCCTAACTCGTAAACCCTAAACCCTAACCTCTAGAGACCGTAAACCCTAAACTCGAGCATCCCTAAACCCCTAAAGCCTAAATAATTCCCCTAAACCCTTACTCAAAACCCTAAACCCTATTTACTTGAGCAACCCTAAACTCATGTAAACCTCAAGTAGTGAGGGAGGGAGAGATACAAATGTAGAGTTAGAGAGAGGGGATCGAAAGCAATCTAGCAAGATAGAGAGACAAGGAGGGAGAGATAGAGAGGTAGGTATAGTTAGAGAGAGGGATAGAGGAGACAGAGATATCTCTCACAGGCTCGGTCTCCTCTGTATCTCCCTATTCACTTCTCTACCTAAACCATAAACCTAAACCTCTAAACTTTAACCCCTAACCCCTAAACCATAAAACCTAAACCATAAATAATGCCCCTAAACCCTAAAAATGAGCAATGGGCTAAACCCCTAACCTCTAAACCATCGAACCTAGAAACAACCCTAAACTTCTATCTCCCTATCTCTCCCAATCTCTATAACGTGAAAGTTCATGAAAACATTAAGCTTTCATTCCAACCAAGTTCATTCCTAATTAATCCCAAATCATCCCTAATCCATTCAATTTCATCTCTAATCATCCCTAAACCACTTCTAATCAGCCCTAAACCACTTCACACCATCCCAAATCACATCCAAATCAATTTAACTTCATCCCTAATCATTTTCAAATCAACTTGGATTTCATCTCAAATACCATCCCTAAACTATTCCTAAATCATTCTAATCATTCCCTAATCAGCACTAAACCACTTCAAACCATCCCTAAGACCATTCTAATCATTCCCAAATTGTTCCTAATCTAGTCCTTTTAACCTCTCATCATCTTTAAACAAATCCATTTCATCCCAACTCCATCCCAAATCAATCTAAGCTCCATCTCAAACGATCCCAAAAATAATCAAAATCAAACAAATACCTCACCAGGAGCCATTAGAAGATCATAGTGCCAATCTATTAGTCATTTGCACCATTTTGTATATTGTATGTGCCAATATGCTCCTTAGTAGTACCTACCTATCAATCACAAACATCATTCTACACCTAGCTAGTCACAGGTGTCATTCTACCCTTTGCCAGCCATAGGAGCCATCAGAATATAGCGCCAATATGTTAGTCATTTACACCGTTGTATACATCATTTATACCAATCATAAACCCTAAAACTAATCAACCCTAAACCCTTATCTCCTTGTCTCTATCATCTCTCTACCTCTCAATCTCTCTACCCATGTCTTTGGCCATGTCCATCACCCTCTATCTCCCTATCTCTCCCTCTCTAAACTCCTAACCTCTAAACTCTAAACCCGATCAACCCTAAACCCCTATATCCTTGTCTCTATCATCTCTCTACCTCTCAATCTCTCTGGCTATGTCTCTGGCCATGTCCCTCTCCCTCTATCTTCATATCTCTCCCTCTCTAAATGGTGCAAGAGCACCTAACACAAGGTGGCCTCCATGAGGCATTTAAATTCATGTTTGTTTAGAAAGTCAGGTTTTGTGTTGTAAAAAGGTCTACTCGACCAATGCATGTCATTTCTGTTTGTATCTAGACCTAGAACAAACTTTGTAAGTCCCAAGTACTTAGTTTGCATTTGTCAAATTGTTAGTGGTTTGACGGTTGGTCTCCCAGTTGCTTGCAATCAGTTAGTTTTCTCCCAGCCACTTGGAATCAGTCTCCCAGCCACTTGGAATAGGGTTCGTGTTCCTCGAGGCAAGCTTATAAACCCCAGAGTAATGAATCAAAGGCATATAGATCAGATAGTATTGTAATAAGATCAAAGAGGAGATTGAATGTAATTGTGTGAATGTAAATGTGCATTGTGTTAAGGAGAAATCAAACTATTTATGTGTCGTCAATTTGTTTTCCATTCTCTGTAATTACCATTTGCATAGCTGTAGATTTCTTTTCCTTTTTGTAATTCCGTTGTTGCAAAATGTCGATGTGAAGCATTCCACTAGTGAGATTTCTGTCAAAATCAGTGGAATGGCTTCATTGTACAATATTCGTTTGTTTCCTGTTTTGTTTCATTGTTCATCGGTGCAGATGTTCTAGATCGAGGAGTGTGCACAATAGGTGACCTAGCATCTCCATGTGCTAGGGTTTGGATCAGAGGAGTTGGAGATGTTATCGGTGAGACAGAGGCCATCGACGAAACATTCCTCTGTCAGAGTGAGGAGGGTAGTCTGGCCGAAGGGAGGTTCAAGCCACTGAATGAAAGTCGCGGCCTAAGATTCAGATCGGGGTGACAAAGCGCATCGGCCTAAGTGTATGAGCATTCACCGATGACAAGAGTCCCACCGAAGACACTAGCATCGGCATAAGTTTCATATCATTTCATCAAATGTATATTGCAAATGCATATCACAAAAGCATGTTGAGAATGTATGTGGAGAATGTATCTTTCGTCGGATACAAACGGTGACCGGTCGTAACAGTGAAGCAGGGTATAGAAACTTTAGTCCACTGGTAATAGCAAGTCATGCCAAGCATATACTAAGTTAGTGTATCGGTGTATCGACAACAGGTTGTAAGTGTTTGCTAATGGTAAAGGTCATAGCGATGAGAGTTTGGGGACGGTTGAACTGACTATCAGCCCAAGCGAAGAGCGAGTAAGTCTTACCATATGAGGCTCCCCATCATATTGGTATCAGAGCTAGTGAAAGCTCTGGGTGGAGGTGTTGTGTATTTGATTTTTGTCACTAAGAAGGTAGATGAAGAGTTGCTCGTGCCATCTAGTTGCGAGAAGGAATAGGATTCCTGTAGTGTGTGGGCAGATGATGATGAGGTCTATCAAGACCATTCACCAATAGAGATTTGGCTGGAAGAGGGTGCAGAGTGAGTCCATTGCGAGAGAGAGTGGTAGTGCATCTCTAGGATATGTTGTTGGACGAGAGGAATGGGTCTATGAAGCAGCGTGTAGGATGGACATATGATTGAGCATTGTGTTGTAGTCAAATTGAGGATTTGGAGGAGTGTTGGCGTTTGGGTGCTGTCTGTGAATGTTTATGTCAGACAGAGAGAGCGAAGGAGAGGCTAGCAATATGCCTCCAAAGGGGATGACCACCGAAGTGGACAAGAAATTTCAAGAGATGGAAGAGATGATCAAAACTAGAGTCAGGGAAGCACTCCAAGCTGAATTGAAGGCAATGAAGATAGGAAAAAGGATAGAGGAAGATTCAGATGAAGAAGAAGAGAAAGAGGAAGAAGCAGAGGAACAAGAAGAGGCAAAGATACCAGTTGAACAAAAGCAATTTCTGGAAGCCATCAAGGCAATTGGCAAGGACTCTTTGAAGGCTCAGATAGATATTCTCATGTTCAGTGGGAAGATGAATGCTGATGAAGTCATGGAGTGGATTGAGGCTCTAAACAACTACTTTGAGTACAAAGAAGTTCCTAAAAGTAAGAGGGTTAAGTTTGCAAAAACTAAACTCAAAGGTGCTGCCCTTACATGGTGGAATTACACCCAAGGAGAAAGGGTAAAGAATGGGAAAAGTATGGTCTCTTCATGGAGCAGAATGCTGGAGAAGATCAAGTCCCAGTTCCTTCCATCTGACTACGAGGTGCAGATTTACAAGAAGATGCAGAACCTTAAGCAAAAAGATATGGATGTGGCTACTTACACCGAGGAGTTTCACAAATACACTCTTTGTTGTGGTTACATGGAGGATGAAAAATCCAAGGTAGCAAGGTATCTAAATGATCTGAGGATCAATACTCAAGATGAGATAAGTTTGTTTACCCCTGAAACCGTGGAAAAATGCTTTCAAGTAGCATTAAGAGCTGAAGAGAAGCTGAAGAGGAAAGGTGAGTAGTAGAGTAGAGGAAGAGGTGATAGAAATTTTAGAGGCAATTTTGGAGGAAGATGGCCTAGTAGTGAGTCTGGCCAAGAAGAGCAAGTTGGAGACTCAAGTAATAGAGGAGGCTACCGAGGAAGGAGGCCAAATGAAAGAGGTGGGACAAATGGATCAGATAGAGGATCCAAGTTCTCCAACATGAGATGTTATAACTGTAATCAAATAGGGCATCCGGCCTATAAGTGTCCAGAGAAGGCCTCAACTTCTCATGGTAATGAGAGAAGAACCACATTGACTCAAGAGGATGTAGGAAGTGTGACATCTCCTAAAGTGAATTTGACATCAGAAGTGGGAGAAAATATGATGATCAAGAGGACTCTGCTCAAAGAACCAGTGAAGACTAAACCATCACAAAGGAGAGCACTTTTCAGGATCAATTGCAAAAGCAAAGGTAAAATATACAAGGTAGTCATAGATTCTGGTTCAACAGATAATATGGTGTACAGGGAAATGGTGGATAAATTAAACATAGAAAGGATTCCTCATCAAACTCCTTACAAAGCATCTTGGGTAAGTGATATTCAATCACTTTTGGTAGATGAACAAGCATATGTTGATTTTTAGATTGGAGCATATAAGGAGAGAATTTTATGTGACATTTTGCCCATGGAGTGTTGTCACCTACTTTTAGTTAGGCCATGGCAATTTGATAGGCAAGCATTATATGATGGATATGCTAACACATACACCATCAAGAAGGATGGAAAGACTTTTGTGATGACACCATTGTAGGAGGATGCTGCAACACAAAAGGCAGCCAAGATTATTTTGGTGGGTAAGAAAGAGTTTGTGAAGATGCATGAAGAAGAGACAAGGAAAGTTGAGGATACCTCAAGGAGTGGGGTTACCAAAGATCATAGTTTGAAGGTGATTTCAGTTATGAATGATGGAGATCAGATGGTAACATCTGAGATGGATTAGTAGAAGGTCAAAGAGTAAGTCTGCAAGTAGCCACAAGTTGATTGGAAAGAAGAAGATGGTATCATAGTAGGACCACTGTTTGTCCTCTAGAGCCAACAAGAGTTGAAAGGCAAACATATTCTACCATAGTAGCAGTACAAGAAGCATCAAACAAGATTTTGACTGTAGGTGTTCAGGCAGTTATGACAGTAAGCAATCATGGCATGCAACATCCAAGTTTGGTTGCAAGAACTCACTCATGGCAAGGTGTGAGTAGAGCCTACAATGCTAGGCATGAATTTTTGATTCCATGGAAGCAAGTTGCAGTCCAAAGATCATGGGGAAGGCATGATGCAACAAAGGATAAAGGTGGAGCAAGCCAAAGAATCAACTCATGGGACATGAGTTCTTTTCTAGGTGGGGTGTATGGTGCAGGAGCACCTAACACAAGGTGGCCTCCATGAGGCATTTAAATTCATGTTTGTTTAGAAAGTTAGGTTTTGTGTTGTAATAAGGTCTACTCGACCAATGCATGTCATTTCTGTTTGTATCTAGACCTAGAACAAACTTTGTAAGTCCCAAGTACTTAGTTTGCATTTGTCAAATTGTTAGTGGTTTGACGGTTGGTCTCCCAGCCACTTGGAATCAGTTAGTTTTCTCCCAGCCGCTTGGAATCAGTCTTCCAGCCACTTGGAATAGGGTTGGTGTTCCTCAGGGCAAGCTTATAAACCCCAAAGAAATGAATCAAAGGCATATAGATCAGATAGTATTGTAATAAGATCGAAGAGGAGATTGAATGTAATTGTGCGAATGTAATTGTGCATTGTGTTAAGGAGAAATCAAACTATTTCTGTGTCATCAATTTGTTTTCCATTCTCTGTAATTACCATTTGCATAGCTGTAGATTTCTTTTCCTTTCTATAATTCCATTGTTGCAAAATGTCTATGTGAAGCATTCCACTGGTGAGATTTCTGTCAAAATCAGTGGAATGGCTTTGTTGTACAATATTCATTTGTTTCCTATTTTGTTTCATTGTTCAGCGGTACAGATGTTCCAGATCAAGGAGTACACACAGTAGGCGGCCTAGCATCTCCATGTGCTAGGGTTTGGATCAGAGGAATTGGAGCTGTTATCGGTGAGACAGAGGCCATTGACGAAACATTCCTCGCTTAGAGCGATGAGAGTAGTCCGGCTAAAGGGAGTTTCGAGCCGCTAAACGAAAGTCATAGCCTAACATTCAGATCGGGGTGAGAAAGTGCATCAGCCTAAGTGTATGAGCATTCACCGATGACAAGAGTCCCGCCGAAGACACTAGCATCGGCGTAAGTTTCGTATCATTTCACCAAATGTATATTGCGAATGCATATCACAAAAGCATGTTGAGAATGTATGTGGAGAATGTATCTTTCGTTGGATACAAATGGTGACCGGTCATAATGGTGAATCAGGGTATAGAAACTTTAGTCCACTGGTAACAGCAAGTCACGCCAAGAATATACTAAGTTAGTGTATCGGCGTATTGGCAATAGGTTGTAAGTGTTCGCCGATGCTAAAGGTCACAGCGATGAGAGTTTGGCGACGGTTGAACTGACTGTCAGCCCGAGCGAAGAGGGAGTAAGTCTTACCATATGAGGCTCCCCATCACTAAACTCCTAATCGGGCTAAACCCTAAACCTGATCAACCCTAAATCTGATCAACCCTAAACCCTATCTCCTTGTCTCTATCATCTCTCTACCTCTCAATCTCTCTGGCTATGTCTTCGGCCATGTCCCTCACCCTCTATCTCCATATCTCTTACTCTCTAAACTCCTAACTGGGATAAACCCTAAATCTAATCAACCCTAAACCCTATCTCCTTGTCTCTATCATCCCTCTACCTCTCAATCTCTCTGCCTATGTCTCTGGCCATGTCCCTCACCCTCTATCTCCATGTCTCCCCTTGGTCTCCTCTATATCTCCCTATCGTTCCTCTCTCTCTAAACCCTAACCTAAACCTCTAAACCTTATCCCATAACCCCTAAAACATAAACCTTAAGTTACCCTAAATAATGCCCCTAAACCCTAACCCCTAACCCCTAAACACTAAAACTAAGCAACCCTAAACCCCAAACCTCTAAACCATAAACCATGGAAGCAACTCTAAACCTCTATCTCTCCCAATATCTATTGATCCCCTCATTCTCTCTCTCTAAACCCTAACCCATAAACCCTAAACCCAAGGAACCTTAAATCCATAACCCCTAAACCCTAAACCATAAACTTGAGCAACCGTAAACCCCTAAACTCTAAATAATTCCCCTAAACCCTAACCCAAAACCGTAAACCCTAAAATTGAGCAACCCTAAACTCTTAAACCAAAAATAATGCCCCTAAAGGTCTAAGCAACCCTAATCTCATAAACCCTAAATAATGAACCTAAACTTGAGCAACTCTAAACCTCTCTCTCTCTCTCTCTCTCTCCCAAAATCTGTAAACCCTAAATAATGCCCCTAAATCCTAACCCTTAAACCATAAACCATAAACCTAAGCAGCCCTAAACCCCTAAACCCTAAATGATTCCCCTAAACCCTAAACTTAAGCAACCCTAGAAACTCATTAACCTAACCCACCCTCTCTCTCTCTCCAAAACAAGAAAACTAGGACTCTCTATCTCTCTCTCTCTCTCTCTCTCTCTCCCTATCACTAGCTATCTCTCCCCTTTCTCTCCCCTCCATCTCCATTCTCTCTCTCTTTTCCTCCCTCTCGCTCTCCCTTGTCGACAAAGAACATGGAAACAAGAAAAATGGGACATGTAAAGATGGATGAAGATATAAATTGGGATGATGAAATGGAAACAATATAATTTATGAAATTTCATTAGATGGGAAGAATGAGGAGGAGAGGTAGAGAGGGGAGGGAAGTAGAGAGTGAAAGAGAGGATAGGAGGTAGAGACATGAGGGAAGTAGAGAGTGGGAAAGGACCGTAGGAGGTGGATAGGGGAAGGAAAAAGAGAGAGAGGGTAGAAGGTAGATAGGGGAGGTGTGAGGCCGATTATTTTACCTTCCATATTTTGGTCATTATGCTATTCAGTAGATGACACTATCAAACCTTAGTGACTATGTTTCATTATGCAGACTTGATGTTTTATCTCACTGATTCGATGTATGTGATTTGATTCGGTCATATTGGATGTTATGTTGTGGCTCGACATACAGGATATATATTAGATGCTATTTTGTTATGAGATTCTAGTTATTTATGTGATGTGAACTATTTGACATGTGATGGAAAATGTAGTTTAATTTGGAGTTATGTATTGATGTTTATTTCGATTGTGTGAAGTTAATTACAGTTGCTTCGGCTATGACTTTTTATGACAGGACTGACACTTGATTGAGATGTGCAAGTTTTACATTCCCTAGCCATGGGAAATCAGAGGTAGAATTCACACTATGTTATCCCCTATTAAGACGATCCATTCCCAAGAGGGATAAGGATCACGTTTGAATTTGAGTGTGGATTTATTGTGCTTGGTTTAATTTAATTTATTTTGTCCTTAGTAACCTTTTTATTTAAAATTGATTAATAATAAGTGTTGTATAATTTTATTTGCATTATACCACTTGGTATTTATTATTATTTTTTTAGGCCATTTAAATGTGGATTTTTGACCCCTTCATGAACCCTAGGGTCCCAAAAGTTACCCTAGGTGGTCAACCATGAGTCTAGGGCCAACTTGGACTATCTAACCCTAGTTTTGACTCACCTTAGGTCACCCTAAACCATGGTTGAGTAAAAGTGACGAATTTAGAAATAAGAGAAGAAGAGGGATAAGCCTCGCCTTGGGAAGGACTCATCTCCCATCCCTAAGTTTTAGGAATCATTCCCAAGGAAGACTTGGGAGGTCTCCAAGAGTCCTCCCAAACTCCCAAGTGAGTGGGAGCACCACTCAAGACCCTTATCTTCTTGAGGTGTGAGTGGGAATCCAACTCACCATTTGTCCCCCTCCCACTTGTGTGGAAGTACAAGTGGATGAGGTGGAGATGGAGGTGGAGTGAGAGGAGGACATTTGTCATCCTCTTACCTTCTCACTCTTACAAGTGGCTTTGGAGGAGGGAGGAGATGGTGACAAATGTCACCTTCTCACGCCTCATGGCCAAGTTGATGGCCTATAATAGCTCCTCTTGTAGAGGAGAGGGGGTTCTCTTCTTCTAGTCTTTTTCCTTGCAATTTGGAGAGTTCTTGAAAATTTTAGTTTTCCTTTCTAGTTTGGAGGAGTTAGGGAAGGTTGGAGAAATTCTGAAAGTTGGAAGGCTTGGGAAGGCTTGGAGCTCTTCACCAATTCTACTTCCATTGTCAGGGCCTTGATGGTAGGCCTCTTAACTTGTTTCTTACCTTGCTTATATGATGTTCAATATTTAGATTTTGGTTGTGTGTTGTTTGCATTATGATGTTTGCATTGTGATGTTGGGTTGGGTGTCATGGTGAGAGCACCTCCAATGGAGGTAATGCTCAACTTGTATGGGTAGGGGAAAGGAACCTCCTTGAGGTCTCTCCCACAGTTTGTATTTGTGCCTTGAGGGCTCCTATTGGAGGAGTGAATCAATTAGATGGCAAGAGTGCCAAGTGATTTATTTGTGAATCTTGTGCATCGTGGTGTTTTGTGGAATTTGGCTTGAGGCCACGAGTAGAGATTTTTTTCATTTGGGAGCCCTTTGAAGTTGAGGGGTCCATTCCCTACCCTCACCAAGCTCATTTTTATGAGTAAAGTTATGTGTTAAACCTATGGGGTTGTTCTGATTTTGTGTTATTGTGATTGATTTTGTTGTGGAATGAAACCCTGTGTGAAATCCCTACCTCCCTAGCTCAGGGGTGACCCACTGGCGAGTCTACGGTAGGGAGGAGAGCTTTCGTAGTGGCTGGTTTTGTTGTTGGTTGTTGTGTTTAGTTGTAGGTTTTAAAGTGAAGAGATGGTGATATTTGAGCTCATTTGGGTGTCCTTATAGTCCCTTTGTGATGGCTGTTGGAGCCATGGCCATTATGGCCTCATTGTATTTTATTCTTGAAGAGCTTGATTTGTTATTTGCCATAATGTTGGCTGTGTAAATGTTGAATTGCAAACAATCTGTATTTAATTTAATGCTGTTACTTCTATTTTTGTGGGGCTGTGGAGTTGTGAAATGTAGGTGAGGATATAAGTAGTTTTCTGCCACTGTCTATTTTACAAAAAAAATATGTGTAAATGCATCAATGGTTGATAAAATATGATGTAGGCAAGAAAAGAAAGATTTCAAGGATTAAAACTCTGTATGTTATTTAATATTGCATATATTTCCTAATTGTGAGTTCAGATTTGTAGAATGCTGACAAAAATATATATATATATATAAGAGTGTTATTGAATAAATATATTATTACAACCAAGAAGGAGAAAGTTGTGAATAGTTACCTGTTTTTACTTGAAGTTATGTTATTAACTGTGCTTAAAAGACTATTTCATTAATTGTCGTTCTAGAAGAGAAACAGAGATGTTATGATTTCATAGGAATTTGGTAGCCTTCTCGTTTACTGTTACAAAAAAAAAGAGATATAATTATAAATATATTGTTGTTCATGTATGTTCAAAGGAAAATTTATGACTATGGCATTTATTTGGATTCAAAAATGACATGTCTGCAATAAAAGAAATAAATTGTCAGTTTTGTTTAGTTCACTCTATTTACTTTTTATCTCCATGTATTTGTCTTTTTTTTTTTACACAAAAAAAATTAGAAGGAACTACAGGAGTGCATTAACTATGGCATGTAGTAAATATATATACATTTACTTATATATACATATAGAAATATATATATAAATATATGTATATATATATTCATACATATCCATATACCCTTTTATCCAAAGCAGAATAAAATGCCTTATGCTGATTATTTTTTTTATACTGTTAAAATCCTTTTGTAAATGTATATACATATATTCATATATATATATATATAAGTATGTGGAAATACATTAGAATAAATATATAAATATATAAATATATATATAACATTTTTTTCTGATCGGAAAGCATCTGTTAGCAGAGTTTCTTGAGAGTTCGAAATGCACGGGGGGGCAAACTATGGGTTTAGTTACTGAGAAAAGTAATAAATAAAAAAAATTAAATAAATACATTAGTGGGACTGTGGGCAGCTAAGCCCACAGCCCCACCGAGTCTTGCATCAAAGGGTGTGGGGTGTGAGGCGGAGCTGCGGGCTATGGAGAGGCACTGCCATGGCACTGGAAGGTTAGGGTGAGCACACAGGGAAGAGGGGATGACTGCAGAGCTAGCGACAGTGGCTCTAGAGTTTGGGGCTCACCCTAACCTTTCGGCACCACGGCAGTGCCTCTCCATAACCCGCAGCTCCGCCTCTCCTTCGGGCTTCCCTTCTACCCTCCTGCCAGTGCTGACCCTCTCCACTGTGCCTCCCACTCCTCTCCACCTTCCCTCATGCAGTGCCGTCCACCGCCGACTTCGGCCCCCCTCTTGCTCCTTGTCCATCCTGTGAGGGTAAACAAACATACACAGTATATACATCAATCCCTCAAACAAAAAAATATACAGTTATGATATGCACTTTTATTCAACTTGTTAGCAGTGGATACCTTTGTGAGATGGGGCAGCAAGCCCCTCTCATGGCCTCCATTTCTGATTTACAAACCCTAACCTACACTTAGAATACAAACACACAAAAGATAGATGAGGCAAAACAAAAATAAGGGATTAGGGCACAATGAGAGAAAGAAGAGAAAATATGAAAAGAAAATTAGGGTATGAGGAAAATGATAGGGAAGAGGAATTAGGGCAACTAGATATTAGAAAACAATTTTGATTTTATTGGGGCTTTTCATTTAAAACTTAATGTTAATTTATTTTAAAGGATAATTGACTTTACTACTTTTAAAATCCTCTATTTTTGGTTTGGCCTCATTATCCTTTTTAACCTTGGGTTCTTTCAGATTGGGCTTTATTTTAAATGGGGAAGTTACTTCTCTTTTTATTGCATTTGAGTTTTACTATTTCTATTATTCATTGGTCTTTTTCTTATTTCCCCTTGGGGGTTCTTTTGCATTGATTTAAAATTTTTGGATGAATCAACCCTGTATTTTAATTGTTGACTTGTAATCTGAATTTATTTAGGAGGGAAATTAATTATTTCATTTTGGGGGGGGGGGGGAATTTTCCCCTTGTTCTTTTTCTTAAATTCACTTTAATGGAATTATTGACTTTTTTTGGTGTCTTGGCGGGGATTGTACTGTTTTAAACTATTGACCTAATTTATTATTATTTTATTGGATGGGTTAATTAAACTCTCTTATCTTATCTATTTAAATATTCTAGTTAGAGATTAAATATAATGCTGAAACATATTTAATAACAGAATCAACTCTCTTTCGGATTTAATGGACGTCTCGCCGTTTATTATTATTCTAGTTTCAAATTTTTATTTCTTTATGCTAGGTTGATTTATTCGACCTCGGCAGAGTATTTATCTTAATATTTTATTATTTGTTCTAAAATTTGATCTTAAGTATAATTTAATCAAATTTCCGTAGTGGCAATTTTATTTTAAATTATGTGTTTATCCAAAATGCGCTATGCTGCCGAAATCTCCCTAAAATTTCTATGGTTTAATTTTTGTATAATTTTATTGGGTTTTATTCCATCATTCCATTTCAATCACGCATCCATCTTGCCATCATTCACTTAATCGCTTTTCGATTCCTTTTCGTTCTAATTTTAATTTAGAGATCGATGTTGGTGGATTCATTTTCACCTAGGAAACTTAGGGCTCAGATTTAATTAGTTTAACCCTAGAAGCGTCACCCTACGTGTTGCATACCCCTAGACGGCTATCATCTCGCAGTTACGAATGTCTTGTCTACACCTATGCGTATTGCCACCGAGCACGCAGACACGTGCAAGGGGCTTCCTAGGGTTAGGTAGGAAATTTTTTTTGCAGCCCGTGTCGCGACCACATGGCGAATGTGGTCGAGACACGGGTGTTTGTGAGTCGCGTCCACGGGAAAGATGCGGGTGTGACATTTGGTATCAGAGCCATGTTGTTTAAAACACTGGGCTTGTTTAGGCACATTTTGACTTCCGCAGCCATACTGATTTGTGGTTACCTCATTTTGTAGGACGCCTCCTAGACAAGTTTAGCGAGCGCAGACCCACCGCACTCCACCCATAGAGGTACACACTGATTCTTCAGCTGTGGCACCGAGTCAACCAGTTCCACCGGTACAGCCAGTTCCACCAGTACAACCAGTTCCTCAGGTACCGTAAGCACCATCGGCCCCACCAGATATGGGGCCACAGATATTACAGGCCTTACAAGTTATCTTAGATAGGCTTCCACCGGCTGTAGTAGATCCACGTGTAGAGCCCCGTGTAGAGCCGTGAGAGGCACCACGTGTGGAGCCTTACGTTGAGCTGCCAGAGACAGAGGAGGTTGGTTCGGCCAACAGGGCCCGTAGTAGGAGCCCCCCACATTAGGCTAGGCAGGACGAGATAGTGCGTGTAGAGCACTTGGGTCACAGGCCTTATGATTATCATGCAGATGAGCCTATCAGGGGGCACAGAGATAGAGGAGATCCCATTAGGGACATATTAAGGTTAAACCCTCCTACATTCAATGGGACCATAGAGGGAGCTGAGGCAGAGGCCTGGCTTATCAGTTTAGATAGGTGCTTCGCATTGCGTCCTTACGAGGGCAACACGAAGGCCCGTGTGGTAGTACACTTGTTGCGAGATGCAACAGCTACCTGGTGGCGCACCGAGGAGTGCAAGCGTCACCTTTCTTTAGACACCCTCACATGGGAGACCTTCATTGAGCGCTTCAACGCGCGTAACTTATCAGACCATTACAGACAGCGTCGTATAAACGAGTTCCATGACCTTCAACAGAGGGGACTTTTAGTGGCTCAGTATGAGGCTAGGTTTACAGAGTTATCTAGATATGTGGAGTATCTCCATGATGAGAAACTCCTGGTGCATAAGTTTATCAGGGGACTAAACCAAAGTATAGCATGGCTAGTTCGGATGGCAGATCCCCAGACTTTGAGTGATGCTATCGAGAAGGCATATATCACTTAGGAGATTCAGGGATGAGGGCAGAGTTCTCCCCCTCAGTTTCAGGACTGGGGACAGCAGCAGCATCAACAGAGTTTCCATAGACCATCACAACCACCTCATAGAGGAGGATTCAGTTCAGCACCATTACCTCCTAGGCCCCCACAGCAGCAGCAGCCACAACAGCAGTAGAGAGCTAGGACGCATCAGAGGACACAGGGGGGACATAATAGAGGTTGGCAGTAGTAGGGCCCACACAGAGATCAGAGGTAGCAGGGACCACCTGCGGGACCCGCGAGGTCGCAGCAGTCTTATAGCGGCTCACAGGGGTCTACTGGCAGATCAGGACAACAGCAGTTGGTAGGACTCAGATTGTACAGGTACAGGTTAGGGGTCCTTGTTATGTTTGTGGTGGAGCTGGACACCTAGCTAGAGAGTGTCCACAGGGTTTTGCAGCAGGGGGACAGCCTCATGCAGGAGGATCCGAGTAGACTGTGGGTGATGTGGGTAGATCCCACCATATGTTTGTAGCGGTTGATAACCGCCAGGCAAATTTTTAGGCGACAGTGATTGAGACGTCAGGTATGATTGGGGGTAACCCCATTTCTATTCTTTTTGATTCTGGTGCTACTGATTCATTCATATCTCCATCGTTAGTGGAGCGTTGCAGGCTGGTGGCCTCTAGGCAGGGTGATAGGTGGGTGGTTGAGTTGGCCTCAGGGGCCAAACTGACAGTAGATGCCTTAGTTCAGGATTGTGAGATTGCTTTGGGACCCTTCACTACAGTATGCGACCTTAGAGTCATGACATTAGGATCCTATGATGCGGTGTTGGGTATGGATTGGCTTGCGGCTCATTGAGCCAAGCTAGATTGTCACCGAAAGGCGATCAGCTGTTTGGATGATCACGGTACGTCAGTTGAGATTATGGGCATGCAGAAGCCCACCGCAGTGCATATGATTTTCGCTCAGCAGCTTAAGTGCTGCATGCGGAAGGGATGTCAGATGTTTGCCATCACAGTGAGCGACAGATCAGATGACAAGCCAGAGGCATCTTTGGATGATCATCCCATCCTTAGAGAGTTTGCTGATGTATTCCAAGCAGAGTTACTGGGGATGCCTCCTCGACGTGAGGTAGACTTTCACATAGACTTAGTGCCGGGTGCCGAGCCAGTGTCTCATGCACCCTACAGGATGACCACACATGAGCTCACTGAGCTTAAGCTACAGTTGGAGGACTTGCTCGAGAAGGGGCACATCTGACAGAGCGTTTCACCTTGGGGCACTCCTGTCATCTTCGTGAAGAAGAAGGATGGGTCTCTTCACTTGTGCATGGACTACAGGCAGTTGAATAAGGTGATGGTGAAGAACCGTTACCCGCTACCCAGGATTGATGATCTTTTCGACCAAATGCAGGGAGCCAGGGTGTTCTCTAAGATAGACTTGAAGTCCGGGTATCATCAGTTACGAATTGTGGAGGCGGATATCCATAAGACCGCCTTCCGGACACGTTATGGACACTGAGTTCATAGTGGTTCCCTTCGGCTTGACGAACGCCCCTACAGTGTTCATGAGTCTCATGAATGGGGTGTTTCGTACCTATCTAGATCTGTTCGTGATCATTTTCCTCGATGACATTTTGATCTACTCACAGACCAAGGAGGAGCACGAGGAGCACCTTCGTCAGGTTCTACAGTGTTTGCGAGAGTAGAAGCTTTATGGGAATTTGGTGAAGTGTGCATTTTTCAGGATAGAGGTTCAGTATATGGGGCATATCCTTTCCGGTGATGGAATCCTAGTAGATCCATCAAAGATCAAGGCTATCAGGGATTGGCCAGCACCCACTAGTGTGACAGAGGTCAGGAGTTTCATGGGGTTAGCTAGATATTACCATTGTTTTGTTGAGGGTTTTTCTTGGATTGCGCACCCCATCACTTCCCTTTAGTGAAAAGGGAAGAGCTTTCTATGGACTGAGCAGTGTGAGAGGGCCTTCAGGGTCCTCAAGGAGCGTCTCACCAGTGCTCCTATTTTAGCGGTTCCTAATCCTGCAACAGATTTTATGGTTTACACAGACACATCACCTGAGGGATTGGGAGCTGTACTTATGCAGGGTGGAAGAGCGATCGCGTATGAGTTGCAAAAGCTCAAGACTCATGAGCTGAACTACCCCACGCACAACTTGGAGTTAGCAGCAGTGGTTCATGCTCTAGTCCGTTAGAGACATTTCTTGTTGGGTCGTCACTTTGAGCTCCATTCCGATCATCACAGCCTCTAGTATATCTTTACATAGCTAAATCTAAACGCCCATCAACGGCATTGGATGGAGTTCCTCTGCGAGTATGACTTTGATGTCCACTACATCAAAGGGAAGGAGAATGTGGTTGCTGATGCATTGAGTTGTAGGCGCCACGAGCTCTTGACCGTGACTTTGAGTGTGGACTTGAGGGATCGCATTACATAGCATCTGCCAGAGGATGGATGGTTTCTTGAGGTGCAGCAGGAGATCAGTTCACAGAGGGCCCTTGTGGGCAAGTTTGCAGGGTATATACTTGACATAGATGGTTTACTTCGTCATCGACAGCGCATCTATGTACCCTGCGTAGTTGACCTATGTACTGTAGTGCTATCAGAGGCTCATAGAGCACCATACGCGGCACATCCAGGGGTGAAGAAGATGCATGCCAATCTACGACAGCTGTACTATTGGGTGGGTATGAGACGAGATATAACAGAGTTTGTTTCTCGTTGCCTTGAGTGCCAGAGGGTCAAGGCCGAGCATCAGCATCCAGCAGGTCTCCTATACCCACATGATATACCTGAGTGGAAATGGGACACCATTTCCATGGATTTTATTGTTGGTCTTCCTATGTCTTCACATCGCCATGATGCCATCATGGTGATAGTTAACAAGTTGACCAAGGTGGCTCATTTCTCTCCTGTACACACGACATACAATGCGCCAGCTGTGGCAAAGGTATTCTTGGATGATATTGTGAGACTACATGGGGTACCTCGTCGCATCATCTCAGACAGAGATCCAATTTTCACTTCAGCATTCTGGAGAGTCTTACAACAGGCGTTGGGCACACAGCTCAACTTTAGCTCCGCTTATCATCCCGAGACAGATGGACAGACAGAGCGAGTAAATCAGGTGTTGGAGGACATGCTTCGGATGTATGTTATGGACCATCAGTCTAGATGGGAGGAGTATCTTTATCTAGTTGAGTTTGCCTACAATAATGGGCATCACAGCTCATTAGGTATGCCTCCCTTTCAGGATTTATACGGCAGGCCATGCAGGACACCATTGAGTTGTGATCGGATAGAGGATAGAGTCGCCACTGGTCCAGAGCTAGTTCAGGATATGGAGCAGTAGGTTACAATGATTAGACAGAGGTTGCAAGAGGCACAGGATAGGCAGAAGAAGTATGCCAATGCTAAGAGGAGTGATCGGAGCTTCTCAGTGGGTGACAGGGTATTCCTTAGAGTGTGGCCACACAAGAGTCCAATCCATTATGGAAAGGGCTCTAAGCTTGCACCATGGTTCGTAGGACCCTTTGAGATTTTGGAGTGGATAGGACCAGTTGCCTATCGTCTAGTATTACCACCTAGCCTGTCACATATCCACGATGTCTTTCATGTTTCTATTTTGAGATGTTATATATCTGATGTATCTCACATACTGGACTGGAGTGCTTTATAGGTAGAGGCAAACAGGCAGTTAGCTTTGGAGCCAATTCACATATTTGCTCGTCGGACGCTGGGCCTTCGAGGTCGAGAGCTGGACTAGGTTAGAGTCTAGTGGGATTGATATGACGAGGTCACGGTGACTTGGGAGGATGCAGCTAGTTTTAGGGCACTCTATCCTCACCTTTTTGATGACTTCCAGAAGGAAGTTCAGTCTTAGGGGGGAGGATGTGAGGCCGATTATTTTACCTTCCATATTTTGGTCATTATGCTATTCAGTAGATGACACTATCAGACCTTAGTGAATATGTTTCATTATGCATACTTGATGTTTTATCTCACTGATTTGATGTATGTGATTTGATTCGGTCATATTGGATGTTATGTTGTGGCTTGACATACGGGATATATATTAGATGTTGTTTTGTTATGAGATTCTAGTTATTAATGTGATGTGAACTATTTGACATGTGATGGAAAATGTAGTTTAATTTGGAGTTATGTATTGATGTTTACTTCGATTGCGTGAAGTTAATTACAGTTGCTTCAGCTATGACTTTTTATGACAGGACTGACATTTGATTGAGATGTGCAGGTTTTACATTCCCTAGCCATGGGAAATCAGAGGTAGAATTCACACTATGTTATCCCTTGTTAAGCCGATCCATTCCCAAGAGGGATAAGGATCACGTTTGAATTTGAGTGTGGATTTATTGTGCTTGGTTTAATTTAATTTATTTTGTCCTTAGTAACCTTTTTATTTAAAATTGATTAATAATAAGTGTTGTATAATTTTATTTGCATTATACCACTTGGTATTTATATTAATTTTTTTTTAGGCCATTTAAATGTGGATTTTTGACCCCTTCATGAACCCTAGGGTCCCAAAAGTTACCCTAGGTGGTCAACCATGAGTCTAGGGCCAACTTGGACTATCTAACCCTAGTTTTGACTCACCTTAGGTCACCCTAAACCATGGTTGAGTAAAAGTGACGAATTTAGAAATAAGAGAAGAAGGGGGATGGGCCTTGTCTTCAGAAGGACTCATCTCCCATCCCTAAGTTTTAGGAATCATTCCCAAGGAAGACTTGGGAGGTCTCCAAGAGTCCTCCCAAACTCCCAAGTGAGTGGGAGCACCACTCAAGACCCTTGTCTTCTTGAGGTGTGAGTGGGAATCCAACTCACCATTTGTCCCCCTCCCACTTGTGTGGAAGCACAAGTGGATGAGGTGGAGATTGAGGTGGAGTGAGAGGAGGACATTTGTCATCCTCTTACCTTCTCACTCTTACAAGTGGCTTTGGAGGAGGGAGGAGATGGTGACAAATGTCACCTTCTCACGCCTCATGGCCAAGTTGATGGCCTATAATAGCTCCTCTTGTAGAGGAGAGGGGGTTCTCTTCTTCTAGTCTTTTTCCTTGCAATTTGGAGAGTTCTTGAAAATTTTAGTTTTCCTTTCTAGTTTGGAGGAGTTAGGGAAGGTTGGAGAAATTCTGAAAGTTGGAAGGCTTGGGAAGGCTTGGAGCTCTTCACCAATTCTACTTCCATTGTCAGGGCCTTGAAGGTAGGCCTCTTAACTTGTTTCTTACCTTGCTTATATGATGTTCAATGTTTAGATTTTGGTTGTGTGTTGTTTGCATTATGATGTTTGCATTGTGATGTTGGGTTGGGTGTCATGGTGAGAGCACCTCCAATGGAGGTAATGCTCAACTTGTATGGGTAGGGGAAAGGAACCTCCTTAAGGTCTCTCCCATAGTTTGTATTTGTGCCTTGGGGGCTCTTATTGGAGGAGTGAATTAATTGGATGGCAAGAGTGCCAGGTGATTTATTTGTGAATCTTGTGTATTGTGGTGTTTTGGAGAATTTGGCTTGAGGCCATGAGTAGAGATTTTTATCATTTGGGAGCCCTTTGAAGTTGAGGAGTCCATTTCCTACCCTCACCAAGCTCAATTTTATGAGTAAAGTTATGTGTTAAACCTATGGGGTTGTTCTAATTTTGTGTTATTGTGATTGATTTTGTTATGGAATGAAACCCTGTGTGAAATCCCTACCTCCCTAGCTCGGGGGTGACCCACTGGTGGGTCTACGGTAGGGAGGAGAGCTTTCGTAGTGGCTGGTTTTGTTGTTGGTTGTTGTGTTTAGTTGCAGGTTTTAAAGTGAAGAGATGGTGATATTTGGGAGCTCATTTGGGTGTCCTTATAGTCCCTTTGTGATGGCTGTTGGAGCCATGGCCATTATGGCCTCATTGTATTTTATTCTTGAAGAGCTTGATTTGTTATTTGCCATAATGTTGGTTGTGTAAATGTTGAATTGCAAACAATCTGTATTTAATTTAATGTTGTTACTTCTATTTTTGTGGGACTGTGGAGTTGTGAAATGTAGGTGAGGATATAAGTAGTTTTCTGCCATTGTCTATTTTACAAAAAAAATATGTGTAAATGCATCAATGGTTGATAAAATATGATGTAGGCAAGAAAAGAAGGATTTCAAGGATTAAAACTCTGTATGTTATTTAATACTGCATATTTTCCTAATTGTGAGTTCAGATTTGTAGAATGCTGACAAAAAAAAAAATATATATATATATATAAGAGTGTTATTGAATAAATATATTATTACAACCAAGAAGGAGAAAGTTGTGAATAGTTACCTGCTTTTACTTGAAGTTATGTTATTAACTGTGCTTAAAAGACTATTTCATTAATTGTCGTTCTAGAAGAGAAATAGAGTTGTTATGATTTCATAGGAATTTGGTAGCCTTCTCGTTTACTGTTACAAAAAAAAAGAGATATAATTATAAATATATTGTTGTTCATATATGTTCAAAGGAAATTTTATGACTATGGCATTTATTTGGATTCAAAAATGACATGTCTACAATAAAAGAAATAAATTGTCAGTTCTGTTCAGTTCACTCTATTTACTTTTTATCTCCGTGTATTTGTCTTTTTTTTTTTAAACAAAAAAAATTAGAAGGAACTACAGGAGTGCATTAACTATGGCATGTAGTAAATATATATACATTTACTTATATATACATATAGAAATATATATAAATATATGTATATATATATATATATATTCGTACATATCCATATACCCTTTTATCCAAAGCAGAATAAAATGCCTTATGCTGAGTATTTTTTTTTATACTGTTAAAATCCTTTTGTAAATGTATATACATATATTCATATATATATATATATATATGTATATAAGTATGTGGAAATACATTAGAATAAATATATAAATATATATATATATATATATATAAAACATTTTTTTCTGATCGGAAAGCATCTGTTAGCAGAGTTTTCTGAGAGTTCGAAATGCACAGGGGGGTGAACTGTAGGTTTAGTTACTGAGAAAAGTAATAAATAAAAAAAATTATATAAATACATTAGTGGGACTGTGGGTAGCTAAGCCCACAGCCCCACCGATTCTTGCATCAAAGGGTGTGGGTGGAGGCTCCGCCTCACACCCCACACCCCAACAGCCCCAAACTTCAGAGCCACTGTCGCTAGCTCCACAATCATCCCCTCTTCCCCACGGGCTCACCCTAACCTTTCAGCGCCACGGCAGTGCCTCTCCATAGCCCGCAGCTCCGCCTCTCCTTCGGGCTTCCCTTCTACCCTCCTGCCAATGCCGACCCTCTCCATTGTGCCTCCCACTCCTCTCCACCTTCCCTCATGCAGTGCCGTCCACCACCGACTTCAGCCCCCCTCTTGCTCCTTGACCATCCTGCGAGGGTAAACAAACATACACAGTATATACATCAATCCCTCAAACAAAAAAATATACAGTTATGATATGCACTTTTATTCAACTTGTTAACGGTGGATACCTTTGTGAGATGGGGCAGCAAGCCCCTCTCATGGCCTCCATTTCTGATTTACAAACCCTAACCTGCACTTAGAATACAAACACACAAAAGATAGATGAGGCAAAACAAAAATAAGGGATTAGGGCACAATGAGAGAAAGAAGAGAAAATATGAAAAGAAAATTAGGGTATGAGGAAAATGATAGGGAAGAGGAATTAGGGCAACTAGATATTAGAAAACAATTTTGATTTTATTGGGGCTTTTCATTTAAAACTTAATGTTAATTTATTTTAAAGGATAATTGACTTTACTACTTTTAAAATCCTCTATTTTTGGTTTGGCCTCATTATCCTTTTTAACCTTGGGTTCTTTCAAATTGGGCTTTATTTTAAATGGGGAAGTTACTTCTCTTTTTATTGCATTTGAGTTTTATTGTTTCTATTATTCATTGATCTTTTTCTTATTTCCCCTTGGGGGTTCTTTTGCATTGATTTAAAATTTTTGGATGGATAAACCCTATATTTTAATTGTTGACTTGTAATCTAAATTTATTTAGGAGGGAAATTAATTATTTCATTTGGGGGGGGGGGGGGAATTTTCCCCTTGTTCTTTTTCTTAAATTCACTTTAATGGAATTATTGACTTTTTTTGGTGTCTTGGCGGGGATTGTACTGTTTTAAACTATTGACCTAATTTATTATTATTTTACCGGATGGGTTAATTAAACTCTCTTATCCTATCTATTTAATTATTCTAGTTAGAGATTAAATATAATGCTGAAACATATTTAATAACGGAATCAACTCTCTTTCGGATTTAATGGATGTCTCGCCATTTATTATTATTCTAGTTTCAAATTTTTATTTCTTTATGCCAGGTCGATTTATTCGACCTCGACAGAGTATTTATCTTAATATTTTATTATTTGTTCTGAAATTCAATCTTAAGTATAATTTAATCAATTTCCGTAGTGGCTATTTTATTTTAAATTATGTGTTTATCGAAAACGCGCTATGCTGCCGGAATCTTCCTAAAATTTCTATGGTTTAATTTTTGTACTATTTTATTGGGTTTTATTCCATCATTCCATTTCAATCACGCATCCATCTTGCCATCATTCACTTAATCACTTTTCGATTCCTTTTCATTCTAAGTTTAATTTAGAGATCGATGTTGGCGGATTCATTTTCACCTAGGAAACTTAGGGCTCAGATTTAATTAGTTTAACCCTAGAAGCGTCACCCTACATGTTGCATACCCCTAGATGGCTATCATCTCACAGTTACGAATGTCTTGTCTACGCCTATGCATATTGCCACCAAGCACGCAGACGAGTGCGAGGGGCTTCCTAGGGTTAGGTAGGAAAAAATTTTCACGGCCTGTGTCGCGACCACATGGCGAATGTGGTCGAGACACAAGCATTTGTGCATCACATCCGCGGGAAAGATGCAGGCATGACAGGAGGGAAGCAGAGACTGAGAGAGAGGGTAGGAGGTAGACAGGGGAGGGAAGTAGAAAGTGAGAGAGAGGGTAAGAGGTAGAGAGGGAGGGGGGAGAAGAGAGTGAGAGAGAAGGTAAGAGGTAGAGAGGCAAGGGAAGCAAAGACTCAGAAAGAGGGTAGAAGGTAGATAGGGGAGGGAAGTAGAGAGTGAGAGAGAGGGTAGAAGGTAGATAGGGGAGGGAAGAAGAGAGAGAGAGAAGGTGGGAGGTAGAGAGGGGAGGGAAGCAGAGACTCACAGAAAGGGCAGGACATAGAGAGGGGAGAGAAATAGAGTGAGAGAGATGATAGGAAGTGTAGCTGCCTTTGTAGACATGTATGTAAAATGTGGAGGCATAGACAAGGCATGTCAATTGTATGACGTAACACCTCAAAGAGATGTTCTATAATGGAATGTAATGATTACAAGATATGTGAAAAATTGATTTGTTGAAAAGGCTTTAGAAACATTCAAGCAAGTGCAATTAGCATGTGTATTGCCAGCTATGCTCATGATAATGCAAGTGTGTTATAACGCGCTCACATTATGATGAGCTTTGTTTGACATGTTTTTATCAGTTTTTAGCAAAATCTAGAGATAATCTGGAGCGTGCTCCCCATCAGGATGACACTTTTTTCAATGAAAACTCAAAAAAAATACCACCATAATCTTAAGCTCTCTGTTGGCTATCTAACCATATAATTTTTTTCACATTTTGAGTACGTTTAGTGTTTCATCTTGAATTTCTTTTGTAAGTGTGTCCAATTTTTGTCAAAAACCAGTGTCTAGTATTTTTGACTTTTTTTTAACCGTTCATAAAAAATTGAAATAAGTTTTATTTTTAGAAACTAGACTCCATTCTACATGAATTCAAAAAAAAAATTCAATTTTTTATTAGTTTTCAAACATTTTAGGGGGGAGCACGCTCAAATTTCTATTTTTCAGGATGTGTCCACTTTAAAAATTACTAAAAAATTAATTATTCATTAAAAAATTATCAGAAAAATTAGGGATAAACTACATGGTGTTACCTAATTTCTCATTGGAGCGATTATTGAAATACTAAAAAAAAGCTAACATTTTAGGGGGAGCACACCAGATGCTATGTTATGTTTTTTTTGAGAAAAACAAGACCAATTTGTGTGCTCCCCCTTTTTGAACCCCTTAATCTCAACCATTTTTGGAAAAAAATAGTATTTTAGAAACTAGATTTAGAGCACTACAACTCTCTTTTTTTGTTCCATCTTCAAATTTTGAGTGTAGTTATCTTCAATTTCTCATCTAACATCAATGTTTCTTGATTTCAGAAAAAAAGTAGCAACTTATGACCCCATTTTGGTCCCTCATCTTTGTGCACTTACCCCACTACTTGATGGAACAAATTATGCATTTTGGAGTATAAGGATGGAAGCCTATCTAAGTCATTAGGGTTTGATTTTTGGAAATATGTTGTCAATGGTTATACTACTCTGGCAACTCCTCCAATAGATCAGGCTGATAAGATAGAATGTGAGAGCAATGCTAAAGCTAAGAATGCAATACTATGTGGATTGACAAACATTGAATTTGTTAAGGTGATGCACTACAAGTCTGCTAAGGACATCTAGAAGAAAATTCATAGTATTTATGAAGGAGATGATAAGGTAAAACAAGCTAAGCTATAGACATACAAACGCAAGTTTGAAAGTTTGAAGATGAAGGAAGAAGAAAACACTACTGACTATCTACTTCTGTTGGATGAAATTATCAATGCTATCAGAGGACTTGGTGAAGAAATGAAATAATCGCTAATTGTGAAGAAGGTCCTAAGATCCCTTCCCCAAAGGTATGATTCAAAAGTTTCTGCTATTGAAGAAGCTAGAGATCTGAATAAGCTTAAAATGGATTATTTGTATGGATCTCTTACTACTTATGAAATGAGAAATGTGAGTAAGGAGACTTCAAATAAGGAAGCTACTTTCAAAGCATCTAGAAAGAAAAGAATGATGAATCTAACTTAAGAAATGGACGTGATGATGAGGAAGCAAACTTTGTGAGGAAATTAAAGAAGGGCTCCATCAAGTGAAAAGAGGATAGTAGCTCATCAGGAGAGGTAGATCACTACTCATCAGAAAGTGAAAGAGAAGAAGCCCTATTCATGGCTATGGAAGTCCTGGACAACTCAGACAAGGCTGCTAATGATGAAGAAGACATGCCAGTCATTGATGAAGAAGAATGTGAAGTTGATCTTGAAGGTGAATGTATTTCTTCTCTTGACGACTTGAGATTAGTAAGGAAAGAAAACAAAGAACAAAAGACAAAGCTTAAAGAATCAGAGGAAATGATTGTTACTTTGAGGATTCAAGTTGAAGAGGGGAAAAGGATTACAGACATCATGAACACTGACCTCAAAGCCAAATCAGATGAGTGTTTAAAACTAGAAGAAGAAATTGTTTTACTAAGAAAGGAAGTTGAAAAAGTACATGCTCAGTGAATAAGAATATCAAGTTTGGAAAGAGCTCTAAAATTCTAGATGAGATAATAAACATTCAGAGACCTCTATTCATAAAGTCAAGATTGGGTTATGATGAAGAAGTCACACAATCTTCTACTCCTACAAAGAAGACTTACTTAGAGAAGACAATGCCAAATAGAGAAATTCCAATGAAGAAAGAGAGTAAGAAAATTGAAGAAGTTGATTTCATCCATGTCATCTCTTAAAGAAAAAAATGAGAAGATCAATCCCTGCAAGATATACATTCATGAACATGTTCAATTATGCTTTCTATGGTTACTACTTTAGTCACAATCAATATGGTCACAGAGCCATTGAATGCAAATCTAGAATGAGAAGAATTGATTATGTAAGTAGAAATTCTTTTGCTCCTTTGATTGATTTCAACATAATATGTAATGTTTGCAACAATTTTGGGCACATAGAAAAATATTGAAGAAGTAGATTGGTAAATTTAGGAACTCAGATGATTGACATCAGCAAGGAAGATGACATTCCTAAAAATTAGAAGACAAATCAGAAGAAGGAATGGAAAATCAAGAAGAACAATCATGAAGGTGAAAATTCAATGATTGTCCAAGCTGCATTTCATGCACAAGGGAAAGAAAGTCCTTAGGTTATAGATAGTGGATGCTCAAGTCACATGATAGGAGATAAGAGCAAGTTTATTAGCCTTGTAAAATGGAATGGTGGAACAGTCAAGTTTGGAGACAACACCACTACAAGAATATGTAGTAAAGGCACAATAAGTATTGATGGAAAGACTAGGATAGAAGATGTCTTATATGTAGAAGGTATCAAACACAATCTTCTCAGTGTAAGTCAGATGTGCAACAAAGGATATAATCTCATCTTCCATGCACAAGGTTGTGAGATCAGAAGAGCAAGTACTGGTAAACTAGTGGCAGAAGCATGTAGGATAGAGAATAACTTGTATAACCTCAGTGAGGTCAAGGGAACAGTCTTCTAGGACAAGCAAATGAAATTTGATTGTGGCATAAGAGAATGGTGAAAGGAAAGCAGAGTAAGGAATACGTCTTCCTAATACTAATCTTCAGGAGAGAGATACAAAAATTTACAAGACTTTGCAATTACAGTTCATTTAAGATGCACAATCAAGAATAACCAAAATAATGAACACCAGATTTTACGTGGGAAATCCCTCCCAGGAAAAAACCCACAGACCAAAGCAGAGATCTCTTGTATTATAGTAAAATGTAAATTACATACAAGTCACAGAGCTATACTCTTTCAGGTGTCGATTCACAAAATGAATTCGGCGAAATTACAATACAATTCACTCTCAATTATTATTACTCAATGCATTTCTGCATTACATTAATACCAACTTCTCAAACGTTTTAGGAAGACTATTGATTCAACTTCTACACCAGAAAAAACCATTACAAATCATTTTTATTTGTCGTTTCCAGTATTTATCGCCATATCATAGATGCCTTAGACTGACCTTCGTGAGATGGTGGGACCTATACTGCACCATCGCAAGCCACTTCACAGGCTATCGCGGGGCTACGGTAAGACCCACACACCTGCTAGCCTCTTTAGTAACCGTTGCAGGATGGCAGGGTAACTCTTGCTCTACCGCCAACACCATCCAACATCACTATGAGTTTACGAACTCCTGCACTACCGCATGCTCAGATGAAGACCATCGCGGGACTGCAGTAACACTGCCAACCCGCATCCCTCTTAGCTGTACCCTGCAGTACTGTAGTAAAGTCTTGACTGCAAAACTTTGGACATCTGAAATTAATGGAAACTAAGCTAGGGTTTTAACAGTGAGTTTGAGACACACATTCTCAACATTCTCCCACTTGACAAAGAACTCACAAAACCCCTTCCAATGCTTGAAGTCACTGAACATTCTAGGCATCAAGGCCCATTGAACTGGTACACCATTTGAACTTATATGTGCTCACAGGCTTCTCCAATGCATCAACAACATTCTCTAGGGTATCCATTTTTTCTAGACTAACCTTTCCATCATCCACCATATCACAAACAAAGTGGTACTGCACATCAATATGTTTCGTCTTGGCATGGAAAGTTGGATTTTTTGCCAAACAAACGGCACTCTGACTGTCACAGCAAATAACAATCTGCCCTGCATCAAAACCAACATCTGAACATAGTCTTCTAAGACAAATAGTTTCCTTACAGGCATGAGTTTCTACCATGTACTTAGCCTCCATAGTAGATAAAGTGACTACAGCCTGCTGCTTGCTCATCCAACTAACTACACCACCAAACAACATGAATACATATCCACTGGTGGATCTTCTACTGTCAATGTCCCCTACCCAATTAGAATCCACATATCCATGAATGCTAACTAAACTTTGAGATCCAATAGAGTTACCATGATAACACAAGGCATATTTAGAAGTACCCTTCAAATACCTAAAAACTCTCTTCACAACATCCCAATGTGGCCTTCAACTAAGCCCTCCCACTGCTTAGGCAATCTCTGGTCGAGTACAGACCATTGCATACATTAAACTGCCAACTGCACTTGCATAAGGCACCTTGGTCATGTCCTCCATCTCAGTAGGAGATTTTAGATTATCTTCAACAGAGAGTTTCATTTCCTGCAACACTGGAATAACTATCTGCTTGCAATCTGTCATATTAAACCTCTCTAGGACAGAATCTATATACTTGCTCTTTCAACTACCTCCTTCTTTTCTGCTTCTTTCACCTCTGGCTGTAGATCAACTATAGAAGGTTTCATCTCACAGAAGATCACACTTCTTCTATACATCACCTTCTCTGTAACTAGGTTCCAAAGCTTGTACCCTTTCACACCAATTCCATAACCGATGAAGATACATTTTACAGCCTTGTTTTCCAATTTAGATCTTTTTTCACTAGGCACATATGCATACACCTCACAGCCAAAGACTCTAATGTGTCTCAAAGAGGGCTTCTTACCAAACCATGCCTCCATAGGTGTCTTGTCCACGAGTGCCAAAGTGGGAGATTTGTTAATTAGATAACATGTTGTAGCTATAGCCTCAACCCAGAACTTCTGTTCTAGACCAACACTACTAAGCATACTTCTCGCCCTTTCTATCAGCATTCTATTCATCCTTTTTGCAACTCCATTTTGTTGTGGAGTGTACAGAGTCATCCTATGTGTTTTAATTCAGTGATCCTTGCAAAACTTCTCGAAATCTGTAGAAGAAAACTCACCACCATTATCTGTCCTCAAACACTTTATTTTTCTACAAGCCTAATTTTCTACCAAGGTTTTAAATTCCTTAAACCAACTGAAAACTTTAGTTTTACTTCTAAGAAAATAAACAAGTGTCCTCGAATAATCATCTATGAATGAAACAAAATACATAGATTTCGATAACGAAGGAACATTAACTGGACCAAATACATCAGCATGAACATAATCTAGAATTCCATAAGATTTATGAGGACTAGATTAAAATGAAACACAGTGTTGCTTTCCATATATGGAATGTTCACAGAAATCAAACTCAAGATTACAATCATCAAGCCCTTCAACTAGGTTTTTATTTTTCAAGGCTTTTAGGCCTTTTTCACCAATGTGGTGAAGCCTTTGATGCCATAACATTGTCTTCTCCGCTGGAAGCTTCATCTCCAAAGAATTAGCACCCATAGAAACAACGTCCTCCTTCTCTAGATGATTAGATTTACATGACTTTGCAGAAGCACTATTACACTACACTACACATGCATCTAGCTTATACAGAGTGCCAATTCGTGCACCCTTAGCCAGCACCATTAAGCCTCTAGTCATTCTACAAACACCATTCGAGAAAGATAATTTTACACCAACATCATTAAGCTTACTTAAAGAAAGTAGATTTCAAGCCAGACCTGGTATATGCATTACATCGTCAATTCCCTTCACTCTTCCATTAGGAAACTAAATTCTGACTCTTCTACGACCAACAATCTCCAGGTGAGAATCATCACCCAGATACACCCTTCCACCAACATACTTCTCATACTTTGAAAACCAATCCCTATGAGAGGTCATATGAAAAGATGCACCTAAGTTGATCAACCAAACATCATCTGATGCCTGAGTTGCCAAGGCTTCTATGAAGGCATCTGCATCACTCTGAGAAGTTTCATTATTAGAAGAACTAATTTTCTTTTTCTTCTTCTTCTCCTCTTTGCAATCTTTCTAGATGTGTCCACTCTGCCCACAATTCTAACATTACAACTTGGACTTTTTACCAGGAGACTTTGATCTCCCTTTTGACTTGGATCTAGACTTCTTGTCTTTCTCCTTTGATCTGCCTCTAACAGCAAGGACCTCCTTGGCCATCTCAGAAGATTTCCTTCGCATTTCCTCTAATAGCAACAAAGCAACCACATCTTCCATCTTGAAAGTGGTTGTTATAATCCCAATAGCCATTACCAGGTGATCCCATGTGTTAGGCAAAGAACACAACAGGAGCATGCAACAATCCTCATCATCTATCTTCACACCAACAGACCCCAACTAAGTAATGATCATATTAAATGCATTCAAATGATCTGCAATGGATGCTCCTTCCTCTATCTTCAAAGATTATATCTTCTTCCTTAGAAATAACTTATTTACTAGAGATTTCCCCTGATAAATGTCACCAAGCTTCTTCCACAAAAGTTTCACTGTCTTCTCTTCATGGATGTTCAAGAGAACTGAATCAGCCAAGCATAGTCTGACCATACCCTTGGATTTTCAGTCCATTGCATCCCAGTCATCTTGCGAGGTTGTTGATGGTTTGGTAGAGGACACTACAGCCCATAAATCATGATCCATGAACAAATCTTCCATCTTTAGTTTCCACAACTCAAAGTTGCCACTGTTGAACTTCTCAATCTCTATTCTTTTAGATGTGCTCGCCATCTTAAATCTACAATAAGATTTCAAACTAGATTTCTCTGTAAAACTCCCACTGAACAAGATCAGCACAAAAATCCCGTCTTACCCACAAGGACAACAAATCTGGCCAAGATCTGATACCAACTGAAAGGAAAGAAAAGTGTGGAATACACCTTCTAAATACTAATCTTCAGAAGAGAGATATAGAAATTTACAAAACTTTGTAATTACAGTTCATTTAAGATGCACAATCAAGAATAACCAAACAGACAATAAAGAATGAACACCAAATTTTACAGGGGAAAACCCTCTCAGGAAAAAAACCCACACACCAATGTAGAGATCTCTTGTATTGCAGTAAAATGTAAATTACATACAAGTCTCCGCTCTATACTCTTTTAGGTGTCGATTCACAAAATGAATCCGACAGCATTACAATACAATTCACTCTTGATTATTATTACTCAATGCACTTCTGCATTATATTAATACTGACTTCTCAAACATTTCAAGAAGCCTATCATTCAACTTCCACACTAGACAAAACCATTACAACTTATTTTTATCTATCATTCCTGGTCTTTACCGCCATACTGCAGATACCTTAGACTAACCTTCGTGGGATGGCAGGACCTATATCGCACCATTGCAAGCCACTTCACAGGCTATCGCGGGGCTGTGGTAAGACTCGCACACCCACCAACCTCTTTAGTCACTATCGTGGGATGGCGGGGTAACTCCCGCTCTATTGCTGACACCATCCAATTTCACTGTGGGTTTGCGGGCTCCCACACTACCACATGCTCAAATGAAGACCGTCGCGGGATTGTGGTAACACTGCCAGCCCACATCCCTCTTAGTTGCACTCTGTGGTACTGTGATAAAGTCTTGATCGCAAAACTTTGGACATTTGAAATTAATGGCAACTAAGCTAGGGTTTTAACAATGAGTTTGAGACACACATTCTCAACAAATGGGACACATCAACTTTGATAGTCTTGTGAAGATCAACTCTAAACATGTAATTAGAGACATGCCAAAGATTGCCAAGCCTACAAGCACCTTTTGTAAAGAATGTCAGATTGGGAACAAGACAAGGACAAGGTTCAAAACAAAGGAATACTCTTCCATAAAGCCATTAGAATTGATTCGTGCAGATTTGTGTGGTCCTACCAAAACAATGAGTCTTCAAGGTGAAAGTTACTTTATGTTTCTCATTGATGATTACTCTAGAATGACATGGGATGCATTTTTGAAAGATAAATCAAAAGCTTTTAATAGATTCAAGATTTTCAAGTCTATGGTTGAGAATGAAATGAATGCCAGAATCAAGTGCTTAAGATCAGATAGAGGTGGTGAGTTCACATCAAATGAATTTGAGGAATATTGTGAAGAACATGGAATAAGGAGACACTTCTCTACAGCAAGAACTCCTCAATAAAATGGAGTTGTTGAGAGGAAGAATAGGATAGTGCAGGAGATAGAAAGAACCATGCTTAATGATGCAAAAATACTTGATAGGTACTGGAAGGAAGCAGTACACACTGCAGTGTATATTCTCAACAAAGGATAGCTAAGAGTGAACAACACCAAGGCACCATATGAGTTGTGGAATAGCAGGCCTGCATCTGTCAAGTATTTCAGAGTGTTTGGTAGCAAATGTTACATCAGAAGGGATGAAGACAACTTAGGAAAATTTGATTCAAGATCAGATGAAGGAAGCTTCCTTGGCTATTCAATTAAAAGCAAAGCATACAAGTGTTTTAACAAGAGGCTACGGAAGGTTGTTGAGAGTGCAAATGTGAGAGTTGATGAAGAAGTACATTCATCCACATATGATTAAGAAGGCTGCTGCTCAAAGGGATCTGCATACACAAAAGAAGAAGTTGAAGTTGAAGAGGAAGAATAACAGAAGGATACTACTAAGACACCTATAAAGTATGTCCAAAAAAATCACTCAGAGGATCAGATTATTGGTAATAAGGATGATGGAGTTGTAACTAGGAGAAAACTGAGAGAATAGGTAAACTTCTCTTTTCTATCCAAATTAGAGCCTAAGAATTTCATTGAAACCAATAAAGATGAAAATTTGATCAATCCTATGCAAGAAGAGCTAAATCAGATTGAGAAGAATGAAACTTGGGAACTTGTCCCAAGACCTACGGACAAGAATGTCATTGGTACAAAATGGGTGTTCAAGAAAAAATTGAATGAGGATGGACAGGTAATTAGAAACAAGGCAAGACTAGTCTACAAAGGATATGCTTAGGTAGAAGGTATTGATTTTGAGGAGACATTTTCCCCTATGGCAAGATTGGAATCAATTAGGATGTTTCTTGCATTTGCAGCTCACAAAGACTTCAAGGTGTATCAAATGGATGTCAAATCTACTTTCTTGAATGGTGATCTAGAAGAAGTTTACATAGAGCAACCTAAAGGATTTCAGCTGTCAAAAGATTAGAATTTGGTATGCAGACTTAGACAGACCTTATATGGTCTCAAACAAGCCCCTAGGGCATGGTATGCAAGGTTGGACAAGTACTTACACCAACAAGGCTTCAAGAAAGGTATTGCAGATAGTAATCTATACATCAAGGCAAAACATGAGCACATGTTGATAGTAGTAGTATATGTTGATGACATTATCTTTAGTGGCAATGAAGGTATGTCCAAGAAGTTTTTAAAAGAGATGCAGAAGGAGTTCACGATGTCTATGATAGGTGAACTTTCATTCTTTCTTGGACTTCAAATTGTTCAATCAGACAAGGGTATCTTTATTTCACAAGCTAAGTATATCAAGGAGATGTTGAAAAAGTTTGGTATGGATGACTACAAACCAGTAAGTACACCTATGGTAACAGGTTATCATCTTAGCAAGGATGATGAGTCACTTCAAGCTAATCAGACTCTTTATAGGTCCATGATATGAAGCTTATTATACTTGACTACATCAAGGCTAGATATTAAGCAAGCAATTTGTATGGTGGTTAGGTTTCAAGATGATCCAAAAGAGACACATGTGAAGGTTGTTAAAAAGATCTTCAAATACTTGAAGAGCACATTAGACTATGGATTGTGGTATAAAAAGGGAAAGGACTTCTCTCTGACTGCATATACAGATGCAGATTGGGCTAGCAGCACTGATGATAGGAGAAGCACAAATGGTGGAGCCTTCTTCCTAGGTGATAGATTGGTTTCATGGTTAAGCAAGTAGCAAGATTCAGTCTCTCTGTTGACAACAAAAGTAGAATACATATCCGCATTATCTTGTTGTACTTAGGTGTTGTGGATGAAGCAGAGATTGAAGGATATCAAAGTAATATATGATGAGCCCATTCCTATATTGTGTGATAATACAAGTGCCATCAACATATCAAAGAACCCAATGATGCATTCTAGAACTAAGCATATATCTATTAAGTATCACTTCTTAAGAGAAAATGTTGGAGATCATGAGGTAAAGTTGGAATATGTCACCACAAAAGATCAGATTACAGATATTTTTACAAAACCCCTTCCTAAGGAGACTTTTAAGCATCTTAGGCAGAAGATAGGAGTGATGGCTCCTTCTTCTAATGTTTAATTGAATGGATGAAGCATGTGTCCAGGGGGAGCATCTCAAAGATTCATTCTTAATCCCTAGAATTTTTTAGAAAGGTGAGATTTACAAAAAAGAGGGATAATCACATCATAAGTATGTTAAGTATGTTACATCCCTTTTCCATTGATGTCAAAGGGGGAGAGTTAGAGAAAGGGAGATTTTGTAAGGGGAAGCAATGAAAAAGAAGAGAATTGTATTTGTGTTGCCATCAATGACAAAGGGGAAGATTGTTGGAAATGTCATCATTGATGTCAAGTGCATGAGATTGTTAGAATTGTCATTGATGTCAAGGCAATGGAGGGCAAAGTATAGTTACAAGATGTTAATGTTATCATTTATCATTATGTTTACACATTGGGATCAGCTATTCCTGATTATCTACTATGGTTGCGGAAGTCTAGAGATGTTTGCAGTAGTTTTCTGAGGTCTATTTCTCAGAAGTAGTGTTAGACTGTCATGTTCCCTTGTATCGCATTCTACCACAGTTGATTGTTTGGCTTTGTGATTTGGAGGTTATGAAGGAAAAGAAGAAGGCATGTTATATCTTAATTACAAAAGTTATGGATCACCACAAAAATATCTAGAAGCGTCTGAGTCAACACAGTGGAACTAGTTAACAGGATTGTCAGTGACGACTACCGCATACTACCTTATTTAGGTGTATGGTCTTGTGGTTTGGAATATAGAATTAGTTGGCCATTATGTTAGTTTGGTCCAAGTTTCAGGTGATTTAAGTTACTGCAAAGGTATCTAGAAGTATCAGTATGAAGACAATGTTACTATGTTACAAGAAGATCAAGTGTATGTATGTTTGAGAGGTTGCGCCAAATAAAGGAAACATGTGCCAATAAGAAGTAATGTGTGAAGGTAGAATGGGACCAGGAGAGCTCATGGACTAAAGTGTATAACATGAATTCACTCCTATGTTACCGCATAGGGTTTGGAGTCGAGCTAACTACACATTACATGAATTAAAGGTTCATGGATGACATGAGTTGTCTTGGAGAGATATGTTAAGTGGTTCTAAGCCGATGTAGATGATATGGAAGAGCTTTTTGATATGAAGTATGTAATGATATTTCATTCCTACATTACCGCATTTCATATGGGATAAAAGTCCATATGCAAGGTCAACTACATGTCTCATGTGGCATAGAGTTATGATATGGAAAGAGCTGCGGATGGTATATATATAGGTGACTTGAAGCTGTCTTGAATTATGAGTGATGTGCAATAAAAGGTAAGCAATACATTGTGTAAGTAATGTACAAAGGGCTGAATAGAAGATGATCCAGAGTTCGCACAATTTGCGTTAGTACTGGTATAAGCATATTGTTTTATCTGGAGAAGAAAAATGTTAAGAAGTGTGTGATATCAATGCTGCATGTTTGAAGTTCTATGAAAATTAATGTTTCAGAATCTGAGTTGGTGCTCAGTGGCAAGTTCAATGCTCTATTTGGAATGAACTTGATTATGTTTTCAGTCAATTGAAGTTGGTGCTTCATAGCTGGGTTGGTTCTCAGTGTGGATTGATCTGGATCTGGTTATCTTCTTCTTGAAGTTGGTGCTTCATATTCTGATTTGATTCTCAGAGATAGAGTTGGTGCTTAGTTTGATAAGGGGAAATATTGTAATTCATTAACTCATTTTGTGAGGCTGGATTTGGGTAGTAGACCCAAGCAACTTTTCTCACTGTGGTTTTTCCCTTCCAAGATTCCATGTAAATCCTATGTTCTCTTGTGTGGATGTGCTTGTGTTTGCATAGTTCTTACATAATTTGATTGATGCGGTAAAGATCTTGATGTTGCAGTAGAGTTGAAGTAAAAATTGCTATACTCTGATTCAACCCCCCTTCTCAATATATCTGTGTGTTCTAAAAAAATTCATTCTCAAGAAGCAACATTGTGAAACCACGTGAGTTTTAGCATTTTGTTATGGAGGGAGACCAACATATGTTGAATGACTATGTGCAAATCTTGACAAATGTCTTCTGGTATTTTGTTATCCACCTAAAGCTCATGTGCCTCCTACTACAATTGCATAATAGATGCTTCCAAAACCATACTTGAGGCGTAATGCCTCCTTTTATCAGATACATGATGGTTTACCTTTAAACATTTCTTGTTCCTCCTCCATACCATTCTCAACACTCAAGACCAATAGTGCCATAATATTATCTCTAATCTTCTCATTCTCAATAACTAGTTTTAACTTATGCTTGAATTTTCTAAAATCATTGTCTGTGAATGGAAACAACCATTAACCACTAAACTTTCTTCACCTAATATTGCATTCATTGACCCCCTTAGATGAAAACCCTTTTTAATATGTGATAAGATACACCACCTTGATCTAATGGATCCCTAGGCAACTAGCCTTGAACCATCAAAAGAATGAAGCCTACACAAACCAACGGTAGAAGACCAACACTTTCCTCCACAACTAACCCAAAATAGCAACCCACACATACTAGCACTATATTGCTTACAACATCAAGATATTAATTCCAAAGCACCTCATAGTAATCCCCTTAATTACTAGAGTGTGCGAGCAACCTACATCACCATAACAAATATTTATCTCAAATTACAATCCCCTATCCTTCAGAATGACTTCCCATCATGAATTAATCTCCCTAGGGTGGTCAATCCATTTCAATAATATATGCCAAATTATCCCAATCTAGCATATCCCTACTTTCAATAATAGTGAATTCCATTGCAATACCCTTAGGTTATCCATAAAGTTAGTGACTTTTTTATGCAACTTATAACAATGAGAGATTTCAAGATGATGAAATATTGATTTCTGGATGCTAGAATTTCTTCTAAGATAGCTTTTAGTTTCTAATTAGGGAAATTACCTTTATTGACTACATGCATAACTATTAGAGAGTCCCCTTCTAATTCCACCTCTTTATACCTTGCCCCATAAGTGGCTTTCAAACCAACTGGTAAAGCTTACCATTCTACAAAGATATTTGTTTTCTCTTGAAGGAATATAGAACCTCCCAGCACGAAATCTCCCTTGTAATTTTTCAAAACATAACCTACTCCTACAAGGTCTGGATTGCCTTTTGAAGCCTCATTGAAATTTAGTTTTACTTCTTTTCTTGGCACCTACCATTTTAACTTTACCCTACACTTGCTTTTGTCTAACCTCCCTTAAACAAACAATTATAAATTGACTTAATTTATTTACTACAAAACAAATATTATGTCTAGTATTTACCAAGTACATTAAAGTTCAACTATTACATGTCTGTATACAAATGGATGTATCCATCTATATACAAATGGATCTACCAAATCATATTCTAAATTTGTATTCAACTTCAAATTTTGAATCATTGGAGTAGCAAGGGTGTTATACTCCATTTGAATTCTTTTTACAATATCTACCGTATATTTCCCTTGACTTAAAAAAAATTATCTTATACCTTGCCACAATTCAATACCTAAAAAATAATGCATAGGGCTGACATCTTTCATGTCGAATTCAAATGCCAACTTTCTCTTGCACCATACTATGAGCTTCTCACTATGTGTAAGAATAAGATTATCCACATAAAAAATAAAACTAGCAAACCGGATTTATCTCACAAATAATAAAGATTAAGATTTGTAGCAGTTTTAGTGAAGCCAAAATTTAATAAGTACTCATCAATCTGAGAGTACCAAGCATGAGGTGCTTACTTAACCAATATAGGGCCTTTTTAGCTTACATACATGGGTATCCCTCTCATGCACCTCAATTGTCTAGGATAATTTATAGAAAAGTCGTCCTCTATATTATCATTTAGAAAGACTAATTTTGCACCCGTCTGATATAAAATCCAACCAAAATGAGAAGAAAGAGCCATAATTACCTATATAGAAGTGTACTTTTCCATTGAAGAAAAAGGCTCATCATAATCAACTTCCTCTTTTTGAGAGAACCCACATGCAACAAACCTAGCATTTTGTCTCTCTATGCTCCCATTTGCTTCATGATTCACTTTGTAAAACCACTTTGAATCAATCATCAACTTGCCATTAGTTTGTGGCTCAATCTCCTAAACATTATTTGAATAATATAGTTATACTCCTCTACCATGGCATCTCACCATATCTACTCTAAGTTTGCTTTCTTAAAAGTAGAAGGCTTAGCATCAATAATGGAAGATATTAAAGCAACATAACTTGACAATTTCTTAGCCGGATTGTTTACTTTATTTATTTTTTCTACTCTTACTTGTTCTTGTGCGTCCTACAAAGTTTTTGTAAGTTATTTAGGCTTCCTACCTATTTTACATGAGGTTGAGATATTTTTTAGCTTACTATTAAAACTTGATTTGTTGTAGGAATTGTTGTATTTTGTAGATCAAAACTTGGAACAAGTAGCTATTCACTTCTTTCAACCTCCATGGGAGGCTCTTTAGGCTAGGGCACCAACATTCTCACAAATTTCACATCTCAACTCAATATTGTCATTTGTTAAGACAAAACATAGATCTAGTAAGCCTTGGAAGTGTCATCATATCCCATAAAACACCCTTTAGGCTGATGGGTTTAAACATGTTCATTTTCTCTTGTAGCATGTGATTATAAACAAGACTTTGAAACACCCAAAAGTGAGAAACATCAAGTTTCTCTCTAGTAATGGTGTGTTCTAGAGTCTCATCCTTCAACACTTTGTGAGGACATCTGTTTAATATGTATAATGAACAACTACATGTTTCATCCAAAGAAGCATTGACAAATTCAAATCATGAACCATAGACTTAGTAATCTCTATGATGTGCATATTCCTCATTTCTACAACCTCATTCTACCAACAGTTGTAAGGCACAACCAACTTTTTTTCTATTCTTGCATCTTTATAGAAATCATGAAATTCGTTGTAGATATACTCCAATCCATTATGAAACATGAACACCTTAATCCTTCTAATTGTCTGATTTTCTACAAGAGCTTTGAACTCTTGAAATTTTCCAAAGACATCATATTTGATCTTCATGAAATAAATCTAGGTTTTGTTTGAAGAATAATCAATGAAGGGAACATAATAAATAAATTTATAGCCAATGAAATTTTTGAAATTGGTCCACAAACATATGAATGGCTTAGATTTAGAATTCTTTTTGATTTGTGCACTTTGTTAGGAAAAATAATCTTTATCCTTCAAAAGAGGTAGATCTCTATATTGCAAGTGGCTAAATCTCTTATGTCAAATCTCACACAATTTGTCACTATCATGTATAAATGTTGTCTACTTGATTAGATTAGCAACCAACCTATAAATGTCTCATTCATGAATACTTTTGGCCAATACTTTACTAGATCTTGGCTACAATTTTTTTATTATAACTTGTTGATAATCAAATTCAACCACACATTTAAAATTTGTCATGGATGAAAATGAAAATAAATTCTTTATTAATCCAAGGATATGAAGGACATCATGAAAATCAAGAATATCACCAAAATACATGCAAAACAAAATAGTTTTAGTCTAAGTAATACGATATGTGACATCATCACCAAGCTCTACCTATATACCATCCTTTTGCTTTAGAAGTCTATCAAAAACCTTCTTATTGAAAGTCTTGTGTCTTGATACTTTGCTATCCACATACCACTCTACACCAAAAATGGTGTTAGTGGATAAACATGATACCGTGGAGAAGGTTGTCTCAAGATTGGAATCTCATCCATTGTCAAAGTTTTTGCACTCCTTGCAAATTGTTTCTGTTGTTCGTACTTTCTCTTCCCTTTCTTCTTAAGACACTTAGAAGCATAGTCGCCATACTTTTGGCACTTCTAACACTTGATATGGCTCAAATATTTCCTTTTTTAAGAATAATTTTATTCCCCCTTTCCTTTTTTACCCTTCCTAGGTCATTTCTTTCCACCTTTCTTTATCTTCTCAATGAGGACTTAGTTTCAATTATTTTCCCTTTTGACTAAAGTAGCTTCAACTCTGGTTTCTTCACTAGTATAGAAGCAACAATATATGATTAAAAGAACTACTAAAAAATTCTTATAAATGACTAAACATGGTCACGTGACCATTAGTAGTTTATTGCTAGTCATTTATTGCGTGACCGAATTGATGACTAAACCATTTTTAGTCATTTATTGGTTGTTTTGATTGATCGGTTTGGTAGTATATTTAGTCGTTAATTTAGTCATTGATTGTTGTAAATTGGTCACTTATTTAGTCACTTTTTATTCAATGATATATTTAGTCATTGATTGTTGTTAGCTGGTCACTTATTTAGTCATTTTTATTCATTGATTTCCTTCCATTGGTAGTTTATGTAGTCATTAATTTTAATCATCATTTTGATCAATTTGGTAGTTTATTTAATTGTTTTTGTTCACTAATTTCTGTCAACTAGTAGTATATTGATACATTGTTTATTAAACATCATATCACTAGTTGCAAAGAAAAAACACAAGTCTTGAAAAAGGAATATTGTTGTCTTTATTAACTTGAAAAGAGTTGTTGTTACATAAAATCTCTTCAAAAATAGTTACAAGGCAACTATTGTTGTTGCAAAAGAAGCAAGAACTAAACAATAAAAGTCCCCTGAGAAGACCTTAAATAGAGAAGCCTTCAAACATAAAACTTTCCATGAAGAGAAGGTTGCAATTCCTCGTAATCTACTGCAAACACCTTGTAATATTTGACAACATATCATAACAAGTCCATATTCTGCCTTCTGCAATTCAAAGTCAAAACTACTTCCCTCACAACCCTATGTCACCATGTGGTGCAATCATGGTAGGAGGATTCATAGAATGAACTGTCTAGGCCATGCAACAGAGTAAACACAACGGAAACAACTCAAAGATATGAAACAAACGTAGATCCAATCATTCAGTATATCATAGAATTCAAATACAATCTAGCTGGCATCCTGCGGGCTTACAACTAGGGCTCAAAGGCCTGATTTCAGAATATGCACAAGATATAGCTTTGAAGCTCCTTTGCGCAAAATCTGAACTATCAACTATCACTACGTGAATCACTTCATAACTACTTTCCTAAGGATCTATTACATCAATATATATCATCTCTAAAATAGTAGATTCCTCCACGTTGGCCAAGGTCACAAACTCCAATGAAGAGTTGTAACGTGTGTACACAGATAGGTCAGACCTAATCATGTAGAACACCTCCACAAATGTATGGAATGATGTGCGGATCTCAAGGAAGGTCGGCCACAAACCAAAGATCATTGAATGATGTGTCATTAAGCTCCACAAGTTGAGGAATGCTCCGCAAGTCTTCTCCTTTAGCTGATTATCAGAGACTGTCAGGATGCTCTGTTATGAGAAAATAGTTGATCTTTTGATAGCGATAACTTTTCGGTACTTAATCCAAATGCTCTAAATTCTGGATATGATGTAGATGAAAATGTCTAGATGCTAAGTCCAGATCCGCAAGATGTGAAATGCAAATATGGTAGAATGTAGACCAAAATACAAAAACTGCTACTGACTGAACTGCCTGAATTGAACTGGAAAATGAAAAGAAACAAACTGAACTGCAAGCAAACCGAAATGCAAATATTTTTGGTTGATGCACGATTGCTCTTGAACTAGGGATGCTTCTGCATCATACATCTAGGGTTATTGAAAAAGTGATGCAAATCTAGGGTTCAACTCAATCCAAAGGAGGCATAATTCACAATAATAGGCTCATACCAACAGATACTTCAAATTTCATAGGCTTCCACTCTAGCAATCTTTCTCTCTAAAAGGCACCATTTGGGTCTTCAACACTTCTGAACTAAAATAAGGTTTCCAAATGTCTTCTTACCTCTTAGGAACTCAAATACAACCATACCAAACTCTCACCCAAGTCTGCACTCTTCATTCAAAACACTTTGTTTACCAGCTGCCCTATTCCTAGTAGCCCTCCAAAATAGACTGTTAAAGCATATCTTTTCTTCCATACCTCAATTTAAGACTCTGAAGGGTTTTTTGGATACCCATTAAGGATTTTTAAAACATATCTTAAACTCAGTATAGGTTACTTTGAAACAAAAGGCTGAAAAAGTGATTGTCTTAGTTTGTCAATAAGCCTAATTAGGCCACTTTTACAAAACAACACCTCTCAAATCTTCCTCCCAACTCACAAAACCAATCCTAATCCACTAGTCAGACTTCAAAAGGCCTAAATCACCAACCTTTGGCAATAGAAGACTCCACCAAGAACCCTAACCTCAAAACCCTCATTCTATGCTTGTATGGGTGGGGGTTTATTGAAAGTTCTACCTCCAAACCTCAAATCACTTACAGGACCACTCAGTCACCTTGCATAAGGTCTGCACATGCTTTACAAACATTCACATAACCCTTACTCATGCATTTTATGCCATTTTTAACTTGAAGCCATCATTTTGCTTGCAAAACTTAGAAAACAGGGTTATGACCGTTTTTGGAAAAAATCCTATAACTCTCTTTAATATTGATAGAAACAACTCAAATCAAATGCAAATGAAATTTCACTCATACCACTATCCAATTCCAAATTTTTTAGGGCATAACAGTACAATATGGAGCTGTACAAGGCATTGTAACAGTAAATTACACGGTCATTTATGAGAAAAACAGAGTTTATTCATCATTTTTCAAGTACAAGCTCCATCTCCATCTACATTAGAACTTCACCTTTCTATCCATTTGAGCCTCTTGAAGGAATATTTAAACTTGTTTCCCTCCTAAGACTCTTCAACTTCCAACTCATGAAGATACAAAGCCACTTTTGAACCAAGTGACTGTTCAACTTCCATACTTTGTCCATATTTACAATTTGACACTACTACAAAATATGACTAATTACATGATAAAAATGGTCTATTATGACCTTATTGAACCCACAAGACTCAAAACACCCTAAACCAGCCTATCAAAGACCTTATTTGATCAAATTTGTACAAATGAACTTGGTACCCCTGCACCAAAAAGTGAGTCCCTCACTTTGCTAGGGCTAGAGGAAAACCAAGACAGTCCACCTCAGCCTGAGAAATCCATGCTGAATCTTCTTCTGGTCTACCTTTCCACTTCACAAGGTATTCTTTGTATTGTCTTCCTCTAGTGTTGCGTCCAACTCTGCTGTCCAAGATGTCTTCAATATGCTCCGGTGCTTGTTGTGGTAATTGCTTCTTCAAGTCTTCTTCCATGTTGTCATTGAAATCTGCTTCATGATACTGATATAGGTATGCAATGTTGAAAATAGGTGATATACCCAATGTCTCTGGTAATTCCACTTCATATGCATTTCCTGAATCAAATTTTCTAAGTATCCTACAAGTCCAAACTTCTTCATCTTCAACTTGTTATATGTCCCAACTAGAAATCTTTCCTTTCTCAAGTATACCATCACTTCTGTAAATTTCTAAAATTTCTGATGAACTTCCGATAGAAACTAGCCAATCCATGAAATGATCTAACCTCTCCAATGCTCTCCAGTGTAGGCCATTCAACAATTGCTCTTACTTTCTCTAGGTCCATCTTCAATCCTTCCACAGAATCACAAATCCCAAATATACTAGTTCTTCCTTCATGAAACTACACTTCTTGATGTTTATCAACAATTTCTCTTCTCAAATATACTAGTTTATCAATTGCTCTTACTGCTCTGATACCACTTGGTGCAGTCATGGTAGGAGGGTTCACAGAATAAACTGTCCAGGCCGTGTAGCAAGAGTAAATGTGAGGCCGACTATTTTTACCTCCTATAGTTTGATCATTGTGCTATTCAGTAGTGACTATGTTTCATATTGCAGACTTGATGTTTTATCTCACTGAATTGATATATGTGATTTGATTCGGTCATATTGATGAGATGTTGTGTTTTGATATATGGATTTATATTAGATGTTATTTTGCTATGAGATTCTAGTTGTTTATGTGATTAGAATTAATTGACATGTGATGGGAAATACAGTTAATTTGGATTTATGTATTAATGGATATTGTTGTATTGTTTGCATGAATTTAATTTCCAGTTGCTTCGGCTATCATTTTCCTGATAGAACTAACACTTGATCGAGATGTGCAAGTTTTACTTTCCCTAGCCATGGGAAATCGGAGGTAGAGGATTCACACCCTGTTATTCCCGGTTAAGCCGATCCATTCCAAGAGGGATAAGGAACACGTGTGAAATATGATTTATTGTGCTTTGTTTAAATTTTAATTATTTTTAAGCCTTAGTACCCCCTCTCTTTCTTATTTTGATTAATGTTAAGTGTTGTAAAATTTTTAATTGATTAATGTCAATTGGTATTTTTTTATTATTTCTTTTGGGCCATCATATGTGGATTTTTTGACCCCTTTCATGACCCCTAGGGTCCCAAAAGTTACCCTAGGTGGTCAACCATGAGCCTAGGGTCAACTTGGACCACCTAACCTTAGTTTAGACTCACCTTAGGTCACCCTAAACCATGGTTGGGTAAGAGTGACGAATTTGGGAAAAGTGGAGATGGGGATGGGCCTTGCCTTGGGAAGAGCACCTCTCCCATCCCTAGTTTTGGGAAACATTCCCAAGGAGGACTTGGGAGGTATCCAAGAGTCCTCCCAAGCTCCCAAGTGAGTGGGAGCACCACTCTAGGCCATTGTCTTGTGGAAGGGTGAGTGGGAATCCAACTCACCATTTGTCCCCCTCCCACTTGTGTGGAAGCACAAGTGGATGAGGTGGAGATGGAGGTGAAGGGAGAGGAGGACACTTGTCATCCACTTACCTTCTCTCTTTTCCAAGTGGCTTTGGTGGAGGGAAGAGATGGTGACAAATGTCACCACCTCATTCTCTCAAGGCCAAATAGAGGGCCTATAATAGCTCCTCTTGTAGAGGAGTGGGGGTTCTTCCATCCTATGGTTTTGCTTGGATTTTTTTTAGAGACTTCTTGCAATTTGGATTTCCTTACTAAGTTTGAGGAGTTAGAGAAAGTTCAGAGAAAAACTGAAAGGTTGGAAAGCTTGGGAAGGCTAGGAGCTCTTCACCAAAATTCCACTTCCATTGCCAAGGTTTTGAAGGTAGATTTCTTATCTTGTTTTTTCTTTGCTTTATGATGCTCCATGGTTTGAATCTTGATTGTAAGTTGTTTGTTATATGATGTTTTCTTTTGCATTTGATGTTGGCTTGGGAGTCATGGTGAGAGCACCTCCAATGGAGGTAATGCTCAACTAGTCTGGGTAGGGGAGAGGAACAATCCTTGGGGGCTCTCCCACATTTTGTGTTTATGTGTTTATGCCTTGAGGGCCTATTACCATTTGAGGAGGAGTCATCTATATGGCAAGAGTGCCAAGCAAATTGGTGTGAGATTTCTTGTGAATTGTGGTGTTCAGGGATTTTGGCTTGAGGCCATGTGTTGAGAACTTCTTATCATTGGGAGCCCCTTTAAGTTGAGAGGTCTATTCCCTACCCTCACCAAGCTCATTTCTGTGAGCATAGGTATGTGTTAATCCTATGGGGTGTTCTGATTTTGTGTTAATGTGTTTGATTTGTTGTTGTGGAATGGAATCCAGTGTGAATTCTCTACATCCCTAGCTCGAGGGTGACCCACTTGCAGGTCTACGGTAGGGAGGAGAGCCTTCCTTTCTTTGTGGCTACTTCCTTGGTTGTCCCTTTTTTGTGCCATAGTTGCAGGTAGTTATGTGAAGGGGAGGAGCTGTTTGGAAGCTCATTATGTGTTCAAAAGGTTTTCCCATATCGAATTGAAGAGGCTGGTTAGCCTTGGTCCTTGTGGCCTTCTTGTTCTATAAATTCTTGTTAAAACTGCAATGGAATTTGCCATAGAAGTTGCTGTGATAGCATTGTAATGTGAACATTTTGTATTATGAAAATGCATGGAAAATAAACTTAGGTATCTTCTACCCTTGTTTCTCAGAAAGATAAAATAAAAAGTGATTTTGTTTGAGATATAAGTAGCTGTTTAGATTTTGATACAAATGAAAGAAAGGAATTGAAATCCCTGGCTAGATTATACTGTCACTTTCTATTGTGTGGAGGTGTGAGGTTGTGAAATAGTTGTGAAAAGAATTTATATGTTTAAAATTTTCTGCCATTATAGCTGTCAAGATAGTATGCTAGTGTCAAAAGTTTGTTGTTTTAGATTCTATTGTGGGTGAAGGAAAGAGAAAATTTTGAGTGTTGTTTTCTGTTGGAGTTGAAAAAAAAAATTCCGTTGCATAGGATGTTGTTGAAGGAGAATCCAAACTAGAGTAGAATGTTTCTTTGTATAAATCTAAAAGCTCCAAGTAAATACTTGTATTTCTGTTACTGAGTGTCTCAAGAAAATGATGAAAAAAAAATAAAATATACTAAATTCCTATTTTATCTGATTTTTTTTCTTAGAAAGGAATGAAATGATGGTATTTCAAAAAAAGGTTTACTGTTGTTTTAATGTCCTCGTTAATATATATATATATCTCAAAATTATGCAAATCTACCATTGCTGCTCTCAAAATTTTGCCCTGTGTGACTTAAAAAAAAATGTATACATTTATATTTAGTGGTGAAATTTGACATTTCTGTATTTACTTTTACAAATGAATGAAATTGTGAAAACGGATAATTATATATATATAAATATATATACATAAATATATTTAAATTAAATACAGCTGAGGAAACAAAATATACACAATATATATATATATATTAATGATTAATAATAAATAAAAAAATAACGAAATTTTATGCAAGGCCGAACTGAGAAAAGGGGGTACGCGGTGCATATTTCACAGCTGAGCAATGAAAACATTTGTGGTGGGGGTTTAAACCCCCACCGAACCCTTATGATAATGGGTGTGGGGAGGGGCGGCCCCTCCCCACATCCCCATCCCCTGTGTTGTCATGGCTGCCACCGGGCTCAACCCCCTGTAACCTTTCAACACTGGCCACCGCAGGCCCTTTCACCCACAACGCCTCCAACACCCGCCGTCCCTTTAGCTTCTGTGCCCCTGCCATTAACTCTGCCGCTCCCACAGCGGCCCCACTGCTACCGACCACCATGCACTGCGGCCCTTCCTCAGCCACGGCCCTGCCCAACGCCACCGACCCTCCACCATGGAGCTCCTCCTCCTCCGCCTTCAGCCCCCACGGCTCCGTCCGCCATTGCCCTTTTTCCCCCTGCATCACAGCAAACAAACAAGATAACAAAATAATGAGCGATTAGGGCTTTAGGATTTAGATAAGAGATATTAGGTTAGGGCATCTTGGTTTTGGTGAATTTAAAAAATAAAAGAGTATAAATAAAATCAAAAGGGTTGGGTTAGTTGAATTTGGGGAGTAGCTTAGGTTAAAATTTTAGTGAGATGAATTTTAGTTAATGAGGTTTAAATTTTAATTTTAATTCAAAAACCTCATTTAAAGAGTATAAATAAAACAAATGAATCCCTACAAATATTTAAACATGAAATAGATATTTTTATATATATATATATATACAAAATTATATATATAGATATATAAATTATATTGTTTGCAAAAAAAATTGGTAATACCAGCTAAATAATAAATATATATGATTAATTAATTCGTTTTTATAACAAATAATTATTTACATACGTATTATTTATCGTTATTATGTTAAAAGGAGGCCTTTTAGAACAAAAGTAAGTAGGGGTTATAGAATCATGTCAGTATTATATATCACCAATTAAATTGACAAAGGTGAATATATGTATTCAATTTTGAAGAATAAAGTTGTGAATCGGGTTAAACCAGTTACGTCTTGTCGTTTTGACCAACTTGGTAATTTTACCTACATCGTTGGTTTGTCCTAGGTCAAATTAATATTTGACTGTTCCCACCATCATACAAACGTAACCACGCACCACCTTGTCATTATGACTAATCTTTTTTTGAGTTGAGTCAAGCTAGGGTTGAATGATGGCTTTCACCTCACCTAGGAAACTAGGGTTCAGACTTAAACAGTCTAACCCTAAGAGAAACACACTTCGTGTCGCATACCCCCCTAGTTGACCTCCACCATCACGATTACGTTGACATGTTACGCCTCAGGCGTAATGCCACCAAGCACGCAAGCGTGTGCGAGGTGGTTCTTAGGGTAGGGAGAAAAGTTTTTTTGTGGCCCGTGTCGTGACCACATGGCAAATGTGGTCGTGACACAGGCATTTTGTGTGTCGTGACCGCATGGGAAATGTGGGCATGACAATAAACACAACAGAAACTACTCAAAGATATGAAACAAACACAGACTCAATCATTTAGTATATCATAGAATTCAAATACAACCTGGTCGGCATCCTGTGGGCTTACAACTAGGGATCAAAGGCTTGATTTTAGAATATGCACAAGATATAGCTTTGAAGCTCCTTTGCGCAAAATCTAAACTATCAACTATCACTATGGGAATCACTTTATTTCCTATAGCAAACTCCCTATGTTTTCTCTTCTCATCTACCTTTTCCTTATACTTGTTCATATCTTCTAAATGCTTCTTCACCTAATTATGCATTGTCTTCATGTGATCTACAAATTCGTCTGCTTCTGCACTTCTCTTTGCTTCTATACCCATGTCTCTCAGTTCTGTCAATCCTCTAGGGTTTACTCTGGTAACAATCTCAAGATGTGTTCTTCTGGTACTCCTATTTACTGAATTATTGTATGCAAACTCTGCTTGTGAAAGAATCAAATCCCAACTTCCTGCTTTCTCTCCAACCAAACATCTCAACAAGTTTCCCAAACTCCCATTCACTACCTCTGTCTGTCCATCAGTCTGTGGATGAAAAGTTGTACTAAACTTCAAATCTGTCTTCATCTTCTTCCAAAGTGTCTTCCAAAAATATCCAAGGAATCTGGTGTCTCTGTCTGAAATTATGCTCTTAGGTAACCCATGCAATCTCACAATCTCCTTGAAAAATAGGTCAGCTACATGCACTACATCAGTTGTCTTCTTACAAGGTATGAAATGAGCCATCATTGAAAATTTGTCCACCACTACAAATATTGAATCATGTATTCTCTGTGTCTTAGGAAACCCCATCACAAAATCCATGCTTATGTCTTCCCAAGGTCTCTCCAATACTGCCAAAGGTTTGTACAATCCAGTATTCTGACTACTCCCTTTTGCAACTTGACAAACTCTACAACTCTGCACAAATTTCCTAACATCCTTATGTATCTGAGGCCAAAAGTAATTTTCACTCACCAAAGCCACTGTCTTGTCAATGCCAAAATGTCCTGCCAATCCACTACTATGCTTCTCCTTGATCAAATTATCTCGGATTGAACTTCTAGGTATGCACAACTAATTTCCTCTTAATAACAAATCTTCTTGAATGAAATAATCCAACCACTTACTCCTATCTGTCACAACAAGTTCCTTACATGCTTTCCAAGGTTCTGTAAAATCAGTGTCTCCCTCATACATGTTCTTCAAGTCATCAAAACCCAACACTTCAACTCTCATCTATGTCAACAAGTTTCTTCTTTTACTCAATGCATCAGCAACTTTGTTTGATTTTCCACTCCTATGCTTCAACACAAAAGTGTAACTCTGCATGAACTCTACCCATCTCATGTGCCTCTGATTCAACTTACCTTGACTATTCAAATACTGCAAAGCTTGATGATCTGTATACAACACAAACTCCTTAGGCAACAGATAATGTCTCCACTTCTTCAAGGCTTGAATTATGGCATAGAACTCTTGATCATAAATGGAATATCTTCTCCTTGCATCACTCAACTTCTCACTGAAATATGCTACAGGTCTACCTTCTTGACTTAATACTGCTCTAATTGCACTCCTACTTGCATCACAATCAACTTGAAATACCTTATTGAAATCTGGTAATGCCAAAATAGGTTGCTCTGTCACTTTCTGCTTCAACAGTTCAAAACTCTTATCTGCTTCTAATGTCCATTTGAAATCTTTTTTGTCACCTCTCATTGTCTCAGTCATAGGGTTACAAACTAAACTAAAATATCTGATGAACTTCTGGTAGAAACTAGCCAATCCATGAAATGATCTAACCTCTCCAATGGTCTTCGGTGTAGGCCATTCAACAATTGCTCTTACTTTCTCAGGGTCCATCTTCAATCCTTCTGCAGAAATCACAAATCCCAAATATACTAGTTCTTCCTTCATGAAACTACACTTCTTGATGTTTATCAACAATTTCTCTTCTCTCAACCTCTGCAAAACTTGTCTAATATGCCACAAATGCTCCTCTTTTGTCTTACTAAAAATTAGAATATCATCCAAGTATACAATCACAAACTTATCCAAGAATTTCTTCAAGACTTCATTCATCAATCTCATGAAAGTACTCAGTGCATTTGTCAATCCAAAAGGCATCACTAACCACTCATACAGTCCTTCATTTGTCTTAAAAGTAGTCTTCCATTCATCTCCTTCTCTAATTCTGATATGATGGTATCCACTCTTCAAGTGTATCTTGGTAAAATATTTTGCTCCACTCAAACAACCCATGATATCATCCATCCTAGGTAAAGGAAATCTATACTTAACTATGATCTTGTTTATTGCTCTAGAGTCAATACACATTCTCCATTCTCCATCCTTCTTAGGTGCTAACACTGCAGGTACTACACAAAGACTCAAACTTTCTTTGATCAAACCTTTCCGCAATAAATCTTGTATCTGTCTATTCAATTCTTCATTCTCTGCCAGTGCCATCCTATGTCCTGCTTTATTAGGCAAACTAGCTCCTGGTATAAGATCCATGTGATGGCTGATACTCCTGATTGGTGGCAATCCTTTAGGTACATTATCTGATATGATGTCTTCATACTCTGTTAGCAACTTTCTTATCTCCTCCAGTTTTGATTCTTCAGTCTTCTTCAATGTTTCAGGCTTCTTAGGGATCAAGGCATAACACATATTCTCATGTCTCAAACCATCCAGAAATTTTCTTCCATCTACCAAACAGATTCTAGCATTTCCACATACTTCACTCTTAGGATCATCTTCTAAAGGAATCAAGGTAATTCTCTTCCCATTTTATGTTATAGTGTATGTATTCTTTCTCCCATCATGTATAGCTTTTCTATCATACTGCCAAGGTCTACCCAACAAAATATGACATACATGCATAGGCATAATATCACACAAGACTTCATCATGATAAGATCCAATATGAAATTTTACTAAAAATTGTTCACTCACCAGTACCTTACGATCATCCTGAATCCATGCTATCTGATAAGGCTTAGGGTGTCTCAATCTTTCCAACTTTAGCTTAGTCACCATCTCCTCTAAAACTAGATTATCTGAACTACCACTATCAATTACAACTTTACAACACTTACCTCCAGATTTGCATCTGGTTTTGAAAAAACTCTTCCTCTGCGGTGGTTCCTCATTTGTCTCTATTTATAATAGTGCTCTCCTCATCACAAGTGATTCTCCTTTCTTTGGTTTACCAATAGAACTAGGTGATCCAATAGGTTCTTCTTCCACATAGGCTGCTCTTCCACTGTTCTCTGTTCTCTTGCTTGTGCTCCCCTGATTACATTTGAATACTCTATGTCCTTACTTCCACACTTGAAACAAGTACCTCTAAATGTTCTCTTATCAAATCCTCTTCCCTCTCTTCTGTATCCTTCATTCCGGTATGCACTAGGGTTTCCTCTTCGGTAAAAAATTATGTCATTTCTCTGGTAAGGATTGTTATCTCTGTCATCCTTCTTAAATGGGTTGTCAAACTTGTTATGCTCTGCAAACGATCTCTCACATCTGGAAAATGTTCTACCTTTCTGAAATTTACCTCCTCTACCTCTCTGTCTCTAGTCATGCCTTTTATTCAACTTTCAGGGCAAACTGATATGCTTCCTCCAAAGATGTCATCCTCACTAAACTTAGTTCTTCTTGAATGTTCAACCTCAGTCCATTGATGTATCTAGCCACTTTCTCTTTTCTTGCTTCACTATGTCCTGTCCTTATAATCATTTTATGAAATTCTTTAGTATACTCCTTCACAGATTTCTCCTTTTGTCTCAGGTTTTGCAATCTTTTCAATAGTTCCAACTCATAGTCAACAGATATAAATTGGTTCTTCAATTTTGTCACCATCCTATCCCATTTTGTAATCTTTTCTTTTCCTCTTCTATTTCTATCCAACTAATCCAAATGCTCTAAATTCTAGATATGATGTAGATGAACATGTCTAGATGCTAATTCTAGGTCCACAAGATGTGAAATGCAACTATAGTAGAATACAGACAAAGATATAGAAACTGCTACTAACTGAACTGCCTGAACTGAACTGGAAAATGAAAAGAAACAAACTAAACTGCAAGCAAACTGAAATGCAAATGTTTTTGGTTGATGCAAGATTGCTCTTGAACCAAGGATGCTCCTACATCACCATGGTTTAAACCTCAATGAAGCCTTAATTACAATCTTGACTATGCAAGGTTTGGATTTTACTTCCTTTCTATTTGTTGCCATCTTTATACATTACAAACTTTACCTTGAAAGCATTTGAAACCTCCAATGTATACGTCAATTCAAAAATCCCATAATGAGACTAATACACAGCAAGAAGTCACTGTCTCAAAACCTTTAAGATTGTAAACTATAAAATGAAACAAGGAACACACTGGGCACATCCAACATTCCTCTCAAGGTCCAACAAAATAGATGAAAAGCCAAGAAACAAAACACAATTACTAAGAATATATTGTGCATTTGAGACTTGACTGCCACCTATGCAAAAATTGCACTTGAGACTATCCTCCTTGATCACTGTCTTTACAACCTTGTTGCTTCTGTACTCTTTATTGTCACTGATAATTAGCTTCTACATCTCCCTCTCAGTTCTTTGAAGTGTATATTCATAGCCAGCAGTTACATTCTCTTAGCATAGTTACTTTAAACTATTGTCACTTGTTAAAATGAATACTCTTAAATAAGATTGCTCTTCTTTGTAAACTATCCCATGAAATGAAGCTACATTCACTATGAGAGTATTGTATTTTATCTGTACTATCCCTCAAGATGCAAAATTTATTGTTATTACAGGGATGTCCTAAATCTGCCCCAGCTCACTATCCTCTTTGGCAGTGTATTCAATACCCTTTTCATTGTGTTATGCTTTCAATAGGGAGCTTGACACCATATTTCTTGCATTTAATACCTCTTCCTCCCTATGCATAAGATCATGTCTGCATTGTGTTTCACAGTAACCACTGTGACTACCTATTCATCCATGTATTATGTTATCTCCAAGTCTTTGCACATAGAAGTACCTAAATGCATCGTCACGGTTTCCTCTTTTTGTATACTATCACTCTTTGAAAACGCCATCTTATATTCATATGCACTCTAATATTGAAGCATACACAAAAGATAGAACCTTTTGCTTCTACTCCATACAAATATTAAATGCTTCATATTCAAATGAGCCAAAATACTGAAACATCCCACTTGTTAACTCAAGGACCACTGGCACACCAAAATTTCTAATAAGCAGTGTATAGGTTATCCATCAAGTGACTGCCATTGATTTAAAACCATGTCCATGTCTGCATAAAAAACTTGTACAATCTGATAACAAATAACACTTTCCATGCATTCATTAAAGGTGCCTCACTATCACGATCTAGATAAAAACACAACCCCATAAAAGGTAACATAACAAATTTACACACACAAAACCTGTGTCTTTGTCCATTTAACATAAAAATCTACCACATAAGGCTGAGATCAAAAGTCTGAACCATGCAAGATTGAACTATGATTTGCCATGGATTTGACTGTCTTTTCAATCATGCACCTGATATCCTTGTTCATAGACTTGCAGACTACCACTTGACATGCCTTCCAACAACCTCAATGACCATCTTGTTACAAGGTTTTGAATAAGGACTGAAACTATCCTCAACATCAACCATAAACTATCTACCAGTACTATTTACAACTAATCACTTGATTCACGAAGACTAAGCCATGAAACCAGGTTACCAAAGCATTATACCTTCAACAAGAAATTAGAACTACTCATATTTATGCATTCAAAATGATGAAATTCTGCCTCCAAGCATAAGGGCACACTTGAACTTATGTTTGGCACTATCAACTCTATTTGACCACCTCTTGACAAGCTACTAACTACCTCTCAAACAATATGCTTGACAATGTTTATCTATGGCTGCATTTGCTACAATTGATGACTGTGTAAAAACAGTCCTTCTACCCTTTGGATTTTTTTTAGGATATATGGTTATTTGAATCATCATTCATCATCATATAGGTGACTATCATTTGTAGACAATATGCACTAGTCACTGCACTCTCTAGGGTTTAAATGAAGACAAGTTTTCATATATTATGGTTGTAATTCCTCCTAGCCACTTCCCCATTACAATATTGAACCCTTGATGGTACTGTCAACAACCTTGTCATGAATGGTACAACCTTACCCATAACTATTATCAAATATGCAAACCGTTCCTAGGTCATTAGTATGTAACCCATCACAGATAGCTTCCACTATGCCCTTGGAACCTTGGAAACCCTCCCAAGCCATGAGATTGTCAACCACTCAAGTCACTGCCCCATTATTCATTAACAATGATCCTCTTATTCATATGACTGTGAATTGTCTTGTTGACAAGATTTTGAGAGGACTCTTAGATAAAGCTTGGATAACCGTAGATGAAACTTTCAACATTTTGAACATACCCTACTAATACATAAAGGAAACTTTTAATTCATGTAACAAGTAAACAAACACAACTTTTGAAATGAAGCCTGGTATAAGAAGATTTTCTCAACAACATTGAACAAATTAAATTGAGAAACATATAGAATTCAACTAACCAAAAGAACCATCTATTTATTCCATTACAACTAAATTTATTGAGCAGTAACATGGCGTGTTCTCAGTTGTTCCTTCTCTAAAGGAACCTACAAATAGCACAAAGAAGCTTTTTAGGATGTTGTTGCAACTTCCAATATAAATTTTTTGAAATAGAAAGCAATCAAACATAAGAAAATTCTGTCTTTTCAACATCATAGAAGTTTGACTCTCTGGTTACACGTTCCACCTCCTTGATTTGTCTAGTTTTGGCTGTTGCTTCAATGTATTTGAAGTGGATGTCGAGATCCTTACTACCAATGACATTGAAAATAGAGTTTACCATATAAGTACAAGGTTCCCAAGCTACTACAAAATTACCTCCTCAAATAGATCAATGAATATCAGTGACAAAATGATACAAGTGACAATCCAAAGTCAAATCACCTGGAGCTCAAATATGCTTATAAAATACAAGTAATCGGTGCTTACTATTCCAAGATTACAAGGGTATAACATGTGGAATGACTAACAATACCTCCATTAGAGCAGTTGGAGTTGACTATTTTTATATCGAGTAAAGAGTCAAATAGCTATCAAATTACTAATGCTCAACACCTACAAGATTTGGCACTAAACATTTGAGGAAAATACAAGCATAGTGAGTAGATAGGAAAATACAAGGATTTAATTCAATAATTGCCAAATATATTTCCTATGACAGGACCACTGCAAAGAAGATTTGGAATCAATGCCCAAGAGATATTAAATGGCATACTTTTCTGATAATTTTCAAAGCATCTACAAACACAATACAATGCCTTAATGAATACTAAAAATGGACGGTACAGTGAGTAGAAAGATCAGAGGACCAATGTCGCATGAGTTATGGACCAATTCATAGAAGACAAATTGGTAATATGTAATAAGTAAACTAAGAATATCACCATATCATCTTGAAATGAAGTGTTGAGCTGAAATAATGCTAGATATTCATTATCTACATGCATAGATCTAAGATGGTAGAACAAAGGTTAAGAGCTTCAACTTGTGATTTCTAATCAACGATAATGTCTGATCTAAACCAATCACAACAATAAAAAATTAGGTTAGATGTCAAAAACTTACATTTTCCAGTTCACAATGAGATGAAATGATATAAACAAAATCAAAATGGGACAATATGTCAGGCAAAGAAAGAAAAGGATTGTTATTAGAAGTAAGGAGACAAATATTAATGTCCATATCTCACCGGTGCAAGAAGATATGTGTATGACATAACTTAGTCAAAGGGAATGCTTAATGCTACACCTGAACCAAGAGATTTGAATGATAAAAATAAAAGGAAACACATGGCCATGTCTATTCTATGTATAATGTTAATATGGCATGTGACACAAACCATTATGCCCAGATTTGTGAATGTGTGTATCATGTAAGGAATAACTGTTCATTGTATAAAGAATCCTTCATTTATCAAATGGAGTTATTGACCAAACTAAAACATTTAGAAAGGGATATTATTGCTAATGAATTCAAGTTTGTGTTGCTGATAAACATGCAACCAAAGACAAGCTCAATAAATGATGTAGGAGCATCTTAGGGGTCAAGAAATCTTGCATCACCCAAAAATGTTTTCTTAATATTTATTTGTCTTTTGTAGGTTTCCTTTGTTGCTGCAAGTGTTGTATTCTTGTTGCAGGAACATTTTGTGACCACGGTCTTCTAACTGTACATCCAAGATGACAGAGTATCTCTCTTGGGTGTTACTGCATATTCATGGACCTTGAACATATCCATGTGTCATTTATTGCATGTGGTTCCCTTATTGTAAGTTGCTGCATGTTCTTATGCCAAAAGGGACATTTTAGGAATATGCAACAATATATATGAATTGCACGACAATTGTAAGATCATATATTTAAGTATTGATCCTAAAGAGGTTCATTATTTGAAGCTTCATAAAACTTTAAAGCTTATATCTTGCCACACCCATGTTAGGAGTTATTTAAGGGCAAGAGTTAGAATCATTTAGTATTGACCTATGGTTACTATCACACATGCATTGGGCATTATACTACAGTTTCGTTGGCATCACCTTACTACATTGTACCATCTCTATAGGATAGTGATAATTCATTGAAGGAAGAGAGTGATGGAGAGGGGAGACATAATAGATTGAAGATTATAAACTTGAATGAATTATGGATCTTGGCATGTACTGTTGTTTCTAAATCAAGTGTAACCTCTGTCACATGAATTAATACATACAATCTATTGTTCTATGACATCTTGTTCTTCCTTCTTGTCTTAAGAATTCATCTTCTGTTGTGTGTTCTTGCATTGAGTTTTTACTTTTGTATTTGGGCTACATGAATAGATGATCTTTTGTGAGACCCTCTATTCATGATTGCATCAATTGGTATTAGAGCCTAGTATGTCTTTAGGTCATTGAAGGGTTAGTTGTAACCCCATAGCACAAGTTTTTGTGCATTGTTGCATTATAGTTGATCCATAGGAGAAATGGCTCATGGAAGAAGAGGTGGAAAAAATCAAAGAGGGTAGCATGATCTAGTTGGTTGACATGATGAGAGCTATACAAGCGAGGCTTAAAGCCCTTGAGACCACAGAAAGAAAAGGAACTTTTGTGGCTAAAAATTTCAGTGATGATGAAAGAACACCAGGTTAGGAACCACACACTGACGATGTTTCAAGTTCTAATGAGGAGCTGACTACAGAGGATAAATTTTCTATTGCATCGGTAAGAGAAAGAAGTAAGCCAAGATTTTATCTCCCTTGTTACTCAAGAGGTTTGAATCTGAATGATATACTGGATTGGATAAAGTTTTTTGAATTTGAGTCCATTGGTGACCCTAAGAGAGTCAAGTATGTGACCACTAAGCTGAAGTGGCATGTTGCCTTATAGTGGGATTGACTATGTGCAGAAAGACCAAGTTAAGAAGAATAAGTTGAGGATCTCTAAATGGGATCAGATAGCTGTAAAGTTGCAAAGTTTCTACCTATCAACTATAATTTGGACATGTTCAAGATGTTCCAAAACTTGCAATTTGTGAAAGATTATTCTGAGGAGTTATATCACCTCAACATTCATGTAGGTCATGTTAAAGATGATGTGGAGAAGGTATCTTAGTATGTGAATGGTTTGCATACCACATTCCAAAATGAGATCTATTTTCCAATTCTTTCTATTGAGGATACCACAAGTTTGAAGGTGTTTACTTTGCTTGAAGGAGAACCTGATGTCGATTGCAATAAAGGATCATGGGCTCATACAGAGATGAGAAATGATTTTATCCAAAGATTTTCAGATCTTCAAATGGATAGAGATCTTACAGTGTTGTGACATGCTAAACAAACTCAGAAAGTGGATGCTAGATCCTTGTGAAGGTAAAGACTAATGGACATTGACCAAGGCCTTGCAGGGATATTCATTGAGAAGTTAACATCAAAAATAAGAGAGCAATTGTCAATGTCATCTAGAGCCAACATTATTAATTTGAAATAAATAAAAGGTGCACAATTTTTACCTAGACAATTATTTGGAGATTTTCCCTCAGGTTGACAAGAGATCTTTCATGCACTCCAACACCCACTCTCTAGAAAGGGTCCCAAAGAACTCATTAAGGGCCTGAGAAATACTATAGTCAGTAAGGGAATTGGTAGTTTCTATTCAAATTAGAACCATGCATGTGGATGATAAGGAGAGTGATATGTTTGTTTATCCCTTAAAGCTTTCTCACTGACCTAAAACGAAAAAATGCTCTTTGTCTCTCATATTCTTTGCTTTTTGGTGATGCATTCTCATGTACTCACTTGAGAAACAATGTTATAAGTTTGTATGAGTTGTATGGTGTGTAGCTTGTGAAGCTTATATAACAATCACTATGATGATTCATATGAGTCTTGTATATGGACCTAAAGTAGTGTAGGTATTTTGAATGTGCTTAATGGTTTCAGAATATATATACAATGTTTGTAAGGATAAGCAAAATTTATGAATATAATAAGGGTGAGAATCAATTATTTAGTACGAAGTCATAGAGATAAGAGAAAACTCCTAGTCATAACAATGGCAGCTGTTTTGAACGAACACGCTATGACCAAGGTCATGCACCAAGTGGGGGCTTTACTTAAGTGACAATAAATAGCTAGGGGGCACAATTGTTTCTCTTCAAGCACTTCTCATGAAAATAGTGTCAAACTTCCAGTGACAGGGTTTTCACATACAAATGGCAGTTAGGGGTTATGGTGTTTCTTCTTGGGATGCAGGCTATACTAAAACTAGTGCAAGTTAGATGGATGCAGTGGAACAAAAGAAAGAAGTGGAAATGAGCAATACCTTGTTGTGGCTAAGACTATTGAATGTGAGTGTTGTTACATGGAATTTTCATTTGGACAAGATGGTACAGTGTGCAGATGGGCACTTCTTTTGTTTTCAATGTTTACAAAGATAGGTAAAAGAGTCCACATTCAAAGGTTTTCAAGCTTGTCATACCTTACCTTTGCATGGTTACTAATGAATGCAATGAGTTAATTACTATGGGAGATTTAAGGCCACAATGGAAGGCTTGTAGCAAGGCTATTGTGTTGTGCCACATACAAAGAGATTCCTTCTTTTATTCACATTTTTTGAGAAGAAACAGGGCCAAAGATAAAGGTTTTATGTGTTTCTTTTTTGTTTCTATCTTGTAACTCTATGAAGTTCCACAGTGAGCTTTTGAGTTACATTAACATTCCATGCCTTAATATTCATGGAAAGAGGAAGCAACAGACATCCATATCAAATCATTCAATACTAAGATGCCTTTTAGCATAGTACAAGTATGGATTGTAAAGAGACAACCCAGATAGTTACAAGATGTAGAAAAGGGTATAGTTAGCAAAAGAAATAAGACAGTCATGACAAATCTTCAAAGGGTCATCATCAAATGAAAAGAGACAAGCAAGATCTTCCTTGAAACTTCAAACAAAACTAAAAACCCTAATGACATAGAGTATACCTGGCAAGATGTGAGGATGAAGGCTTCTAGGAAAACCTCAAATATTATCTCAACATGGGCATGATCTATTCTCAAAACCTTGGACAATCTCCTCGTGCATGCAACGGGTCTTCAAACCCTTGTGAATCTCCATAGTGTGGATGAATTCAAAGCCAACAAAGAAAGGTTTCTTCAGAGCAAACACAATGTGCCTTTATCCTAGATATTCTCAACAACGTGGATAGATGATGGTGCAACCAACTGCTAGTTCTACACCATGCCCCAAAAAATCTTTGGACTTCTTCCAACCAACAAACTAAAAAGCCCGCTTAAACTAAAAATTCTCTTTTTCATTGTTTGGCGCCCAAGGAAATGAAAATTCTCTTTTAAAATTGTTTGGCGCCCCAAAAAAACAAAGTCTTTCACTTTCTTTTTTATTACTTTTCACTTAATTTTCCACTTATGATCAAATTAGTCAGTTATGATGATCAAATTAGTCATTTATTTAGTCATTTATAGTTGTGTTACAAAAAATGATCAGAATTTAGTCATTTTTAGTTGTCATGACTAAAGTTTTAGTCATGTAGTCATTTATTTGCCAAAATTCTACTAGTGCTTCTTAGATAGAATCATCTTAAATCTTCTCGAAGATGGGAATCTCCTCATGTGCATAAACACCTCAAATAAATAGACCTCAAGATGGAGAAAAACCCATTTCAAGTTATGGGTACAAATTTTGCATCCTCCAAATTTACCCCTGTGAATGGGAAAATGAGATAAATCAATTAAGATAATTAACCCAAACATCAACAGAATGTGCGAATAACAAGAATAGATAAATGAAAGCATAAAACTTACAACCTTGTTACCCTACGGCTTCCATTGGTTGCCTATTCTTTCTCGATCTTGAATGATAAAGGTTGGCCCTCAGGGAGCTTGCTTCCTTGCTTCGATTCCTCAAGATGACAAGTAAAAATGGTTATGTGATATGATTTCCTACATTACAATGGTATGGAGAAGAGAAGAAGAAAAGAAGAAGAAGATTCCCTAGAGGAATTTGGCCATAGTAAGGATGCCAGAAGAAGTCTCTCCAATGGCTTAGAAGAGGGTTCCATTTATAGATTTTCTGAAAATAGAATGGAGGGTGAGGATCAAAAGATGAGATCAATGGCCCTCATTATTTGTGAATCTTTAATTCATAATGGATGAATTAAAAATTTAGAGTGGAGGATAGTGAGGTATGACAATTGAATTAAGAATTCAAAGTGGATGATAGGGAGTTATGACAGTTGAATTAAAAATTCAGAGTGGGGGACAATGGGTTATGACAATTGAATTAAAAATTCAGAGTGGGGGACAATGGGTTATGACAATTGAATTAAAAATTTAGAGTGGGGGACAATGGGTTATGACAATTGAATTAAAAATTCAGAGTGGAGGATAATGGGGAACATTGAATTTAGAATTCAATTTGGTGGAGAATAATGGGGGACATTGAATTTAGAATTCAATTTTGGATTTTGGAGGATATTAGCTAATTAAATATTAAGAATATTTAATTATATGTGCAACATGGTGAGGTGGAAGGGATGAGGTGGATTGATGAGGTGGATTTTGTGAGGTGGATTTAGGATTTGAGATATTAGAAGAATTTAGGGATTTTGTAAGATAATGAACCAATCAAATAAACTTTGAATATTTATTTAATTGACAAAAGAAAATAAGAATTAAGATAAATATCTGAATATTTACTTAATTCAACCTGTGCCAATTTTAGGCTATTACATTTTACCCCTCTTTGAAGCAATGTGTTTTATCACGTTGTTTCAAAGAATAAATAGTCTGATAATGATGCATGCCCTAGTTTGGCCCTGGTACAGGTTATGATGATAGGATGCCCCCTCAGGAGATTGGACAGGGAGAAGGCGGCAGGTGTGAGACGGACAATCTCACGATAAGATATGTTGACAAGAATGAAATGGTTGAATGCAGAAGAAAGGGATGAATGATATGGAATGCAAGATAAACAGATGACACACACAAGCAAGTAAGCAAGTATGCACAAATGACACAAGCACAAGCAAGGTATTGCCCTTGTCGAGCGGTAAACCAATGATATGGATCAACGATGTCTGGTTTCAGGAATGAAATATGTCGTATAAGACTCTGGGTCTGGTTTCGACAATGTAACATCCTATCTAAGACATTTGGTACGATAGTGTTGTCATGGCGAGGAATGATATATCCCTAGAACAACACGAAGGATAGTGCCTGGTTTCAGGAAATGAAGCATGTCGTGTAAGACTTGTGTGTTGGTCTGGTTTCGACAATGCAACATCCTGTCTAAGACAATTGATTGATTAACTGATTGAATTGGTTTACGACCGGACAAGGATCAAGACCACTGATTGTGATTGGATCATCTGACAAGATTGACTTGACTTGATTGGCATGGATTAAAGATACGGATATGGTATGGATATGAGATGTGATTGGATATGGTATGGATATGGATATGGATATTTGTCATCTTGATATAGCAAGTATTTTGAAGCCCTTTCATCATTGGGCTTTATTATGTTGTAAGAAAATACAAGCATCTAGGTATAATTGAACTGAGATGACCTGAGTATTACTTACATGGATTTTTTAACAAACAAGGATTGCCCCTGTTCATGTTTAGACCTCGGAGTCCTCGATGATCTTTTGCCGATCATGTCGTTAGACAAAAGTTGTCACATTACTAAAGTTTGATCCACAAGCAGCAAACAAAGAAAATAATCATGCCCCCATCCTAGCATCTCTAGCTTTTGGCATCCTTGAGTAGCATAGAAAGGCATGATAGCATAAATCAAGGCTCTTAATCTAACCAACACAAAACATTCCTACATTAGATGTGTCTTTTTGCCATAATTGATATGCGATTTAGCTTGAGTGTTTCAGTATGGTGCTTTGTTTTGCCTTGGACAGGTTGATGTTTTTCGTCAAGATTTTTGTTTGGATGTAATTCTGAAGAAAATGATATTTATGGAAGCTACAAGGGAGTGCCAATAACAGAGGAGGACTTAAATGTTGATGATCAGGAGTGTAAGATGAGTAAAATCCATACTCTAAGAACACAACCAGAGATCTGTAAAGAGTGCATAGAGGACAGAGAAAGCTATGAATTTATGCGTAAATTGGAATATAGAAATGAGGAGATTCGTATACATCTTTTTCAAGGTAAAAACCTCCTAGGTCCATTTTAGCTTCCTCTGGGTCTTTATCTGATGTTGAATAGTGCACACTAAAGAGGTCTCGGAAGACATCAACAAATGGTAGCTCAATTAACTTGAGAGTTTTTGGATGCACAACCGTGTATCAATTGAAGATGACGAGGTGGAAAGATGAGGTGGATTTAGGATTTAAGATATTAGAAGAATTTAGGGATTTTTGTTTGGAAGCAGACTTTGTTGCTCTTGTTTGTCTAGCAGAAGGTATCACAATCCTTATTGGTGGGACGGACGACAAGACATGGATGGACTAGAAGAAAGACAACAAGAAAGACGACAAGAAATGGGACGGATGGGGAAGTGGAGCCTCGGGGGTGCATTGATAATGGCCTTGCCTACGTGACAACGCAGAGGCAGCATAGTTCGGGGACGTGGACCATGGATGTAATAGAGGATAGATGACAATATTTGAGATGGATAGGGAAGTGGAGCCTCGGGGGCGCATTGATAATGGCCTTGCCTACGTGATAGCTCAGAGGCGATGTAGTTCGACAAGAACCCTAATGGACCCAAGATATGGATCAGATGAGACATGACATGGAATAGATATGGAACAAACAATACTGATGACAAGGAACCACCACGGATATGTAGATGGATGGAAGATAGTAGATACAGATGGTTATGAAGCTGGGAAATAGTGGATAAAAGGAAACAAGGATGTGATCTCCAAGGACTATGTCGCAGAAGTGTAACATGCCCCATTGTAGGTAGAATACGTAGGATTGTTCATGACAATGCTAATGACGATAGGAGGATGAGAGGATAATGAATGATTTGCATGGTATGGAGGGATAAGGTATGTCAAGAGACATCTAGAACATTTGTCAATCATTGTGCCCCCAATCTTTATCAAGACCAAAGAATAGAGGAAAGGAAGTTTGGATGGATGGATGGGACAGGATAGGAAATGGTATGAAAGGAAACTGGTAGGAGAAGAGTGATATGTCGATGAGACAAGGTGCCCCCAAGTGTAGGTGACATAGAAGATCAACTTTACACATGACGCCTATTTGCCAGGTTTTCATCACGGTACTTATCCAAGGCGCCTATTTGCCAAGTTTTCACCATTGGATGAAGGAATTTCTCTTTACTTTTTTCATTTTTGTTTTTTTGAATATTTAGATAGGAGAAGGTGGATATGGAAAGACTCGAGTATAGAGTTCCTTGAAAGGTGATAGTCCCGCTAGATAAATACTGTCAAATGGACAATGTCAAGTGTTCTCACAGATGTTGGTAGGGGATTGTATGAAAGTGAGATGGTGTAGGTAGATAGTGGATTATGGAAGGTGCGATAGTGGATGATGATGCGGCATACAGAAGGACTTATCCAAAGATGGAAGGAAGGTTTTATGCGAAAGCATGGACCATAGGATGAGGAGGATATGTAGGATAGTAGTAGAAGGAAAGGGAGATGGGGGTATATGAAAATGTTGTGGAATGGAAGGGAATCATGACCAGCGATTGCACATACCATGGTAAACATTGAAGCTGGTGATGGGAAAGTAGTGTAGGAGGCAACAGAGACTTTTGCTTGTGGATGAATGATTTAGGAATTTATGGACCCACATAGACTTAGTATTTTTCTGATTTTTTTTTGGCATGTGGGATGGAAGAATTTCAAACTTGTGGATGGAATGGGAGAAAGTGGATGGTTGAGATTCTTGAAAGGTGGATGCCTCATGTAACTTTAGGGATTTTTGCTTAGGTACCCAAACCATTTTGCTTTTAGATAGTACCTATGAAGGTATGGGTTTGGGCATATGCAACTTTTGTGTAGCTTTTGGATTAATCATTTGTTGCTTGGGGACCCACACTATTTTCAATTTGGCATTGAGGTGTATGGGTGTATGCAGTTGTTGCGCAACTTTTAGAGTAATCATTTGTTGCTTGGGGGTCCACACCTTGTTTAGTTTGGCATTGAGGTGTATGGGGACATGTAGCTTTTGACATGGATAATTCTTTGATTCTTGTCTTTTATATCCTAGGCCATGAGGACTCTTAGGATTTTTGACTTTATAGGTAGAGGCATCCACATATTTGTCATTGAATCCCCGTGGGATGGTAGAAGTGAGGTTGGTGAAAGCTCCTTGTTTAGACCATATGTGCGTTTGTTGGCCATGATTGGGGTATTTAGAGGATTTATAGATGGATGGATAAGGTGTTGGAAGTAGTGGTGGTAAATGGCATGGGGGGATATTAGGAGTTGGAAGTAGTGGAGGTAGATTGGATGGTGGGATATTAGGAGGTGGAAGTAGCGGAGGGAGCTTGGATGGTGGAAGGTGTATGGTCAAATGCTTGTGGGATGTGTAGGATGATGGAGGTGGAATGTCGACATATGTTTTGGGGATATGATAGTGTTTACGATGGAAAGTGGTAGACTTAGGAGGAGTAGAGGAAGTACCAACATCTTGAGTTTGTGCAACTTGGGGTATGTATCCAAGGCCGTATGAAGGTGGAGGAACATTGACATGGATAGGTTCCAAAATACCTTGTTCATGAAGGCCTAAGCCTTTACCTTGATAGTTCATCTTCTGGAGTATGCGGTGGACAACGGGATTATGTGTAGGTGGAACACAAGACACAAGTTCTTTATTGGATGGAGAAGGCGAGATAGTGGATAATGGTTGTTGGTGTTCTAAGAAAGAACATTCATGCATGAAGGTAGTAAGACCAAGGATATATGGTGGAGGATTTGTAGCTTGGTCAATAATGGATGGTGAAAGATCATTACTGGTTTGATCTTCTACGCTTGCTTGGGAGGCAAGTGTCTCATCGAAGGAAGTGGAAGTTGTTGGATCTTGGGTAAGACTAGATGGGGTGATAGGCTCAGGACCATGGAACATATAAAGTAGGCTAAGAGGATTATCATGGTCTGCTTGATCGTAGCTAGGCTCTTCATCATAGATGGGATCTTGATCATAGATAAGATTTACCGTGATGGAATTAATGTTCTCTTGTATAGGTTTTTCATCAGCAATAATGTCTTGATCATAGAATAGCCATTGGATCTCTAGCTCAGGCATAGGATCAAGTTGCTCATGGATTGCCTCTTCATCAACGGTAGTATCTTGATCAGGGAAAAGATATATGTTACGCCTAGTGGGAAATTGGACGAGGGTGTTTTGATCTTGGTTTAGACAAGGGTTTAATGTCTCCACATGCTCTAAAGTGTGCTCTTGACATAACTCGTGGGCTGTTTGAAGGGAAGTGGAAGGTGCTTGGATAGACTCTTGGTCAACAACATGAGAACATGATGACTCTTGACTTGGATTCATAATAGGAGACTCTTGAATAGGCTTGATGGCTTGTTGGTCACATGATGGGCTTGAAGGGCTAAGAATGTTAATTGAGGGCTCTTGGATAGGCTCTTGGTCAACAACATGAGGGTGTGGCGGACCTTGACTCTAGTGCATGGTAGAAGGCTCTTTGAGAAGCTCCAGGGGTTGTGGATGACATGAAGGGGTTGTAGGATTTGTCATGGTATTGGAAGAATCTTTGGTAAGGTCAAGGACCAGAGTTTGGGGACATGGTTGACTCTCAGCTAGTAGTCCTTGGATCACATCCTTTGTAAGTGTATGGGTAGATGAATGAGGTAATGGAGGAGTGGATTTAGAGTTCTCCCTAGCTTTTCTTTTGCTATGTAAATCTAGAAAATATTGTTCCCAATTAAAATTTGAGGACCTAGATGGTGGTGTTGTTGTAGAATTGGTATGCTTTGGGATAGGTGTTTTAGGATATGGTGAAAGAGAATTAGGAGTCAAAGTGGTATACGATTTCCCTCTTGAGGTGGCGGTTGCCTTGTCATGAGTATGGGAAAAAGACATAGGAGTTTGTGGCGAGGCATAGCTAGTGCTGGCACGTTCAGCTTGCAAACTTGTCAATTCTTGTCCTAAGACGTCCATTTGTTGAAGAATTTCTATACAATCTTGGGGCGAGGGACCTAAGTTTATTTTCATTTTTAGATATTGAAGTTTTTGATCAAGATATTCTAATTTGTTTGCCATTGACACAAGACTGGAAAAGCTTACTAGTTTGGATGTGCAAAAACAAATGCGTTAGACCAGAGTGCAAATGTGTCACAAGTCGAGACAAGTGTGCTTGGAAGAATGAGTTGAATGACTTGTCTTATGTGTTTGGTGTTTAACTTGATTTGGCAATGATCACACATGTACAAACATGATTCACTCATGCAAGACACATAAGCAACTTTGAATGTTGAATTTGAAGAATATGCTGATTAGTAAACAAGCACATGTGGAAGACACATCAACATGCCCTAATGTCTAGTTTGATGTAGGGTATGGCCAATTAGGTTCGGGCAATGTTTACACAAGGTTGACTAGGGATTGAAAGTGAAATCCTATCACACAACCAGGAGAAGGGGGTAACCCACCCTTCACCTTCACTTCCCAAAGGTAGAAAGTTCTTTGGGGCTTAGCCAAGAGTGATAAGATTCCAATTTCAATGAGGGTGTCTTTCGATTCAGCCTCGAATGAGGTCGTCCCTAGGGGTGATGAAATCCCCTAGCAGGCCTCCTAGGAAAGGGTAAACAAAAGCGAATCAAGTGAGGTGTTTTGGATCTCCAAGGTCACCTTGCGGTGTGAGTAGAGAGCATACACACGCACTCTTGATTCACACTTGCAGTTGTAAATTATCCCTTAGAAATTGAAATGTGAGGAAGGCACTTCAAACACTGGTTCTTTTTAAAGCCCAAATCAAGATGTGAATGAAAGACACTGGTGTATTTTATGCCCAATTTTCAATGATATGTGATCAATCAATGTTTGTTTTATGAGCCCAAATCGAAGTGTGTATGCAAACAAGATTATGAAGAAATGAGAGATAGAATGAGTGCACCTGGATTGTTTTCGCTATCCAAACTGATGTAGATGTTGATCCGGATGTTGTTCCAACCCTGAATGATCACCTCTGAGGCCTTCTAGACTCAATGAGGATCTTGGTTTGTGCGTAGGAGATTGTTTGTAGAAGTTGATGCTTTGGAAAACACCTGTATCCTGCAACAAAACCTCTAAGACAAAATCTCACAAACAAAGTGGATTAGATCACGGTGGGCGCCAAAATGTGAATGGGAAAATGAGATAAATCAATAAAGATAATTAACCCAAACAACAATGAAATGGTGAATAACAAGAATAGATAAATGAAAGCATGAAACTTACAACCTTGTTACCCTGCGGCTTCCATTGGTCGCCTATTCTTTCTCGATCTTGAATGATGAAGATGGGCCCTCAGGGAGCTTGCTTCCTTGCTTCGATTCCTCAAGATGACAAGTAGAAATGGCTATGTGATATGATTTTCTGCATTATGATGGTATGGAGAAGAGAAGAAGAAAAGAAGAAGAAGATTCCCTAGAGGAATTTGGCCATAGTAAGGATGCCAGAAGAAGTCTCTCCAATGGCTTAGAAGAGGGTTCCATTTATAGATTTTCTGAAAATAGAATGGAGGGTGAGGATCAAAAGATGAGATCAATGGCCCTCATTATTTGTGAATCTTTAATTCATAATGGATGAATTAAAAATTAAGAGTGGAGGATAGTGAGGTATGACAATTGAATTAAGAATTCAAGTGGATGATAGTGAGTTATGACAATTGAATTAAAAATTCAGAGTGGGGGACAATGGGTTATGACAATTGAATTAAAATTCAGAGTGGGGGACAATGGGTTATGACAATTGAATTAAAAATTTAGAGTGGGGGACAATGGGTTATGACAATTGAATTAAAAATTCAGAGTGGAGGATAATGGGGAACATTGAATTTAGAATTCAATTTGGTGGAGAATAATGGGGGACATTGAATTTAGAATTCAGTTTTGGATTTTGTAGGATATTAGCTAATTAAATATTAGGAATATTGAATTATATGTGCAACATGGTGAGGTGGAAGGGATGATGTGGAAGGATGAGGTGGATTGATGAGGTGGATTTTGTGAGGTGGATTTAGGATTTGAGATATTAGAAGAATTTAGGGATTTTGTAAGATAATGAACCAATCAAATAAACTTTGAATATTTATTTAATTGACAGAAGAAAATAAGAATTAAGATAAATATCTGAATATTTACTTAATTCAACCTGTGCCAATTTTAGGCTATTACAACCCCAATTATAGTAAGTTGATCACAAAGTCCTTTGGTATTCACTAGGGAGTTGGCCACTTTGTTTGTGTGGCACTAAATTTTTTTTTCATTTTTTTTCTTCTTCTCCTCTTTGTAGTTTCTATGGTAGTACCTAGGCTTGTTGTAGTTTCAACACTTAGCCTTGGACTTTTTAGGAGATTTAAATCTCCCGTGAGATTTGTATCTTGAATTTTCTCTCTTTGTGTCATTCTCGTCTTTCTCCTTCGGTCTTCCATGAACTAATAAGGCCTCCTTAGTTGATTTAGAAGCTTTTCTCTACATCCCCTCTGAGAGTAATAATACCATTGCCTTATCAATCTTGAGCTTAGAGGCGGTGTTGTTGATGGCTATCATAAGGTGATCCCATAAATCTAACAAAGAACAAAGAGTGTCATACAACAATCCTCCTCCTTTATCTTCACTCCAACAAAGTGCAACTAGGTTATGATCATATTGAACATGTTCATGTGCTCAGTCATAGAACCACCATCCTCCATCCTGAGGGTGTTGAATGTCAGGAACACTGAGAGGGGGGTGAATCAATGTTCTAAAAATCTTTTCATGTACTTTAACTTTCATCCATTTCCCAAAATTAATTAAACAGAGGCACAACATGCATATGAACAACAACCATAAAAATATGACACATGAACACCAAGATTTTTATGTGGAAAACCTAAAAAAGGGAAAAACCATGGAGAGGATTGGCTCTCAAATATATATTGCAATCTTTACAAAAATAATGTTCAGCCTTGGTCACTCCATAGGCCTAGAACATGCTGGCTCACTACCATGAAGTACAACTAGGTTTAGCAGGCTCACTACCTCAACCCTAAACCTAGCAAAATTACAATAAGGGCTATTAAACCCTGTTGAAGGCTCACTGCTGGCTCACTGCCTTGATGACGAAATCTTGCTTCCAATCAAATTGCACATGAAAATTGAGTACTGCTTAAGCATCTGCCACTATGCCAGGTGCAGTCATTCAATAGCTGAATTCTGAATCCCAAGTCTTCATTCTCACTAATCTGTGTCATTGCTCTGTTATTCACATATTCGTATCACACCCACGCACTCTCTACTTTGTTCTACCTCTACTCTGCTCTGTGTAGAGGAAAACTAATGCATTGTAGACTTAAACAAAATTCAGGGGTAAACCTATTTTAACAGTCCACTCTATCATTGCATTCCTACATTGAATTATCGACCAAGAAGCGTAAGCTTATGATGATGCCTACATTATATATGCCTTCAAGACTCATTTCTATCCTAAACTAAATCATATAGACTTATTCTAATTAACCTATTTTACTAAAGTTCACAGAAATGTAAGAACAACAAAAATAGTTAAAAATCCAGTTGCTACAGGTACCTTCAGCATAAGCTAAAGATAACTATATTCAACGAAGAATTACAGAATTAACGCAAAATATACAAAATGATAAAAGAATTGGCACTAACCTTCGGAGGACTTCAAATATGTAATCTATTCATGAATCACAACTACTAGAAATAGTAATCAAGATATCTTACTCATTCCACAATGCAACTTTATAAAATAACATGAAATAGTTTTAACTAGAAATGCATGAATAAATAAGGAAAGATACAAAGTGAGGGTTAGTACCTTGAGTGGCCAGCTCAGGGAACTATCTCACTTAATCTGGAAACTAAATCTACTTCAGATTCTCATAACACATAGTTGTATTCACTTCATATTAGAAACAGGATCTTTTCATATTGTATTCAATAAAACATGTCTGGATCTCCCAACATAAAAATAGAGTAACTGTTGAGCAACTGTAAAGATAAAGTAACTTGGAAAGAAAAAAACTAACCTACCATCAAACTCATCCCTCCTAACTTATACAAAAATTGGGGAGCACGATGTAACTGCCAACTAACTTGATCATCAATTCATCCCTAGATATCAGGGTATAGGTTTGAGATCAATTTATTAATATAACTAAAACAAAGGAAGCAGAGTCCTATTCAAAAAGAAATTCATACACAATGGCTCATGAATGAAAACACATAATCTGTAATTAGAATCCTAGAACAAGTCTTCTTCTTCTCTTGTATTTATTCTTCCATGATTATCACATTCAGCTTCAGTTGGCGCTTAACTGTGACTTCCTTCAATGCTCTATCTTGCAATGTGCTGTGAATTCTCCTCTCCTTAATGCTTCCAACTCGCTTGCTACATAGGGCTAATCCATAAAACATATGCATACAAAATAGCCTTCATTATTAATCTACAAAATCCCATTTATATACATACTTATGTCTAACTCATGTAATTGACAACTATTATCACCATGTTTCATATTGCCAGATTAAGTTCAAGGTTTGCAGAATATATATAAAAGACAGCATATTATGGTACTAATGTCTTAGAAAAGTATTTGAAATATTCATAGGTATAAAGTATGGAAGCATAAGAAATAGAATAAAAGAAGTCAACATTTGAACCCATCATTTCCCCCCAACTTAGACTTTTGCTTGTCCTCAAGAAAAATATTCAATAAAACTCCTAGGGGAAAAGGTTATGATGCAAAGTTATCTACCTTAGATCCATATCTTCTCTGACCCCCTTTCCCTGTTTGAGATAAAAACCATTGTAGCATGCAAGTTTCTCCATCTTGATTGATTCAGTACACATGCACTCATCACCTATTCCTCCTGCCCAGTGTGGTATTGGATAAAGAAGAATTAGAGGGTGATAAGTAAGGGGTAGCCATTCCACTCCTTTTTGCTCTGAGATCTAGATATACCTGCGCAACCTCTCAAACGTATTCATAAAGTTGTGGAGAGAGTGAGGCTCTTTCTTCTATAATTCTGGGGTCAAACTATCCCATCTATTCTACACATACCTTTTGCAATTCTAAATGATAGATACTACCAACCACTGTATTCTTCTATAATCCCTAAGTCTTAAATCCATAATCACCTTACCTAGACCCTTATGAGTAAGTAGTGTTAGCCATTGGGTCAGGATTACTTCAGGATCTAAGGCTTCTTTCCTAATCTGCATGGGTGGCACTTTCTTTTCCTGTTCCTCATATTTATCCATCAACTCCCCTCTAAGCTGCTCATTTTTGAGATAAGACATTAGTGCTCTGACTTGAAGATCACCAGCATAGATCAAGGGGTTCCACTCTGTATCTTCTTCCATCAAATAATTGTGCAAACAATATTCACACAACTAATCTTGTTCTTCCAAACTGACTCCTTGAAATAACTAGAAAAAATCATGCCTTGAATAGATAGAAATGGACTGATCATTGATGAATCTATTGAATTGAAAACTAGGAAACTTTTCTTTGAGAAATAAGGCATAAAATTTTGGCGGAGGTTTGCATTCTATGATTTGAATTTCCCTGTCAACTACCTCTGTTAGCTTCCCTTCCAACCTTTTTAACTCAACAATCTTACTTTCTAATGATGTATTAAGAGTTTGTTTCTCCTTCTCCTAGTTTTCTTTTTCTTGCTTGAATTCATCATTAAACATTATCAATTCAAAACCCATAGATAGAATAGTGAGGCATGTTGGAGGTCTTATTACAAGAGGCTACAGGATTGGAGCTTCTTTTTCCTTATTTTCCATTTTACTCTCAATCACTTGTGCTAAGAGATCCATGTTAGAGCCATGACCATATGTCTAAATTTTTGCCTCCAATTCTTTTATTCTTATCTCTTTTTCCCTATCCTTTTCCTCATATTGTTTCACTTGTCCTTCTAATTGTTTAATTCTATTAAGGGCTTCCTGAAGTTCTTGCCTCATATTTCTATCTTCTAACAACTCTTTTTCTTGTTCAAAATCAAAACCTTCATCCTTACTTTCAGTAACATTAAAAATTTCTCTAACAGGGCTGCCAAAAATTGTTTTTCCCATTTTTCTTGCAATGAAAATGTCCTTTGAATCAGAACTAGAGGATGAAGGAACATACCTTCTTCATTTGGCAGGTATACTAGCATCAGTAGGAGTATTCCCACGCACATTTTCTTCCTTCTCTAAAGTTGTATCCAACAATGTTGGATCTTGCTGCAGTGCTTCCTCCTTTTCTACTTCCCCTTGCTCCTCATCAATTCTTTTTCCTACATTCTGCCTCCTCAGTCTTCCTAAATTCCTAGGTGTGATAGTTTCTAGCTTATCCTCACTTTTTCTCTTTTTCTGACTTCTCCTCTTCTTCCTCTCCCCTACACCCTTCTCTTTCCCAATGCTCTTATGCTTCTCCACATTCTTCTTACTCTTCTTCTTTTTAGAAGAAGAACCATCACTTCTCATAGTTCCTCTCATAGGTTTAGGGTTAGGAATTGAGGTTTCTTCTATTGTCACTGGCATAGTTTCTAGAGGAATTTCCTCATGCGGCTCTTCTTGTTCAGGCTCAACTTCAGGTTCAACCTCTGGTTTTGGCTTTGGTTCAACATTAGGTTCAACTTCTAGTTCTGGCTCCTGTTGAGGCTCATCTACTTCCAGTAATTCTAAAATATTCTTGCATTGTTTAAAAGAATCCCAGCTAACCTATGGGTGTTGGATTCTCAAACTTCTTTTAACTAGTAGAGCTACCAAACAATGATGAGACAATGTAGTCTCTATTTGTCTTTTCTGATACTCAAATGCCATTCTCTTCAACATATTGTACAGATAATTGGGAACATTAACCAGTTTGTCATGGCGTAGGTGATTCAACAATTTAAAGTTTGCAGTATACAACAGGTTATGTCTACCATCACAAGTGATATATTTGATAATATACGAAGCACATTTCCTTTAGAAAAATGGAAGGGATAATCTTTTTGTACCTTGTGTGGTTGAATCCAGGTTCTCACCACACTCACAGAATTCCTCCCTCGCCAATGTTGCATCAGCATGGGCTAGATACTCAGACCCTGTTCGTGGTAATCCGGTGACTTAGGCAATAGCTGTTTTAGAGGCATCCACAACTAATCCCTTCATTGTCGCTTCGTCATACTACAGAGTTTCTATAAAATCCCTTTGCATATCATTGTCATACTTTGCTAACTTCAAAAAATAGTCTAACCACCCCACTCTAGTAAAGAGTGGGAGAACCAATACATCTTCCAATATCTCCTTATGCACTGACGGTTCTCTTTTGATTACATCACCCCCCATTGCACCTGTATTCTTCACTCTTATCAATTCTCAATTCTATCTAATTCTACCTAATTTCAATTTTACCACCTCAAAAAATTGTCTGTCAATTCTTTCACCCCCCAACTGTAGCTTTTAGAGTTCTTTGTTAGTAAAATTTTGAAATTCAACTCACTTATAGAGAAGTAACAAGCTCACAATTTAGGGCAGGTCGACTATCATGAAAAATAGCATAGGAAAACCTTGACAGCAGCTTAAAATTTTGATTGATGGTAAAAAGAAAATAAAAACTGACCATATACCCCTCCCCCCAACTAAAAGGTGAAGTGACCACACTTCATGAACAAATGTACAGGGATGAAAGAGTAATGATTACATGAAAAGGGGTGATATATTGCCGCATGCATAAGATAAACACTTAGTAATAATGAATATAAATAGAAAGTTTGAAGATAATCATTAAAAGGTTACCTTATGTGCATTGATTATGAAGAGCATGGAGCGGATCACCTTGGAAAAGGAGATCAATACGTTGGCATTGATTTGGCATGAGCTTAGTGATATGCATAGAGTAGATGGAAGGGTGGCGGGTATGTCAGAATTCATTCGACTTGACAGACCGCAAAAGTTGATGTAACAACCATTTAATACCATTGGAACAAACATACCACAATAGTTGGATTATTGAAGGTGATTGAAGCACATGGAGTAGTACAAAAATGCACAGGAAGAAGAATGAAATGTGTACCAAATGGTTGAAAAGCTCCATAGACACTTGTTGCTACAAGCACCCGCAGCACAAGTCCTGACTAAATATGTTCAAAAATAGGAAACCAAGTCCCGACTACGACAGGTCCCTATGATATGGGAAAAATAGGTCCCTCTGAAATTGATTATGGTCATCATGTACAATGTGTTGTGTGTGCATGTGATTTTAAAGCAAAGAAAATTATATGTCAGTGACAAGGTTGAGTATTGCAACTCAACCTCCACATCACTGGATAGTGCTGGTGGATCAATATCTGAAGGTGTATCATTTGGTGGTGCATCATCATCATCAGGAGTGTCAAGAGGACCATACTGAGCAGCTAGAGAAATAAGAAACTCATCCTTCTGAAGTGTCTTTTTATACAGTTGGAGCTTGTGCCCATTTACTAGCAGTGAAAACTGAACTGCATCAATAGTCTGCAATTAAACTTCACCATTAGGAAAGACTTGCTTGATGTCATATGGGCCTAACCAATGGGACTGAAGCTTGCCTTTGAAGTCCTTGTATCTTGAATCATGAAGGAGTGCCCAGTCACCTGCAGTGAATTCCTTTGTCTTGATGTACTTGTCATGCCATTTTGCTCTCTATTTCTGTATGACCTCTATGTGATGAATGGACTCCAATCGAATTTCATCAAAAGCATTCAAATGTTGTAGCCTAGCTATCTTGTTGTGCTATGGTCAAATCCATTCCTAGTTCTATTGTTGTCCTTAGGGTTTTGTGTTCAAATTCTATAGGTAGAACTATTCTCTTGCCATAGAACAATTCATAAGGTGTAAACCCTGTAGTTGTCTTCCAGGTTATTCTATATGCCCAAACAACTTCTGGGAGCCTAGAAACCCAATCTCTTCTATGAAGCTACACTGTCTTTGTCAAGATGTTCTCAATCTCCCTATTTGTGACTTCCACCTGACCATTGGCTTGAGGATGGTAGGGAGTGGATTTCTTATGTCTGATCTGATATTCCTCAACCAATTTGGTGATTAAATCAGATGTAAATTGTGGTCCTTGATCAATTACTATCTCCCTTGGCACACCATACCTAGTGAAGATGTCCTCATATAGGAATTTTGTCACATTGCCATCTCTGGAAAACTATAATGCCTTCACTTCAACCCATTTAGTTAAGTAACCAGTACATACCAGGATATATTCTTTGTTGTTGGATGTAGGAGATATAGGACCCACAAAATCCAATCCCCACTTGTCAAAAGGAGCCAATTAGATCTGTGGCTGCAAGGGCATCTCATCACTTCTTGTAGGCCTCCCCATTCTCTAACATCTATCACAGCTCCTAGTATACTTGACAGCATCTTTATGAAGTGTTGGCCAGTACTACCCTATTGTTAGTATTTTCAATGTTGTCCTCTTGGCTGCAAAATGTCCCCCACAAGGCTCATCATGACAGGCCTTCAATATATCAAACACCTCATCTTCTCTGATACATCTGCACATAATATTATCTGGGCTAGTATAAAATAGAAATCCAGAAATCCATGAATAAGGAAAACATTTGTGAATTAGTTGCCTCTTCTCCCTTGGAGAGAAGTATCTTGGAATTTGCCTTGTAACCAAATAATTGGCAATATCTACATACCATGGAGTGTGTATAGTTAGAGCAAACAAATGCTCATCAGGAAAAGAATCATCAATCACTCCTTCTGAAGACTGTGTAGGTAGTCTGGACAGAAAATCAGCAACTACATTGGCCTTGCCTGTCTTATCCAAAATTGTAATATCAAACTCCTATAACAACAATAACATCTGACAAGTCTTCCACCCACTATTGGCTTATTCATCAAATATCTGATGGCTGCATGATCTGTATGTATGAAAACCTTGTAACCAGTTATGTAGTGTCTAAATTTATTAATTGCATAAATAACTGCCAACATCTCTTTCTCTATCATAGTGTAATTTAACTCAGCTCCTTGCAAATTTTTACTTACATAGTATATGGCATACTCCTTGTTTCCTTCTTGCTGGCCTAAAACTGCTCCAATGGCAAAGTCTGACGCATCAGTGTGGATGTGAAAAGGTAGTGTCCAATTTGGACCTCTGAGAATAGGGGCTTGTGTCAATGATGTTTTTATCTTTTCAAAAGAAATCTGACAATCTGGTGTCCATTCAAATTCACTGTCTTTTGTTAGCAGAGTGAATAGAGGTGCAGCAATCTTGCTAAAATCCTAAATGAACCTCTTGTAGTATCCTGCATGTTCTAGGAAGCTCCTTACATCCTTCTATTTCTGTGGAATAGGCAGGGTGGAAATAACTTCAATTTTCTTTGGGTCCACTTGTATTCCTGCACTGGAGATGAAATGTCCCAAGACTACTCCTTGTGTCATCATCAGAAAGCACTTTTCATTACTCAAAGAGACATGCTCTGTGCATCTTTTCAACACTTTCTCCAAATTGTGTAAAGCTTCATCATATGTATCACCAAATGTGGTGAAGTCATCCATATAAATCTCCATGCTATCATGGGAAAATCAAAGAAAATACTGAGGACTGCTCGTTGAAATGTAGATGGAGCATTGGACAAACCAAAGGGTAAGATAGAGTATGCATATGTCCCCCAAGGGTAAGTAAACGTTGTCTTATCCTGATCCTCTGGAGCAATCTTAATCTAGTTATAGCCACTAAAACCATCAAGAAAGGAAAAATATGTCTTGCCTGCTCAAGAGTCAAGAACTTGGTCGATAAATGGCAATGGAAAGTGATCCTTCCTGGTAGTAACATTCAGTTCCCTGTAATCAACACAAACTCTCCATTTTCCACCTTTCTTGGCACTATAACCAATGGTGAAACCCATTCACTATCTGAAATGGGGTATATAAAGCATGCATCCAGAAGCTTTTGAAGCTCAGCTTTCACAATCTCTCTGAGGGCGGGATTCATGCACCTCTGCTACTGCCTGATGGGTCTGTACCCATCATCAATATATATTTTGTGCATGCATAAGGCAGGATCAATGCCTTTCATGTCACTGTAATCCCAAGCGAATGCTGCTGAGTGTGTATGCAATATTTTATGCAGGGATTGTTAGTCAATGTATTGTTAATATTCAACATCTTATCTGGCTGGATTTCTAATTGTTTGGACAGTATTTGTACAGAAGACAAATCAAGACTGGGTAATACAGGTAAGCATTGCTGAGGTAATAATGCATGGAATATTTGGGAGACTTCTTCTGATGAACTGGTGGGTAGTATGCTACTCAAAGGGTCTTGTAAAAAAGATAGGCAGTCTTGCTGCTGTGGATGCCGCCCACAGTCATTTTGTATAACGTGAGCAATTAACTCATCTTCATCTGGGATATCCAACAAGGGGCTATGTTCAATAGTCATCAGGGTTTGCAAGGAATAGGTGTCATCATCTTCCAGGATAGGCCAAATGGTTTGTTCAAACTCATGGTATGGTTGGCTAGTGGATATAAAACTAGTTTCTTGGTCACTATCCCATTGGATATGATCATGTTACCAAACTTGCAACCTATAAATGCATCAGCAATGGCAAGCCATGGTCTACCTAGTATAAGAGGATAACTAGCAAGATTAACCTTTGGCTACAAAACTATGAAATCAACAGGGTATTCCCAGGAATCTAATGCAATGACCAAATCTTCTATGACTCCTTCAGGTTTGACTATAGACCTATTAGCTAATTGCAAGATTGTCTGAGTGGGCCTAAGGTTGTTTAATTGGAGTGTCTGCACTGTTTCCTAGGTCATGACATTAATTGCAGCACCTAAATCTATCAAAGTATTCTTAATCAGAGTCCCATTGATCTTGACATCCACCACTAGACTACCAGGATCTGTATATTTGGGAACAATTATATTACCCAACATGATATCAGCAAGATTACCTAAAACATGCACTGTCTAAGGGTCTATTCTCTTCCTTCCTGGCTTCTTTATGCAAAGATCCCTAATAGTTTTGGTGTAGATAGGAATATCCTTGATGGCTTGAATTAAGGGAATCTTGATGCTTATATCCTTTAGTTGGCTAAGAAGGACAGTATCAGTTTGTGTTGTCTACTTTTGCATAGCCAAGCACTCAGGGAAAGGAAGAGGCTTCTGATGTAAGGTAGTTTGGGCATCTTGGGCTAATGTAGGTTCCAAAGGTAGTGTGTCTGAGGCTGCTTCGGTGGTTTCTTCATCTTCAAGATTTGTGATTTGGGGAGATGAAGGCCCTGCAAGTTGCTTCCCTGATCTAAGATGAACATTACTCACTTCCACCCCATAAGTGGGATATTGCATTACCTCATTAGTATAAGCCTACTGGATAGGCTTGTTGTTAGGGTTAGGTGCAGGTTGGACAGGGATTTGGGTAGGTCTAGGAGGTGGATTTTGAGGTGTTGATGGTGGCATTATAGATGGATATTGTGGCTAAGATGGAATCATTGGTTGCTGAAATTGTGCATTTCGCTGCCATTGTTGGCCCTTGTTCCATTGAGGCTACCATTGTTGCTACTGAGTAGGCCACTAGGGGTTATAGTTGGGACCTTCAAAATTTTGTTGAGGCCATGGATTTGGTTGTTATTGATTCCAAGCAGTTTGTGAAGTAGGCTCTTGGGGAGTAGGCCATTGTGGGTTTTGCCATGCATTTGGATTACCAGGCCACTGTTGGGTATTCCAAGCAGAGAAATTCTAGTTTGCAGTAGGAAAGGGAGAATTAAAATTAAGTGGATCAGAGGGCATACCTTGCCTTTGCTACTAAGGTCTCCTTTGAGCTATGAAGAATAGCTGCCCATCTTCTCCTTCAAATGGTTGTAATTCTGGCCTTTCAATCTTTTCTTGCTAGATACTGGCCATCCTTTTGCATTTACAATTGGCCTTCCTCTATCTACAACTGGGGTAGTATTCAGTAGGCATTGCATCTGCCTCTTCCTATTTCTTCTTGATATGAAGAGTGTCCAGCTATGTAGCCATATGGATAATAATGTCCTCCTTCATGTTGGTCAGTAGGTTACTAATTTCCACTCTTGAAACTCCATTAGTTGCCTTGCCTATGATGGTTGCTCGTTCTCCCCTTGGTTTTCTAGAAAAGGTTCTAGAATAATTTCTACAAGCTCTACAGACATCTTCAAAAGGAAGTTGAGATATATCCCATGTTCCAATGAGATTGAGGGCATCCATGTAGTCATCATTAACTCCCCTCAAAAAGACCAACTTCAGCGATTCTTCAAACAATTTATTTTGAGGATTTTCTTCAAGGCAAACTGGAATCTTTTAACATAGTCTTCTAGTGGTTCATCCTCTTTCTGTGACATCCAGAAGATGTCATCTCTCCTCCTATCATGGCCTCTGTAGAAGTCTTTATATTTTGCCAGGAACTTTGTCTTCATGGTATCCCAGTCTGGAATGACATCTTTCCCCAACCCCATAAACCACCTTAAAGCAGCATCTTTTAGTATGGTAGGGAACAACTTGAGTATGTAAGGATCAGTGGTGTAGTCATAACTCCTACACAAGACATCAAACTCAAATAGGAAAGTGTCAAGATCTTCAATCACCAAGTCGTAGAAAACAGGCAATGCAGAAGGTGGTATATTTTTTAGAGTAGCAGCCCGTGCTTGGTCTAGGATAGGGAATTCAAACGTCGCTTTTCCTAGAGGATCCTCTATTGCAACATTTGCCATGGTTCTAAAAGTCCCTTCTGTGGCTATGGAGGAAGTTGATGGAGATGTAGGAGGTGTTGATGAAGATGTAAGAGGAAACTCTTCTTCGGCACTTTCTACTATGTAGTTGATAAAATTAGTTGTGTCCTCATTATCTTGAGAAGTTGAAGGGAGGAATCTACCTCGGTGATCTCTCTATCTCCACATATAGTAGTTTTAGCTTGATATTTCCACGGTTCTGTACAATGTTAGTATAATTTCTAGTGTTTCCTGAAGAAAAATGAATTTATTGATTCTAATACTGGAATCAAAATTTAATCTATGAAAGCACATAAAACTAATGAGACTATGAACGTAACACCATCCTTGGCAATGATGCCAAAAATGTAGAGGAAAACTAATGCATTGTAGACTTAAACAAAATTCAGGGGTAAACCTATCTGAATAGTCCACTCTATCATTACATTCCTACATTGAATTATCAACCAAGGAGCATAAGCTTACGATGATACCTACATTTTATATGCCTTCAAGACTCATTTCTATCCTAAACTAACTCATACAAACTTATTCTAATTAACCTATTTTACTGAAGTTCACAGAAATGTAAGAACAACAAAAATAGTTAAAAATCTAGTTGCTACGGGTACCTTCAGCATAAGCTGAAGATAACTATATTCAATGATGAATTACAGAATTAACTCAAAATATATAGAATGATAAAATAATTGACACTAACCTCTAGAGGACTTCAAATATGTAATCTATTCATGAATCACAACTACTAGAAATAGTAATCAAGATATCTTACTCATTGCACAATGCAACTTTATAGAATAACATGAAACAATTTTAACTAGAAATGTATAATAAATAAGGAAAGATACAAAGTGAGGATTAGTACCTTGAGTAGCCAGCTCAGCAAACTATCTCACTTAATCTGCAAACTAAATCTACTTCAGATTCTCATAACACATAGTTGTATTCACTTCATATCAGAAACATGATCTTTTCATATTGTATTCAATAAAACATGTCTAGATCTTCCAACATAAGAACAGAGTAACTGTTGAGCAAATGTAAAGATAAAGTAACTTGGAAAGAAAAAAACTAACCTACCATCGAACACATCCCTCCTAACTTATACAAAAATGGGAAAGCACGATGTAACTACTAACTAACTTGATCATCAATTCATCCCTAGATATCAGGGTATAGGTTTGAGATCAATTTATTAATATAACTGAAACAAAGGAAGCAGAGTCTTATTCAAACAAAAATTCATACACAACGACTCATGAATGAAAACACATAAGCTATGATTAGAATCCTAGAACAAGTCTTCTTCTTCTCTTGTATTTATTCTTCCATGATGATCACGTTCAGCTTCAGTTGGCGCTTAACTGTGACTTCCTTCAATGTTATGTCTTGCAATGTGCTATGAATTCTCCTCTCCTTAATGCTACCAACTCGCTTGCTACATAGGGTTAATCCATAAAACATATGCATACAAAATAGCCTTCATAATTAATCTACAAAATCCCATTTATATACATACATACTTATGTCTAACTCATGCAATTGACAAATATTATCACCATGTTTCATATTGGTAGATTAAGTTCAAGGTTTACAAAATATATATAAAAGATAGCATATTATGGTAGTAATGTCTTAGAAAAGTATCTGAAATATCATAGGTATAAAGTCTGGAAGCATAAGAAATAGCATAAAAGAAGTCAACATTTGAACCCATCACTCTACCTCTTCTCTGCTCTGCCTTTTAGGACCTTTCTTATTATCTTCCTATCTTCACTCAAGGACATCTTTTCCATGACTCAACTACAAGTATTTATACACTTCACCAACCTTGGAATGATCATCAAGGTTGGCATTACAATCATCAACCATTGGAACAATCTCCGAGGTCAGCATTACAAACATTTACAAAATAGGCCCTAACCTATTACAATATTATGCAAAGGAAATGAAGTAAAGATGTATGCAGATCATGCCATGCCTTATCCAGGACTCAAACATGATCTTCCATGCCACAAGATGCTTCCATAGTCTTCAAGGAATCTCTACAATAACTGGAGTTAACCTAGTTGGCTAAGACTAGTTACACGTTACACTGTCTGGGAACAATATTCAAACACAATCTCAATTCCTTAACACGGACCAATGTCAAGATAGGAACATGATTAGGAGACATCCACAAGCATGTTATAATCATCATGAGAAACTGTACGAACCTTAACCACTTTAGCCATAGGAATCTTCTCACCGGAACACATGAATTTCACTGTCTTCAACCAACATAAAAGAAAGATAGCTTGCAGACCACCAAAACATGAACCACTACATTTGTAGGCACTTATCATCATCCTAGACTTCCCTCTAGAACTGCAAAGCAAAATACTTTATCGCGGAGGAATGCGGAGACAAATACTTCCTCCTTGTCACAAGACAATAATCAAAGAAAACAGGTTTTACTCTAGTAAAAGAAACTCTCTCAATTCTTCACACTAGAGACTCAAACTCAAGATTTAGCATCTTCAGACATCCTTTAAATAACTTCCAATCTACAAACCAAGATCTTCAAGAAGAAGGAAATGTGGAGTAATCTACCGAACTATTCTTTCAATATACAATTCACTATCTATACTGCTCTTTACTGTAACTCACTTGTTTCTTCCGGATAGGCTAATTTTCTCAATATCCTCAACATACAAAGCTTCTAAACAAGTAATAGAATAAGATACAGTTAACACCAATAACAACAAGGATATCTTGACATCAATGACAACACCGATTAGGCACATACTTGCAACAATCTCCCCCTTTGTCATTGATGGCAACATATGATGTGAAAAACTGCAACAACCATCAAGATACGATTCTCCCCCTTTCTCTTTACACATTTGCACTCCTTCCCTCTGATTTTTTCACATGACATCTCTTCCCCTTTGACATCAATGGCAAAGGGCACATACTTGCACTCTTCTACTCTGATCCAATCTCTCTTCTGAATTTTCTTCAACTGACTACTCCCCCTTACTTGATGCTTTCCCTGACTACAACTTTGATTCTTCATGCGAAGTTCTCTTCTTCTTGGTTTGTCAATTCTCACCTTAGGATCTTGCTACTACTACACTGTTTCCTCTGTCAACAACACTACAATACTTACTATTCTTTATCAGAAATTCATATCAACATCATCTACCTACTTCCCCTGAGAGGTAACTTCATAATCCTCTTGACTTCAACAACCATCTCTGATTACTACCTGCACTGCTACACCTCTTTCCTTGTATTTCTTTGACTACTCCCCCTTAGGAGTAGACATCAGACCGTATCTAGCTCACATTAGAACCTTCACATGCTATCACTTTCGGAGTAACATATCTTGTCTTCTCAAAGCTTCAGACTTGACTCTGTCTGTAAGTTTTCTTCTGCAAGCTTCCCTTATCATCAGCCTAGTTGAAACAATGTCTTCTTCAACCTGGCATTCAAGCAGGCAGTCTTCACATCTGATTTCAAGTCCTTATGTGCTACAAAGCCTAGAAACAACTTAATAGCCTCCATTTGTGCCACCAAAGCAACATTTTCCACTAGTGAGTACCTTTTACACACATCCTTGCCTTATTTCTCACCACTTCTCTATTCTCACTCAATTTAATCTCTAATCTGTTCATCTGCAATTCCTTTTCTTTTCCAATGCACCTTTGCTCTTTTTACCCAATAACTAGTCTTCAATGTGGTACTTCTGCACAATCTCTAGGGATCTCAGGAATTCTTTCTAGAACTTCTTCTTCAACTTGATTGTCTTCTTGTTCAACAAGTCCATTTGATTCATAGCTACTCAGATCTGATATTCTTTCTCTAACTTCATCAACCTTCACATTAGCACTCTGAATGATCTTTCCCAAACTCTTATTGTAGCACTTTTGACTTGAACTCTATTTTGAAATGTAGATAGTAGTATGTATATATTTTCTCCAGTATACATCCGGTAGGTTAGCTTTATTCATCATTGATCTAGTAGCCTCTTGGACTATCCTATACTTCCTTTCAACAACTTCATTCTATTGAGGAGTCCTAGTAGACAATTATCTCTTTATCCCTTGTTCTTTACAGAAAATATTGAATTCATTTGATGTGAACTCACCTCCTCTACCAAACCTTAAGCATTAGATCCTCAGTTGTATCTCATTCCAAATCATTGCCTTGAAAGCTCATCTAGTTCATATTCATTCAACTCTAAGTTCACCTACAGATTTTCAAACCATTTCCAAAGAAAACTGCTCTGTACTAAAAACAATCCTGAACTTCTGTTACTCATTATTCTCAAGCCAATTATCAAGATCAGACAAACTTATGGATGTAGATGTAATCACTGATCAATAACCATATGCCAGAACTACAGAGGATTATCTTTAACAGCGGACCTAAGCGAACCCGAATACCAGAGCCCTATCACTTGATTTTATGGGTTAGATACTTAGCCAAAATTCATGACCTGTCAACTTGTCCCTTAAGTACATACTTGGCCAATTCATCTGTCACATCATAGCTCCTAATGCAGATCATATGAGACTCTAGAATTCATATCCAACAATCATCATTGACCTCTTAACATATATTCAGAACCACAAATCAAAATCCTCAATAGCGGAAGAATGCGAACCAAAATACTCAGATGCTTTACATTGTTTCAGGATTAACTCTATTCATCCAGACTTAGACAATTCACCACGTGACTTTCGAAGGAAGTTAGGACGTGAACACTGGAAAATATGTTCACTAGATATTTATGAATAACATACCTGAACCACATATAATGATCTTCAACTGCGGAGGCATACTGATCCAATCTCTATTACTTACTTTATATACTGCTCATACTTTAGTCATTTTGGGTTTCCAAACCAGAATCCTTTTATGCCTTGATCTATAGAGTTCCTTTCAAGCAATCTGCCATATAAATCTTCACATCATATCTTTGTGCCAAATCTCAACACTGACGATCTGGCTAGGGGATTGAGAAGTTTCAATACAGCTCCCCCTGAGCTAGAGTTCCCAGTTTACTTCTCGGAGGAGGTATCTACTCCAGAGTCTGGTGCAGACTCATCTTTGACTTCATTTACTTCTTTCTTGACCCAAACCTTGTTCATCTCCTTCTTGACTTCTTTCGAATCAATCTTTTCCACTGATTTCTTCAATTCTTCTTAATTATCCTTCTTCATGTTCTTACTTCTGCAAAATCTTGCAATATGTCCAGGCTTGTTGCAATTAAAGCACATAGTATTTTTTTGGCCATTGTTCCTTTCATTCATCTTTGACCTACATAGGTTAGCTTTATGCCCAAATTTATTGCATATATAATAGTAGCCATTGAAGGATTCAATTGTCCTTATCTTGCCATAGTCATTTCTCACTTGACTTTTACACTCATTTGCACTGTGTCCCATTTTATAGCAAGCATTGCACATAATAGGATTTTGACTCACTTTACTTCTGCATACAACAGCTTTATGACAAATTTTATTGCAAGTAAAACATCTTCCTTTGAAGGATTGTTCATTTCTCACATTGTTGAAACTTTTCTTGATCTGATTTCTACATTCACTTGCTCTATGACAATTGAAACATTGACTAGAGAATGATGGAACCTTTTGATTTATTCGACTCCTACATTGAGTAGCCTTATGATCGAACTTATTACATGAATTACAATAACCATGAAAAGATGGGTACCTTTGAGAATTTGGTTGTCTGACCAGAGATCTTCTAGGTCTTCTTCTTTGATTTCTGAACTGGTATCCTTTGTTTTGCCTTGACTCAGTGCTTATTTGACTAGAGTTTGAACTTTCTCCTTTCTCAAATCCCAAACCTTGCTTGTCATCAGCTTTCTTCTGGCTAGTAATCATTTCATCAAGCTTTGCAGTGCTTATCTTGAATTTTTCTTCAAAGCTTTTGGCCTTTTCCAAGTTTGTTTTTAGATTTGCAATTTCTTCTTCAAGTTTTGCACAATCTTTTGATCTGTTCTTCACAATCAAATTTAGATCATCTTCTGCTCTTGTTCTTTCTATAACTTCTACTTCTAAATTATTCAGGGCTTCACTTGCTGATAATAATTGATCACTGACTTCTTTGTATTTGTCTTTAAATTTCTTGACTTGCTCTTTTAGTTTCAAGATGCATTCATCAGCTTGTTGCAAGTTTTCTTTCAGATCCCTGACTTCTACTTTAGAATTTTCAAGATCCATGAGAGCTACTTCTATTTGGTTGTAGCTTCCATAATTTCCATATCTTCTTGCTGCCATGATCATACTATCCCAGATCTTTCTTAAGCTGTTAAACTTTTTCCAAGGAACTTGGCTCTGATACCAATTGTTGAATGTCAAAAACACTGAGAGGGGGGGTGAATCAGTGTTCTAAAAATCTTTTCATGTACTTTAACTTTCAGCCATTTACCAAAATTAATTAAATAGAGGCATAACATGCATATGAACAACAACCATAAAAACATGACACATGAACAAGATTTTTACGTGGAAAACCCAAAAAAAGGGAAAAACCATGAAGAGGATTAGCTCTAAAATATATATTGCAATCTTTACAAAAATAATGTTCAAGCTTGGTCACTCCACGGGCCTACAACATGTTGGCTCACTACCATGAAGTACAACTAGGTTTAGTAGGCTCACTACCTCAACCCTAAACCTAGCAAGATTACAATAAGGGTTGTTAAACCCTGTTGAAGGCTCACTGCCTTGATGATGAAAGCTTGCTTCCAATCAGATTGCACATGAAAACTAAGTACTGCTTAAGCATCTACCACTATGCCAGGTGCAATCATTTAATGGCTGAATTCTGAATCCCAAGTCTTCATTCTCACTGATCAGTGTCACTATTCTGTTATTCAAATATTCATATCACACCCACGCATTCTCTACTATGTGTTGCCTCTACTCTACTCTGCCTCTTCCCTGCTCTGCCTTTTTGGACCTTTCTTATTATCTTCCCATCTTCACTCAAGGAAGTCTTTTCTACAACTCAACTACAAGTATTTATACACTTCATCAACCTTGGAATGATCATCAAGGTCGGCATTACAATCATCAACCATTGGAACAATCTCCAAGGTCAGCATTACAAACATTTACAAAATAGGTCCTGACCTATTACAATATTATGCAAAGGAAATGAAGTAAAGATGTATGCAGATCACGCCATGCCTTAGCTGGGACTCAAACATGATCTTCCATGCCACAACATGCTTCCACAGTCTTCAAGGAATCTCTGCAATAACTGGAGTTAACCAAATCGGCTAAGACTGGTTACACATTACACTGTCCGGGAACAATCTTCAAACATGATCTCAAATCCTTAATGCAGATCAATGTCAAGATAGGAACATGATTAGGAGACATCTACAAGCACATTATAATCATCATGAGCAATCGCACAAACCTTAACCAGTTTAGCCATAGGAATCTTCTCACTGGAACACATGAACTTCACTGTCTTCAACTGACATAAAAGAAAGATAGCTTGCCAACCACCAAAACATGAACCACTGTATTTGTAGGCACTTATCATCATCCTAGACTTCCCTCTAGAACGACAGAACAAAATACTTTATCACGGAGGAATGCGGATCCAAATACTTCCTCCCTGTCACAAGATAATAATAAGAGAAAATAGGTTTTATTCTGGTGAAAGCAACTCTCTAAATTCTTCACACTGGAGGCTCAAACTCAGGATTTGCCATCTTCAGACATCCCTTTAAATAACTTCCAATCTGCAGACCAAGATCTTCAAGCAGAAGGAAATGTAGAGTAATCTACCAAACTATTCTTTCAACATACAATTCACTGTCTAGACTGCTCTTTACTATAACTCACTTGTTTCTTCTGGAGAGGCTAATTTTCTCAATATCCTCAACATACAAAGCTTCTAAACAAGTAATAGAATAAGACACAATTGACACCAATGACAACACTGATTAGGCACATACTTGCAATAGAGGGTATATAACTTCTTTCTCAAGAAAATTTTATTCACCAAGGATCATGCAATGGATGACATGGGATGCTTGGATCGTGACTAACATTATGCTCAGTAGGAGGTGAAGGGATAGGATCCAAGTTATCTTTTTGATTATCTATGCCTTCTTGGGGATCAAGTGTCTCATCAAGGGAAGTGGATGTTGTTGGATCATGGATAGAATTAGGTGGAGAATGGATTGGAGTAGTATGGATAGCTCGCTCATGGATAGTTGTGGGATTATAGATAGGTAGGGTAATAATCTCTTGACCATGGAATGCATAAAGTAGCCTTAGAGGATCATCATGGTTCTCTTGATCATAGATAGGATCTTGATCATAGATGGGGTCTTGATCATAAATAGGTTCTTCATCAAATATAATATCTTTATCATAGAAAAGATATAGGTTACAGATGGGTTGGATGGAGGTGCTTTGACCTTGATTTAGATAAAGGGTTGATGTTTCCACATGCTTTAGATTATACTCTTGACATAGCTCTTGATTTTCTTGAATGGAAGTGGAAGTGGGAGACTCATAGATAGGCTTGATAGGCTCTTGATGGTTAACAACATGAAAGTACAATGGATCTAAACTTGGACTTATGGTAGGATACTCGTCAATAGGATTGACAAGTTGTGGGCTATATGATGTATTTGGAGGACTAGACATGTTGTTTAAAGGCTCTTTGATAGGCTCTTGGATAGGTGTTTGATGACATGGAGATGGTTGATTCCTTGCTAATGGCCATTGGATCACATCCTTCATAAGAGTATGGGTAGATGAACAATATAATGGATGAATAATAATGGTGGATAGTGTTGTAGGCTTAGGATTAGGAGTGGGATTGGATGGAGGGATAATGATATTGGACATACTAGGATTTGACTTGGATGGTTATATCAAGGGTAGCTCAAGTAATTGTGCTTGGACCAATTTTTGTAGGGTTATCTCCCAAGAATCCTTTTGTGGAAGATTAGAGGAACATGGGGAAGAAGTTAATGAAGGGCTTTATGGATTAGAAGGTTGATGGACCAATGGTCTATGATAGGGACTACATGGTGGTGTTGGGATAGGACTAGTAGGCTCTTGGATTGGCATTTGATTGGATGATGATAGAGAGTGGTTTAACCTAGGCTTATGGATTATCAGGACCATTTTGATGAGGATTTTGGTTTGATTTCTTGGCAAGAGAACAAAAACATAGTAAACAAGATGGCTGAGGACAATAATGAGTGTATGTTCAAGGCTCGTAAAAAACCCAAGTTTTCACAAGTATACCATAATTGACAAACAGACCAAGCACCTTTTATTCCTAAGGACAAGCTTCATTGAAATACATCAGCCCACAACTTGGAATCTCCGTTGACTCAAGCATCATCACACCTAATGTGGGTGCATACACTTTTTCATCTTTGCGAGAGAGGATAGATAAGGACTTCCAGGACTGGAAGGATGACCCAATCACCCTTTCCCTGGAAAGCTACAAGAAGCTTATGCTAAGCTGGGGATTTCCATCTCATCTCAAGGGAGCCTTATGGTGAGTAATCTTGGGGGAAAAACCTTCTATGCCCTTGCACTAAAACTTACTGCAACATTCAGAGTTAGATTGGGTAGTCACTAGCTATGTGGTTTTTAGTAACTTTGGGAGATCAACGCCTTGCGAGCATTTGGCAAGCTACTAAAATCTTTTACCAACGTTACTAGGAATGCAATATACCCTACACAAGTGCAAAATTTCTTTCACAAGAGTGTTACATGCAATTCCTTTCAAGTTGGCACCGTAAGGCAAGGCTAACGCTGGTTAGGACTTCGCTTTCACCTCAACCAATTTACAAAGTGGTCCAAAGGAAATATCCGCTTAGGGTCATCCCTTTTGGATGAAACACAATCCAAAAGCAAGCCCTTCTAAAGGATAAACTGAAAATAAAAGATAGATGAGTCTGGTTTTTTTATCACCCAAGTTTTCACAAGGGGAGAGCATATACATATCACCTTACAAGCATGGAAAACACTTGTTCATTTATCCTATTTAGTAAGAAATATAACTAGGTGCAACTACCTAACCACACAAGATTGCAAATGATAGATGTAGATTTCCTTTAAGAAATTGAGGTGTTTCTAAGACTTAGTGAAAAAGATTGCAAATCTTCAACGTTCATCCTACAAAGATATGTTAGGAAACCTATTTGCTCTATTTGAGTGATAAGATGCTACAACAACTTGATTAGTTCCACAAAAACCAAGTGATTGGCAAAAATAAATCAAAGGACCAAAAGTGTAGTATTATGGCTCAGAAGCGCATCAAAAGTTACCAGATGCGCTAGATTGTGGTGCAAAAGTGTGTTGTTTCAGACCAAAATTCACATAGATTCAATGCATAATCATGTTTATTCCAACCAAAAGTGCAAGACTGTGTTGCATATGTGCGTCAGAAAACCAAAAGCTCTTGAATTCGATGCAGATGCGTATTTTTAATACAGACCTGCAAAAAACAAGGTTTTATCAAAAAAGCAAGATTGAATGATTTGTTAGATGACCCAGGATGTTGATAAGTGATGAGATCTGTAATCTACAATCAAGAACAAACCATAAAACACTATGAAATGATAGGTTAGCTAAAAAATACAAATACTCCTAAATAAATCAGCTTAGGAAGTATATAAGATGATTGTAGGGCAAATAAATCAGCTTTCCAAACAATATGTGATTAGTTAGTGGTGCAGGGACACCTAGGTGTTTTTTGTAAATATGGTCAAATGGGAGTCTTTAATAATGTTGAGTCACTTTTTGATGTAATAAGGTCTATTTAGACCATGTTATCATGTTTTAATTTTTTTTTGGTGTGGGGTCAATTTTGTAATAGTTATCAAGTTTGTAAAAATTGCAAAAAATGTAAAACAAAAGGGGAATATGAAGAGTCATTGATGGATAGGAAGGATTGGAATAGGTAGAAAATCAAAAGTTAGTTTGAAATGGTGAAAAATAGTTGAAACATGCTTGGTGAAGTCAATGAAGGAGTTGGAAGTGGATTTTTGGTGAAAAAAATATCAAACTCTGTTATTTTCTACTTTTTCCCTGTGTTTACTCGTTGTTCCAGTTTCTTGTACGGCCCAGTACTGTACTTTCATAAACCAAGCTTAATTGCATGTGATGAAATAGAGAGTCTTCTTCCATTTGTAGTTGATTTTATTCATTTTCATCGGATTTTAAGAAAGTTAGAGTGATTTTTGTTGCAAACTGCCAGAAAACCCTAGTTGTGAGGGTTTAATTGAAGAAAAGAGTTTTTTTGAATTATTCCACAACTCTATTTGATAAAATTGGTATATTCAGACCCTAGGTGATGTGAGGAATGCCTTGAAGTGAAATTTTGGAATCTACGTTTTGATTATTATACAGTTGCTTTGGAAAATAGGGCTAATTTGACCTATTTGTAGCGTAACAGTGAATTTTAGAGGGATTTGTTTCAAAGTAACCATATCCACAAATTTGATATGTTGAAGAGAGCCATAAAGGGTATCCTAAATGATGTTTAAAATTTGGGTTTGATGTCTGAGTGGAAAGTTATATTGAAAAAGGCTTGTTTGCTGTCCTACAAGGCCTAGGGGCAGTTTGGGAAGAAAGTCACTTTGTTTATTGTGTTAAGGCTCTTAAATTGTAAAGGTTGTTGATTTGAGATTAAGTCAATACTAATCTCCACCTTCCTCTTTCATGGTTTTCAAAAACTCTTTTTCACCAACCAACATTACACTAGACCCAACTTGTGTATCTACACCTTCATCTTGCAATGGAATAAGGATGAATGAGACCCCATCCTTTTCAATCACTATAGTGTTCTTTTGCCCATCATGATTATCCTTTATGTCATACTGCCATGGTCTCCCTAAAATTATATGACAAACATCCACTGGGATGATGTCACACAATATTTTATCTTTGTATGCTCCTATGTTAAATTCCACCCATGTTTGTTCATTAACTAGGACCTGCTGACCCTTATTCAACCAAGAAACCTTGTATGCACAATAATGGGACTTGATTCTTCCACAAGTTGAATATGCATACAATGATTCTGTCAATAGAAGTGTTGGAAAAAGCCCATTTGAGATTGTATATGGATTAAAGCCTAGAGGAGTGTTTGAACTCAAAGATTTGAGTGGTATGGAGAGTAGTGCTGAAGGAGAAGAGTTTACAGTGGCAATGAAAGATATACATCAGCAGGTCAGAGAGAACCTTCAAAAGAGTGTGGATAAATATAAGCAACATGCAGACTTGAAAAGAAGAGAGGTGCATTTCAAAGTATAGGACTTGGTCTTAGCTCATTTGAGGAAAGAAAGGCTACCAAAAGGGAAGTATTCAAAGCTGCAAATGAAGAAGATAGGGCCATGTAGGGTGGTGTTGATAACTGAGAGGGGGGGTGAATTAGTTATCTTAATTATTTCAGCTTTCTGAGCTTTCTTAATAATTAGTGCAGCATCAATTCAAACAAGCAAACATAATCATGAAATGGAAATACACATGACACAATATTTTTGACGTGGAAACCCTGTTAAGGGAGAAAACCACGGGGTGATTAACCCAAGATTGTATTCTCTATTAGAAGAATAGGATTACAAAATGGCACTTGCCAATTAGGGCTCACTTCCCGAGCACACTGCTCACAAGAGGCACACTACCTACAAGAGACAAACTGTCTACAATTTATAAAGATTGTGATACAATACTTGAATTGATAAGGAGCATCAACATATGTTGGAGTTTAGTTTTGGTTAGGCTCTGTATACTGATCTGCTGCACTTCGTCTTTCCTCTTCTTTAGTGTTGCTCTCCTTTTACATACTGGACCTTCCTTTCTACTTTTATTCGGCTCTACTGCTTTTATTCACACATCACCAAAAACCACGACACCTCTTACAACTAAATACATCTTGTATATATATGTGCACAAGTGATTTCATCACCTTTCTAGTTGGCACCCGGAATAGTCAATATTTTCCACAAACTCTGATCTGTCAGCTGAATCCTTGCTTACCATGATGCGGATCAAGGATATACTTGTAGAAGTCATCAATCATGTCAGCCAATCATAACTTATGCCTTAAGAATCTTTACCATCATCAGTAACACATCCGGAATAAAGTCTGATGTTCTGCCAGTCAGTTCTTCCTCTGTCCACACTGCCAATCAGGAACTTGATACTCAAGTATTCATATCTTTTTCCTCATCTATCACCGGAGGCTGAATCCTTGGAATCTATCACTCAAGGTAGTCTTCTTGACTTTCCCAATTCTGCACTTCACCAAGATACTTCCTCTGAGAGATCCAGACCTGTCTGTCAGACCTCGCCACATGCTCTGTTCTTGTTTACCGGACCACAACATTCTTCACTCTAAATTCCGGTATAGACATGCCATATCCTGCAGATGTGTGGGATGAACTTTGTTGCCATCAATGACAACAATCATGAATCCATATAGTGTCTCTTGCCAACAATCTCCCCCTTTGGCATTGATGGCAACACTTAGTGAAAAATGACCAAGTGTTTACACTATGCTCCCCCTTGGCTGATGCTCTATTTTTATATATATTTTTTGGAGCTCCCCCTTAGTTGGATTCCTCATTTTTCACTACTCATCACTCCCCCTTTGACACCAATGGCAAAGGGTTGGGTCCGCACACCAAAATTTTCAAAATTGCAACTATACTTGGCCACATAAGTATATACATGGCATACTTACATATACTGAAGAATGTCTGCAAAAGTTGTCTTCAGTTGAACAAATTCTGTTGCCCAACTTTGCTTCAATCTGTCCAAAATTGATGTATGACCGCTTAATAGGAATGCAAACGCATCTGCCCTTTTTAGATCTGTCAGATCACTAGTCTGGGTTGTGATCTGGGCTTCTTTTATGGCCTCATGCATGGCCTCTAACTTGGGGATAATTATCCCTCTAAGTGTACCCAACTTGCTTATTCTATTTTTCTTTTCCTTCCCCAGCTTCTTGATTTCGTTCAAGACTGCAATAGTCTGACATTCTTGATTTATTATGGAGGATGAGAGAGGATCAAAATTCTTTGATAGATTTGTCAGTTTGTCCTCCTGTTCTTTTACTTTCTTCTCAATGTCCAATGTTGCTTTGGACCATGATAAACAAAATTTCTATATTTCACCTCCATCCTTAAGGGCATTTTCCAAACTTTTTATCCCAATACTCATAACTCTTTTGTCATTGATATTAACCCTTGCAGCTCTGAGAATCTCTTATCCAAAAACTCTTTCCTGACCTTCTCCTCAGCTGATTTCTCTAGAGAATTGAAATGTGTAGTAATACTATTGATTAGAGATTTGAGATTACCGGATGAGGAGGCTGTGGGATCCTTCTAAAATGATGGCATAATCTTTTCTAGCACTCTGGAAGCAGCTTCTATCAACTCACAGTCTTCCATGTGAGACTTCAGGAGTTTTTCTTTAACCTTTGCATTAGCAAATGAAGCTATCTTCATTGTCTGTACCGGAGAAAGAGAATCAAAATTAAATGGTCCTTGTAGAAGCTCTGGTTCATCAATCTCCATTGTTTCTTTGTTCAAGAATTCTTGGATAGTTTTTGCAGTGTCTCTTGTCGGAGACAGATTTTTCTTCTCTTCTGCATTCTTAGAGCTGTCTCTTGGAGCTTTATCTCCTTCTACATTCTTACCACTAGCAGTTGTGGTCTTCTCTGTTGAAGTCTTCTCTCCATCTGCAACCTTGGTACTGTCATCTTCTTTTTCCTTCACCTCTGCTTCTTTCTCCTGTATTCTTTCTTCTCCTTTAGATCCGGAGACTGTAGGGGAAACTGGAGTAGAGATATTTGTTTGTTCGTGAGCCACCTCTTTCGAAGTAGGAGATTCCAAGTCCTTATCCTTTTCTGCACCAGTGTCCATGACTTGCTCAATGGATTCTTTTTCAACACTTGTGGTCAAGGGGTTAGTACCCAAGTCCTCTATAATAGAATGTTGAATTTTTTAAAAGCATTTCGAAGGATCTCTTCAGTCTCTCTTGCCACTTTCTCAGTTTCACCAAGCATGAGCTGATTCATCCTGGCTTTGCTCCGGAACTCATCCTTGTAGTCTTTGAAGATCATGTTCATTTGATGCAGAGTGATTGAAGGTATAGCTGAATTGCTATCTGTTCCCGGATTTCTAGATCTTTTGCTTGAGCATTGTTCTTCCTCATTTCAAGCCTTTTCTCTAAGCTTTTGGGAATTAGAGAGATAATTTCAATAAAAGCTTTATTGTAAGTGTTCAAAAACTTAACTATGGCTTCCTCTAGAATCTTTTTATCTGCTTCATTATATGCATCATAGAATTCTGTTAAGGGTTGCAGGTTCCCATCCACAGTGACTGCTTTCACTACAACATCTAAGGATAGAGTGGGTTTTTCAACAAATTCCTCTTCCTTCTCTTCTTCTCCTTGACTGGTAGAGTGTTCACTGGATGATTTTTTCTTCTTCTTCAGTTTCTTTAGCTCCTCATCTGATTCAGTTTCCTCATCATCCTTTAGGCTAACATAGGACCTTGTTGCCTTTTTCTTTGTTCTCTTTTCTCCTTTTCTGGATGCCTAGACTTCCGGTTTTGAGCTTTTAGCAGTGACAGGTGCTGATCTCTTTGATGATCTGGTCTGGGTGGAAGATTTTGCCGGAACACTTTTCTCACTTTTCTTTTCTGCCTTTTTCTTCTCTTCATTAGCCCTTTCCATCTTTTCCCTGTTGGCATCAAGTGCCTCCTTTGATATGCCAAATCCTTTTGCAACATCTTCAACTTCTTTTCTTACCTTCCTCTTGATCTCTGGTTGTCTAAGTTCCACATGAATCTTTACACTCAGCTCCTCAAAGGTTCCAAACCTTTCTGCCTTTGGATCCTTTGGCTGACTTAGCATGTGTTGAATATGTAGCTCCATAATTTGTTCATCAACTTCATACCCCATAGGCATGATCCACACAGTTCTTGGTTCTACTGCCTCCATTAGGCACTTATCAATCTCTACCATAAAGCATACTGTGTCGTTGTATTTCTCAACAAGAGACTGGGGAATTCTCTCTCTTGCTTGCATCATGTTCTAAAAATTCTTGAAATATCCCCACAGGGCTATATTTCTCGCTTTGGCATCCCCAAGCCCATGCAAATAGTCTCTGATTTGGATGGCAACCGGTCTATCATTCTGCCATACCCATCCATTGGATCCGGGAAGCTCATTCATGTAATAAAAGAATAGGCAGAGTATCAAGCCACCATACTTGAAGGAGTTCTTCTTATCCTTCTTAATCTTTTGCAGATTTTCCAAAAGTTGGCTTAGAAGAAGTTCACACAAATAATAGTCAGCATTTTCTTTTAACATTTGATAGGCTGTGTAAACTGTAGTTCCTGGTACTGAATTTTCCCTACTGGAGTGATAAATCTTGTAACCAATTATCATGGATGCAAATTTGACATCTGGTTCAGTGATGTCTTCAATTGTCATAGCTCTCTTGTCAAATTTTGATCCGGTTGCATCACTTACTATTTGATTCTTGACAGATTTGAGAATAGGAATTCTATTAGATGAGTGTAGACCGGTTACTGCCCTAATTGCATTTTTGGAGATCTTAAATGGTTTATTCAACCATAAGAAATTGTCATGCACTCTACTCAACACATACCGAACCCATTCATCTTCTTCAAAATAGCGGAAATGAATGCACTATGCAAAATGCTTATCCCGGATGGCTTTATACTGAGGTTTAATCTCAAAAGAATTATCTATCAACTGTTTGTGATAGATATCCACCAACTTTGATTCCCCAAATTCTTCAATATTCGCATGTATGTAAACCCTAATGTCTTCTGTATGCAACACACCATGTGGAACACTGGAAAATGCTCCTAGGGGATCTACTTCCAAAGATTTGTATGGATGTTTCTTGAATTTGGGGTGAGGCCTATCAGAGATTTTTACAATATTTGGAGTACCCATCATTCAAGGATTTATAGAGAGATATTTGATAAAGGAGAATACCTTTTGCACCTTTCAGTTTCATGGAGTTAGCTGGATCGATTTCTAGATGAATTGACTTCTACAAATGATCTTTGATGAGCTTGAGGATTTTGTTGCAGAGCTTCACTTTTTGTTTCTTCTTGAATGCAGAATGAACAAATGCTTAATGAGGAAACCCTTATATTGCTCCGCAAACCCTAATGTCAAGTTGCAATAAATGCTCGACCTAAGTCATTCCAGTTTGCCTTATTCAGATGACTTGAAGAACCAGATCAATCATGATCTTAAACATCTTGCGGATCTTCCAAATCTTACCTGTAGTTTATTTAGATGTTTTTATTAAGAACCCTTTGATCTGCAACTCGTCTTGTGCTAGTTCTGGCACCAATTGACTGGCTGGGGGAACAAGGTTTTCTTTGTGTCTCCCCCTGAGCTAGAGCTCACTTTTTAATTTCTGGAAGGAATATCAGCACCAAAGTCTGGTGCGGATCCATCCTCTACATTCTCTGTACTTTTCTTCACCTAAATCTTGTTCATCTCACTTTGAACTTCATCCGCATTCACCTTTTGTTTTCCCTTATCTTGATTCTGATTATGATATACCGGACCTCTTTTGTCCTAATTCTTACTTCTACAGAATTTTTCAATATGACCGGATCTATTGCAAATTTGGCAAACAACATTTCTTTGCATATTTGATTGATATCCTCTTGATCTACATTGATTAGCCATATGACCTATTCTATTGCATGCAAAGCATCTACCATTGAATGATTTGTTCATTTGCATATTTCTGCATTCATGATATTTGTGACCATACCTTTTGCAGTTAAAACACTATCCAGAGAAGGATGAATTAGTTTGATTCATTCTCTTTCTGCACTAATTAGCTTTATGACCAAATTTATTGCAGTTGTGGCAATATCCACTGAAGGATGGATATCGTTGAGCATTAGGCTGCCTTATTGGAGGTCTTCTAGGCCTGTTCCTTAGATTTTCTGATCCAAAATTCTTCTGACCGGATCTGAAGCTTTCTCCTTTCTCATATCCCAAACCACACTTGTCATCTACCCTCTTTTGACTTCCAAGAAGAACTTCAAGTTGAGCAGAACTTATCTTGAATTTCTCTTTATATTCATTTGTTGTTTGAAGATCCCTTTTGAGAGAGACAATTTGATCCTCAAGTTTTTCTTCATTATCTTTAGCATCTTCAAGATTAGATTCAAGATGTCTGATAATTCTATCCATCTTGTGGCAATCTTCTGATTTCTCCTTGAGAGATTGTCTTAGATTATCTTCAGTTTTTCTTTTCTCTTCAACTTCTTGGGTAAACTTCATAACTCCTGATTCCATTTCATGTCTTACCATAATGATTTCTTTTGATAACTTTTCACATAACTTGATTTTCTCCTTCAGCTCTTCATTTGCATCATTTGCTTCACCTTGACTTGCCAATTGCTGGAGTAGCTCCTTTCTCTTTTTCATAGAGAGACTTAATTTGTCTTTTAGTTCTCTCATGAAATCATCAGCCTGTTTGAGTCTTTCCTTTAACTCATTGACTTCAGAGTTTGACTATTCAAGATCATCAAGGGCAATCTTGAGTTGCTTCCTTAAACCATATGCATCCATTTGAATTCCCAGATCTTCCTCAAGCTATTAGACTCTGTTAGGAGGAACTTGGCTCTGATACCAATTGTTGATAACTGAGAGGGGGGTTGAATCAGTTAGCTTAATTATTTCATCTTTCTAAGCTTTCTTAATAATTAGTGCAACATCAATTCAAACAAGCAAACATAATCATGAAATGGAAATACACATGACACAATATTTTTGACGTGGAAACCCTGTTAAGGGAGAAAACCATGGGGTGATTAACCCAAGATTGTATTCTCTATTAGAAGAATAGGATTACAAAATGGCACTTGCCAATTAGGGCTCACTGCCCGAGCACACTGCTCACAAGAGGCACACTGCCTACAAGAGACACACTGTCTACAATTTATAAAGATTGTGATACAATACTTGAACTAATAAGGAGCATCAACATATGCTGGAGTTTAGCTCCAGTTAGGCTCTGTATACTAATCTGCTGCACTTCATCTTTCCTCTTCTTTAGTGCTACTCTCCTTTTACATATTGGACCTTCCTTTCTGCTTTTATTCGGCTCTACTACTTTTATTCGCACATCACCAAAAACCACGACACCTCTTACAACTAAATACATCTTGTATATATATGCACACAAGTGATTTCATCACCTTTCTAGTCGGCACCCAGAATAGTCAATATTATCCACAAACTCTGATCTGTCAGCTGAATCCTTGCTTACCATGATGCGGATCAAGGATATACTTGTAGAAGTCATCAATCATGTTGGCCAATCATAACTTATGCCTTAAGAATCTTTACCATCATCAGTAACACATCCGGAATAAAGTATGATGTTCTGCCAGTCAGTTCTTCCTCTGTCCACACTGCCAATCAGGAACCTGATACTCAAGTATTCATATCTTTTTCCTCATCTATCACCGGAGGTTGAATCCTTGGAATCTATTACTCAAGGTAGTCCTCTTGACTTTCCCAATTCTGCACTTCACCAAGATACTTCCTCTGAGAGATCCGGACCTGTCTGTCGGACCTCGCCACATGCTCTGTTCTTGTTTACCGGACCACAACATTCTTCACTCTAACTTCCGGTATAGACATACCATGTCATGTGGATGTGTGGGATGAACTTTGTTGCCATCAACGACAACAATCATGAATCCATATAGTGTCTCTTGCCAACAGGTGGTCCACAAATTTTGAGCCAATTCCTATGAGATAGAATTTCCTCCTGGAGTGGCTATCTCTCCAATTTTCAATGTTTTTGACCTATATCTTTTTAAAGGATCTGTGCTTGCAGGTGAGGATGCAAATATATCAAGAGTTCCAAATGAAGATTGGGTCAAGGATTTACCACCAAGTCAACCATTGAATCTTGAATGTATCTTGGACACAAAGGAAGCTAAAAGAACAAGGCATAAGGTGTACAATGAGTACCTAGTGAAGTGGCAAGGCCTTCCAATGGAGAATGCCACCTGGATGACAGAGGAAGACATTAAGAAGCATGGTACAACAGTTCAAGATCTGATCTCAAGTGGAGCTTGAGATTTTGTTCTCCCCGAGTGTATGGTGTAGGGGCACCTAAGTGTTTTTTGTAAATATGGTCAAATGGGAGTCTTTTATAATGGAGTCACTTTTTGATGTAATAAGGTCTATTTAGACCCTGTTGTCATGTTTTAAGTTGTTTTTAGTATGGGGTCAGTTTTATAATAGTTATCAAGTTTGTAAAGATTGCAAAAAATGTAAAACAAAAGGGGAATATGAAGAGTCATCAATGGATAGGAAGGATTGGAATAGGTAGAAAATTAAAAGTCAGTTTGAAATGGTGAAAAATAGTTGAAACATGCTTGGTGAAGTTGATGAAGGAGTTGGAAGTGGATTTTTGGTGAAAAAAATATCAAACTCTTTTATTTTCTACTTTTTCCCTGTGTTTACTCATTGTTCCAGCTTCTTGTACGGCCCAGTACAGTACTTTCATAAACTAAACTTAATTGCATGTGATGAAATAGAGAGTCTTCTTCCATTTGCAGTCAATTTTATTCATTTTCATCAGATTTTAAGAAAGAGTGATTTTTGTTGCAGACTGCCAGAAAACCCTAGTTATGAGGGTTTAATTAAAGAAATGAGTTTTTTTGAATTATTCCACAACTCTAGTTGATAAAATTGGTATATTTAGACCCTAGGTGATGTGAGGAATGCCTTGAAGCAAAATTTTGCAATCTGGGTTTTGATTATTACATAGTTTCTTTGGAAAACAAGGCTAATTTGACCTATTTGCAGCGTAACAGTGAATTTTAGAGGGATTTGTTTCAAAGTAACTATATCCACAAATTATATATGTTGAAGAGAGCCATAGAGGGTATCCTAAATGATGTTTAAAACTTGGGTTTGAGGTCTGAGTGGAAAGTTATGTTGAAAAAGACATGTTTGTTGTCCTACAAGGCTAGGCGTAGTTTGGGAAGAAAGTCACTTTGTTTATTGCGTTAAGGCTCTTAAATTGCAAAGGTTTTTGATTTGAGATTAATTTGATACTAATCTCCACCTACTCTGCATCAGTTAGATTGTCAGAAAACCCTGTAAAATCAAAAAAAATTCAAAAAATCCCCAAACCTAGAAGCGCGTTACTGTGTTGCATATGCACTGAACTGTCAACCAAAAGCGTTGAACTATGCACCCAAAGCATGTAACTGTGTACCAAAAGCATGGAACTGTGCATCAAAAGCATGGAACTGTCGCCTGAAGGTGCATCAAATTAGGCCAAAAGTGCTTTTCTATTTTGTGTGCACTTTTCTGTATTGTACTTCAAAAAATCAATTTTCTAAAGAAAAGTAAAGGTTAGTGGTCCCCACCGGGTGTGCCAGAATGTGTATAGGTAAAATCAAGCTTAGGATAAATTAAAACAATGACAATAAACTCAATCCTATAACATCAAAAGATCAATCTAAGAGATAACCAAATCAATGAATAATGCAATTAATAATCGAAAGCTATCACCTAGATTGTATTGTTCTCTTGGTTAGATGTGGATTGCTCAATATGTCACGTACCCATGGTTGCAACAAGCAGATGTAAATAAGTGCTCAAAGATTCAATGTGCTCAACGATATGATGTATGCTCAATGTGCTATATGGATGCCTGGGAATAAATGATCGAAGAGTGCTCAAAAGATGAATGATCGAAGAGTGATTTTTTTATGAGATGAAGAGGGGTATATATAGGTTTCAATAAAGATCAATCAATGGTGGAGATAAATTAATGAGATCGATGGATTGGATAAGTCAAGAGCTCATGATGAATGTGCACACGGCCTGTGTCATGAAGAAAAAGCTATTTTATTGAATTAATTGCTTTTTGAGATTAAAATAGGATTTGATTTCATAAATAAGAATGCTTTTTCCAATTTATGAGTTGATGATACAAATAATAATGATTAAAGCCAATTAACTCAACTTTAGATTTGCTTTTTGAAGTTCTAAAAATAAGACTGATTGTGCACATAGAAGAAAATGATATTTTTAGAGGATTCTGGAAGATAATTGAGAATTAAATAAATAAATTTATTTAATTGATTGTGCATGGAAGAATAGATCAGATTAAATATAGAGAATAAATTAAACAAATAAATTGATATAATTTATTTTGCATGATAGAGGGATATAAATAAAATATTTAATTTTATCTATTTTTAGAAGATAATAGCAACTTAAATAAATTTGAATAATTTATTTAATTTTAGAGGAATAATTGAATAATTAAATTATTAAAATTATTTAATTGTGGATAAGAGGAAATAAATGATGAATTAATTAAATAATTAATCTAATGTGGATTTAAGAATTGGAATAAGATAATGATTTAATTAAATAATTAAAATTATTTAATTTTGGAAGAATATAGAGGAATTTAATGAAATTAATTAAATATAGAGGATTTATTCAATTAATATTGGAATTTAGGGACATTAGATGAAATTGATGATTTTGATGAAATTAATTAAATAATTAGATTATTCAATTAATGTTGATGCAAGTGATTTGTGAAGGGTCATTTTTAGGTGTCTACATCCTCCATCATGGCTTCCACAGCTCAAAGTTAGTGCACACAAATCTCTCCATCTCTATCCTTGATGTGCTTGTCATTTTCTCCTATAATAAGATCTCCTTCTGTGCAAGCTCCCACTCAATCCAAGATTAGTACAAAGAACCTTGTCTCTAATATCTAGAATCTGAGGTGATTGGGCTATGATACTAAATGAAAGGAAGCAAAGGTGCAAAATATGCTTCCTACATTAAACTTTGAGGGGATGCATATGCAAAAATAATTAATCTTATAGTAATAGAAAAGAATACACAAAAGATTTTATCATAACAAGATGATTTGTGCGGGGAAAACCCTTTTGAGAGAAAATCCCATACTCTAAAGTATGAACCAATTGTATTATCAACAACAAATGTTATAATACAATATCCATGGACATGCCCTATAGGACTATCATCAACATGTAAAATTGGAGCAATTATGGTAGCATAACAATACCTACAAATCAATATATAACCTATACATAAATCCAACCCAAGAACCCAATATATAAGATATTCAATACATGAAACCATAAGTGATAAACCACAAAATGTGGGCCAATACCATGACCCAAATATTGGGCCCAAATTTCAACGCACCCTCCATGATGAGTCAACATGCTAAAAATAGTAGATGATCTTACATTGTCATAATGCTCAATACTCCATCATGATCCACTCACCAAAATGGGCACTCCATTTTGGCTCCATAATCTCCCTAAAAAATGCTCTATGATGCATTATAACATGCATCGTATAGTTGGTTAAGATTCCTAGTCAACAATGTAACTATTGGAAGTGTTGTCATTGATGTCAAAGGTGCATATTGTCATTGATGTCAAAAGGAAGTTGATGTCAAAGGGAAATAAAGATCAGAGAAGAAGAAAAGCTTCTAAGGTAGAGAAGAAGAAAAGTCTCTAAGGCATGAGTTATGCCTTTAGTTGGCGAATTGCTCAGTTCACGAACTCACAAGTTTGTTGACAACCAATTTTCTTGACATCCAGTTAGCCGATGAAAAGATGACAAAGAAAATTCTAAGGCATAAATGATTTCTACCTTTGGTTGGTGAATTGTTTAGTTCATGAACTCTTAAGTTTACCGATGACAGGTTTCTCTGACAACAAGTTTGTTGACGAGAAAGTTGGGTGATGAAGGCATGAAGAAGAAAGTTTGAAGTACAAAGTAAAGTTCAGTTCGCAAGTTTACTGAAAGTAAAGTTAAGTCAACAAAATACCAAGTTCGCGAACTTAACAAAAGAAAAGTTGGTTGGTTCGCAGGTTTTCAAGTTTGCCGATTCACTGACTAGCTAACAAAGGCTTGTGAGGTCAAGTTCATGGAAGTCGTCTTTAGCCGATAAAGGTGTGTGAGTCCAAGGTTTGGAGAAAGTAGTTTTTTTCGACAAAGGTCAAGTTCATGAAAATGATAATTTGCTAATAGAGAATGGAAAGGTGTTTTAGTTTGCATAAATCAACTTTTGCCAATAAAGGCCTTTATGCCCAAGGTTCGTGGAAATGGATTTTCGCTGATAAAGGTGTTTAAGTGATGGTTCGTGAAAAGCAAGTTTTGCTGATAAAGGCCATTGTGCCCAAGGTTTGAGGAAAAGGTTTTGACTGTTAAAGGTTGTTTGAAAGGTGGTTTGTGGCTCACCTATTTTGCTGATAAAGGTACTGAAGGTTAAATCTGTGGAGATAACGATATGAAGACTTAATATATTTAAATTAAAGATTTAAATATAGGTTTGAAGCTGTCTTGGTAACATTGATCAGAAGTTTAAAGGTTGGCGTCATTTCAGTAACCTGCAGGAATCTTAGTTTTTGGTCCACACCTATAATATTGGGTCGACCTAAGTTTGTGTGATTTGGACCCAGTTTTAAAGCATGGATTCTCAGGATGGGCCGCTCCTATGCACACATTGGAATTAAAATAAAAGGATTGACCTTGAAGAATGTTTTATGTTTTCTAGTGCAGCCAACAATGAAGATTTATTTTCTACTAGTCAATATAAAAGAAAGATCATTGTTTGTGCATTTAAATGTATCTATGTGGAAATGAGCATCAGTGTGTGTGATATGCGGAATATATGTGAATAGACATGTACAGATCTGAGAGTGTGAAGTGTGAGAAGGGCATGAACTGAAGATGATCCTGAGTTTACATAGTATGTGGTTAATGTTTTTAAAATTTATATGTTTGTTGAGTTGGTGCTCAGAAGTCAAAGTTGTTTCTTCAGTGCTGGGTTGGTGCTCAGAAGATGAAGTTGTTTCTGCATTGTTGATTTGGTTCTTAGAAGATGAAGTTGTTGCTTCATTGTTGAGTTGGTGCTTAGAGGACGAAGTTGTTGCTTCATTGCTGAGTTGGTGCTTAGAGGATGAAGTTGGAGCTTGATTGTTGGGTTGGTGCTCAATTTGGTAAGGAGATTGAAATCTCTTGTAGGTTGGTGCCTACAGATCTGCAAAAAGCATTTTTGTCCTTCTCAAGTTGAAACTCCTATGGGTTGGTGCCTAAAAAATATTGTAATTGATTGACTCATTTTGTGAGGCTAGATTTGGGCAGTAGACCCAAGTAGCTCTTCTCACCATGGTTTTTCCATTCTTGGGTTTCCATGTAAATTTTGGTGTTATGGTTTCTTGTGTGGATGTGTGAATTTGTTTATGTTTGCATAGTTCCTTACATAATCTAATTGATGCAGTATAATTGAATTAAAAAGTGGCATATATTGATTCACCACCCTCTCAAGATATCTGTGTGTTCTAACAATTGGTATCAAAGCTAAGTTCCTTGGTGCAACCTAACAGCTAAAGGTAGATCTTGGATAAGAACACATGGTTGGACAGGAAGGATCCTCTTCTAATAGAGTACCTCTATTTGATGGATCTAACTACACCTTATGGATTATAAGGATGGAAGCCTATCATACCTCTCTAGGGTATGATGTTTGGAGATATGTGATTGATGTCTATACTGCTCTTGCAAATCTTATCACAGATTCGACTGATAAGAAGGCTTGCGAGAACAATGCTAAAGCTAAGAATGCTATCTTAAGTGGTCTACCTAACACAGAGTTTTTCAAAGTAATGCATTGCAAGACGGACAAGGACATATGGGATAAACTCAAAAATCTCTATGAAGGAGATGATAAGGTAAAGCAAGACAAATTGCAGACCTTCAAGGGTAAATTTAAAAATATGAAGATGAAAGAAGAGAACATAGCTAACTATATACTCTGAATAGATGAAGATGTGAATGCGATCAGAGGTCTTGGTGAAGAGGTAGAGGATTTAGTGGTTCTTAAGAAAGTACTGAGATCACTTCCTCAAAGGTATGATTCAAAAGTTTCTACTATTGAAGAAGCCAAAGATTTGAATAAACTATTTGGTTCCCTCACTGCCTATGAACTATTTGGTTCCCTCACTACCTATGAGATGAGAAATGTAAGAAAAGACACATCTAAAAGGGAAGATATATTCAAAGAAATAAAGAAGGAAGAAGCATACAATCCAAGCAGTGGATCTAAGGAAGAAGAGGCAAACTTTGTAAGAAAGTTAAAGAAGGGTTCAGGTAAGTACAAAGGTAAGATGCCTTTCAAGTTTTTCAACTATGGTGAAATTGGGCATTATGCATCTAAATGTCCTCTTAGAAAGAATGAAGATAGAAACAAGGGTTTCAAAAGATTTAACTTCAACAAGAACAAGAAATGCCTTTACTCTAAGGATGACTACAAGTCAGCAGAAGAAGTAGAAAATTGCCCATCAAAAGATGAAAGAGAAGAAGCCCTATTCATGGCTATGGAAGTCTTGAACAACTCAGTCAGTGCTACTTGTTGAGTCCCAAAATAACTACAACCCTAAACCCTAAAACATTCCCAAATCACCTAGACCAGGGATGGTCGTTCTAGATGAATGGAAGAGGTTTATCAACAAGTTCAAGGTGATTTTGGGCAACCTATAGGAATGGGTTAACTCCTCTACACTTCCGGCTCAACTTAAACCTAGAAGGGATATTCTGAGGGGTATACCTGACAGGTATTAGGTTCAAACCAGATGAACAACTAAAAATAGCAGGACAACCAAACCCAAACTATATTCTAGGCCCCAAAGACTATCACTAGACCTAAAACAACTGGTTGTCATTAGTAACACCTATATAGATGATAAAAGGGCACTCCCATTGACAATGGAAGGTGCAAATATGCTTGTTTGCAAGATATACAAATTAATTACTTTCTTCACACATGATAAGTTTGTTCTAATTTTTAAGAGTGTGGGTGATCATGGAAACCTTCAGACTGATGCCTAATATATATTGGGTTATGGAGTCCACAGTCCAACAGAAGGAAGAAAATAACAAGAGAAATGAAACATGCACTTTCTAGATATTCAAATGCAAGAAGAACAACAATCAATGGAAAATATGCTTAGTAATCCTTCATCAATATAAAATCAATCATCTATAACCATAAAAGAGATCATCACATATCATTTAATGGTTTAATAATTTGTTCATTCATCTGATTAATGGTTATAGTCATATGACAAAGTGTGACAAGAGGAAACCCTAAAAGAAACTCAAGATTTCCTTGAAAGATTACATAAGAAGAAGGAGAAGTTCATACACTGATAATTGTAATCAATATGATAAACCTTTCATAAGTTGTGTCTTCACTATTGGAGAACTAGAACTTTACTACTATTTGAAACCCTAGAGAGCTCTACACTTAACTACCTGAAAATACCCAAAAGACCAACAACTTTTACATCTTACATTCATGCATATTTAGCATTTGATTCTAATTGACCTAATTAGGTTACAACAAATTTCCCGAAGGGCCACATCATAAAATATCTCACCCAAAAGGGGCATTTATTTGCCAGAAATAACTACAAAAATATCTAGGGTCTGGAAGTAGATGGAAGATATTTTCTTCCTTAATTCACACAACCGGTTTGTTGATCTGTAATCATAAATGCAACAAATATCTGAGACAGTAAGGGTAGTTGAAAGGCATAGCACCTCCATTTATGGCATATAAGACACATCCCTTCAAACTCACCAAGCAAAGCCTTTACAACACTTTAAATCTTGAACCCCTGAGTCTATGTGTCTTCATCGGCTCTAAATCCTTTGAAAAATCAGCCCCTGCAATGCTGCATGGCCGAATTTGTGCATCTTCCTACCTTCGAGATGTCTAAAAGTCCCTTTTGAATTTTAGTTGTAGATAAGTCTGCCTTAAGATCAACGGCCACCAAAATTCCCTTTTGATTTCGCATTGAAGAAGAGCACCAAATATTCTGGTTACGTGGCAGTTTAGTCGCATAGTAGGAAGTGGGCCATCTTCATTTGGCTCCATGGGAGTGTGCTAAGCCCTCCATGTGTCTCTCCTTTCATAAATATTTTTCATTCCTAGGGGACAAGCCACGTGTCATCATTTCCCAGTCACGCAATAGGGTTGGGGCCATCTCTTTTTTTTCTCTACATGAGTGCACTAAAGCCTCCCTGTGGATCCTCTTTACTTAGGCTTTATTTCTCCTTCGAAAACCAGCCATGCGTTACAATCTTGTGGCAGCACAGAGGATCTTTCCCTCTGCCAAGATTCTTCTATGGGCTTGTGCTACTATCAGATCTTGCAATACCTACAACTCACTTCTTCACTCGACACCTGGCAACACTTGCTTCGTTGATTTAGAATCCTCGATCTTATGGTTGTAAGCCCAAGCTTCCTCAACATCTGTCATCTTTTCACAGCCACGCGGTAGGAATATGATGTCACCTTAGATGCTGTGCAGGCTTGCGATAGTTCACCATGTGGCAACTCCGGACCCTGCAAAGTCTTTAGACTTAGACAATATGATGCGACGGGCTATAGATGGTAACATTAGGTAAAAGGGGTTAGTCAGTCATGACTTAAAAGACTCAAGGTTATAACTTAAATAACTGATGACCTAGGATAGATAGTCAACGACATAAAGTAAAGTATGACCATGGGAATTAGGATTTTAAGGGGAACTAGGGAAAAACACTTGTGACACTTAGGACTTTGCCAATTTCTTTGGATTTTTCACCTTGCATTTCAAATGGCAAAGACATGAAAACCTATAAAATATGTCTCTGATCGGTTATATGTTATAGGTTCAAGTGGGAATATGAACGAGACATGAGGAGAAAAATAGGGCATTTTGGGGACTGATTTTTCAGTTGTCAATAGTGGCTCTGGTTGTTGACGTGTGCCAAGTAGTGGCACAATGAGAATCTAGAATCTCTGGGGCAAACCAAAAAACAAATAAGGGAAACAATGTATTTACATGAAGGTCATATATACAAAACATATAGTCATAAGCATGGGGGTGCAATAGGAAAGTTGACTATAATCAAAATTTGCAAGCACTTGCAGGTCAAACCTGTACAAGATGACCAAAACTATTTGCCTTTGTCAAAGACAAGATGAATGAAGGAACTGATCTCCCTCAAACCAAATTTGCATTTTTTACCCAGTTGTAACAACTGAAGGCTGTGATCTACATTCACCAACTTGAAACAAATGTTTATGAAGCCAAGGCCAACTCTACCAATGAAATCACTATTGCGGGGCAACCATGAGAAATAGGTGCTTGACCTATTCATATCCATATCATGCTTGTTCCTAGCAACAACAGGTGAAAATATAGAACCAAGTTAGCATCAAAAGAAACAAATGGAAAGAAGCATCCATCATCAACTACAACTTCATACCTCCTGACCTCTTCATGCAAATTGAGGGAAAAGGAGAATGCCTCCAATTCACATGGCAAAGAGAATTGTACTTGAATGCACTGTTGATCCACAAGAGAAAACATTTCATCATGTAGAGCAAACTGGAAAGGCTCCAGCTTAGAAATATCTTCAAGTTGGGTTGAAACATGTTGGAACTCTAGCATAAACATGTCTCATTGTTCATTCACATCAATGTCCCATATAAAGGACTCAACCTCAACTATAGCACCAACACATTCAAGAGTTGAAAAACATTCCATATCAAAGTGGAAAGACTCATATTCATTTGTAGCTCCATCAAGCTCTTGAACACAACTCTCATATGTGTTGCTACAAACTTCAATTTCTAAATCATAAACATGATTCAGGCTGCAATTCAAAATCTCAGCACACACATCAACACCATGAGACACCTCAAGTGAAGAACCAAGTTCCTCAAATTGTCTCTCTATTTCAAAAGCACTTTGGCAATCTAATGTGTCATATATGCTACTACAAACTAACTGATGACACATTTCTTCCTCCACATTCATTCTTATCATATTTCCTTGTGGCTAAGATGAAGCACATTCTGCATGAGGAAGACAACATACCTTGCATCAAAGAAACAGGTTCTCATATAGGTCCATATGATCACCATCCTCAAAATCTAGGGCAAGCTCTTCAAACTGAAATTCCATGGCTACACCAACAACTATCTTTGATTGGGTATCCTCAAGTGCAGCCACCTCTATGTCATCTTGTGCATAGTCTTCATAATCAACTTTACAAGTTGATTCAACTTGCTACTTACTTATGCACACAACACCCTCATTGTTTACTGAACCCCATACCTTAGCACTAGGCTAGAAGTCACCACTGGTTTCATCATTCTCACTTTCACTTGATGAGCTATCCAACTGAAGGTAGGTGCATATACTGTCCTCATCATCTACATCATTGTCATATGATGCACCACCTTCGACTTCTACCCTTCTAACTACACAAGCATCATTATCGGATACTATATTCATTTGATTGTTTATATCCACACCGCTGTTGTTTAGATCAACGTGTTTATTACCAGCAACACATGCACTTGTGGATAACAAACCTTTTATGTAGTCATCTCTCATTTTCTCCATGGAGTCTAAAGACAAACATGTTGGGAATTAAGGTGTCTCAACCTTTGCAAATTCCTAGCATTGTTCATCTATTTGTATATTTATTTATTGCCTAATGTTGTAATTACTTGCGCATTCAGTTTGGTCACTTAGTTGAGGTGGCACGGTGACATGTCATCTTACTTGGAATGTGACTTGAATGGACAAGCCAAACCTACATGGATTTGAGTGTCCCATTTGAGGTGGTACTATTATTCCATGTGTTGGCATCTTTTGGTATGTGGAAGAGGATATTCCATATGACAAAATCTATGATGTGTAAGAGCCAAGTTTGGAGATTCCTATGACAAGTGATGACAAGTGTCGGTGAGGATCTTTGCATGAGGGAAAGGCATCTTTGGGTGTCCAAGTTGGGCTATGACATGTTGTAAGAAGAATATGCTATATTTAGCATTATATGACGGATTCTCTTACAACATTAAAGGTTGTTATCTTGGGAAAATCTATGACAATTGTAAGATGTGTAAGAGCATATGTCATAGTCTATTTTTAGCATGGAGCGCTCCAATCTTGGAAAGTCAAATCTACCATGTATGACAGATGTAAGGGATGTATTTGCAGTAAGGACAAGTGTCCTTTGATGTAGGATAATGGCCATGTGGCCAAGGTGGACGCCTATCCTAAGGTGATTCCAATATTTGCCTTGTAATCTCTATATATTACATAGTTTGGAGTTGTAGTCATATAGTGTTTTTTACAGGTACTCTTATGCTGCCAGAATAACTCCAGATTTGACATTTGAAGACTCTTGGAAGAACTTGCATTGCAAGTGTATTGTAAACTGTAACTGTTTCAGATAATACATTGTGCAGGTTTTAGAGTGTGGGGTTTTTCACCTGAAAAGGTTTTCCCCATGATACATCTTGTGTCTACTTCTCTCTATCTACATTCTTGTATTGTGTTTGCTGTTGTAATATCTCTGATATAAGTTTCATAATGCTGCAATTGTAAGGGTTAAAATGAATTTGCATACCTCTCCTCTCATTAGATCAGTTTAGGAAGTGATTTCCACACACCTAGCTTCCTTTTAGTTGGTATAAGAGCCAAGCCAGTTTTGGTCCTAGCTGCTGGGTAGGGGTTTTTTGTACTAATCTTAGATTGAGTGGGAGTATATGTAGAGTATTCTGTAATCTTGTTGCAGGAAGGAGATGGTAGGCACATCCAAAAGAATAGAGGTGGAAAATTTTAATGGCAGCAATTTCGAGTTGTGGAAACTCAAAATGGAAGACATGCTTATTGATAGAGACCTATGAGAAGCAATTTCAGGTGTAAAACCAACGGCAATGTCACAAGATGATTGGAATCTCAAAGATCGTAAAACCAAGGGTCTTGTGAGACTCTATTTGGCTAATTCCGTCTTGTTAAATGTTCATGAAGAGAAAACTCTGAATGACCTGTGGAAGAAACTTGGTGATGTTTATCAAGCTAAATCCCTAGTAAACAAGTTATTCCTATGGAAGAAGCTATATTCTCTGAGGCTGGAAGATGGAGGATTTGTTGCTGATCACATGAATGCCTTTAATATGTTAGTTGCACAATTGACATCCGTTGGTGTGAAGTTGGAGGAGGAGGATCAGTGTATGACCTTGCTTTGTTCTTTACCAGATTCATGGGATCATCTTGTTATGGCCATCAGGAGTACCACATCCACTTTCAAAATGGATGAAGTGGTGCCTTTGTTGTTATCTAAAGAGATGCGGAGAAAGTCATCCGAGTCCGCCAAACAAGCTCTTGTGGTTCATGGAAGACCCAAGGAGAAAGGGAAAAAGAAAGACAAGAAAGATGAGAAGGGTAGATCCAAATCCTGTGGGAGATCCAAATCTCTTGGAAAGTCCAAGGCACTGTGTTGGAACTATGGGAAAACTGGGCATTTCTGAAAGGAATGCAAAGAGGAGAAAAAGAAGAAGAAGAAGAATGCCCCAGATTCAGATTCTGACAAGTCACAAGATGATGGTGATGCCTTCATTACAGCCTTGGCCACCCATGCATCTGATGATGTGTGGCTAATTGATTTTGGTGCCTCTTTCCACATGACCTCGCACTGAGACTAGATTACAAAATATGAAGAGTTCGATGGTGGAAGAGTGTACCTGGGTGACGATTCTCATCTGAAAATAGTTGTCGTGGAAGAGTCACAATCTGATTCTCTGAAGGATGAGTGAAGGGGATCTCTGGGGTTATGCACATCCCAGGCTTGGCACGGAACCTACTTTCTGTAAGAAAAATGAATGATGCAATTGTGTAGGCTGTCTTCTCGAAAGAAGGATGCAAGATGACTAGAGGAGTTATGGTGCTTACAAAGGGTACTCGGAGAGGTACTTTGTTTCAGCTGGAGGCATGCATTTCACAATGCATTAATTCTTCTAACTCGAAGAAAGGATCTACAGTCACTTCATCCCCACCATTGGAACCAGCAACTAAAAGATTTGTTGTATTAATTTCTGATGGTAGTGCATTTTGGGCACCTAAGAGTGCTCATGCTTTGGAAGTTAAGCTTCTTGCTGCAAATACAATGTTATGGCATAAGAGACTTGGCCACATTGGTGAGAAGGGTCTTAGAACCCTGAAAAATAAAAATATGATCGAAGGGTTAGATGATTGTAATCTCAATTTCAACTTTTGTGAACATTGTATATATGGAAAGCAAAACTATGTTTAGTTTTACTCTAGTTCTCATAAGTCTTCTGGTGTATTAGATCTTATTCATTCTGATGTGTTTGGTCTAGTTAATGTTCCTTCGATCTCTAAATCTGTATATTTTGTATCTTTCATATATGATTATAGTAGAAGGACACGGATTTATTTTCTCATAAGCAAATCTGAAGTCTTTAGTTAGTTCAAAGATTTTAAAGCTTTTTTTGAGAATCAGACTAGTAAAAAGATTAAGTGTTTGAGAACTGACAACGGTGGTGAGTTCTATTCCACAAAATTCAATAAGTTCTACAAAGAACATGAGATTGAAAGACATAAGACAACTCCATACACCCCACAACAAAATGGAGCTGCAGAGAGGATGAACATGACATTGATGGAGAAGGCTAGGAGTATGCTTAGTGGAACTGGCCTCAAACAAAACTTTTGGGCTGAAGTTGTTGCCACTGCTTGCTACCTGGTAAACAAGTCTCCTACATCAGCTCTTGTTGGTAAGACACCCATGGAGGTGTGGTCTAGTAAGAAGCCTTCAATAAGAAATCTTCATGTGTTTGGTTGTGAGGCATATGCTCATGTGCCTAGGGAGAAGAGGTCAAAATTGGAGAACAAGGCTCTTAAGTGTATCTTCATTGGCTATGGTGTCAGTGTGAAAGGATACAAGCTTTGGGATCCTATGGCTGAAAAAGTGTTGTATAGCAGAAGTGTTATTTTCAGAGAGCTAACACCTTCTTCAACTATTCTATAGCCAGAAGAGAAAGAAAAGAAAGAGGATGTGGTTCAGTTTCCTTCTACCCCTGAGAAGACTAAACTGAAAGACCCTATTGGACTTGATGATGAGGAGAACTCTTACAGCTCTAAAAGTTTAGAAGATGAAGTAGAACCTCCACCTCAGCCTTCGAGGAGGTCCACATGAAACAGGAAGCAACTAGAGAGGTTTGGTTATACATTGCTTGATTCTAGTTGTGCTTTTTCTTTGCTTACTAATGTTGATGACCCTAGAACTGTGCCAGAGGCTATGGGCATGAAAGATACAGGTTCTTGGAAGGAGGCCATGGAAGATGAGATGGTTTCTTTGGAAAAGAATAAAACTTGGGACTAGATGCCTTTGCCTGATGGTCGAAAACCTATTGAATGCAAATGGGTTTTCAAGAAGAAATTTGGTGTAGATGGCATTGTTGAGAAGTATAAGGCCAAATTGGTTGCGAAGGGGTACTCACAAGTGGAGGGAATTGATAATGGTGAAATTTTCTCTCCCGTTGCAAAGCTAACATCCATTCGGTTCTTGTTATCTCTTGCAGCTACTTATGATTTAAAAGTGGAACAAATGGATGTGAAGACAACTTTTCTGCATGGTGACTTGGAGGAAGAGATTTAAATGCCACAGCCAGAGCATTACATAGAAAAAGGTAAAGAAAATTTGGTTTTCAAGTTAAAGAAGTTTTTGTATGGTTTGAAGCAATCTCCTAGGATGTGGTACATGAAATTTGATGCCTTTGTGTTGTCGATTAGATATATGAGATTGAAATTAGATCATTGTGTGTATTATAAGTTTGACAATGATCATATTCTCATTATTACACTATCTGTTGATGATATGTTGCTGATTGGGAATGGTAAGAATATGATTTTTGATTTGAAGTCTTAGTTGTCAGCATAGTTTGAGATGAAAAACTTAGGGGCAGCTAGGTACATTCTAGGAATGGAAATTAGAAGAGACAGAGCAAACATAAAACTTATTGTAGAACATGTTGGATAGATTCAGCATGGCAAATTGTAGACCATTGATTGTTCCTATTTCATTGGGGACAAAGTTATCTGTTAATGATTGTCCAAAGTCTCCTTCTGAGATAGAGTATATGAGTAGAGTACATGTTGGTACCTTGATGTATGCTATGGTCTATACAAGACTAGACATTGCCCAAGCAGTGGGAGTCCTTAGTCGGTTTATGGTTAATCCTGGATGGGTACATTGGGATGCAGTAAAGCAAGTGTTCAGATATTTGTGGGGTACTTCTGAGTATTCCCTATGTTATTATGGTCATCCTACATGACCTCTGCATTCTATATGTATTCATGGATTTGTGGATTCTGATTGGGCAGGTGACATTGACAGCAGGAGATCCACCAGTGCTTATGTGTTTACTATGTTCGGTGGTGCAATTAGTTGGATGAGTAAGTAACAACCTGTGGTTTCTTTGTCCAAGATAGAAGATGAGTGTATGTCAGCAACTCATGCTTGTAAGGAAGCCATTTGGCTTAAGAGGTTGTGTTCAAACATTGGTGTTGATGCAGGATAGATTACTATCTATTGTGATAGTCAGAGTGCAATTTGCTTAGCAAAGAATCCAACTTTCCATGCCAAAACAAAGCATATTGATGTACAGTTTCATTTTGTGTGAGACATGGTAGAGGATGGGAAGGTGATATTGAAGAAAGTAGACACTTTGAAGAATGTTGCAGATGCATTGACAAAACCAGTGGGCACAGAGAAGTTTAGATAGTGTTCAGAGTCTATGGGCCTCTTGGCCCCTAGCAGTTAAATTTTGTCTTTTCTTTTGGCTCTTGCAAGGTGTTTGACAAGTGGGAGAATGTTGGGAAATAAGGTGTCTCAACCTTTGCAAATTCCTAGCATTGTTCATCTATTTGTATAGTTATTTATTGCCTAATGTTGTAATTACTTGCACATTCAGTTTGGTCACTTAGTTGAGGTGGCACGGTGACATGTCATCTTACTTGGAATGTGACTTGAATGGACAAGTCAAACCTACATGGATTTGGGTGTCCCATTTTAGGTGGCACTATTATGCCATGTGTCGGCATCTTGTGGTATGTGGAAGAGGATATTCCATATGACAGAATCTATGATGCGTAAGAGCCAAGTTTGGAGATTCCTATGATAAGTGATGACAAGTGTCCGTGAGGATCTTTGCATGAGGGAAAGGCATCTTTGGGTGCCCAAGTTGGGCTATGACATGTTGTAAGAAGAATATGCTATATTTAGTATTGTATGATGGATTCTCTTACAACATTAAAGGTTGTTATCTTGGGAAAATCTATGACAACTGTAAGATGTGTAAGAGCATATGTCATAGTCTATTTTTAGCATGGAGCGCTCCAATCTTGGAAAGTCAAATCTACCATGTATGATAGATGTAAGGGATGTATTTGAAGCAAGGACAAGTGTCCTTTTATGTGGGATAATGGCCATGTGGCCAAGGTGGATGCCTATCCCAAGGTGATTCCAATATTTGCCTTGTAATCTCTATATATTACATAGTTTGGAGTTGTAGTCATATAGTGTGTTGTACAGGTACTCTTATGCTAACGGAATAACTCCAGATTCGACATTTGAAGACTCTTGGAAGAACTTGCATTGCAAGTGTATTGTAAACTATAACTATTTCAGATAATACATTGTGCAAGTTTTAGAGTGTGGGGTTTTTCACCTAAAAAGGTTTTCCCCATGATACATCTTGTGTCTACTTCTCTATGTCCACATTCTTGTATTGTGTTTGCTGCTGTAATATCTCTTATATAAGTTTCATAATACTACAATTGTAAGGGTTAAAACAAATTTGCATACCTCTCCCCTCATTAGATCAGTTTAGGAAGTGATTTTCACACACATAACTTCCTTTCAAAATATGCCTACTGCATACTCATTATTTTAAAATCTTCCCACACATAACTCAATCCAATTTCATATGCTTCAAAAAACATATCAATGCAAGAGAGAGTGTTAAGTCTGAAACCTTCAGGAACATGGGAAAGAGAAACAGCAAACCTGTGACCAAAATCCTTGCTTGATTCTCCCTATTGTCTTTTAATTTTCTCTAGCTCTATGACAAGATCAGCAGGGTCAAGACCTTTGGCAAATTCATTTTCAAATGCTGCCACAAGTTCTTTCCATGAACCAAAGGATTACCCAGGGAAACTTTGGATCCATTCTCTTGCCTTTCCATGCAAGGACCTAACAAAGAACCTCATCCACATGTCTTCATCTTCAAATTGATGTTCATCCATGAATTCTAAAAATACATCATCATGTGTGTCCCCTTCCTAAATATCATACCCATCAAACTTGGGAAATTGTTTGTAGACCTAGGTTGGCATACTCATTGTTTTGTAATCAACCCATGAAAGGTCTAACTGATCATATATACTAGATCTAAGGGAGGAATAGGGGACTGGGCCAACTAAATTTTTGGGGCAAAAGAGAATGCTTTGGATTGCACCCTAGACTCTAGCAGCCTAATTTGAATTTCAGTTTCTTCTTCTTGCTGCAATAATGACTCCAACAGTTGCTTGGTTTTGTCAATTTCATACTGTTGAACTGCTAAGTAATTTTGATTTTGCATGGGGCGCATATAGGTTTTGGCTTGCATAATAGGTAGAGCCATGATTGGAATATTTATTGCTAGGATGGTCATGGGAATCCATGCCAATGTAGTTTCTAGGGTCTAAGGCATAGGAAGACTCACATGAAGGAACATCCCTAGGGTATCCATGTTCATACCAATTGGCCATGATTAAAACATCCTATAATGTTGGGCAAAAAATTGAGGCATAGAAATTTGTTTCTTCAACATGACAAGTACAACAAACACTATAAATGGGAAAAGAAGAAACCGTGTACCTCTACTTCACCAGCTGCTACATGTTGCAATGGAGCATTCAACTCACCAAAAACAACCAAGGGGCAATAGTAACAAACTTATGTTCTTTGACAGCAGAGTCGCCACCTCTTCCAAAGAGGAATTCCTTGAAGTGTGACTGATCTTCAAAGCCAAAAACTGATTATGGGTTCAACTCACCAACAGAGTCTTCAATTGATTTCAACCTAGCAGTATCATCCCTGGCAACGGTGCTAGAAAGGTGTTGACTACAAAAATAACTACAACCCTAAATCCTAAAACATTCCTAAATCACTTGGGCTAGGGATGGTCATTCTAGATGAATGGAAGAGGTTTGTCAACAAGTTCAAGGTGATTTTGGGCAACCTATAGGAGTGGGTTAACTCCTATGCACTTCAGGATCAACTTAAACCTAGGAGGGATATTTCAAGGGGTATACCTGAATAGGTATTACGTTCAAACCAGATGAACAACTAAAAATAGCAGGACAACCAAACCCAAACTATCTTCTAGGCCCCAAAGACTATCACTAGACCTAAAACAACTAATTGTCATTAGTAACCCCTATGTAGCTGAGAAAAGGCACTCCCATTAACAATGGAAGGTGTAGATATGCTTGTTTGCAAGACATACAAATTAATTAATTTCTTCACACATGATAAGTTTGTTCTAATTTTTAAGAGTGTGGGTGATCATGGAAACCTTTAGACTGGTGCCTAATATATATTGGGTTACGGAGTCCATAGTCCAATAGAAGGAAGAAAACAACAAGAGAAATGAAACATGCACTTTCTAGATATTCATATGCAAGAAGAACAACAATCAATGGAGAATATGCTTAGTAATCCTTGGTCAATATAAATTCAATCATCCATAACCATAAAAGAGATCATCACATAGCATGTAATGTTTTAAGAATCTATTCATTCATCTGATCAATGGTTATAGTCATACCACGAAGTGTGGCAAGAGGAAACCCTAAAAGAAACTCAGGATTTTCATGAAAGATTACATAAGAAGAAGGAGAAGTTCATGCATCGATAACTGTAATCAATATGATAAACCTTTCATAACCTATATCTTCACTACTGGAGAATTAGAACTTTTCTGCTATTTGAAACCCTAGAGATCTCTACACTTAACTCCCTGAAAATACCTAAAAGACCAACAACTTTTACATCTTACATTCATGCATATATAGCATCTGATTCTAATTGACCTAATTAGGTTACAACAAATTTCCCTAAGGGCCATGTCATAAAATATCTCACCTTGAAGGGACGTTTATCTACCAAAAATAACTACAAAAATATCTAGGGTCTAGAAGCATATGGAAGATATTTTTTGCCTTAATGCACACAACCGGTTTACTGATCTACAATCATCAATACAACAAATATCTGAAAAGGTAGGGGTAGATGAAAGCCATAGCACCTACATTGATGGCATATGAGACACATCCCTTCAAACTCACCAAGCAAAGCCTTTACAAAACTTTAAATCTCGAACCCTTGAGTCTTTGTGTCTTCATCGACTCTGAATCCTTTGAAAAATTCACCCCTGCAATGCCGCCTAGCTAAGTTCATGCATCTTCCCGCCTTTAGGATGTCCAAAAGTCCCATTTGAATTTTAGCCATAGATAAGTTTGCCTTAAGATTGACGGTCACCAAAATTCCCTTTTGATTTTGCATTGAAGAAGAGCGCCAAAGATTCTGTTTATGTGGTAGTATATCACAGTCGCGCAGTAGGAAGTGGGCCATCTTCATTTGGCTCCACGGGAGTGCACTAAGCCCTCCACATGGCTCTCCTTTCATAAATATTTTTCATTCTCAGGGGAAAAGCCACATGTCATCATTTCACAGCCATGCAGTAGGGTGTGGGCCATCTCTTTTTGGCTCTACGCGAGTGCACTAAAGCCTCCCCATGGATCCCCTTTACACAGGATTTATTTCTCCTTTAAAAACCATCCATGTGTCACGATCTCATGGTAGCATAGATGATCTTTCCCTCTACCAAGATTCTTCTGCGGGCTTGCACTACCATCAGATCTTGCAGTACCTGCAGCTCACTTCTTCACCCGACACCTAGAAGCACATGCTTCATTGATTCGAAATCCTCGATCTTATAGTTGTAAGCCCAAGCTTCCTCAACATCTTTCATCTTTTCACAACCCCATGGTAGGAATATGACGTCACCTTAGATGTTGTGCGGGCTTGCGATATTTCACCATGTGGCACCTCCAGACCCTACAAAGGCTTTAGACTTAGACAATATGATGCGACGGGCTACAGACAGTAACATTAGGTACAAGGGGTTGGTCACTCATGACTTAAAAGTCTCAAGGTTATAACTTAAATAACTAGCAACCTAGGATAGACAGTCAATGACATAAAGCAAAGTATGACTGTGGGAATTAGGGTTTTAAGGGGAACTAGGGAAAAACACTTGTGAAACTTAGGACTTTGCCAATTTCTTTGGATTTTTCACCTTGCATTTCAAATGGAAAAGACATGAAAACCTATGAAATATGTCTCTGATCGGTTATATGCTATAGGCTCAAGTGGGAATATGAACGAGACATGAGGAGCAAAATAGGACATTTTGGGGACTGGTTTTTTACGTGTCAACACTACTGATGATGAAGAAGACATGACAATCATTGATGAACAAGAATGTGAAGTTGATCTTGAAGGTGAACTGATCTTTGCACTTGAAGACTTGGATTCAGTAAGGAAAGAAAATGAAGAACAAAAGGCAAGGCTCAAAGAATTAGAGGAAATGATTGTTAGCTTGAAGATTCAAATTGAAGAGGGAAAAAGGATTGTAGACATTGTGAACAGTACCTTCAAATCTAAATCAAATGAGTGTTTAAGACTTGAAGAAGAAACCATTTCACTGAGAAAGGAAGATGAAAAGGTTCATGCTCAGTTGAGTAAGAATATCAAGTTTGGAAAGAGCTTTGAAATTTTGGATGATATAATAAACATTCAGAGGCCTTTATTCATAAAGTAAGCTTTGCTCTATGATGAAGAAGTCACACAATCTTTTGCTTCTACAAAGAAGACTGACTAAAAGAAGACATTGCAAATTGAAGAAATTCCAATGAAGAAAGAGAATAAGAAAATTGAAGAAGTTGATTTCATCCCTGTCATCTCTCAAAGAAGAAAGTTCAGAAGATCAACTCCTACAAGATAGACATTCATGAACAGGTTCAATTATGCTCTCTCTAGTTATTGTTTTAGTTGCAATCAGTATGGTCACAAAGCCATTAAGTGCAGATCAAGAATGAGAAGAAGCAATTATGTAAGTGGAAATTATTTTGCCCCTTTGTTTAATTTTAATATAAAATGTCATATTTGCAACAATTTTGGGCACATAGCAAGGTGTTGTAGAAGTAGTTTGGCAAAGTCAAAATCTCATATGATTGATCTTGACAACCAAGACAAAAGGATAGAAATTCCTAAAAATCATAAGACAAATCAAGAGGTAAAGTTGGAATATGTAGCTACAAAGGATCAGATTGTGGATATTTTTACAAAACCCCTTCCTAGAGAGACATTTGAGTATTTAAGGCAGAAGTTAGGAGTGATATCTCTCTCATCAAATTAGTAAAAAGTTATGATGAAGCATATGTCTAGGGGGAGAAGCTCAAGGCATATCCTTCATCCCTATTTGGACAATGGCTACCTCTCGGGGGAGCAGGTAGAAAGGAGATAGAATAGATGATAAAAGTTTGGTATGACTTGGTGAGGAGAAGCATTACAGTCAGGGGTAGCTTGTCTTGGCAGTATTAGTTTGCAACAAGGAAAGAGGTTGGTTACCTCCCTTTTCCATTGATGTCAAAGGGGGAGAGATAGAGTAAGGGGGAGCACATGCAAAAGAAGAAAGTTGTGTTTGTGTTACCATCAATGACAAAGGGGGAGATTATTGGAAGTGTTGTCATTGATGTCAAAGGTGCATATTGTCATTGATGTCAAAAGGAAGTTGATTTCGAAGGGAAATAGAGATCAGAGAAGAAGAAAAGCTTCAAAGGCAGAGAAGAAGAAAAATTTCTAAGGCAAAGAAGAAGAAAAGTCTCTAAGGCATGAGTTCTACCTTTAGTCAGTGAATCACTTGGTTCATGAACTCACAGGATCACTGATATCTAGTTTTCCCGACATCCAGTTGGCCAATGAAAAGATGACAAAGAAAATTCTAAGGCATGAATGATTTCTACCTTCAATCGGCAAATTATTTGGTTCGCGAACTCTTAAGTTCGCCGACAGCAGGTTTCTCTGACAACAAGTTTGCTGACAGGAAAGTTGGGAAACAAAGGCATGAAGAAGAAAGTTTGAAGTACAAAGTAAAGTTCAGTTTGCAAGTTTCAAAGTTCATCAATTTGTCGATTTACAAATAAAGGAGAAAGTAAAGTTAAGTCAGAAAAATACCAAGTTCATGAACTTAACAAAAGAAAAGTTGGTTGGTTTGCAGGTTTTCAAGTTTGCTGATTCGTCGACTAGCCAAAAAAGGCTTGTGATGTCAAGTTCGTGGAAGTCATCTTTAGTCGGTAAAGGTGTGTGAGTCCAAGGTTTAGAGAAAGGAGTTTTTACTTACAAAGGTCAAGGTTGTGAAAATGATAATTTGTCGATAGAGAATGGAATGGTGTTTTAGTTTGCAGAAATCAACTTTTGCCGATAAAGGCCTTTGTGCCCAAGGTTCGTGGAAATGGATTTTTGCCGATAAAGGTGTTTAAGTGATGGTTCATGAAAAGCAAGTTTTGTCGATAAAGGCATTTGTGCCCAAGGTTCGAGGAAAAGTTTTTTACTATTAAAGGTTGTTTGAAAGGCAGTTTGTGGCTCGCCTGTTATGTTGATAAAGGCATTGAAAGTTAAATATGTGGATATAACGCTATAAAGACTTAATATATTTAAATTAAAGATTTAAATATAGGTTTGAAGATGACTTGGTAACATTGATCAAAAGTTTAAAGGTTGGAACCATTTCAGTAATGTGTGGGAACATCAGTTTTTGGTCTAGAACTATAAGATTGGGTAGACCTAAGTTTGTGTGATTTGGACCCAGTTTCAAAGCGCGGATTCTCAGAATGGGTTGCTCCTATGCACACGTTGGAAATAAAATAAAAGGACTGACCTTGAAGAATGTTTATGTTTTATAGTGTAGCCGACAATGAAGCTTTATTTTCTATAGGTCGATATAAAAGAGAGATCATTGTTTGTGAATTTAAAGGTATCTATGTGGAAGCTAGCATCAATGTGTGTGATATGTGGAATATATGCAAACATCAAGCAAATAGGTGTGTACAGATCTGAGAGTGTGAAGTGTGCGAAGGGCATGAACTGAAGATGATCCTGAGTTCACACAGTATGTGATGAATGTTTTGAAAATTGATTATGTTTTCTAAGTTGGTGCTCACAAGTCGAAGTTGTTGCTTCAGTGCTGGGTTGGTGCTCAAAAGACGAAGTTGTTGCTTCATTGTTGAGTTGGTGCTTAGAAGAAAAAGTTGTTGCTTTATTATTGAGTTGGTGCTCAAAGGAAAAAGTTGTTGCTTCATTGTTGAGTTGGTGCTCAGAGGACAAAGTTGGAGCTTCATTGTTGGGTTGGTGCTCAAAGGATGAAGTTGATGCTTCATTGCTAGGTTGGTGCTCAGTTTGGTAAGGAGATTGAAATCTCTTGTAGGTTGGTGCCTACAGATTTGTAAAAAGGATTGTTGTCCTTCTTAGGTTGAAACTCTGGTGGGTTGGTGCCTACAAAATTCTATAGTTGATTGATTCATTTTGTGAGGTTGGATTTGGGCAATAGATCCAAGTAGCTCTTCTCACCGTGGTTTTTCCCTTCTTGGGTTTCCATGTAAACTCTGGTTTTATTGTTTCTTGTGTGGATGTGTGAATTTGTTTATGTTTGCATAGTTCCTTACATAATCAAATTCATGTAGTAGAATTGAATTAAAAAGTGGCATATACTAATTCACCCCCCTCTTAGTATATATGTGTGTTCTAATAGTAACTTCCCTACAATCATGCAACTTACATGTCATAATATCTCTTGCGCCACTATATTTTTCATAGATGCTCTAACACATCCTTCATGAAAAGATATTCTCTTACACTCCATTATACATGTCATAATAAGTCATACACACGGCATAATAGCCAAGTCATAAGTGGGCCACCCTTTTCTATGTGGGCTGAAAAATAATAAATAAATATAATATTAATTTATTTAATTTCAAACATTGGAATTACAATGTGTATGACATAACTATCCTAAAATATGTTAAGCATAATATAACAATTATCCCTTTACATCCCTAACTATCTAACTAAACATGTGAGTGTCAAACTAATCTTTTCTTCAACTAAATCTATTATCTGGATTTAAGTATTGTTGTGTAATTTAGTTCACAACACTAGCTAGAAGCTAACAAGAAAACTGTCTTTTTTCCTTAGCAAGGAGGATGTCTTAGGTAGTGGTAGGTACCCATTTGGTTGAACTTAGTACCTTAGTCACCTTGCCTTATCCTTGTTGATGATTCCTCATTTCTTACTGGTGGTGTGGGGTTAGATTAAGGGGGTCCAATACACCAATAGAAAAATGTTAAAAAGGGAAATTGAAAAGTTTTACAAATGTCTATACTCTCAAATTTGGACTCTAATTTACGTTAAAATGGTGATATTCAATAAAAAAGAGTCATTAATCAAAGCACACATATGCACTAGCTAGGTGAAACAACCAAGATTCCTACCCCTTATCAAAAGGACATCCTTGTTGAGGAGCAAAACCTTTACCCCAAGTTTGACTTGTTGGCCACTTCTAATCTAATACTAGGAAATGCCTATAACACCAGTCACTTAGTGTTGCTTAAAGTTAGTCTAGTTGTTAAAATGTGTTAGGAAAAGGGTGTGTTGTACACCTTGCACAAGTAATGAAATGTTTTAATTATGTAAAATAAATCTTTATTTGTGGTGCATCTAGGAAATGTGTTTAGCCACATTAAACATTTATTTGGGTCCACTTGTAAAGTTGTATGTAACATTGGTTATTTATTTTATGTGTGGGAGACATAGACTAAATAATTAATATTTGAAAAACTTAGTACCAAAAAGTGATAACTTAATATCAAAAAGTAAATGAGGGGGTCAATGGTTTTGTGCTCTCATGGTTTTGAGACACACTGTTTTTCCATTACCACAAGTTGTATTTATGTGAGATTGAATCTATAAAAGAAAGCATATAGTTAGTGGTTTGGGCTGGATGGTTGAGTAGACTGTCATTGTATTGAGTTTTCTCTTGTGAGTGCATATGTGAAGAATGGCATGGGATGTGTGGTTACATGCTTGGACACATGAAGGATGCATTGGAGGAGCTTGATGTTTCAAAAGTATTCATGAGACTCTGTACATGTATTGTAACGTTTTATTGCTGAATAATACATTGATTGTGGATATTTTTGGAGGCTAGGTTTTTCCCTCTTGAGGGTTTTCCCAAGGTATATCTTGTGTCACCTTGTGGAATGTTTGTCTATTCTTTTATATGGTGGATTCTAGTTATTCTGAATACTTGTTTGCATATTTATCTCTCATGAGATTATGTGGAAATATTTTTTATTGCTATATTTTTTCCTTTCAAGTGGTATCAAGGGTCTACGAGGGGCCTATCAATATGATCGAGGCTGGGAGTTGGGATTGAGTGCCTTTCCAGCCATAGTGAACACTAGTCGATTAGAGGTTGACAAAACCCCTACCGTCTAGTCAAAACTATATAATCTATCTTGTCCAAGTTACACCTACCATAGTACCTGGCTATAATGGTGGGGGGTTGGTTCATGCCAATGTTTGAAAATTGAAAAATTAAACTAAAACATATAAATTTGAAATTTGTAGCCAGATATCAGTTCTCATGCCATCCCCACCAGCGCACCACCCTGCACTGTGATGATGTCATCCGTACGGATGCTAACATTAGCAGTTGTACAATTGTACAGACAAGTCCCCAAGAGGCTTCTTTTAGCCCTTGGAATGCATTTTATTCTAAGGGGTGTAACTTTCACCCACAGAATTAGTTTTTCAACTTCTTATAGGTGTCAAAAAGGTCTCTCTGAGCACTATGCATTGGTATAGGTTTGGTGATCAAGTTTTTCTATTTGTGTTAGAATTTGGTATCAGAAGCTAGACATTTCTTTGAAATGGTCTACTGGTCATAAATTTCTCATACGAAATTAGATTTTATATTTCAAATAGGATTTGGAGAGAATTTACAAAGTATTACAAGGTTGATTAGGTGGATTTTTACTTGGATCAGTATAGAGAGTTTTGTACTTGTTTGAGCACTTGTAGGAGCTTGAGATTCGAGGTGTGATTGTATGAACATTCAAATGAATTTTTGGAAAAAAAAATTGTGGGAGTACATGTTTTTATGAGACCAACATGATGGTAGAATAGGCTTTTAGATTTAGTGCTTCCTAATATAGATTTACGGGTGTTTTTAGAACTTTGATTTTGATGGAGATAGCTACATAGGTTTTCTTCTAGTTTGAGGACATGATTGATACACATGTGAGACTAGGAGTCTCAGTTTTGTGGGAGTTGAGTATAGGTATAGTGATAGTGATGATTATGGTGTCATGGATATGTGGGTACATTTGAGCATTGACATGACATGATCATGTATGTGATAGATAAGTTTGGGTTGTGATGATTGATTCATGATTACAAGTGGTGGTGTGGTTCAGTGTTTAGGAGGTTGTTCTTATTTCCTAGAGGCTTGTTGGTTCCTTGACTATGGTTACTCATTTGTTTACTTGTTTAGCAAATTAGATCTAGGGTTGATTTGGTATTTGAGTCTTGAAGTCTATAGGTTATCTTCTTTGTTATCTTGGTTCGTAGGTTACTGATGTGATGATGAGTTTGCATGCTTCATTCTTTTGGATCTATGAGTTATAGTTGATGACTCATATGTGGATTGTCTATATCCATAGGTCTTTTCAGTGTTGATGCAAACTTTATTAGTTCGTCTTGTCTGTGGTTATTTATGCATTGGTATGTTGCATTGGATGAAAGGATGGCTGATTAGAGTGCCTGGATAGTCAGTTATTGGGACTTGTAGCATGTTTTTCATGATGCTATGGATAGTTTGGTTACATTGTTTAGTGTGAGCTTTTGATTGTGATGGTTTATCTTCTTGGCTTGGAGATCCTAATTCTACTTATTCCTTAGGGCTATTGATATTACAGTTGAGTGTGTGTGGACCATGGATGATCTTTAGATTAGGAGATGGTTATCATGATACCATGTGTATCTCGGTATCATAGTTCAATGGGAGCTTTGGTAGTGATGTGTATTTGTTACCTAGTGATGGATGATCTTCTTTAGTGGTTGGGTGTCATGGACAAGCTCTTTGGTTATAATTCTTATTGCAGTGAGAGTACTTTATCATCCTAAGTACTATTGTTAGGGGATGGTTATCTTCATGTGATTGGAGATGTTAATCATTGGTTTAGAGGATGTTTGGTATTGTGTCTTGATTTACTCTTAATTCTAGATTAGAGTTTTGGCATGATATAGGTTCTCTTGAGACTAGGATATGTTCATTGGAGCATGTGATCTTCTAGGAGGAGATGTTAGATCATGATGTCATGATGTGTTCCTAGATTATGTAGACGTGTAGTGGGAGCTTTGATAGTGGTCTTCTTAGTTCTCTTGGTATTGAGTACATTTGTCATTTTCTTGGGAGCTTCATGATAGTGTGGTGTTGCATTTGGAGCTTAGCATGGATTGATCGGTTGGAGGTGTTCGTGGATACTTGGAGACTTGGGTGAGGCTAGAGTACTCTAGGGATTAGAGACATTTGTTGAGACGGTTACTCTTTGGAGGTTTCAAGAGGAAGATTGAGGAGCCTACACCTAGATATGGATGTGAGTTCATGATGGACCTGAGAGGAGATTGTTCTTGGAGAGAGTCTTTGTGGCTTGATGTATTCTAGAGGAGCATTCTCATTCCCCACTCTTGGTCTACTCGACAAATAATCATTTGAGAGGTATTTCCCATTTTTTTTAGATGCATTTTGTTTTGTCTCATGGATATGGATCTTGATCTATGGTTGTTAGTTCTAGAGGGTTCATTTGAGGGATGTTTGGCATGGTTATCTACTTGTGCATATGAGTGTGATTTATGATGTCATTTATGAGGAGTTTAGGAGATGTTTATTGGGCTTAAACCTAGTTTTTGGAATGGATACTTATGTTTGATCTTCCTTGGTTAGAGAGGCTTACATTCATGTTACATTGGTTATATATGATACATATGTTTTGTTTAATCTATGAGATTGAATGGTTGGGTGTTGTTAATGCTTTTCATTTGGGGTTGTAAAGGAGATCATACTTGACAGAACTTAGCACTTTGAGGTGTTGGTAGAAGGGCATGTTATGATATGATTTATATATTCACTCTTTATTATATGGGTACTTCTTGGAGGTTCATGTTCATATGATTTGTTGTGGTAGACTTGGGAGAGTTATGGTAGCATGTTGTGAGGGTGTATGCATCGATTTGCGTTGCATGTGTGGATCATTGTGATTGTTCTTTATTGCTAAATGGTTTGATCATTAACCACACCTTGGTTTGAGTGTTGATTGATAGACTTGTTGTGCCTTAATCTATTTTTATATTTGACTTTACACATGTAGTCGGAGTTCCTAGATTTGTGAGTTCTTTATTGACATGTTTTATACAAGGAGCTTGAGATTGTGGTATATGGGTTGGATATGTTGTCGGAATGAGTTTATTGATGTTGTTGATACCTAGGAGGTATGGATGGTTGGTTGTGTTAACATTTGTTGTGGGTTCTATTTCCAATCATGTGGATTTTTACCTTTGGTAGCAACTTGGAGCCTTTGTTATCACTTGGATTCGATGCTTGTGTTCTTTGGATTGTCACATCTTCACCTTGACTCGTTCCTTTTCTTCCATAGGTGGCATGTTGGAGTATGAAAAGACTTCTTGCTTGAGATGGTTGTCACTATGGTTTTATTGTAGGTATCTTGATGGAGCACAAGAGCATACTAGAGATTCATGTGGTTTCATGTGTATAGCTATGATGATATATTTCATTGATTGAACCTATCATGCCCACCCATACATACATGTACAAATGGGAATGAGCACAATGCAACTAACTTTTTTTTGTTCACAAAACTTAGATACAAAGGGTTACACTTATCACATTACTAAATTATGCACTTGACCTTATTGCACATGTAATAGAATGAGAGCACACCTCTCAAGGTAAATAGAAATAATAACAAAAGTGAATGTGATGGAATCCCATTCACAACACCCTAGAAATGTGAAGATAATCAAATAAGGTGTTAATGTTATGATGCATGGCATTGCAAAGGGAAGAAAAAACTCACAAGTATTCTCCCTCTACGCTTCCTAAGAGGAAGTGATAATTCATCGTCACCTTAAAGTGACTTGACCAATAAATTCTAAGAGTTTAAAAAAACTTAATTTAATATTAAATATAACTAGCCATCTAGCATTATTTTAATAGTCTTTAAACTCAATTTCAATTAAATGAAATTGATGTGAAATGTTTCCACTCAAAATTTTATTTACAATACATTTATGAAGTAAATAGACAGTTATCGACTACATAGATAAATCAACTTAAAGTTGGCTAAAAATATTTGACACATATTATAATACACCTTTCTACATTAATCAAAAGCTAAAATCATTAATTATTAATCTATTCTACACTTTTTAAAAAAAAATCTTCCTAATTGCTTCTTTCCAAATAATTTAAGTAATACTTACTTTTCAGTTTATTTCTTTATATTTAATTTTGCAATTAAAACATAAATGATAACAAATAACAAATAAATCAACATAAATTCATGTCACTAAACAAGTCGCAAAATAAGAAATTAATCAACTATAAAATATATAAATAACTAATCAAACAATATTAAGATAAACCCATCATTTAACCACCAATCTCATTTTACAAGCTTCAATCCTAAACCAAGGAGCATGACAAGAATTGCAATAACTTTGTCATGATCTAATTATAATATTTTCATATTGTGGTAAACATATTATTAAATTCCACATTATTTTTAATTATGAAATTGCATAAACTTATACATTGAAGTGTATGATATTGTAGGTATCATCTTGCTATGAAATTATGGTTAATGATGTCTACTGTATTTTTTTTACTCTCAATATTAGTCAATGTGATATACAAAATAGTCAAAACCTTAAAAAATGAAATCAAATCCTCGAAGACTTACTCTTGCAATACTATGTTTGTGATATAATTATAGCTATTCCATTCAACCATGCACAACAATAATTATCAATTCTACCAAGAGATTATAGTGTTAACCTATAATGAAACATTACTTCATTAGAATGGACAAATCTTCATAATAGAGTATAGTGATTTTATACAATCAATTAGTACACTATGATTGTATACTACCCATATATAATGATATTATATTGCTCATAATTGCAAAATCAAGCCAAACAAGTTAATTCTTATTAGCAATATAAAATTCAATGACTTGGTCATATAGAGATCCCACACAAGTTAAGCAAGCATGAAACTTGGCATGAGCTTTCAAATCTCAGGTCATTCAAGAGGTGTAGGAAACATTTGAATTGACATTTTTTTTATATTTCATACATGGCTGAAGAAAGTAAAAATCAAGGTGGAGCACAATCAATTCCAATCAATTCCAATATAACAACCATGTAAATTGAGACATAAAATAATAACACCAATATGAAAAATCAAAACACTGTCATTTTTCACAATGACATGTCATTTACAAGCTAGGTGCAATGTACAAGAAAATGACAACACAAATAGAGAGCAGTAATTAAAAAGTAGGACCTAACACTCAACAACTTTTGTGACTAAAAAATGATTTTAGGACATCCATAAAAACATATGGATATAGATTTTATGTAAAGACTATTATGACAGCCACTCAAGTAAACTTATATGTAAATTACAAATGCAAGTGAATTATTTGATAAAATACCTCATGAAATGTGCACTTACAGCAAAGACATGCAATTTGTTTGACCAAATGTCTCAAAGAAATTCAAGTGTAAGGAGACATAGAAATTGTTGGATAGAACACCTCCAAGAATAGTGGTCATGTGGAATGCCATGAAAATGGAATAAATATGAAATGGATTTGTAGAAATGATTTTAGAAATCTTTCAAAAATTCAAACAACATTAAATACTTCCAAGACCTTCCCAATGGTGTAAATAAGTTAGTCTCATCATACAAAATGAGGTTGTAATCACACATTTACATCATAGAGTAAAATTATCATAACTTGATCAAAACATAACATTTATATGAATTATAATATGGAAAAGAAATAAGACTTAAATTACTACAAAATATAGAAATTATTTTGTAATATTCACAATGGATTATGAATAGAAAAAGGTCTACAGGTCTACATGACAATCTGTTACAAAATTGTTGTAAAACAGTCCTCTAGATTTATTCATATAAAATAATTGGAATATTATTGAGAGATAAAATTTAAAGGGTTTTTAGCTGTAGCGGTGATGACCCTTCAGTGAAATGGTGGGGCTTCTTGCCTGTAGTGCCAACAACCAAGGTTCAAACCCCACGGGGTCACCCTCTACCGTGCAAAAATTAAGGTTTCTTACCCTCCAAGAGGGGAGACTCTATGGTGAAATGGTGGGACTTCAGCCTATAGAGCCAACAACCTAGATTCAAACCTCCTGGTAAGTTTAAATAAGGGGGAGACCCTATGGTGAAATGGTGGGGCTTCTTGTCTGTAGTGCAAACAACCCAAGTTCAAACCTCATGGGGTCAACCTCTACCGCGTCAACAATTAAGGGACCTTACCTAGGGGAGATCATGTGGTGAAATAGTGGGGCTTCTTTCCTGTAGTGCTAACAACCCAGGTTCAAAACCTCTTGGGGTTGCCCTCTACCGTGTCAACAATTGAGAAACCTTACCCCCAATTTTAGTGGGTGGATGGGCGAGAGTCCTTCCACATCATGGATGTGGAAGGACTGGGGTTAACTGAAGCAGTTAAGGAAATGATAATAGGTTCAGAAGGTAATGTGGCAGCTAGCAGGATGCAGACTAGGGGACACGCAGTATCGTGATCATCAAACAAAGTGTCTTCTTGGCAGCATGGCAGGTGCAAGCGGTGACTAGGGGTGTGTGCAAGAAGTTGTCCACTTTTTGACCAAAAAGTGGAAGTGTTTTCCCTGATTTTCAGAATTTGTCACATTTGACCTAAAAATTTGAAGCACTTAACGGTGGAATCTTGGAAAAAGTCACTAAATATGAAATGTAGTACTCGGAGTCTAGTTTCCAAATATGTAATTTTTTTCAATACCCAGATGATAGAAATTGATTTTGAATAGGCGTTTCTAAAAACCACTGTTTAAAAGTCACTTTTTTTTTACTATACCGTGTACGTGTACGTCATCCATATTTTGACCTAAATAATCATATTTTTCAAAATCCTTTTGGGAAAAGCTTTGTAACTCACTGAAACACGTTTTCCATATTTATTTGTAATTTTTTATTAAATAATTTTTTTTTATTAATTTTTTATTGGTCATTTTTTGTCTTTTAAAAAATCATCGTGTACGTCACGCATAAGATGACCTAAACTTAACATTTTTTGAAATTTTTTTTTTTAAATTGAAAAGAATTGTCTAAAGTACGTTTTCATACAATTTTTTTTACAAAAAAATATTTTAATAAAAAGTTATTAAAATATTAAAAACCCTGATAATTCAAGGTTATGAACATATTTCATCAGAAATTGATTAAAAAATAGAAAAATTAATTTAATTGTAAAAAAAATTACATATTTAGAATCTACATTATCTCCTCTATAATGGGTTTTAATTTCGTCAAAATATTCTGCAAAATAGACCTTTAAATATATGCCCAAAGTCACTATTTTGTTGTGACATTGATAGGGCCTTCAAGTTGCAGGTCAAACTAGGTCCAGAGGTCAGGGTCGGGTCCCCAAAGCATTTTCCGAAGCGGGTTACAAAGCAAAACCCGAGCCTAAAATTCAAATTTTGAATAACGGGATCTCGTTTATAAAACGCGATCCCGTTTCTTTATCCATCGGCCGTGAATAAAACGGGATCCCGTTTTATATTTGCCCATTTTTTTTAAGAAGACTGTACTATGACTGTCATTTCTGCAACTTGCCCTACAATACGGCCGACAACGACACTTGCAGCATTCTTTGGCATATTTCTTTCTTTTGCAGGTCCATCAACTTGAAGTATTGTTGGTATTTTGATAGAAACCATCATGGAGACATTATTTGAGTGAAATTTTGTTGAATTGGTACTTGTTTGAAGGACTTGAAACACATTCAAGTTTTTGACATTCATTTGTACATGCTTCATAAATTTTTTAATCATGGGATCACAAAGTCGTAATAAGAGGAAAGATAGGAAGCTATTAACTCCTGAAGAAATTGAAGCAAAGAGAGTGAAGGAGGCAAAAAGACAAAGAGATAGAAGAGTAAAGATTCAATCAATGAACAATGCTGAAGCATCCAATTCCACAACTATTGAAGATAAAAATATTGAGGAGACCATGGATATAGATGATGCAAGTTTGCAAGAGGTGAATGTGGAAACTAATACGATTATGCAAACTACTCCTGGTATGTCTTCAAATCTGTCTATTAATGCTATGGAGAATGTTTCAATAGTCTTATAGGAGAGGCCATCAGCATAAAATTGGTGCCTCTCCTCTCTCCATTTTTAGAATCCATCAAAATCTGAGTCAATAGACCTCACAGAATTTACAATGTTTTCAATCAAAGATGCAAAACGTACTACGTGAGGTGGCATGAATTGTTCACTGCGAATGGAATTCAGTTTTTCTTGTATCGAATCCGCATTTTCATTTATTATGGCTCGCAAGCGAGCCTGGTCAGTTCCAGGTGGGGGTGGAGGTGGAGGTGGAGGTGGGTCATCTGCAGGTGGGGCATCTAGAGGTGGGGCATTTGGCGCTGGGGGTGGGGGTGGGGGTGGGGGTGCAGCCGGATCATCTTGTGCATTAAGGAAGTCCTCAACATCAAAGTGAATATCATCTAGATTCATGATGTATATATAAAAATCTAGATATGAACCTGCATATATATACATATAAACATACAAACTTCAGTACAAATTTAAAATTAAATCAAGAATATATATATATATGTTTCAAGAAATTACACTTGAAATAAATTTAAATTAAAAACATACAAATAATGTATACATGCATGTACAAATTTCAAAATGTAAGAGAGCTATTAGGACTACCATTCAATAATGATTGATACAATGGGCAATATATATTTCAAAATTTCAATGTGCATTTAAGTAAGGAAACTTCTCTAGACAATCATCATGTATTTCTTAAATGTGAATATGCATCCCAAATTTTAGAAGTTATTTTAAAGAAATATGGTGCATTTAGGAACTTGGTGATTGTTGGGGTAAAGAGGAATATATGATCATGCTAGAAGAGGCACTGATTAGGCTCATAATTGGCCAAGGTTGCTTTGAATAAGGTTAAAACAAGGAGATACCCATGTTGATATTCACACCCTTTGGTCCACACCTACATTGGAATGGATTAAGCTTGAAATTTTGATGGGTAGCCAAGGGTAATCCTAGTAGGAGGAGTATGTTTATTAAGAGATGATAAGGGAAAACCTCTACCTATCTTAAAGCTTATGATTTTGGTGTCAAGAACAATAATATGGTAGATTCTAGGGCCATGATATCCAGGGCCTCAAGATGAATTGGAAACTAAACAAGATATCCCTTAGTGTGGAAGGAGATTCCAAGATCAACATTGATCATATGAAAAAGCATAGATGAAGCTTGTGGTTATTGGAAACTATTATATATTGGAAGCTAGAAACTTGGTGAATACTTGTTTAAATCTATCTCCTTCAAACATATCAATGGGGCCACCCTAGGATAAGGCTTGTGTAATTTGTCCCACCACCCTAGGATAAAGTTTTTTAGTTTATTAGTAATTCTAACACTACTTTGAAACTTATTACTCTAGGGTTAGGGCCACTATAATTTTCCCTACCACTAATATATCTTAAGACACCTATTGGTTTATATGTTTGATGTCATTGTAGTATATTAATTTCCCCTACCACTATTGATTGAACAAAACTATACCATATATATTAAGTACTCTAGCTCAATGATCTTAAGATTATTGAAATCAAGACTAACTATATCATCATTATGCTTAGATACACCCAACATGCTAATCAAGAACTTAATTACCTTCACAACCCTATTAGCATTGTATCACTCCTATTAGGGAGTGGACTTGAATGGGGCCAAAAGATTCTTTACCTCTTACGATTGTGACTTTGGGTTTGGCATGGTCAACTTGGATAGGTTGTGTCACGGCATATCCCTATAAGAGGATGAAGGGTGATAGGAGGTTGTAGGATGGCTAAAAGCATTCACATGACGATAATGTTCAAGTTTAAATTTCAAGATATGCATCATGGTCTACAAGGTTCTCTTGTTCAGAAGGTTCATCATATTCTAGACAAGGAACTCACAATCATTGGTACCAAATTCAAGACCTCCTATTACAAGTCTCCATATATAGCTTTAAACATAACACCTATAAACACAAAATTTATAGGGCTTGAATACAAGCCCGCCTCCCAGTTAGGAGACTTCCAAATAATTGGTGAACTCACATGCAATAAGGGAATAACACATGCATACAAAATATGTAGAAGAAATCCCTGTAGCATGACTCGTGATTAATTAAAGTTAGGGTTAGGGTTTCAATTAGGATCAGGCTTAGGGTTAGAATTGAGGTTAGGGTTAGAATTAGAATTCAAGGGTTGCTAAATTAGGGTAAGTATTAGAGGATATTTCTAAGATTTAATGAAGATAAACCTTCATGTCTTGATGCTAAATTGGATGGTTCTATCCACTATGAGAATTAAGATGAGGAGGAGGTGACATAAATCCCTCCTATCAAATTCAAACTATGTTAAAAATGTCAAGGAAGTGGTAGAGGCTTTGTAAGGCTTGTGTAATTTGTCCCACCAACCTAGGATAAAGTTTTTTAGTTTATTAGTAATTCTAACACTACTTCAACTTATTACTCTAGGGTTAGGGCCACTATAATTTTCCCTACCACTAATATATCTTAAGACACCTATTGGTTTATGTTTGATGTCATTGTAGTATATTAATTTTCCCTACCACTATTGATTGAACAAAACTATACCATATTTATTAAGTACTCTAGCTCAATGATCTTAAGATTAATGAAATCAGGACTAACTATATCATCGTTATGCTTAGATACACCCAACATGCTAATCAAGAACTTAATTACCTTCACAACCCTATTAGCATTGTATCACTCCTATTAGGGAGTGGACTTGAATGGGGCCAAAAGATTCTTTACCTCTTACGATTGTGACTTTGGGTTTGGCATGGTCAACTTGGAGAGGTTGTGTGGCATATCCCTATAAGAGGATGAAGGGTGATAGGAGGTTGTAGTATGGCTAAAAGCATTCACATGACGATAATGTTCAAGTTTAAATTTCAACATATGCATCATGGAGACCTACAAGGTTCTCTTGTTCAAAAGGTTCATCATATTCTAGACAAGGAACTCACAATCATTGGTACCAAATTCAAGACCTCCTATTACAAGTCTCCATATATAGATTTAAACATAACACCTATAAACACAAAATTTATAGGGCTTGAATACAAGCCCGCCTCCTAGTTAGGAGACTTCCAAATAATTGGTGAACTCACATGCAATAAGGGAATAACACATGCATACAAAATATGTAGAAGAAATCCCTGTAGCATGACTCGTGATTAATTAAAGTTAGGGTTAGGGTTTCAATTAGGATCAGGCTTAGGGTTAGAATTGAGGTTAGGGTTAGAATTAGAATTCAAGGGTTGCTAAATTAGGGTAAGTATTAGAGCTACAATTATGGTTTGGGTTACGGCTAGAGTTAGGGTTACAATTACAATTACAAGTAGCTCGTTAGGGTTGGGGTTAGGGCTAGAGTTAGAGTTACAATTACAATTACAATTACAAGTAGAGTTAGGGTTAGGGTTATAATTAGGGTTATAATAAGGGTTAGGGTTTGAATTGCATATAGAATTAGGGTTAGGATTAGGGTTAGAATTAGTGTTAGGGTTAGGGTTAGAATTGCATATAGAATTAGGGTTCAATCTAGCTAGAAATAGATAAATTAGTCAAGATGGTTCTAGCTCAATTTTGTTTCCTATTTCCTAGAAAATGCAAAACTAGTTATTGTTTTCTATTTAGTTGTTAGTCCCAACTCTTTCCTTTTAAGAAGTATATCAAATCTAATGTAGTAGTAGATACTTCTACATATACAAGTTTCTGTTAGGAGAAAATATATTTTGCCAAATATATTTAGAGTTGTCTATAGTGTGTTCCAGGGTAATCAAATGATGTAAGTCACAATTTAGAGGGTTGAGGGATAAGTTTGTGTTGAGTCTATAGGACGTGTTTTCTTACATAGACCGAGCTCCATAATCTAGGTGTCTCCATGTCTAACTCAAATGTTTCAACTTGGTCCATATTATATCCAGATTAATGATAAAATTATATATATATGGCTATGCACAAGATCCATGACCATATCAATGTTTGGTAGAGAATAGTTATCTAAGTTGGGGTAGATCCTTTTTTGATGTCTCAAAAGTTAGTGCAAACATGAATTCCCTTAGTTTTCTTGTTAACTAAGACCACATTAGATCTACCCATTTAGGATAAGTAATAGTCTGAATGAACCCTGGACATCCAAGAGTTTATACAATTCTTCTATGACCACGAGGGCTACTTGGGGGTGCATTTTGTGTAGCTTTTATTGAATAGGTTTGGCATTGAGGTGAACCACAAGATGATGCATGACTTTAAAGATGGAGTCTCAAGGCATAGATCACCATAAGACCACATGAAGAAATCAATGTAATATTTAACATGGTGACATGGTTGTATATGCCTTCTTTGATGTCAAGGTCCAGTGGAGCTACTATCTTAGAGAGTTTAGGGTCCAAGCTTCTATTCACAGGTTGATGTTTATAGCATGTCCTCAACAAGGAGAGGGGAGTCATGTCTTGTATCTAAGCGGTATCTAATGGAAGGTGAAGTTTGTCAAATTGAGGAGCTCTTGGGAAGTGTCCATTTTTATTGTATCATTTTAATCGATCACAAGTTTCTTCTTATATAGATTGTTTCTATTCTACCTAGACTAGGGTGCCTCAGGACTAAAGGGTTCTTTCTTTCTCTCCAAAATAAGCATATATGTAGGTGTTAAGTATGGTGGAAAAGTCTTTCTTATGATTACAATGGGGATGTGGTCTTGACACTTCATAAGTTTCATGATGGCTTCATCATTTTGGATGTGATAAATTGGTTTTATTATGGTTTGTTGTAATTTTTTTACATGATAGTTAGCTATTCAATAATGCCTTTAAAATACAATGACATACATTGTTATAAGTAAATTTTATAAAAACCAAATATATATATCATCCCAATGCTATATAATTTTTGACAGTTTGTTCAAAATCTCTCCTTTCATATGATACAATCGTTTCAAAATTTCAATTGCATTTTCCAGCTAAAATGTTTAAATACAGCTATTCAACACTCAAATTGAACTCAAATTTTGACAGTTTGTTCAAAATCTCTCCTTTCATATGATACCATATTTTCAAAATTTCAATTGTATTTTACAGCTAAAATGTTTAAATACAGCTATTCAACACTCAAAATGAACTCAAATTTTGACAGTTTGTTCAAAATCTCTCATTTCATATGATACAGTATTTTCAAAATTTCAATTGTATTTTACAGCTAAAATGTCTAAATATATCTATTCAATTCTCAATTTTAAACATAATTTTGACAGTTTGTTCAAATTCTAACCTTTTATATGATACAGTCTTTCAAAATTTCAATTGTATTTTACATCTAAACTATCAAAAATCAACTACTGATTTCATAAACCCTAAACCCTAAATAACAATTCAAAATTTAAATTTTGATTGTATTTTACATCAAAACAAACAAGGGAAGCTTAAAACAATTCATGGGTAATTTGTAGAAGTGGAAAAATCCACTTACCTGGTGGCTGGATGGTCTCTGAACTTGGGATCCCGTTTTCACCTGTCGCCTGTCGCTGTTGAAAATGGGGTCTCTGCCGTTTTTTAAAAAATTTAATACTTTTTAAAAACGGGATCCCGTTATATATAACGCGATCCCGTGTTTTGAAACGAGATCCCGTTTCTGGCTTCTAGGTTCGGGATCCCAGGAAAAAATGGGATCGCATTTTTGGTTCTAGGCTCGGGATCCCGAAGCAAAACGGGATCGCGTTTTCTATAAATGGGATCCCGTTTTATATAAACGGGATCCCGTTTTTGGTTCCCCAATTTTGGATTTTTTTCTAACTCTGAAACTTCCACCTTAAGTGGACACAACTTCTTGCATTTACCCCTAGCCTTTTTCACACATCACGAGGAGAATGATAACCCATCAATCATGATTCATAAATCCTTAAGTCATTTTTTAAGCAAGTTTTGTGGATGAGGACAAGGATCTCATAAGCGGGTAGGTGGTATGAGGATTTTGACAAGGTGTTTTAGCTGCGGATTTCATAGTTGCTATGATTTCATAGTACCCCTGAAGCACAAACAGTTTCTTTTTATCTCTGTTCTCTTAATCTATAGGGTGCTAAATGAAATGTCTGTCAAACCGAAGGTGTTGTTCTTCTCAGCTGAGTGGATTAGGTGCGGAGGTATGGACACTCTGATTCGGCTTGTGAGCACCAAAAGGCAGATGGCATTCCTGGGTAGCATTTCAGATCTGTGCATTAAGTGAATTTTGAAATGTCAGGATGTTGTGGTTCTAGGGGCAATTAAGATGATCCTTAGGAAGGAGTTTGTGGATAGCAGCGAGCGATACCGGGTGGACTCTGATTTAAGCTCTCAGTTTGTGGCAACATTGTTGGACCTGGACATTGCAAAGACATGGGTTGATTCGGTGACGCAAAGACTTTTTATTCCCAGCATGTTAGGAGTTCTGGCAAAGGTTTTGGAGGTTGCTTCTTTTAGCGCAGGCATGCCACGTCCAAGGGACATTCCTCTCCTGCAATAGCCAGGTAGAGTTGTGAAGTTTTTTTCCTTTTATTCTGCATCTAAGGGGGGAGGACCTGGTTTGGTTCAGGCAGAACGCACAAGTCAGGGTGAATTTCCTGCTGAAGTATTTCAAAATTCTGGAGACTCAGGGCAGCGACTGGTCTAAGGATTTCAACATGAAATTGCATAACTATGAATTGGAGGCATGAATCAGTTAGGGTTTCAGCAGGGTGTCTGGTTTCATGTTAGGGGTTTTTATGTTTAGTCAGATATAATAGAAATTTTCTTCTGTTTAGTTTGGATGCTCATATGTTCAGCCCTACGTGGCGTTTTGTAGCGGTATTAGATAAGTTTAGTGGTTTAGTGGTGTTTGGGGCAGCCTTTAGGCTGGTTTATGTCAATGTCCAGAACTGAAAAAGTGTAATTTTTTTATGATATCAATATAAATAGAAATCTTATTACACAGCAAAAAAAATTAAAGGGTTTTTCTAATGCTTAGTTTAGAATACCATATCCAAAAATAAAGCCAACCCAGTCGACCAATTTAAAATTATGGTCAAAACATTGTTGTCCTCTATCTCAAATAGTAAATTGTTGTAAAACAGTCCTATAGATTTAATCATAGAAAATGCTAGACATAGAATTGTAATCTAAAATTTAAAGGGTTTTTTATTACTTAGTTCATAACAACATAATACAAAAATTGGGCCAACCCAATTGACCAATTAAAAGCTATGGTCAAAACATTGTGGTCCTCTATTTTAAAACAACAAATTGTTCAAGTAAAATAAAAAACATATGCATTTGAAATATTCAAGGTATGAAAACATGTATGTATCTTTTCAAAAAAAAGTTACAATGTCCAAATAGAATAGTAATTCTATTTACAAGATAGACTAAATTCTTTTATGACAATCTAATGTGCCAAACCCAAAATGAATAAAATCACATAAACCCATCAACAATGAGGGTGTTTAAAAGACATAAATAAATTATACTTCATATCTTCAAAATGAGGTTCCCATCCATAAAGTAGTCTAAATTTGAAACACAAATAGTTACAAAACTTCTCATGACCAAGGCTAGCTTACCTTCCAATTGTAGGACTTGCAAGCAAGTTCACCCCGCGCTTGGAGGCTCCCAAAAAATTAGTTTTACAACACAAGTACACACAAATACACATGAATATGAAAATTATCCATTGAATAACACACACAAATGGATCTTCTGAAGATCCATTAACAAGGGGGAGTTAAGGGGACTCACTAACCTCTTGGTGAAGAATCAAAGTATATCAACAATCTCCATCTCCTCATAAATTAAAGATTCTCACAACTCTCCAAATCAACACTATAATCCCTCATTCAAATTACATAATCCCATCAACACAAATATCTCACAATATATTTATTTTCTAAAAAATTCTACAACTCTCCAATTCATCATAATACTCCATCATCCAAATCATATATCCACCATAGCACAACTAACCCCAAAAAATATTCAACTCCTCTCCACAACCCAATCACCATATACAAAGGCACTCATGTCAAAATGTGACGTCTCGATATTAAGGCATTGTTTAAATTAAATATTTAAACATCATAATAAAGACAGAGAAGTCACTTTCGTCAAATATAGTGTTTGTCATCATTAAATTGGATGATAATCATATTTAATAAACGTATATAATATTATTAATATATAATAATATTATTTTTTATAAATATTTTTATATAATTAAAAAATATAATATATTTATTGTATTTATAAATAATAATATAAATACAAAAATAATATTATCAATTTTGATATTATTATAATAATAATATTAATAATATAATATATTATTAATAAGATATATTATAAAAATATAAATATAAATATAATATATAAATATTAATATAAAATATAAATAATAGAAACATAAGCATAAAGGCAATGATCATAAAGTAAATCTAATCAATAAAAGGAAAAGGCAGCACTTAATAAAGCCACGGTTGAGTAAAAAGATGATGACTAAGGCAACGATCTTATTAAAAAGATCGTTGTTAATTAACAACCGCATAATAAAAAGACATGACCCCTCCAACGATCATATCCCTTAAAAGATATAAAAGGGATCAATGCATAGCAAAAGGGGAGGGGACTATCAAGAAAAAAAAGTATTTCAAATAGCATCAGCATCAAGGAGTTTTAGTCAAAAGAACAGATATGAAGAATATAGATGTTGGAAAAAATAATGAAAATATAAACATAGAAGACAATTGAATATCAATGGATTTTATAGTAAGAAGATGCAAGGCAGATTTAAAAGAAGAATATCTTAGGCTGCAAGGAGGATAATCTGTAAGAGTTCTAAAGGATACAAAGGCAAGAATTACATACTTGGTATGACGTATCTAACTCTATGTCTATTATGATGAATGCCGTGTGGTAAATGTGACAAATGCATATAATTAAAATTATCATTAGTATAATAAGCATTGTGAAACTTGCTATGAAATATAGATTCTATCCACAACACATTCGATGTGTTCAAGTCCAATACTTATTATGTCTAGCACCTATAACCTAGGACAAGCAAGGTTTTGCTAGGAAGAGGTGGAGTAAATCCTAAGTTGGTATCATCGCACCCTAGACAAGTAATTCCTCATCCGTGGTTAAGGGTTAGAAGAAGAATAAGATTGAGATTTGGATATAACCAATAGATAGCATGTTGTGGATAAGTGTGATCCTTTTATACATTGAAGCATATCGAAGTATGACCAAGTTAAGACTTATTAATCTCTATCACCTCCGATCTTAGGACAAGCAAGGTTTTGTTAGGGAGAGGCAGAGTAAATCCTGAGTTGGTATCATCGTGCCCTAGACAAGTAATTCCTCATCCAAGGTCGAGGAACAGAAAGTTAATAAGAACTAAAGACTTCAGCATAGTCAATACTAAATTGAGTTATGAATTGAATTGGCTGTGGATTATGTTATGATGATTTGATCTCATTATTTGTTCTCGTTATTAATCATGCTATGATGCTAGGAATTGAATGTTATCTTAATTTATTGATCTTTTATATCTCTAATGTCCCTTTCAAGTGAATTTATTGTATGCAAGTATAGAAATCAGGAATATCCTAAAAAGGGGACATTACAAGTGGTATTAGAGCTACTTTCCTGCCGTCCTGTGTATACTTTGTGACCTATGCTCTCATGTCGATACTTTGTGTATTACGTGTATTCATGCTTCATGCTTGTTGTGGATACTTTGTACTCATGTGAATACTTCACGTATTCACGTGTTGCTTCATGATTATTCTGTATACTCTATAATTTTGTATTCGTATTTTAGTGTATACTCTATGACTTTGCAATTGTATGCTCTATGAAATTGTATTTGTATTCAAGTGTATACTCTATGACTTTGCAATTGTATTCGAGTGTATTGTCTATGAAATTGTATTTGTATTCGAGTGTATACTCTATAAATTTGTATTTGTATACTCTGTGACTTTGTATTCAAGTGTATACTCTATGACATTGTATTTGTATACTCTATGACTTTGTATTCAAGTGCATACTTCATGACGATGTATTCGAGTGTATACCCTATGACTAGATGTATACTCTGTGACTTTGTATTCAAGGGTATAATATGTATTCAAGTGTATAATTCAAGACTTAAATGTGTGCTTTATGTACTCGTACGTATACCTCATGTATATGCTTCATGCTTCTTGTATATACTCTATTTACTTTATGCTTAAAAACTATGAGAATGTTAGAGATGTTGTCTATCCAGTGGCTCAAGCTACTCGGTTGCTTACGTACTTGAGCTACTTGCTTGTCTACTTGAGCTACTTGCCTACTTGCTTGAGTTGGTTGCTTGTGTGCTTGAGCTACTTGCCTACTTGCTTGAGTTGGTTGCTTGCATTCCTAAGCTACTTGGTTGTCTACTTCCATTTTATTATGTAACCAAATGGCAATGCATGTAACCTACAAATTGGTGTATTCACTTCTATATTTAAACATCCTAAGGAGATCACTCACCACCATTCAACCTTGAGGTGGAAAAGGGAAGAGAATTTCATCTAAAAAAGAAATCCAAAAACATCATTAAAAATTGAATTGAGATTTAGGACCACTAAGGTATCATATCAACCTAGGAGGATCAATCTCTTAAAACTCAAAACAACAATTCTTCGAAGAAATCAAAAGCATCATAGTATAATTGCTTGAGGACAAGCAATTTTGGGCGGGGTGGATTGTGATGTCCCGATATTAAGGCATTGTTTAAATTAAAGATTTAAACATCATAATAAAGACAGAGAAGTCACTTTCGTCAAATATAGTGTTTGTCATCATCAAATTGGATGATAATCGTATTTAATAAATGTATATAACATTATTAATATTAAATAATATTAATTTTTATAAATTTTTTTAAATAATTAAAAAATATAATATATTTATTGTATTTATAAATAATAATATAAATACAAAAATAATATTATCAATTTTGATATTATTATAATTATAATATAATATATTATTAATAAGATATATTATAAAAATATAAATATAAATATAATATTTAATATTCAATATATAAATATTAATATAAAATATAAATAATAGAAACATAATCATAAAGGCAGCGATCATAAAGTAAATCTAATCAATAAAAGGAAAAGGTAGCACTTAATAAAGCCACAGTTGAGTAAAAAGATGATGACTAAGGCAGCGATCTTATTAAAAAGATCATTGTTAATTAATAGCAGCATAATAAAAAGACACGACCCCTCCAATGATCATATCCCTTAAAAGATATAAAAGGGATCGATGCATAACAAAAGGGGAGGGGACTATCAATAAAAAAAAGTATTTTCAAATAGCATTAGCATCAAGGAATTTTAGTCAAAAAATAGATATGAAGAATATAGATGCTAGGAAAAACAATGAAAATATAAACATAGAAGACAATTGAATATCAATGGATTTTATAATAAGAATATACAAGGCAGATTTAGAAGAAGAATATTTTGGGCTGCAAGGAGGATAATCCGTAAGAGTTCTAAAGGATACAAAGGCAAGAATTACATACTTGGTATGACATATCTAACTCTACGTCTATTATGATGAATGCCATGTGGTAAATGTGACAAATGCATATAATTAAAATTATCATTAGTATCATAAGCATTGTGAATCTTGCTATGAAATATAGATTCTATCCACAACACATTCAGTGTGTTCAAGTCTAATACTTATGTCTAACACCTATAACCTAGGATAAGCAAGGTTTTGCTAGGGAAAGGCGGAGTAAATCCTGAGTTGGTATCATTGCACCCTAGACAAGTAATTTCGCATCCATGGTTAAGGGTTAGAAGAAGAATAAGATTGAGATTTGGATATAACCAATAGATAGCATGTTGTGGATAAGTGTGATCCTTTTATACATTGAAGCATATCGAAGTATGACCAAGTTAAAACTTATTAAGCTCTATCACCTCCGATCTTAGGAAAAGCAAGGTTTTTCTATGGAGAGGCAGAATAAATCCTGAGTTGGTATCATCGTGCCCTAGACAAGTAATTCCTCATCCAAGGTCGAGGAATGGAAAGTTAATAAGGACTAAAGACTTGAGGATAGTGGATACTGAATTGAGTTATGAATTGAATTGGCTGTGGATTATGCTATGATGATTTGTTCTTGTTATTAATCATGCTATGGTGCTAGGAATTGAATGTTATCTTAATTTATTGATCTTTTATATCTCTAATGTCCCTTTCTAGTGAATTTATTGTATGCAAGTATAGAAATTAGGAATATTCTAAAAAGGGGACATTACACAAACCACTATACAATAGAATGTTTCCTCAAGAGAGGGTCCACACCTCTCTCAACCCCAATACATGGGTGGCTCTTAACCTAAATGGGAAGATTGACACCCAACACAACTCCATACCCAAAATGATCAATACACAAAGTAGCAATGCACAAAGAAGTTTTCAACACACAAAAACAAGAGGATTCATAGAAAAATTAGCAACAATTTCTTTTCATAATAATCACAAACAACACTACCACAATCTAAAAATGGCTTAAAAGTCTATCTCAATGCTTCAACCAAGTTAAGTGAAGCCTTGATCCAAATTCTTAATCTTATCCAAACTCTCAAGCTTTTCCTCTAATCTCTTCTCTTCCAAAACTTTTGTTCTTTAAAATAGAAAATTTCTACAATAGAAAGGCCAACCCCAAACCAAATTTCCAAAAGATAATAAATAAAAAATAAAACAAGGGTTAGGTTTTGACTTGCAATTCAAAAATAGGTTTTGTCTCCCAAAAACTTGTCACCTATCTTTCAAGATACTTTTCAAGCCTCTAGATACTTCCAAAACACTTTTTTAATATTTAAACATGGGCCCCTCTTATGGGTTATCACTATAAGGGTTTAATTTTACATAAATAATAAATAAAATAACACTTTATGATCCCAAAATCTCCCTCTTAAGTTCAAATCTAAGATTTGACACTTAAGGGAATTTAACTACACCCAACATAGATTAACAAAAAATTAATTAGAAATTTAATTAACACAATCAAATCCACAATAGTTTTACACAAGAAAACCTTAATCCTCTCTTAGGATAAGGCTTAGGTACACTAGGGAAACACAATAGTGGTTTCTTGGGAACCTCCATGATTTTCATTGGTCATGGAATTAAACCTACACACTTGCACACAAATGTTAACATATTTGAGATAATATCTGAAGCAATATTCATAATTAAATTAATATATGCATCATAAATATTTTATAAATAATAATATTATCATAAATAAATAAAAATCAAATAACAAATTTAATTCATCGTATTAATACAAAATTGCATAAACAAATAACAATTAACTAAATACAATTTAGATTTATTATACACAATTATGTTCATTCTAAAATCAATCCATAGTGATAAATTAATTATAATTCGTAAACAATAATCTAGAAAATATGAATAAGTCCATAATCATCAGTTACCCAAGTCATCATCAAATAGATAATAAACTACTATTTTAAACATAGTATTAGTGTTATCATAGTCTATAATCTTCACAAGTAAAATAACCTACTCATGAGTGTCATAAGCAAACAAGTCTATCAAAATAAGATGTGAATCTGAGGTGGAGGAATGGGCCTCACAGACCCTTATGCAATGTCTACAAGTGGGAGAATGTTATAAAAAGGGTGTGTTGTACACCTTCCACAAATAATGAAATATTTTAATTATGTAAAATAAATATTTATTTGTGGTGCATCTAAGAGATGTGTTTAGCCACATTAAGTATTTATTTGGGTCCACTTGTAAAGTTGTATGTAGCATTGGTTAGTTATTTTATGTGTGGGAGACAGAATAAATAATTAGTATTTGAAAAACTTAGTACCAAAAAGTGAAAACTTAGTATCAAAAAGTAAATGAGGGGGTCAATGGTTTTGTGCTATCATGATTTTAAGACACATGGTTTTGCCAATACCACAAGTTGTATTTGTGTGATTTTGAGTCTATAAAAAAAGCACATGGTTAGTGGTTTGGGTTGACTGGGTGAATGGGTTGTCATTATATTAAGTTTTCTATTGTGAGTGTATATGTGAAGCATGGCATGGGATGTGTGGTTACATGCTTGGACACATGGCTTAGAATGCATTGGAGGATCTTGATGTTTCAGAAGTATTCATGAGACTCTGTAAGTGTATTGTAATGTTTTATTACTCAATAATACATTGAGTGTGGATGTTTTTTGAGATTGGGTTTTTCCCTCTTGAGGGTTTTCTTAGGGTATATCTTGTGTCACCTTGTGGTATTTTTGTCTATTCTTTTGTATGGGGTTTATGTGAAAGTGTTCTTTATTGCTATAATTTTCCATTTCAAAATTAAATTTGGATCAATTCCCCACCAAAGTGAGTTTACCTCAAATCACCCCCTTCACATTTCATGTTCCAACTTGTCTTCCCCTAAATATTGAATTTTAGTGGTCTAGTGAGTAAATTATGTTTTGGTTAATCCATGGTCCTCTAGGTCAAAAATATATGAAGATAAATCACAATGTTTTTATCACAAGTACATTAACACATGTTTTAAATAAGTTAGTAATCATGGTGATAAGTCGTTGTTTCATGTAGTGTGTTTACCATTTTATTATCCATACATCCATTCACATTTGAATACATGTTAAAACATGAAATAAAAATATATATGTATGTATGTACACACACGTAAATTACTATTAATAAAATCTAAATATAAATCATCCATGTGCACAAAAGGAAACATAGTATACATCATATTTAACAAGATGAACTATGAGCCAAACTAAGTATAAATTTGAATTATATATATATATATATATGAGTCATCAATGTCAACATTTGAGTACATGATCTCCCATTCAGAAGATATCAAAAGACTTGATGGTTGCAACAAAATACCATAGCAAATAAAGCTCCACATGCAAGGAGGCATATTGGATACAAAAAAATCAAAATCTCGTGATAACTATAATAAATCTAGTCAACTTTGAGGATTACAAGGTCATGGACTCCTACTCATCTATCATCTCCCATTCTCCACTGTCTCAAATCTAGCAAAGGTCCTCTATGTGTGTCCATGAGATTGAGAGTAGGCAAGTGTCCTAGCTTGTGACTAGGAATGTGTGCAATGACTAGTGCCAAGCCTAATAACTCCCTTTGAACCTGAATCTATGTTTCTATCTCTCTAATCTTCCCCTACATGGTCATGATCTCCTAGACAACATGGTAGTTGGGAGCAAAAAAATTATATGTTGGTTAACTACCAAGGGTAACCTACCATCCACTGTAATCTCAGATCTACTCCTCCTCAAGTGGGGGCCAAAATCTATATACTAGAGGCCCTAATCACATCTCTCCACTCACCAACTATGCCTACATCACCAAGTCACAAAGAAAGAGTGATGTAAATACCATGTTAGATCTCAAATGGTAAATTGTTCTAAGGTATCAAAGTAAGCTGAAATCAAATCTTAGAGAGCAATAAAAATAATAAGTCAAATGAGATAGTCATAAGGGTCTCTAAGATGCCTTGTGGGATCAACAACCACTATCCTCTCTATGCTCAACTAAGATGAGAACTCATCCTACATAGGAGGGACTATCTATCTAGAAACCTGTTGGTGAGGTGTCTTTCCCTCTTGTCCATGCTCACCTCCACCTATTTCTCTCTACTGCTACCTTTCTTGGCTCCTCTATGTGTAGGGTCTTGTCCTCACTCTTCTCCTTCTCTTTACCATAGGGTCTTGACTGTTTTGTAGTAATTATGTCTGCCCATAGTGCTGACTTTAACTATGTATGCCAGGCTCTCTAGTTGCCCTCCATGGTCTTCTTGATAATTCTGATCAAGTTCTTATTGGTGGATTCCTCTTGGCCATTGCCTTGCGGATAGTAATTGGAGGATGTATTGAGATAAATGCCATTCTTTATAGCCCAATCAGAGATTCTGGAACCAACAAACGCAAGGGCATTGTCTGAAATAATGGACTCAGGCACTCCAAATCTGATAACCAGCTCCTCATAAAAATTCAAAATAGCAAACTCATTGGCCTCTTTAAGTGCGACTGCTTCAGTCCACTTAGTGAAATAATCAGTGGTTGTAAGAACCCACTTATGGCTAGCACTGGATGAAGGGTTTATAACTCCAATAAAGTCTAATCCCCACCTAATAAAGGGTTCTTCAACCTGAATTGGCTGCAAAGGTAAGGCTGCCAACTTCTCTTTTTCGACAAACAGAGCACATTCCTTCCATTTGTTGACCCATAAGTGTGCATCCTTAAACAAACTGGGCCAATAATAGCCACCTTTCATCACCTTAAGAGCTGTTGCTCTAGGTGAAAAATGGCCTCCAGCTGACCCCTCATGAAATTCATGAAACACTTTTTCAACTTGGTTAGGTCCAATGCATCTCAACAATACTCCATTGAAATCTTTCCTAAAAAGTAAGTCATTAATGAGCACATAAGGTATGGACTGCAATCTGAAATACCTTCATTTGGCTCTATCCAAGCCCTGAGGACACTCACCGATCTGCAAGAAATTGACCATTTCTTGCACCCAATCAGCAATAGGATCTGAAACAACTATTTGTTCTTGATCTTGTATTGATAGAACAGCTTCTTGTTCACATTCTTCTGTGTTGATAACACCATTAGCAAGTTGTTTGCACAGCCCTTTTCCCCTGACCATCTTGGTAACCTTAATGTCCATGCCATATTCCATTATCTTAGTCACCCAACTAGCTCTCTTATCACTGAGATCCTTACTTAGCAGAAATTCCTTCACACTCGGATGAGCAACCATTAGATTAATCTTGTTACTTGACAACATGTCTTTAAACTTTTTCAAACTCCTTATAATGGAAAGCACATGTTTCTCAACGAAAGTGTACCTCAGCTCATAATCTTTCAACGCTTGACTGAAAAAAGCTAAAGGCTGCTCCATTTCTAGCTCATTTTTTTGTACCAACATAACAAAAATAGAATCAACATTACCATATGCATACAAAGTGAAATCCTTAGAAAAATTGGGATTTAGAAGTGTAGGTGTAGCAGCCAAAGCCTCTTTAATAAGCTCAAAACTTTGTTTTCCTTCTCTAGTCCAGCTAAACAACACGTTCTTTCTCAACATAATAGTTAGTGGATTTAACAAATCAGCAGTATCAGGGATAAACCTCCTGACGAAGTTGATCCTACCAATGAAACTATGTAGGCCTTTATTGTGTGTTGGTAAGGGCAGAGCCAAAATTGCACTTATTCTCTGAGCGTCAATGGTGATGCCTTGTTTTAACACCATGTAACCAAGCAATTTGCCATCATGGATAGCAAACACACACTTTTTAGGATTAAGCGATATCCCAAACTCCCCACACCTCTCAAAAATCTGCCTTAAGTGATTTAGATGATCGTTGGCTTCTTTGGAGAAAACAGTAATGTCGTCAAGGTAGACTAGGACAGTCTTGTACATTAGGCCTTGAAAGGCCATATCCATAGCCTTTTGAAAGGTTTCTCCAGCATTGGACAAACTGAAAGGCATCTTCTTGTAAGCCATAGTCCCCCAGTTTGTGGTGAAGGTTGTTTTATACTGGTCTTCCTCTTTCACCAATATCTGATTGTAACCGGAATAACCGTCTAGCAAGGAAAACATCCCTGATCCTGAGACTACTTGCAAAGGATGATGGTCTTTCAAGGAAGCTCTATTCAAGTCACAAAAGTCTACACATAGCCTTATCTCCCCATTTTTCTTCCTAACCAGCACAAGGTTGGAAACCCATGAGGTGTGCTTAATAGGGAAGATTATGCTACTCTCAATCAGCTTGTTTAGTTCTTTTTTCATGAGAGGCTCTAATCAATGGCCTATGTTTCTGCCTAACAGGCTTGGCATCAAGTTCCATCTCAATAGTATGTCGAGCAAGCTAGGGATCAAACCCTTTTAAATCACCATATTCCCATGCAAAAATGTCACTAAATTCTTGAAAAAGTTGAATAAATGCATGTTTTTCCTTTGTTGTACATACCTTACCCAGTTTAAGGAGTTTACCCTTAAAGATCTCAAATTCTTCATAGTGATCTTGCTGAACTTGTAGGATGGACTTAGGTTTTGTAGCTTCATCATCAGTGTTAAAAATAGACTCTAAGGTGACCAAACCCTTTGGCATCTTGTTATTTTTGAGCTGGATGATTTGGTCACCGTACTGGTGATGTAGCTTCTCTTGGTTAGCATGAGAGAATTTAGCTTCCTCTCTCAAGAAGTTTACAATCTGCTGATCACTATCAAACACCTGCCAATATATGTTATTATCTGGCACAGCAAGCCTAACAACAATCTTAATATGCTCATTAGTCTTATCACTACTAATCTCCTTGGGAATGTCATATTCAGCCCCTACAGCAACCAGCCTATCAGCATGTTTATTATGATTTCTAGGTATAGATATCAAATTGAATGCATCAAATCCTTCCAAGAGGTCCCATACTCTATGCTTGTAAGACTTAAGCAGATCATTTTTCATGGCATTAAGCTTTCTCACCTGATTTACAACTAGTTCGCTGTCCCCATAAACTTTCAGACAGCCAATACCCTTTTGTCTTGCCCATTCCAAGCCTTGAATAAGAGCTTCATATTAGTCATGTTGTTAGTGCAGCTGAAACAGAATCTAAAAGCTAAATAGTACCTCTTAGCCTTTGGGGAAAAAGGCATACATCCACCACCGGCACCCATTCTACTCCTTGAGTCGTCAAAAAATAGCTCCCAGACTTCATTATCTTGTTGCCCATCTTGTTGTTCTACACTTTTTTCAATGTTAGGCAGAAATGAATCAACTTCGTGCATCATATACACACCCAAACCAGTCTCTTCTACGTGCTCACACGGATCAACTACTTGAGTTTGATCTACCCATTCATCACGAAGGACTTCTAGTATACCTTCAATTAGTGCACTACCTTCTTGGACAATGAGCTGCTCCATTTCTAACTCACTTGCAACCAAGTTAGCATTGATGGGGCGTGTAGTGTAAGGCTCAATATGGTCTTTGGCAATGGGTTTTGACTTGATAGTCACCTTAGTGTCGTACCTAGTTCTGAACAATATATGAAACCAATCCGAGGACAGGTAACCTCATATCTTTGCAGTAAAATCCCTTGACAAATAAATGGCAAAATAAGGAGGTAATTCAATGACATATATGTCCTGCGGGATAGAGAAATTTGGATAGGCATGCAGAGTTAAACTTAGTCCCTTTATGACACTCACTGTATTAACACCAGTTCCATCCAGTTGAACAACTCCCTTCTCTAATGGCTCATATTCAATGTCTAACCTGTCAACAATCTGTTTGGGCATGACGGAACTGCTAGCACCTAAGTCAATCATGCAGTTATGAACTAAATGATCCCCTATAATCAAATACACGTAAAATGGTGGGGGTTTGACCTCTAAAGCTTCTTGTTATACATTTTTTTCAATGTTATTTGTCGAAACAGCCTTAGACTTATCTATATCAGACTCTTGAGATAGTTTTAAATTTGATAAGGCTGATTGAAGCAAGTCTTTTTGGCTAGGGATACTCAGGGAATCCCACATAGACATGGATACATTCACTTTTTTCATATGCTCAAGGCTATTGAAAGCAGATGTACCTGATTTAACTTGAATTTTGGGGGCAGCCACGTCACCTTGAGCACAAGTTGGCTGAACTGGTGGATTAAGCTGCTCCTTGCCTATCAAAGGCTGACCTTTTGATAGAACTTAAATTTTCTCAACATTTGATGGGTTAGAAACACCTTGACCCACGTTCGACACTCGATGCCCATGAGTTTGAACTTTACCAGCTTGCTGCCTTTCATCAATAGCCCTTTTCTTGCTGCATGTATTGTCTGCAACTGAAGAACCAACTTGGTTCATACCACAGAATTCTTCTCCTTGCTAGTTTAGGAGTGTTGTCTCATGTACTTGTTCTTCTTGTTGTTGAACAGGAGGTTCTACATGCACATTAGACTGCACTGCTAGACTGTTCTGAACCATCAGAGCTTGGTTAATCACCCCATTGGCACATGTATTTTGGTTATGGGGCTGGTTACAAGGAAAGCACCAGTCATAGTCTTAAGCCAAATTATTTTGCGTGGGTACAACTTCATTCGAGGAACTAGCAGTGTTTGGATTGTAGGCCTGATAAGGCCTAGAGTTAAAGGCTTCCCTTGGACCTTGATTATTAGACTGATAAGGTGGCCTATTTGGATGATTTTGTTGGTAATTGGAATAGAATAGGGGCTAATAAGGTCTGAAATTTTGACCTTGTTGCCTCTTGAGGTTCACTATCTCATTACCAAAAGATTGCAACAGTCCTTTGATCTCCTGTAACTCAAAGGATTAAGTTTGAACAGCATTTTCTTATTTATTGGGCCGAGTATTAGGTGCTGGTAATGCTGGTACAGCGGGTATAACATCTATAGGAGGCACATGCATTGGCATTGGTGGCTGAATAGCAAAGAATATTGGCAAAGGAGGCCTAGGGGCAATTTTAATAGCCTGTATGAGGCTATTCTTAGCTCTTATGGCTATAGCATAAGTTTGTGGTAAGGAATCTCCTCCCATAGATTGAATCATGACAGAAATATTGATGTTCAAAGCTCTCAAATAATATAAGAAAGCATAATCAGCAGTAAGCCTTACCATTGGTGGGATTCTATCCCACGTCTTCTAGAAATGGTAGTTGAAGTCTAACATAACTTCGTGAGGAGCCCTCTTAATCGTGGATAGTTGCTCCACCAATGACAAATGATCTGATTTGTCCTCAAATAAGCTGCATAGATCCTCTCCCAAATGATCCCATGAATCTATGAAGTTCACTGGCAAGCTTCTGAACCAGTGCAAAGCCTTTCCTTTGAGGGAAGCTGCTAATAACCTCATTGCAACATTCTCTTGTGTCACATGATGGACATCACACAGGTTTGCAACATATTTTATGTGTTCAGTCAGAGTAGTCTGATCTTCACCATTAAAATATGGTAAACTTTTCAAGGTAGCTACATGAATATCATCATACTGAGCTAAATTCAGTGGGCTGCCTTGGTTGAATGCAACAAACAGCTGATTTCTGGCTCCAGGAATCATTGTAACTGGGATTCTTGGGACAGTATGAGTTCTAACAATAGGAGGAGTAGACTTGGTTCTCCTAGAATAGACATGAGTTTTCTTGGGTTTCTCAGCTATTATCCCTCTTCTCCTAGTTGGGGATAATTGCAAGTACTCAAAAGATGAAGAACCGCTTCTGGTTTGTATTCTTTTCATAAGCAAAAATACACTAATTTTGCTAAACCAAAGTGCAGAGTTGCCAAATATGCAGATTTTTAACCTCTTACAAGTCTAAAATTCACTGGTTGCACATCAAAACTAGCAATAAAAGGTAGTATTTGAACTATTTCAAATTCTACAGTCCCACCAGGTGTGCCAAAAACTGTTGTCTCTCAAATTAGCACCATGGCTGAGTTGTAAAACTTGGCAATCTGGAGAAACATGGGATCTTTCTAGGTCTGTGGGTCACCTGTGATGGAAAGAACTATTGGCAACAGACACTATATGGATTCATGAATGTTGTCATTGATGGCAACAAAGGTTATCCCACACATCCGCAATGCATGATAAGTCCTCACCGGAAGTCAGATTGAAGAAGTGTTGGGGTCCAGTAAGCAAGAACAAAGCAGTCAGTAAGGTCCGACAGATAGGTCTGGATCTCTCAGTAGAAGTATCTCAATGAAGTACGGATTTGGGGAAGTCAAGAGGAGTATCTTGACTAATAGATTCCAAGGTTTGAGCCTCCGGTGTGGAAAGGATAAAGAGATATGAATGCTTGAGTGTCAGGTTCCCAAGTGACAATGGGAACAGAGAAAGAACTGACTGGCAGAACATCAGACATTATTCCGGATGTGTTACTGATGTTGGTAAAGGTTATGAAGGCATAAATTATGGTTGGACGACATGATTGATGATTTCCACAAGTATATCCTTGATCCATATTACTTGGTAAGCAAGGATTCAGCCGACAGATTAGAGGTTAGGTAAAATATTGACTATTCTGGGTGCCGACTAGAAAGGTGATGAAATCACTTGTGCGGATATATATGCAAGATAGATTTAGTTATGAGAAGTGTTGAGGTTGTAAGTAATGTGTGAAGAAAAGCAGTAGAACCAAATAAAAGCAGAAAGGAAGATCTAGTATGTGAAAGAAGAGCAGCATAAAAGAAGAGGAAAAATGAAGTGCAGCAGATCAGTGTACAAAGCCTAACCAGAACTGAACTGCAACATATGTTGGTGCTCCTTATCAGTTCAAGTATTGTATTACACTCTTTATAAATTGTAGACAGTGTGTCTCTTGTAGGCAGTGTGCCTCTTATGAGCAGTGTGCTCGGGCAGTGAGCCCTAATTGGCAAGTGTCATTTTGTACTTCCATTCTTCTAACAAAGAATACAATCTTGGGTTAATCACCCTATGGTTTTCTCCCTTAACAGGGTTTCCATGTCAAAAATATTGTGTCATGTGTATTTCTATTTCATGGTTATGTTTGCTTGTTTGGATTGATACTACACTAATTATTAAGAAAGTTTAGAAAGTTGAAATAATTAAGATAACTAATTCATCCCCCCTCTCAGTTATCAACAATTGGTATCAGAGCTAAGTTCCTCCTAAAATAGAGTCTAACAGCTTGAGGAAGATCTAGGAATCCAAATGGATGCATATGGTTTAAGGGAGCAACTCAAGACTGCCCTTGATGATCTTGAGCAATCAAACTCTGAAGTCAATGAATTAAAGGAAAGATTCAAATAGGATGATGATTTCATGAGAGAACTAAAAGACAAATTAAGTCTCTCTATGAAAAAGAGAAAGGAGCTACTTCAGCAATTGGCAAGTCAAGGTGAAGCAAATGATGCAAATGAAGATCTGAAGGAAAAAACCAAGTTATGTGAAAAGTTATCAAAAGAAATCATTATGGTAAGACATGAAATGGAATCAGGAGTTATGAAGTTTACCCAAGAAGTTGAAGAGAAAAGAAAAACTGAAGATAATCTAAGACAATCTCTCAAGGAGAAATCAGAAGATTGCCACAAGATGGATAGAATTATCAGACATCTTGAATCTGATCTTGAAGATGCTAAAGATAATGAAGAAAAACTTGAGGATCAAATTGTCTCTCTCAAAAGGGATCTTCAAACAGCAAATGAATATAAAGAGAAATTCAAGATAAGTTCTGCCCAACTTGAAGTTCTTCTTCAAAGCCAAAAGAGGGTAGATGACAAGTGTGGTTTGGGATATGAGAAAGGAGAAAGCTCCGGATCCAATCAGAAGAATTTTAGATCAGAAAATCCAAGGAACAGGCCTAGAAGTCCTCCGGTAAGGCAGCCTAATGCTCAAAGATATCCATCCTTCAATGGATACTGCCACAATTGCAATAACTTTGGTCATAAAGCTAATCAGTGCAGAAGGAGAATGAATCAGACTAATACATCCTTCTCCGGACAGTGCTTCAACTGCAAAAGGTATGGTCACAAATCTCATGAATGCAGAAATATGCAAATGAATAATTCATTCAATGGTAGATGCTTTCCATGCAATAGAATGGGTCATATGGCTAATCAATGCAGATCAAGAGGATATCAATCAAATATGCAAAGAAATGTTGTTTGCCAAATTTGCAATAGATCTGGTCATATAGCAAAATTCTGTAGAAGCAAGAATCGGGATAAAAGAGGTCCAGTATATTATAATTAGAATCAAGATAAGGGAAAATAAAAAGTAAATGTGGATGAATTTCAAAGTGAGATGAACAAGATTTGGGTGAAGAAAAGTACAGAGAATGTAGGGGATGGATCCACACCAGACTCTGGTGTTGATATTCCTTCTGAAAATTAAAAAGTGAGCTCTGGCTCAGGGGGAGACACAAAGAAAACCTTGTTCCCCTAGCCAGTCAATTGGTGCTGGAACTTGCACAAGGAGAGCTGCGGATTAAAAGGGGTCATATAAGAGACATCTAAAAGGGGTATGGTAAAGATTTGAGAGATCTGCAAGAAGATTTGAAGAATCTAATCCTACCAGAATTAATCTGGTAAAATAGTCTTCCGGTAAAAATAGATTCCTTACAAGTTTGGTCTGGTATGATTCAAACTATGGTGTCTTGATCTGCAAATAGATCAAATGACTAATGAAAGGAAGATAGATTATCACTACTCTCCTAGAATAACTTCGAAATCTATCTCAATGATCCGGAAAGGTTTTGTCTTCGAATAAGACAAACAAGGCAAACCAGAATGAATTAGGTTGCGCATTTATTGTAGAATGAAAATTAGGGCTTCTTAAAAATAAAAGATTTCATTCGCTCATCATTTGTACACTCACATTCGAAGAATAGAGAAAAGGAGCTCTGCAACTACTTCTCCCAAAGATCAAGATGATTCTTCATACAGCTCAATTCAGATTTCATCGTCTGTGCCCTAAACAGTGTAAAAGGTATTCTTCATTCTTGATATCTCTCAGTAAGATTCCTTGATGATGGCTACTCTGAATATAGTAAAGATTTCTGATAGACCTCGCCCCATATTTAAGAAGCATCCATACAAATCCTTGGAGGTAGATCCCCTAGGAGCCTTCTCTAGTGTTCCGCATGGTGTTTTGCACACAGAAGATATTAGGGTTTACATACACGCAAATGTTGAAGAGTTTGGGGAATTCAAACTAAGAGATATCTATCACAAACAATTGATAGACGATGCTTTTGAGCTTAAACCAGAATATAAGGGCATCCAGGAGAAACATTTTGATCAGTTCATTCATTTCCTCTACTTTGAAGAAGATGAATGGGTCCGATATGTGTTGAGTAGGGTACATGACAACTTTCTATGGCTTAACAGACCTTGCAAAATCACCAAGGAAGCAATTAGGGCAGTAACTGGTTTACACTCCTCCGGAGGAATACCTGTCCTCAAATCTATCAAAAACAACATTGTAACTGAGGCCACCAGATCAAAATTTGATAAGAGGGTAATGACCATTGAAGATATTACTGACCCGAATATCAAGTTTGCATCTATGATAATAGGATACAAGATATATCACTCCAATAGGGAGAATTCAGTATTCAGAACTGTAGTATATACTACCTATGAGATGCTGAGAAAGAATGCAGAATATGATCTCTATGAACTACTTTTGAGCCAATTAATGGAAAACATATAGAAGATCAAAAAGGACAAGAAGAACTCCTTTAAATATGGTGGACTAATATTATGCCTATTTTTCTACTTCATGAATGAGCTACCCGGATCAAATGGATGGGTATGGCAAAATGACAAACCGGTAGCAATTCAAATCAGAGATTACTTGCATGAACTTGGGGATGCTAAAGCAAGAAATACAGCCCTGTGGGGATATTTCAAGAATTTTCAGAACATGATGCAAGCAAGAGAAAGGATTCCTGAGTCTCTTGTTGAGAAATACAAAGACACAGTATGTTTTATGGTAGAGACTGATCAGTGCCTAATGGAGGCAGTAGAACCAAGAACTGTATGGATCATGCCCATGGGGTATGAAGTTGATGAACAAATTGTGGAGCTGCATGTTCAACACATGCTAAGTCAACCAAAGGATCCAAAGGCAGAAAGGTTTGGAACCTTTGAGGAGCTGAGTGTAAAGATTCATGTGGAACTCAGACAACCAGAGATCAAGAGGAAGGTAAGAAAAGAAGTTGAAGATGTTGCAAAAGGCTTGGGCATATCAAAGGAGGCACTTGATGCCATCAAAGAAAAAATGGAAAGGGCTGAGGAAGAGAAGAAGAAGGCAGAAATGAAAAATGAGGAAAGGGCTCCGGCAAAACCTTCCACCCGGACCAGATCATCAAAGAGATCTGCACCTACCACTGTCAAAGGCTCAAGGACATCAGAACTGGAAGCACAATCATCTGGCAAAGGAGAGAAAAGAACAAAGACAAAAGCTACAAGAGCTTATGCCAGTCAAAGGGATGAAGAGGAGACTGAATCTGATGAAGAAATCAGGAAAATGAAGAAAAAGAAGAAAACATCCGGTCAACCCTCTACCGGACAGAATGAAGAAGAAAAGACAGAGGAATATGTTGAAAAACCCACTCTTCACATTGATGACATAATCAAATCAATCACAGTGGATGGAAATCTTCAGCCAATGGTTGAGTTCTATGATGATTATGGTGAAGCAGATCAGAAGATATTCCAAGATGCCACAGTCAGGTATCTAAATATCTACAACAAAGCATTCATTGAAATTTTATCTCTGATCCCCAAAAGCTTGGAGAAGGAACTAGAAATAAGAAAGAACAATGCCCAAGCCAAAGACCTAGAAATCTAGGAACAGATAGCAATTCAACTATATCCTTCAATCGACCCCAAGACTATGAATATGGTATTCAAAGACTGTAAGGATGAGTTCAGAAGCAAAGTAAGGATGAATCAACTTATGCTTGGTGAGACTGACAAGGTAGCCAAGGACATAGCAAAGATCCTCCAGAAGGATTCAAAAGATTTAATCTTCTTATTATAGAGGACTTAGGTACTGACCCCTCGACCACAAGTGTTGCAGAAGAGTCTACTGAGAAAATAATAGAAGAGGTAATGAATACCGGTGTAGAAACAGCTAAGGACTTGGAATCCTCTGCTCTGGAAGAGGTGGCCCATGAACAGACCAACATCTCTCCTCTGGTTTTCCCTGTTGACTCCGGATCCAAAGGAGAAGAAAGAATAAAGGAAAAAGAAGCAGAGGTGAAGGGAAAAGAAGATATCAGTACAAAGGTTGTGGAAGGGGAGAAAGCTCCAAAAGACAGTTCTATGACTGCAGAAGAAAAGAAAAATCTATCTTCGGCAAGAGACACTACAGAATTAGTCAAGGAATTTTTGACAAAAGAAACTATGGAGATTGATGAACTGGAACTATTAAAAGGGCCATTAAATTTTGACTCTCTATCTCCAGTGTAAACAATGAAAATAGCTTCATTTGCAAATGCGAAGGTCAAAGAGAAACTACTGAAATCTCACATGGAAGACTGTGAGCTTTTAGAGGTAGCATCCGGAGTGTTGGAAAAGATTATGCCATCATTTCAGAAAGATCCCACAGCCTCCACATCCAGTAATCTCAAAACTCTAGTCAACAGTGTTAGCACACATTTTGATTCTCTAGAGAAGTCAGCTGAAGAAAAGGTCCCGAAGGAGTTTTTGGATAAGAGATTCTCTGAAGTACAGGGTCTAATAACAAATGATAGGAAAGTTATGGATATTGGGATAAAGAGCTTAGAAAATGCTCTCAAAGATGGCGGAAATATGTACAAATTTTGCTTATCTTGGCCCACAGTGACCAAAGATATTGAGAGGAAAGTAAAAGAACAAGAGGATAAACTATTAAGTCTGTCTCAAAGTTTTGATCCTCTCTCATCCTCTATAGTAAATCAAGAGTGTCAGACTATTGCAATCACAAATGCAATAAAAAATTTTGAGAAGGAAAGGAAGAACATAATTAGCCAGATGGGTGAACTTAGAAGGATCATTATCCCTAAGTTAGAGGCCATGCATGAGGCCATAAGTGAAGCTCAAATCACAGCCCAGACCAATGATCCAACAAATCTAAAAAGGGTAGATGCGTTTGTATTCCTGTTGAGTGGTCATATATCAATTTTGGACATAATGAAGCAAAGTTGGGCTACAGAATTCATTCAATTGAAAACAACTTTTGCAGACATACTTCAGTATATGTAAGTATTCCTTATGTATTTACTTATGCGGACAAAATTTTGAAAATTTTGGTATGCGGACCCTACCCTTTGCCATTGATTTCAAAGGGGGAGTGAAGAGCAGTGAAAAATGAGGAATCCAACTAAGGGGGAATTCCAGAAAATGTATATAAAAATAGAGCATTAGCCAAGGGGGAGCATAGTGTAAACACTTAGTCATTTTTCACTAAGTATTGCCATCAATGCCAAAGGGGGAGATTGTTGGCAAGAGACACTATATGGATTCATGAATGTTGTCATTGATGGCAACAAAGGTTATCCCACACATCCGCAATGCATAATAAGTCCTCACCGGAAGTCAGATTGAAGAAGTGTTGGGGTCCGGTAAGCAAGAACAGAGTAGTCTGTAAGGTCCGACAGACAGGTCCAGATCTCTCAGTAGAAGTATCTCAGTGAAGTATGGATTTGGGGAAGTCAAGAGGAGTATCTTGACTGATAGATTCCAAGGTTTGAGCCTCCGATGTGGAAAGGATAAAGAGATATGAATGCTTGAGTGTCGGGTTCCCAAGTGACAGTGGGAACAAAGAAAGAACTGACTGGCAGAACATCAGACATTATTCCGGATGTGCTATTGATGTTGGTAAAGGTTATGAAGGCATAAATTATGGTTGGACAACATGATTGATGATTTCCACAAGTATATCCTTGATCCGCATTATTTGGTAAGCAAGGATTCAGCCGACAGATCAGAGGTTAGGTAAAATATTGACTATTCTGGGTGCCGACTAGAAAGGTGATGAAATCACTTGTGCGGATATATATACAAGATAGATTTAGTTATGAGAAGTGTTGAGATTGTAAGTAATGTGCGAATAAAAGCAGAAAGGAAGATCTAGTATGTGAAAGAAGAGTAGCATAAAAGAAGAGGAAAAATGAAGTGCAGCAGATTAGTGTACAGAGCCTAACCGGAACTGAACTGCAGCATATGTTGATGCTCCTTATCAGTTCAAGTATTGTATTACACTCTTTATAAATTGTAGACAATGTGTCTCTTGTAGGCAGTGTGCCTCTTGTGAGTAGTGTGCTCAGGCAGTGAGCCCTAATTGGCAAGTGCCATTTTGTACTTCCATTCTTCTAACAGAGAATACAATCTTGGGTTAATCACCCCGTGGCTTTCTCCCTTAACAGGGTTTCCACGTCAAAAATATTGTGTCATGTGTATTTCTATTTCATGGTTATGTTTGCTTGTTTGAATTAATAATGCACTAATTATTAAGAAAGTTTAGAAAGCTGAAATAATTAAGATAATTGATTCACCCCCCCTCTCAGTTATCAACAAGAACCTCCAGAGAAGGATGGCTTCCTAGCTATTTATCACCTAGAATCTACTGGATTTGTAGAGGAAAAAAGGAGAAGGAATCATTTTGAAAATGAAAGTTAAAACTGGAAAATATGAAATTAAGGGTGATTCACCAAACTTGATATGGTTAATGAAACTCAGACCTGCATACACTTGGCCACAGACAACAGAAACTAAACCTGCGCAACCTATCACTGTATGTTTGCAAAAACACTTCACAAAGAGGCCTAAATACATTAAAATCTTTAAAAGGAAGCTAAACTTCACAGTTTAAAAGCCTTATAACACTTTAAGACACAGTTTGCAACCTGCATAAACACAACTTCTATAGAAAAGGGTATTGAAACATAAGACAAAGTCACAAGGAAACAAAAATACCTCACAAATGACTTGATCAAACACTTGATAGCACCTAATACCACAAAACAAGAAGGCAAAATCTGACTATCAATGGTATCCAAGGTGTTCTCTGTATTTCATATGCCAAAAAGAGTTACAAAAAACATGCTCAAACTGAGTAGGATGGTAGAAAAAACCACTAACTCCAGAATGTACATGGAAAAGAACTCCCTACAAAGAGTCAAATGAATGACTATCTACTCTCCAAACAACTGCAATGAGATAAGGATGAGCCATCTCCATTTTCGTGTATCTCATAAATGTGCCCAAAACCCAAAGTCTTCCACAATGGGTTTCCAATGCAGAAATAGTCAAGGCATGCCATCAATAATTATAAAAGCACCTGAAAATGTCTTTAAATGCCTTCAAATAATCTTTAAGGCCACTGAAAAAAATCAAATTTGCGCAATAACTCCTCAACCTGTTTGTTAAAGTCACCCTACAACATCATAAATGTCTGATATTTTCACAATAAATGACATAAATACACATTATTTCTACATTCATTTAACATTGACTAAGTGATTTATAATTACACCACTTAGTTAATGTTTTACATTCCAAATTTATTACAATTCCATGTAGAAAATAATGGCATTTAGGACACAAATATTTAATTTCCCAATTTCGCATGATTTAGGGACAAATTAAATATTGTGAAGGAATGACAAAGTAATCAACAAGACTTACTCTGCCATGTGTGATAAATCTACCTAATGTTGCCTCTTTGCATTTTTATTACAAATGATAAAGTAATTCATAATTCATTACTTTATCGTTTGTTCACAACGTTTAATCTATTTCTAGATTATGCAAAAATGACAAAACAGTACCTTCATAGCTCCTAGGTAAAAATAACACGACTCCACACACACCTTTTACCTCTCGCATCTCACTTGCATCATATCACGTATTTCAAGGCTACGTCGAAACACCTTATGACCCCTAGCCATTCATATGTTTTAAAATGCATACATATCTATCATGCCTACAAGGTCCAAAGCAATACATTTTAAACTGACCCTTATGTCTCCCTATACACACTACCATGTCCTTCATGACATTTCACCCACCTTATGACTATACTATGACATGACTTAGCAAAATAAGGCTCTCGACCTTGTGTTTCTCATAATACTTGACCTTGGAAAAGAATAAAAGGCAGAAAATACATGCCTCACGCCCCATGCGCAATGATCACTAGGCTTTAAAGACTTTTGAAAGTCTCTACCATGGGCCTCAAATGGATAGAAATGATTTTTTGCAAATCAAAAGTCAAAAACATAACAGAAATTAGGTCGAACATGAAAAAGGAAGGAAAACCTAAAAAAGATATCATTTGCATTCTGCTCTTTGCTCGTTGCCATGCTCGATCGCCGCCATAGAGAGTTTGGAAGGCAAGAACTCCATAGTTTTTGGTCAATTTTGGGTCGATTTGGCCGATTTTTTGTGCAAGATGCAAGGTATTTTGCTTTTCACTGAGATTTTGACTCCTAGTTGATTTGGCATGGATTTTGGGGCTCCATGGTTGTGAGTCTAACTGGTATCCCATCATTTCTTTGTTTCTTTGTCATGGCCGTCCACTTTACATTCGATTCTGACTGTGTTTGAGGCTGAAAAGAAGGTCACCTGAGGAAATTTTTGTGGTTTGACATAACAAATGGAAGAAAAATAGAGGTAATTCATTTTTGCTGTATATCACTCTTCATTCTCTAAAATTTTTGCTGCATATTTCGCCTGTGTTGAAGTGATTATGAGGGGTTTTGTGAGTAGTTTTGGTTTGAAAAGAGTTAAAAAGATTTACTTGTTTAAATCTGCATCTTGGTTCGAAATGGGATTGAGCCATGACAAAAACTCGAAAAACCTACAAAAAAAATGTCTATGTGCATTCTTATTCAAAAATTTGTATTTGTTCCTCGTGGCTGTAGCGTGAGGCTTGAAAAACTCCATTTTCTGTGATTTTTGGAGGGTTCTGTGAGCATTATTCTAGGATGACTTCCTCTTTGGCTTTGACAAAAAACTTATAAAATGACATTCCTGTGCATTTTAAAATGGAAAATCTACATTTTTATGTGGCTTTCTGTGGTTGATTTTCCTTTTGCCATTTGAAAAAAGACATACTGAAATGAAACCTTGGGGTTTCGATGGTGTGGCTCTTCCTCCACTTTTGATGATGATTTTGTTAATGAAAAAACACAAAAACCCAATTGGGTATTCTTGTTTGGCAAAAATGCAAACCATGTTGTGAGTACTAGATATATAGGCTCAAGGCCATACTTTGCTTTCTTCTGTTTTGCATGAAGTTGTCCACTATATTTGTCACAGTCAAATTTATCTCTCAACTTTGCTCACTGTATTGTGAAATAGCATGAAGAAAAAGATCATTTACTATAGCCTTATATATTGTACTATCATTGTATATTCCCACCGTTCTTATGAATTTGAAACTGATGTCTTTCATTGTTCACTAATGATTTAAACACTTACATAGAAAGAATGATTTCTTCCATGCATACTCATTTCTTATGAGCGTTGCTGACTATCTGGCTTACTACTTTAGACTGTCACTCAATAATTGCACTACCTTCACTACGATGAATGTACTTGCCCTTTTACTATCATATCTTCAAGGTCAAAGAATAAGACTAAGAGATCCAAACAAACCTTCAGTTATTTACTGTCCTCATTCTGGACTGCCTTTTGGAGATATTCATGCATGTTTTCCCACTATCCCAATTAGAGATGATTGTTATAACTGTTATTAAACTGTTCATTGCTGCTCTTTTGAATGTTGATCCATGCATCTTTTTATGGCTTTTTCATGATGTTCTTTTATAACAGTTTGATGCTGCACTTTTCTCTACACTTTATGCATGTATACAGGCTTTAAACATACTGTGGATGTGTATCTCTGATGTTCCTTTTGCCTACAACACAGTCATAGATTGCTGCTCCATTGTCTGTATATTTTGTATCATATGAGTTTGTACCTTGCATAAAGAAATAAACCAAAGACCTTCTTTTCTCAGACACTCGTCACTGATCATGCCATTAATGCATACATCCTCACTTGTACTTGGATATGTTGATGCACTTATAATACTGAAATTGTATTGAAAAACATTAAGGCACCTTGCATATTATAATGCACTTGCAAAACATTTGAGGTACATGGAAAATATGAGACATATTGTTTGTTCAAGTTGATGTATCTGTATATCATCATAGGCTTGTCAAAGGTCTGGTTTGGCTAAAGTTGTTCTATCACTAGATATTATTTTATGGTGTTCTAGTCCTAGATAAAATTCTCGTGGGCCATAGATTGCATGTCTCTCAAAAGAGTTAACAATAGCATCATCATTGAGATATGTTGGATGACTGAGATGGACAGATGTAAACTAAAACTCTGAGAATTGATGCTCTGGCACTTGTAACTTTCCTTCACTTTCCTTCATGATGTTCCAATTGCCTTTGTATGTGCTATTCCAAAACTCCATTCTTCAGGTATATGGATGTGTTTGATCATGTTTTGCATTTGAATCTGAATCATGTCAATGTTGTAACAGTGTGACCTCTTTTTATGACTATTTTTTAGCACATTACAGTCATTTAGCTTACTGTTGTTCCATTTCTGATTTTGCTTTTGTCATGCATGATTTTCCTTATAGTCTTTAGGTATGATTTCTACCCCTCAGTTTGCTATCCCATTTCTTTTGTTTGATGCTCTTTACAATAGTCTTTTGCTACACTTTATGACTGATTTTTTGCAGCTTTAGTGACTGTCTTTTTTGTTGTTATGGATTGCTCTTTGAGTGACTATTTGTTGTTGTTGTGACAACCATTCTCTAATGAAAATTCATGTTCTCATGACCTTTTGCTGCTAACCGTCTTCATGGCTATTAGGACTGCTTAATGACAGTCATCTCATGACTGTTATTTCTACCTTTTGACAGTCATTCCTATAGATTGTTATGTGATTGTTCTATGGCTGCTCTTTGACATTTTTGCATACACTTTGATTTCAATGCTCTTCAATGTCCATTGCTGATGACTGTTTCATGACTGTATGTCCTTTTCACTATTCTTTTTGTTGACTGTTATTGCTCTTGATATCTATGATCTACTTTCTGAATATGCTCCTTGGGCTATGCTTTTGCATTTGTATATTGCATATGAGATGTTCTATAAGGATTATGAGCTGGGCTCAAACCTTGTGGGAGCCACATTTCCTCCACTCATAATGTAACTGATGAATCAAATAGAAACATAATTACATCTGTATTTGCACATGAAGCAAACTTGTTAGAAAATAAATGCATGTTTTGGATGTGTTTGATGATTGATTGTTCTCTAGGACATCCAAGGTATACATTTCTTGTTTAATGCAATTGAGGATCAATTTATACATGTATGGTGTCATGTTCATGTATGGTTTGGGACCATTCATTTCTTAGAGCATTGCTCTAACACCACTATTTTTACCAGATGCAGGAACCAGGGACAACATGAAGCTAGGAAGGACAAAGATGACTCGGGGCGACATGACAACACGCCATAACTAGAACCAGTCATTATCAGGTAATGACTGGCCTCTGACCTTACATGCACATAACTTTATTTACTTATTCATGTATAGATTGTTCTTCTATTTCATTGAATAAGACAGTTAACCTCATGGCTTATGTGAGATAATGGACATTTTACATTCAATAAAGATTATTTATTATTTGGAAAAGATTTTGGATAAACCCTTCTTATGTTACATGCACTTGGATAAATGCAGTAAACTAATAAACATAATCTCCTAAATTATTTCATTTATGCACTTGAATGTAATGGATGAAGGACCAGATGAGATGTACCTTATAAGTTTTGAATCAAAACTCTACCTAAATGAGCCATAGTGAAATTTAGGTAACATCTTTGGCGACATCTACTATATGTTTTCCTGCTAAACATCAGAGCAGTTGCCTAAAGCTTAACCATTGGGCATAGAGTCACACATACTTGACAAAACTTGAAAAACACTTCTTTCCATTGTTGCAACTCACTTTAGACTGCCATCTCTTCTAATCCATCAAGTGCATGGGTATGGTTGGTGACAGTGAACCAACGAAAATAATTGTTACTAATGATATGCATCTACTTGATGGGTTAGAAGGGGATAATCAACAAGAATATCTCCTTAGCAAACTACTGCGATCTATTGCAGCTCTATGAGGAGGACAGGTATGATGTGTGATAGTGAATACATGTATTCACTATTTCATATGATGGTTCTACCACATACAGCTGAAATACATTACAGTAGTTTCATCCTCACACATAACTAGACCCAGGAATAACTAACAACTGTGCATAAACACACTTAGGGAAATGAAATATGTATCTAATCTACTGTGTAGAAGCACTTATTCAACAATAGAAACGTCATGAAATATGTACAAACATGAAAGATCCTACCTCAGAAGCAATGTTTGAGGTGAATCCCATTGACTGGGATTGGCTCAATGTCACCATCCAGCTTAGACAGCTAGAAAGCATTATGATGTTTACATTCTAAAACAATATAGGGCCCACTCCAAAAAGCGTCAAACTTAGAGTGCTTCCCAGGTTTGCTTTTCAACACATCCCATTTCAGCACTATGTCACCCTCCTGGAATGTTCTTGGAGATGCTCTTTTGTCAAATGACCTTTTCATTGGAGCTTGATGATGCTCTATGTTTCTCATGGCATCATTTCTAGTTTCTTCAAGCTTAACCAGTTGAGCTAGCCTTACTGTCATAGGGCCTTCCTCTAGCATGTCCAGCTGATTCACCAAATCAAGTGTTGGTAACTCAAGTGTGATAGGAAGCCTTTCTTCCTTGCCATACACCAACATTAAAGGTGAATACCCTGTTGACCGTTTGTAGTAATTATGTCAGCCCATAGTGCTCACTTTAACTGTGTATGTCAAGCTCTCTGGTTGCCCTCCATGGTCTTCTTGATAATTCTGATCAAGTTCTTATTGGTGGATTCCGCATGGCCGTTGCCTTGCGGATAGTAATTGGAGGATGTATTGAGATAAATGCCATTCTTTACAGCCCAATCAAAGATTCTGGAACCAATAAAAGCAAGGGCATTGTCTGAAATAATGGACTCAAGCACTCCAAATCTGATAACTAGCTCCTCATAAAAATTTAGAACAACAGACTCATTGGCCTCTTTAAGTGCGACTACTTCAGTCCACTTAGTGAAATAATCAGTGGCTGTAAGAACCCACTTATGGCCAGCACTGGATGAAGGGTTTATAACCCCAATAAAGTCTAATCCCCACCTCATAAAGGGTTGTTCAACCTAAACTAGCTACAAAGGTAAGGCTGCCAACTTCTCTTTTCTGACAAACAGAGCACATTCCTTGCATTTTCTAACCCATAAGTGTGCGTCCTTAAACAAACTAGGCCAATAATAGCCACCTTTCATCACCTTAAGAGCTATTGCTCTAGGTGAAAAATGGCCTCTAGCTGACCCCTCATGAAATTCATGCAACACTTTTTCAACTTGGTTAGGTCCAATGCATCTCAGCAATACTCCATTAAAATCTTTCCTAAAAAGTAAGTCATTAATGAGCACATAAGGTATGGACTGCAATCTGAAATACCTTCATTTGGCTCTATCCAAGCCCTGAGGACACTCACTGGTTTGCAAGAAATGAACCATTTCTTACACCCAATAAGCAATAGGATCCGAAACAGTTGTTTGTTCTTGATCTTGTATTGATAGAACAACTTCTTATTCACGTTCTTCTTTGCTAATAACACCATCAGCAAGTTGTTCATACAGCCCTTTGCCCCTGACCATCTTGGTAACCTTAATGTCCACATCATATTCCATTACCTTAGTCACCCAACCAACTCTCTTATCACTGAGATCCTTACTTAGCAGAAATTCCTTCACGCTCAGAAGAGTAACCATTAGATTAATCTTGTTACTTGACAACATGTGTTTAAACTTTTTCAAACTCCTTATAACGGCAAGCACATGTTTCTCAACGAAAGTGTACCTCAGCTCATAATCTTTCAACACTTGACTGAAAAAAGCTAAAGGCTACTCCATTTCTAGCTCATTTTTTTGTACCAACATAGCAGAAACAGAATCAGCATTACCATATGCATACAAAGTGAAATCCTTAGAAAAATTAGGATTTAGAAGTGTAGGTGCAGCAGCCAAAGCCTTTTTAATAAGCTCAAAATTTTGTTTTCCTTCTCTAGTCGAGATAAAAGACACGTTCTTTCTCAACATAGCAGTTAGTAGATTTAACAAATCAGCAATATCAGGGATAAACCTCCTGACGAAGTTGATCCTACCAATGAAACTCTGTAAGCCTTTCTTGTGTGCTGGTAAGGGCAGAGCCAAAATTACACGTATTCTCTCAGGGTCAATGGTGATGTCTTGTTTTGACACCACGTAACCAAGCAATCTGCCCTCATTGATAGAAAACACACACTTTTTGGGATTAAGTGATATCCCAAACTCCCTACACCTATCAAAAATCTGCCTTAAGTGATTTAGATGATCGTTGGCTTCTTTGGAGAAAATAGTAATGTCATCAAGGTAGACTAGGATGGTCTTGTACATTAGGCCTTGAAAGGCCATATCCATAGCCTTTTGAAAGGTTACTCCAGCATTGAACAAACCAAAAGGCATCTTCTTGTAAGCCATAGTCCCCCATTTTGTGGTGAAGGTTGTTTTATACTGGTCTTCCTCTTTCACCAATATCTGATTGTAACTGGAATAACCGTCTAGCAAGGAAAACCTCTCTGATCTTGAGACTACTTGGAGTATCTACTCCATGGAAGGCAAAGGATGACGGTCTTTCAAGGAAGCTCTATTCAAGTCACGAAAGTCTACACACAGCTTTATCTCCCTATTTTTCTTCCTAACCGGCACAAGGTTGGAAACCCATGAGGTGTGCTTAATAGGGAAGATTATGCTACTCTCAATTAGCTTGTTCAATTCTTTTTTCATGAGAGGCTCTAATTTAGGATTCAATGGCCTTTGTTTCTTCCTAACAGGCTTGGCATCAGGTTCCATCTCAATAGTATGTTGAACAAGTTGGGGATCAAACCCTTTTAAATCACCATATTCCCATGCAAAAATGTCACTAAATTCTTGAAAAAGTTGAATAAATGCATGTTTTTCCTTTGCTATACATACCTTGCCTAGTTTAAGGAGTTTACCCTTAAAGATCTCAAATTCTTCATAGTGATCTTACTGAACTTGTAGGATGGACTTGGGTTTTGTAGCTTCATCATCAGTGTTAAAAATAGACTCTAAGGTGACCAAACCCTTTGGCATCTTGTTATTTTTGAGCTGGATGATTTGGTCACCGTACTAGTGATGTAGCTTCTCTTGGTTAGCATGAGAGAATTCAGCTTCCTCTCTCAAGAAGTTTAAAATCTGTTGATCACTACCAAACACTTGCCAATGTATGTTATTATCTGGCACAGCAGGCCTAACAACAATCTTAATATGCTCATTAGTCTTATCACTACTAATCTCCTTGGGAATGTCATATTCAGCCCCTACAGCAACCAGCCTATCAGCATGTTTATTCTAATTTCTAGGTATGGATACCAAATTGAATGCATCAAATCCTTCCAAGAGGTCCCATACTCTATGCTTGTAAGACTTAAGCAGATCATTTTTCATGACATTAAGCTTTCTCACCTGATTTAAAACCAGTTCGCTGTCCCCATAAACTTTTAGACAGCCAATACCCTTTTGTCTTGCCCATTCCAAGCCTTGAATAAGAGCTTCGTATTCAGCCATGTTGTTAGTGCAGCTGAAATAGAATCCAAAAGTTGAATAGTACCTCTCCGCCTTCGGGGAAACAAGCATGCATCCACCACCGGCACCCATTCTACTCCTTGAGCCGTTAAAAAATAGCTCCCAGACTTCATTATCTTGCTGCCCATCCTATTGTTCTATACTTTTTTCAATGTTATGCAGAAATGAATCAGCTTCGTGCATCATATACACACCAAAACCAGTCTCTTCTAGGTGCTCACATGGATCAACCACTTGAGTTTGATCTGCCCATTCATCAAGAAGGACTTCTGGTATACCTTCAATTAGTGTATTGCCTTCTTGGACAGCGGGCTGCTCCATTTCTAACTCACTTGCAACCAAGTTGGCATTGATGGGGCATGTAATGTAAGGCTCAATATGCTATTTGGCAATGGGTTCTAACTTGATAGTCACCTTAGTGCCATACCTAGTTCTGAACAACATATGACACCAATTCGAGGACAGGTAACCTCCTATCTTTGTAGTAAAAACCCTTGACAAATAAATGGCAAAATAAGGAGGTAATTCAATGACATATATGTCCTGCTAGATAGAGAAATTTGGACAGGCGTGTAGAATTAAACTTAGTCCCTTTATGACACCCACTGTATTAACACTAGTTCCATCCAACTGAACAACTCCCTTCTCTAATGGCTCATATTCAATGCCTAACCTGTCAACAATCTGTTTGGGCATGACGGAACTGCTAGCACCTAAGTCAATCATGCAGTTATGAACTAAATGATCCCCTATAATCAAAGACACGTAAAATTGTGGGGGTTTGACCTCTGAAGCTTGATGTTCTACATTTTTTTCAATGTTATTTGTCAAAACAACCTTAGACTTATCTATATCAGACTCTTGAGATAGTTTTAAATTTGATAAGGTTGATTGAAGCAAGTCTTTTTGGACAGGGATACTCAGGGAATCCCACATAGATATGGATACATTCACTTTTTTCATATGCTCAAGGATATTGAAAGTAGATGTACCTGATTTAACTTGGCTTTTGGGGGCAGCCATGTCACCTTGAGCACAAGTTGGCTAAACTGGTGGATTAAGCTGCTCCTTGCCTATCAAAGGCTAACCTTTTGATAGAACTTGAATTTTCTCAGCATTTGATGGGTTAGAAACACCTTGACCCACGTTTGGCACTTGATGCCCATGAGTTTTAACTTTACCAGCTTGTTTCCCTTCATCAATAGCCCTTTTCTTGCTGCGTGTATTGTCTGCAACTGAAGAACCAACTTGGTTCATACCACATAATTTTTCTCCTTGCCAGTTTAGGAGTGTTGTCTCATGTACCTGTTCTTCTTGTTGCTAAACAGGAGGTTCTACAAGCACAATAGACTGCACTGCTAGACTGTTCTGAACCATCAGAGCTTGGTTAATCACCCCATTGACACATGTATTTTGGTTATGGGGTTGGTTATAAGGAAAGCACCAATCATAGTCTTGAGCCAAATTGTTTTGCGTGGGTACAACTTCATTCGAGGAACTAGCAACGTTTGGATTGTAGGCCTAATAAGGCCTAGAGTTAAAGGCTTGCCTTGGACATTGATTATTAGGCTGAAAAGGTGGCCTATTTGGCTGATTTTGCTAGTAATTGGACTGGAATGGGGGTTGATAAGGTCTAAAATTTTGACCTTGTTGCCTCTTGAGGTTCACTATCTCATTACCAAAATATTGCAACAGTCCTTTGATCTCATGTGACTCAAAGGATTGAGTTTGAACAACATTTTCTTATTTATTGGGCTGAGTATTAGGTGATGGTAACGTTGGTGCAGTGGGTATAACAGCTATAGGAGGCACACACATTGGCATTGGTGGTTGAATAGCAGGGAATATTGGAAAAGAAGGCCTAGGGGCAATTTTACCAGCCTGTATGAGGCTGTTCTTAGCTCTTATGGCTATAGCACAAGCTTATGGTAAGGAATCTCCTCCCATAGATTGAATCATGACAGAAATATCATTGTTTAAAGCTCTCAAACAATATAAGAAAGCATGATCAGTAGTAGGCCTTATCGTTGGTGGGATTCTATCCCACGTCTTCTGGAAACGGTGGTTGAAGTCTGACATAACTTCATGAGGAGCCCTCTTAATCATGGACAATTGCTCCACCAATGAAAAATGATTTGATTTCTCCTCAAAGAAGCTGCATAGCTCCTCTCCCAAATGATCCCATGAATCTATGGAGTTCACCGGCAGGCTTCTGAACCAGTGCAAAGCCTTCCCTTTGAGGGAAGATGCTAATAACCTAATTGCAACATTCTCTTATGTCACATGATGGACAACACATAGGTTTGCAACATCTTTTATGTGTTCATCCAGAGTAGTCTGATCTTCACCATTAAAATATGGTAAACTTTTCAAGGCAACTACATGAATATCATCATGCTGAGCTAAATTTAGTGGGCTGCCTTGGTTGAATGCAACAACGGCTAATTTCTGGCTCTAGGAATCATTGTAACTGGCATTCTTGGGAGAGTATGAGTTCCAACAATAGGAGTAGACTTGGCTCTCCTAGAATAGACATGACTTTTCTTGGGTTTCTCAGCTATTATCCCTCTTCTCCTAGGTGGGGATAATTGCAAGTACTCAAAAGATGAAGAACTACTTCTGGTTTGTATTCTTTTCATAAGAAGAAATACACTGATTTTACTAAACCAAAGCTCAGAGTCGCTAGATATGCAGATTTTTAACCTCTTATAGGCCTGAAAATCACTGGCTGCACATCAAAAGCAGTAATAAAAGGTAGCATTTGAACTATTTCTAATTTCACAGTCCCACCAGGCGTGCCAAAAACTATTGTCTCTCAGATTTGCACCCTTGCTGAATTGTAAAACTTGGCAATCTGGAGAAACATGGGATCTTTCCAGGTCTGTTTGTTGCCTATGATGGAAAGTACCTCTGGAGAAGGTCGACTTCCTAGCTAGTTATCACCTAGAATCTACTGGATTTGCAAAGGAAAAAAGGAGAAGGAATGCTTTTGAAAATGAAAGCTAAAATTGGAAAATATGAAAATAAGGGTGATTCACCAAACTTGATATGGTTAATGAAACTCAGACCTGCATACACTTGGCCACAGACAATAGAAACTAAACCTGCACAACCTATCACTGTATGTTTGCAAAAACACTTCACAAAGAGGCCTAAATGCATTAAAATCTTTAAAAGGAAGCTAAACTTCATAGTTTAAAATCCTTATAACACTTTAAGACACAGTTTGCAACCTGCATAAACACAGCTTCTGTAGAAAAGGGTATTGAAACATAAGACAAAGTCACAAGGAAACAAAAATACCTCACAAATGACCTGATCAAACACTTGATAACACCCAATACTGCAAAACAAGAAGGCAAAATCTGACTATCAATGGTATCCAAGGTGTTCTCTGTATTTCATATGCCAAAAAGAGTTACAAAAAACATGCTCAAAATTAGTAGGATTGCAGAAAAAATCACTAACTCTAGAATGTAAATGGAAAAGAACTCCCTACAAAGAGTCAAATGAATGACTATATACTCTCCAAATAGTTGCAATGAGATAAGGATGAGCCATCTCCATTTTCGTGTATCTCATAAATGTGCCCAAAATATCTACCCAAAGTCTTCCAAAATGGGTTTCCAATGCAGATATAGTCAAGGCACGCCATCAATATTCATAAAAGCACCTAAAAATTTCTTTAAATGCCTTCAAATGATCTTTAAGGCCATTGAAATAAGTCAAATTTGTGCAATAACTCCTCACCCTGTTTGTCAAACTCACCCGGTAGCATCATAAATGTTTGATATTTTCACAATAAATGACATAAATACACATTATTTCTGCATTCATTTAACATTGACTAAATGATTTATAATTACACCACTTAGTTAATGTTTTACAATCCAAATTTATTACAATTCCATGCAAAAAAATAATGGCATTTAGGACACAAATATTTAATTTCCCGATTTTGCATGATTTAGGGACAAATTAAATATTGTGAAGGAATGACAAAGTAATCGACGAGACTTACTCTGCCATGTGTGATAAATCTGCCTAATGTTGCCTCTTTGCATTTTTATTACAAATGATAAAGTAATTCATAATTCATTACTTTATCATTCATTCACAACGTTTAATCTATTTCTAGATTATGCAAAAATGACAAAACAGTACCTTCATAGCTCCTAGGCAAAAATAACACGACTCCACACACACCTTTTACCTCTCACATCTCACTTGCATCATATAATGTATTTCAAGGCTACGTCGAAACACCTTATGACCTCTAGCCATTCATACGTTTTAAAATGCATACATATCTATCGTGCCTACAAGGTCCAAAGCAATACATTCTAAACCAACCCTTATGTCTCCCTATACAAACTACCATGTCCTTCATGACATTTCACCCACCTTATGACTATACTATGACATGACTTAGTAAAATAAGGCTCTCGACCTTGTGTTTCTCATAATGCATTTGACCTTGGAAAAGAATAAAAGGTAGAAAATACATGCCTCACGCCTCATGTGCAATGATCACCAGGCTTTAAAGACTTTCATAAGTCTTTACCATGGGCCTCAAATGGATAGAAATGATTTTTTGCAAATCAAAAGTCAAAAACATAACAGCAAATTAGGTCGAACATGAAAAAGGAAGGAAAAACTCAAAAAGATATCATTTGCATTCTGCTCTTTGCTCATTGCCATGCTCGACCACCGCCATAGAGGGTTTGGAAGGCAAGAACTCCATAGTTTCTGGTCGATTTTGGGTCAATTTGGCTGATTTTTTGTGCAAGATGCAAGGTATTTTGCTTTTCACTGAGATTTTGACTCCTTCTAGTTGATTTGGCGTGGATTTTGGGGCTCCATGGTTGTGATTCTGACTAGTATCCCATCATTTCTTTGTTTCTTTGTCATGGCCGGCCACTTTGCATTCGATTCTGACTGTATTTGAGGCCGAAAAGAAGGTCGCCTGAGGAAATTTCTGTGGTTTGACATAACAAACAAAAGAAAAATAGAGGTAATTCATTTTTACTGTATATTGCTCTTCATTCTCTAAAATTTTTGTTTCATATTTCACCTGTGCTGAACTGATTATGAGGGGTTTTGTGAGCATTTTTGGTTTTAAAAGAGTTTAAAAGCTTTACTTGTTTAAATATGCATCTTGGTTCGAAATGGGCTTGAGCCATGACAAAAAATCAAAAAACCTACAAAAAGAAATGTCTTTGTGCATTCTTATTCAAAAATTTGCATTTGTTCCTCGTGGCTGTAGCGTGAGGCTTGAAATTCTCCATTTTCTATGATTTTTGGAGGGTTCTGTGAGCATTATTCTGGGATGACTTCCTCTCTGGCTTTGACAGAAAACTTATAAAATGACATTCCTGTGCATTTTAAAATGGAAAATCTACATTTTTCTATGGCTTTCTGTGGTTGATTTTCCTTTTGCCGTTTGAAAAAAGACATACTGAAATGAAACCTTGGGGTTTCGATGGTGTAGTTCTTCCTCCACTTTTGATGATGATTTTGTCAATGAAAAAACACAAAAACCCAACTGGGTATTCTTGTTTGGCAAAAATGCAAACCATGCTGTGAGTACTAGATATATAGGCCCGAGGCCATACTTTGCTTTCTTCTGTTTTGCATGAAGTTGTCCACTATATCTGTCACTGTCAAATTTGTCTCTCAACTTTGCTCACTGTATTGTGAAATAGCATGAAGAAAAAGATCATTTACTATAGCCTCATATATTGTACTATCATTGTATAATCCCACCATTCTTATGAATTTGAAACTGTTGTCTTTCATTGTTCAATAATGATTTAAACGCATACATAGAAAGAATGATTTCTTCCATGCATACTCGTTTCTTATGAGAGTTGCTAACTATCTAGCCTACTACTTTAGACTGTCACTCAATAATTCCACTGCCTTCACTATGATGAACGTACTTGCTCTTTTACTATCATATCTTCCATTGGTATGAGAATGAAGCATTGGAAAAATATGAGAATGTTGTTGTTTCATATTTGCAAGGATACATGATGAATCTATTTGATGTATCATACATTATGATGAACAAGCAGATGCTTTATTTATCCTTATCATAACATGTACTACATAGATTAATTCCCTTCATTTGGTCAAGCCCATAGTGACTGATTTATCTTCATTTTAGTGACTGACCTCAACATCTATAAGACTATTCTTCAATAAAGATCATTATCCTCTCTTTTAACTGTCTTTTGGTCTCTTTTATACCTCATCTCAGATTTGCAAACCTTGCTACTGTTACCATTATGTGGGTCTTTTGGAACCTTCAACTCATATCACTTAGCATTTGGCAAACTCTTTTGGTTAACCTTTATGTATGATGGCTCTTTGTTCATCTTGCATATCATACTAAGTCATTGGCTTGCATGAAGACCTCTCTCAGTATCACTGTTCTCTTCACACATTTTTAGCACAGTCAAAACTTCATGACTGTTACACTTTCATTGCATAAGCCATGCTTCAAAAGAGCCTCTAAACATTTTGTTCAAGGTCAAAGAATAAGACTAAGAGCTCCAAACAAACCTTTAGTTATGTACTGTCCTCATTTTGGACTGCCTTTTGGAGATCTTCATGCATGTTTTCCCACTGTCCCAATTAGAGATGATTGTTATAACTGTTATTAAATTGTTCATTGTTGTCTTTTGAATGTTGATCCATGCATCTTTTTATGGCTTTTTCATGATGTTCTTTTATAACAGTTTGCTGCTGCACTTTCATGATGATCGTTGCTGCACTTTTCTCTACACTTTATGCATGTATACAGGCTTTAAACCTACTATGGATGTGTATCTCTGATGTTCCTTTTGCCTACAACACAGTCATGGGACTACTGCTCTATTGTCTGTATATTTTGTATCATATGAGTTTGTACCTTGCATAAAGAAATAAACCAGAGACCTTTTCTTAGACACTCGTCACTAATCATGCCATTAATGCATACATCATCACTTGTACTTGGATAATTCGATGCACTTATAATACTAACATTCTATTGAAAAACATTAAGGCACCTTGCATATTATAATGCACTTGCAAAACATTTGAGGTATATGGAAAATATGAGACATATTGTTTGTTCAAGTTGATGTATCTGTATATCATCATAGGCTTGTCAAAGGTCTGGTTTGGCTAAAGTTGTTCTATCACTAGATATTATTTTATGGTGCTCCAGTCCTAGATAAAATTCTCGTGGGCCATAGATTGCCTGTCTCTCAAAAGAGTTAACAACAGCATCATCATTGAGATATGTTGGATGACTGAGATGGATAGATGTAAACTAGAACTCTGAGAATTGATGCTCTGGCACTTGTAACTTTTCTTCACTTTCCTTCATGTTATTCCAATTGCCTTTGTGTGTTGTTCCAAAACTACATTCTTCAGGTATATGGATGTGTTTGATCATGGTTTGCATTTGAATATGAATCATGTCAATGTTGTAACAGTGTGACCTCTTTTTATGACTATTTTTAGCACATTACAATCATTTAGCTTACTGTTGTTCCATTTCTGATTTTGCTATTGTCATGCATGATTTTCCTTATAGTCTTTAGGTATGATTTCTGCCCCTCAGTTTGCTATCCCATTTCTTTTGTTTGTTTCTCTTTACAATAGTCTTTTGCTGCACTTTATGACTGATTTTTTGCAGCTTTAGTGACTGTCTTTTTTGTTGTTATGGATTGCTCTTTTAGTGACTGTTTGTTGCTATTGTGACAGCCATTCTCTAATGAAAATTCATGTTCTCATGACCTTTTGCTACTAACCATCTTCATGGCTATTAGGACTGCTTAATGACAGTCATCTCATGATTGTTATTTCTGCCTTTTGACAGTCATTCCTATAGACTGTTATGTGATTGTTCTATGACTGTTCTTTGACATTTTTGCATACACTTTGATTTCAATGCTCTTCAATGTCCATTGCTGATGACTATTTCATGACTGTATGTCCTTTTCACTGTTCTTTCTGCTGACTGTTATTGCTCTTGACAACTGTGATCTGCTTTCTGAATATGGTCCTTGGGCTGTGCTTTTGCATTTGTATATTGCATATGAGATGTTCTATAAGGATTATGAGCTGGGCTCAACCCTTGTGGGAGCCACATTTCCTCCACTCATAATGTAACTAATGATTCAAACAGAAACTTAATTACATCTGTATCTGCACATGAAGCAAACATGTTAGAAAATAAATACATGTTTAGGATGTGTTTGATGACTAATTGTTCTCTAGGACATCCAAGGTATACATTTATTGTTTAATGCAATTAAGGATCAGTTTATACATGTATGGTATCTTGTTCATGTATGGTTTGGGACCATTCATTTCTTAGAGCATTGCTCTAACACCACTATTTTTGCCAGATGCAGGAACCAGGGATGACATGAAGCTAGGAAGATCAAAGACAACTCGGGGCGACAGGACAACATGCCAAAACTAGAACCAGTCATTCTCAGGCAATGACTGGCCTCTGACCTTACATGCACATTACTTTATTTACTTATTCACGTATAGATTGTTCTTCTATTTCATTGAATAAGACAGTTAACCTCACGGCTTGTGTGAGATAATGAACATTTTACATTCAATAAAGATCATTTATTTTTTGGAAAAGATTTTGGATAAACCATTCTTATGTTACATGCACTTGGATAAATGCAGTAAACTAATAAACATAATCTCTTGAATTATTTCATTTATGCACTTAAATGTAATGGATGAAGGACCAGATGAGATGTACCTTATAAGTTTTGAATCAAAACTCTGTCTGAATGAGCCGTAGTGAAATTTAGGTAACAATGATCAAACATCAACCCCATAATCAAGGAGGGTTGGCTAAATGATTATGCTTTGTAATGAGAAATCTATTATAGGTCATGATATACTTGGGCCAAGATGTTAATTCCCCATGCATATACCTTACCCTACTCCACCTGTCGAATGATAGGTGCCCAACTATACAAAAAATCTTAGCCTTGTTATCTCCAGATAATCTAAAGGTAATGAAGTCAATAATCACCTTATGAACAAATAGATTGTCAAGATCTAGATCTGAGGCTAGTAAAACAACCTTCTAGACCAGTAGTTGGGTGTTCCCATTGAACTATGTGCATGAAACCTTCTGATTATATGTAAGTTCCTCCAAGATCAATATTTCACGTTAGATGGGGACCCCTAGTATATGGTACATGTCATAAAGATTATTTTTCCACTCTCCTATAACTTTTGGAAATTGGAAAGTGTTAAGGTCCACATCCCAATAAGTTAAAATGTCACAACATATCTAGATAGAAGGATGGATCAATGGCACCCATGGAACTCTATCCAAGCTCCCCTATTAAAGTACAACCTTATCTCCAATGGATAGGCCTCTATTAATCCCTAAGAACCAACTCTTCTTGCAAGCATCACCCCCAATGAATGTAATTACCCTACAAGATGATACTATAAGACCTCTAAAAATCCAAAAAATCACAAGACCCCTCAAAAAGACCAAAAACATCAAAAACTCAAAAAGATGCTCCAAAACTAGAAAAACCATGCTCCTTGTGTGTATTTGCCCCTTTCTACACAAGGTATGAATGACCATTCACCCAACCAGTAGCAAATCTAGTGTGGTGATTGGGATTTATCAAAGGTAAATGAATCGTTGGCAAAATGGTTGAATTCCACTGGAACTAATGAAATAGTTTGCTGACCCACCAAAAGTTTGGCTTGACTTTTGACTTAGAAAATGGCAACATAAATTGTCAAAATGATGACTTACCTATTGCTAGCCTAGGTGCCTATTGATGGGTGTTTTTGCACACAATAAATTAAATAAAATACCAAGTATCTTATCTCTCCTGATAGGAATAAAATTCTAAAGAAATGAAAAATGACTACCCCAAGGTCTATACAACTAGGTCTTGGCCTTCACAAGCTCATTTGCTTGATGTCTTTGTTGTTCTAATCAAGGGGCCTTACATTAATCTAGACAAACTTCAACAAATAAGGTTAAAATGCACATAAACTAATTAGTTTTCATATTTAGCAATGCATAAACAAACTGATCCAAACATATATTGCCATAAAATGTATCATTTCAGCCTACAACCAACAATATATCAACTTACATTCATGAAGTGTCAACTTTACAATAGAAATTTGCAAGTTTGAATGTCCTATTCTAACTCTAAACTAACCAGATCTAATAAAAAAAAAGTTGAAAAGAAAACGAGATAGAGAAAGGTTATAGAGAAAAAACTAACTAAAACTTAAACCCTTTCCAATATTTCAGCCTCAACAATGGATAGACAAATTTATAAACACATTAACTATCCTTGATTTGATCATGAAAAACTAACAATCAAAATTCAAGAAGGTGCAATCATCAATTGTAAATTTATGGGTGTTTAAGCTAGCCACACAAAGCAATTTACAATCAGCAAACCACCGGTGGTATGAATACTTTTCAAACTCATCAAATATTCACAAATCTTAAGTTGAAAATAAAAGAACAACTCAACTTGGTGTTTAGAAACCATGAAACAAATTTTGTGTAACGACAAGTTCAACAAATCTCAACAATTTCTATTCACTATCTTGACTAGAAACCATGAATCAAACTTGTATTAAGCTCAAAAGATTGAAAAACATCAACAGTTTCCAAACTTGGTGTGGAAAAAACCATGATAATATCATGAAAATTCATAAAATACTATGTATTTACCCTCAAATCCCAAATTATAAATGCTTTCAAGTATGTCTTCAATGCATTTTTCCCAAGACACCAAGAATACACCAACTAATTCCCCCCTTCACAATGAGTTTTCAGTTGTATACATATGTAAATCAACTTTACAATACCAAGTTTTCATCTCAAGATCCAATGGCTGTGATCAATTTGATCCAATGGCTCAAATTTGTTGCTCAAACACAAAGTCAATTTTGGTGGCAAGGACAATTTCCAAGATATTCCACTTTATCGCTTTGTAGCTTCTTTAACAAGCTTTCATTAGTATCAAAAAATAACTTTTTTGTCTTGACAATTACTTTTTGTTTCTAAGTTTTCTAATTTTGACAAAAAGTAACTTTTGGAAGCTAAATATTAAATATTTGATACTACATCTCGAAGAATTTAACTTTTGCAACTACAACTTCAAAAACTTGTTGTATTATGACAAATCTTCCTAAAGGGGACATATGCAACTGTAGCAAGTTATTTTCTTCATCATATGTGGTTGTAGGCATCCATTTTTCATGTGCAATCATGAATATCTAGTTGTAGGTGACCAATTCTATCATAAAAAATGCATTTTAAGCCTTTGTTCTTCATTTTTCCATCACAAATCTTTAACTCAAATCTAAAACAGCAAGATGAGACATTATAATGGGATGTATTAGTTATGTATTTGGCTGCAAATCAGGTATATAGTCATACAACTCATCTTTACCTAGCTACAAGGCATTTCCTCCATTCTCCATCATTTCTAGCTCTAATTTTATATGAACAACAATGATGTCGGTCTGATTTCTTTTGTTTTCCAGCTCCTAGGGTTTGTCTTCATCATGTTTGACACCTTCTTGACTTCATTTTGTAGGTACAACAATAGTTTGAATGTTAAAATAAAATTTCTCCATGGTTGGAACAACAAAGTATCTTTAAATCTTCATATTTCCAAGATAGCTCCAACTGATCTCTACTTGTTTCCAACCTCTTAGACCTGCAAAAAACAATTCCAAACATCAAATTCCTCATAAAAAATTCATTCCCATTCACAAATTTTTATAATCCATCATTTGATGCATCAAATTAATCATTCTTGCAAAGTTGTCAAATTTGTTGCAATTGGCAACTTCACAAATTTGATACCATTATGGTTTTCATCTTAGGATTTTCATAATTTTGGACCTCCATAGTCTCTATCATCTCATCCCATGATTCCCATCAAATTTCTATGCCCTATAGGTTTTCTTTTGTAGCAAATATGAAAATATTTTAATTGTGACAGCCCTGGGTAATTGCTGATGCAACAGTCATATGATTGTCTTTTCACCCTTTAACCTTCATGATTATTTTTCATAGCTCTCAAGGGAGTTAAGTACTTCATAGAGGATCAATAAATCATGACAATTTCAAGAAAATACCCTATAAAACAGTGATTTAATGGTGTTGTCCTTTGACTATTATGACAACCATAACGGTTGTTTGGAACTACTAGTTTATGATTGTCATGCCTTTTCTTTTGTAGCCTTCTTCATGATATTTTAATGAACTTCATAGGGTTATTTTTTATTATATCATCCTCTAATCAACATGTCTTCATGATAGTAAATTAAATCTAGGTGGGATAGGGTTTATGTGACTTACAACTCCTTTTCAATGCCCAAACAATCCTCCTAGTGGCTGTCATAATGAAAGACTTGAATGGGACAACAATACAAAAATATTAAGAAGGATTAATTCATGGAGTAAATTACTATACTAAACATCTATAATAACCTTTATTAATTATTAAAACAATATCCCAACTCTTCTATGCAATTTCAAGGTTATAGGGCTCTCATATGAAGTGTTGGTAGTCCATTTCATGACTATTGCAGCAACATGGACTTCATGATCCAAACCCTAGGAGGTTGAAACTTTCCATCACTCACTCTCGATGTGCATGGAATGCAAACCAAATGGAAATAATTGATACTTTACCATAACCCTACAAAGAAAACCCTTGATTAAAATTTAATGAATGGTCACAAACCATTAAATTTGGAATTTACTCTTTTTCTCTCTTATTTTTTATTTTCTTGAAATCTTGAGAACAAAGAACTTCAACATGAAACCTTTGATGATGTTGACCTGAAAAAAGAAATAAAAATAAGCATATATCAGATCTAACATGCATTTGAAGGGTATACAAAAATATAGAAAGAAAAATGACAATATTGATCATAAAAAACTAAAACCCTTGCCCTTTAATGGATGAATAAAAACTCTTCATATAAAAATTAGTCAATAACCTCTCAAAACACTTCATCATCTACATATATAGGATGGAATCAAGGTTTTTATGGAACTCAAACAAGGAAATGGATAAAGAAAAATAAAAACAATAGCAATCTAAGAGATTAAACCCTGAAAACGTAGTTGTTTTCTCTTTCCTTTGCAAGTTTTTTTAATCAAATCACTTTAAAAAAAGTAATTAATAGTTGCAAATAGCATTATTCCATACATGTATGTCTGAGATCTTGTAATGAGGTGTTAGGCACTTCAAATTATTTTTAAATAGCTATTTTAATGGCTCGAAAATCAAAGGAAAAAGTTGGCTATAATTATGATATCCAAAAGAGGTTTATCTTTGCTTTTTTCTTGTTTTTTTCTCTTATGCCATCAAATTTAAGCTAAAATTATTATAAAAATAAAACAAAGTGATTTTCTTTCCTTAATTATTTAATTTTGGCATACAAACATGATTTGAAGGATTTTAGGACTATTTTAAATGGTTTTAAGGTCCTAAAAGATGGATCTAGCCAACTTAAGCCTCTAGAAATGATAACACTTAGGTTTTGACTTTGAACCATCACCTCATTATGATATAAAAAATCAATAAAATGCCTAAAAATATATTCAATGACATAATATAACCAAGAGCATGGAATTGAACCTTAATTGATACAACTTGAGTCTTTAATACATGAGGTCATGAGAATGAGTAATTTTAAATTTGGAGTCTATTTAATCATGACCATATAGTACCAAATATTACATGCATATACCAACCTTGAAACCAAAAAAAGTAACCTCACCAATTAATATTTGAATGTAAAGAGCTATAATTATTCTTGAAAAAAGTTATCAAGAACTCTATCCTCAAATCAAGTTGATTAATCAGGACTTGAAGCTCGTATAACAAGCTAAAATTTTGAAAAAGATAGGAAACTCACCCAAAATCTCATGTCAAAAGAGGTGGTCCCCATTTTGATCATCCAAATGATGGGGCATGTGTGCAAGGCACAACAAATGGCGACTCTACTAGGAGAATGCTCCTGAGCATTTTTAAGATAAACAAAATTCAAGAACCGAGAATCTGTATGTACACCCACACATTAGGCCAAATAAACATGATCAAAGAATCAAAGTCAAAAGATTGCATAACCATCCATATTCCAAAGATCCAAGTGTGTGTAAATGCATTCATTCCCAACATTAAGCTACATGAATGATTCTCACCTCATGAACTACCTAGACATTGCCTCACTGCCACTCAAGCGTCTATAGCCCTGACGAGGTTGTCTCTATGATTCCACTCAAAGCATATCTCTATTGCCAACCAGACGTCCATAGCCCTAGTAGAGATACTGGAATCCTCCAACTAGTTGAGTCATATGATAGGAGTACTAGGGAGTACCACATTTCCATTTCATTTCATTTCATTTATTTTTATATTTTCTTTTCTTTTCATTCATTCTTTTACTATAGCACATGCTTTATCCACATAGGCTATGCATATTTTTAACTTTGTTGGGCTAGGAATCATAGTGGTAACAAAGGTGAGACCTTAAGATTTTTCACTTAATGCAAGATCACAAAGACTCACATAGAAAATTTAGGATGATTAATATGTGAAGAGGTATAAGATCTCAAAACACTTCAAGTCATATAAAACAATTGACTCATCTCCCAAGAACAAGCATCATGCCATCCAACACTAACAATGGAGCCCACAAGAAAACCTTTAGTTTGTGACTAATGTTTCTCAAAGAAAGACTAGGAGACATAATTGAGAGAATCTCATTGTATACACTTGCAAACAACCCTCTAATTATCAAGGAACAAGCAAGGGATAACCCCAAAAACTCAAAATAAGAGACCCCAAAAATAGCAAGCTAAAAAATAACCCAAAAATAAGACCCAAACAAACTAAATACAAAACTAAAACAACAAACTAACAACTAGAAACAAACCAGCAAATAAGCAAAAGCAATTAAAACAAACAAAGTTAACTACCTAAACTTAAAACAAAACTAAGAAAACTAGACACTTAGCAAACCAAAACTAAGACTGTACAAAGGCTTAGGATAGTAGATGTCTACACTCTCTCGATTGATTTCTCAATATCTGTAAGAGTGATATGGCACATGTCAAGGTCCTAAGTCTAGAAAACTCATCCTTGTATTCTAAAATGTAGGATATATGCAAGCTAGGCTCGTATTCAGATTACAAGTCATGTAAGAATAGAAATTGAGGCAACTCATAATGTCCATGACTAATCCAAACACAAGTTTTCTTACCCCAATCCTCATAATCAAAATGATAAGCATCATATCTCAATGAGAAAATAGAAGATACAACCTAGTTCAAAGTACCATCAACCAAAAATGTAAGCTCACCATCTTGTTGTATCATATCCAATACTCTCTCCCTTCAGGAGGTCTCAATCCATGATGGATCATCCCATGTGCATCAAGTACATGCAAATCACAATCAAATCTATAAGTTAGTGAACCATTGTAATGTTTAGAAGAAGGTAAAGCAATGATACCAATGCAAGATTCAACTCTCTTAGGTTCTAAAACATGAAACATTTCACCTTTTCCCACACTTTGCATGATTGTTTGACCTTCTTCCTCAAAGTACAAGCTATTGTCCTCATTCTTCACCTGCATACCAGCATTAATCAAGTGAGAATCTTCATCATTAGAAGCATAAGCAAAATTAGAAAAATCAAAACATGATATACTTGAATCTGCCCTACTAAAATGAGTCAAGTACAATGAAGAAACATCATCTAAATCATGCAATTTAACTTCCTTATTTCAGCTTTTGGTTGATATTGGAATGATGTACCATCATGTACAGCAACAATAAGACCTTTTTGATCTCCTTACACTTGTGTAACTTGACCTATGTTGTTGATTTCACCTTGTAACAATGTTTTACCTTGATTTTCCTCATTTGGATAAACTTGTAACTCATCTAAAACAATTGTGCAGGTCTAATATGACTGATTATCATGATGTAATAGGCTAGTATAATCATGAAATGGATCATTTATGTCTAAAAAATTAGATTGTACCTCTTACATACCAACTAGAATAAAGTCCCTCTTCGTTGTCCATGATTTTTCCTCACTATCTGAGATGATAACCTCTTGTTTCGGCATGAAATTGGACTAATCCAACTATCATTCACACTTAATTTCAGACTTAGAATCATTAGCAAACTGAAGCATTTTGTTGCTAATCTACACTTTCTACTTGACTATCTAACTTGACAAACTTGTCATCCATCTTGTTCTCACCATTGGAAGTCAAAATATCATCATTTCTAATATCTCCTTTGATGTCCAATGATTGAAAATCAGAAATAGTTCACTTTGGAACATCGGTACCTTCAACCAACTTGTTAGGACAACCTTCTAGTAACTCATTCATTATTCATCCAACTTTATTTCCATGTTCATTTTGAAAAACCAAATGAGAAATATCATTCTTACCATGTGTACATCACCTTGTTGATTTTGATTTATGAAGAAAAAATAAGGTGACACATTTTCTTCCTTGTTGTCTTCATGAGATGGTTCAACCAATGGTCCATCAATATCCTCAAAGTAAATTTTATTTTCATATTTGTATACCTCTGAATAGGGAAATTTTCCATGTGGAGTCAAATCCACCCTTATCAGAAAGAGTTTACAATCAATCTCGGTATGTTCATTTGTAGCATGCATCTTGCATTCTCTTAATGAGGCTATATCAAACAATGTTAGTGGAAACCATTGTTTTGTTATGTTCTTGTTCAATGCCTCCTTTAAAAGTGATAAGTATACAACACTAGGAAGCTCAGGAAGCTTAAGGAAAATATCTCTAGGTAAATCTAAAAGACTACCCATCTCCTTAATATCTAATACATCTCAAACATGTGCAATGAACTAAGAAATTGAAATCTTGTACCTGAAATACCATTCATGCCTTCCTTTTAGCATCATTCTATTGATGTGTGTTAGGAGGAGTTGAGGGCATGAAATGAAAGGAGTGATGTCTTTGTTCTACCCTCCTTCTAGTGCCAATCTATTGATGACTATTTTTACACACAAAAACATAGATAAAATACCAAGTATCTTATCTCTCCTAAAAGGAATCAAATCCCAAAGAAATAGAAAATGACTACCCCAAGGTCTATATAGCCAGGTCTTGGCCTTCACAAGATAACTCAGTTGCTTGATGTCTTTGTTGTTCCAATCAAGGTGCCTTACATAAACTTGGACAAACTTCAACAAACAAGGTTAAAATGCACATAAACTAATAATTTTTCAGATTTAGCAATGCATAAACAAACTAATCCAAACATATATTGCCATAACATGTATCATTTCAGCCTACAACCAACAATATATCAACTTGCACTCATGACTTGTATCAACTTTACAATAGAAATGTGCAAGTTTGAATGTCCTATTCTAACTCTAAACTAACCAAATATGATAAAAAAAAGTACAAAAGAAGGCAAGATAGAGAAAGGTTATAGAGAAAAAAACTAATTAAAACTTAAACCCTTTCCAACATTTCAGCCTCAATAATGGATAGACAAGTTTGCAAATATATTAACTATCTTTGATTTGATCATGGAAATCCAACAATCGAAATTCAAGAAGGTGCAATCATCAATTGTGAATTTGTGGGTGTTCAGACTAGCCACACAAAGCAATTTACAATTAGCAAACCACCAGTGGTATGAACACTTTGCAAACTCATCAAATATCCATGAATATTCAACTAAAAATAAAAGAACAACTAAACTTGGTGTTTATAAACCATGAAACAAACTTTGTATGATGACAAGTTCAACAAATCTCAACAATTTCTATTCACTATCTTGACTAGAAACCATGAATCAAACCTATATTAAGCTCAAAATATTGACAAACATCAACAATTTCTAAGCCTGGTGTGGAAAAAACTATGAGAATATCATGAAAATAAAAAATACTATGTATTTGCCCTCAAATCCCAATGTATAAATGCTTTCAAGTATGTCTTCAATGAGTTTTTCCAAGACACCAAGATTACACCAACTAATTTCCCCCTTCACAATGAGTTTTCAGTTGTATACATGTGTAAATCAGCTTTACAATACTAAGTTTTCATCTCAAGATCCAATGTCTATGATCAACTTGATCCAATGGCTCAAATTTGTTGCTCAAACACAAAGTCAATTTTTGTGGCAAGGACAATTTCCAAGATATTCCACTTCATCCATTTGTAGCTTCCTCAACAAGCTTCCCTTAGTATCAAAAAGTAAATTTTTATGTCTTGACATTTACTTTTTGTTACTAAGTTTTCTAATTTTGACAAAAAGTAACTTTTGGAAGCTAAAAACATTAAATATTTAATACTACATCTCCAAGCATTTAATTTTTGCAACTACAACTCCAACAACTTGTTGTAGTATGACAACTCTTCATAAAGGGGACATATGTAGCTGTAGCAATTTATTTTTTCCATCATATGTGATTGTAGGCATCCATTTTCCATGTGCAATCATGAATATCCAGCTATAGGTGACCAATTCAATCATGAAAAATGTGTTCCCAACCCTTGTTCTTCATTTTTCCATCACAAATCAGGTATACAGTCATAAAACTCATCTTTACCTAGCTACAGGGCATTTCTTCCTTCATTTTCCATCATTTCTAGCTTTGATTTTGTATGAATAGCAATGATGTGGGTCTAATTTCTTTTATTTTCTAGCTCCTAGGGTTTGTCTTCATCATGTTTGACACTTTCTTGACTTCATTTTGTAGGTACAACAATAGTTTGAATGTTAAAATCAAATTTCTCCATGGTTGGGAATGTTGCAAGGCGTGCGCCCTTGGTCTCCTTGTGTTGTGTAGCATAGCACTTGGGTTCATGACAAGGCTCAACTACCTCCCATGGATTCATTAACTCTAGCGGTTGTATCAGGCATTAAAAGGTTGATATTTTGGTGCAACGACAACCGTCTTTCCAACAATTGGTATCAGAGCTTGGGTCACGGGTTCGAACCCCTCACTTGCGCTAGGGGAGGATTATTGCAAGGTGTGCGCCCTTGGTCTCCTTATGTTGTGCATTGCAGTGCTTGGGTTCATGACAAGGCTTAACTACCTCCCATGGATTCATTAACTCTAGCGGTTGTATCAGGAATTAACAGGTCGATCTTTTGGTGCAACGACAACTGTCTTTCCAATAGGGACAATAGAGTATCTTCAAATCTTCATATTTCCAAGATAGATCCAACTAATCTCCACTTGTTTCCAGCCTCTTAGACCTACAAAAAACAATTCCAAGCATCAAATTCCTCATAAAAAAGTTATTCTCATTCACAAATCACTAAAATCCATCATTTGATGCATCAAATTAATCATTCTTGCAAAATTGTCAATTTTGTTGCAATTGGCAACTTCACAAATTTGATGTCATTTTAGTTTTCATCTTAGGATTTTCATAATTTATATCTCCATCATTTCTATCCTCCCATCCCATGATTCCCATCAAGTTTCTATGCCCTATAGGTTTTCTTTTGTAGCAAATATGGAAATATTTTAATTGTGACAGTCCTCAGTAATTGTTGATGCAACAGTCATATGATTGTCTTTTCACCCTTTAACCTTCATGATTCTTTTTCATGGCTCTCAAGGGAGTTAATCACTTCATATAGGATCAATAAATCATGACAGTTTCAAGAAAATACCCTCTAAATCAGTGACTAAATGCCTTTGTCCTTTGACTGTTATGACAACCATAATGGTTGTTTGGAACTACTAGTTTATGATTATCATACCTTTTCTTTTGTAGCCTTCTTCATGATATTTTAATGAACTTAATAGGGTTATTTTCTTTCTGTAGCATCCTCTAATCAACATGTCTTCATGATAGTAATGTAAATCTAGTTGGGATAGGATTTATGTGACTTAAACTCCTTTTCAATGCTCAAACAATCCTCCTAGCGCCTGTCATAATGAAAGCTTTGAATGGGACAATAATAAAAAAATCTTAAGAAGGATTAATTCATGGAGTAAATTACTGTACTAAATACCTATAATAACCTTTCTTAATTATTAAAACAATATCCCAACTCTTCTATGCAATTTCAAGGTTATATGGCTCTCATATGAAGTGTTGGCACTCCATTTCATGACTATTGCAGCAACATGAACTTCATGATCCAAACCCTAGGAGGTTGAAACTTTCCATCACTCACTCTTTTTCTGCATGGAATTCAAACTAAATGGAAATCCTAGATTTTTTAACATCAAACCCACAAAGAAAACTCTTGATTAAAATTTAATAAATCTGGTATTTATTGTTTTTCTCTCCTTTTATTTTTTATTTTTTTGAAATCTTGAGAACAAAGAACTTCAACATGAAACCCTTGATTATATTGACCTGCAAACACAAATAAAAAAATCATATATAAGATCTAACATACATTTGAAGGATATAAAAAAATATAGAAAGAAAAAATGACAATATTGATCATAAAAACTGAAATGGATGAATAAAAACTCTTCATATAAAAATCAGTCCATAACCTATCAATACACTTCATCATCTGCATATTTAGGATGGAATCAAGGCTTTCATGGAACCCAAGCAAGGAAATAAAGAAATAAAAATAAAAATAATGGCAATCTATGAGATTAAACCCCGAAAAAGCAATTGCTTTATCCTTCCTATGCAAGTTTTTTTAATCAAATCACTTTTTAAAAAGTAATTAATAGTGGCAAATAGCATTATTCCATACATGCATGTGTGAGATCTTGTAATGAGGTGTTAGGCACTTCAAATTATTTTTAAATAGCTATTTTAACAGCTCAAAAATCAAAGGAAAAAGCTGGCTAGATTTATGATATCCAAAAGAGGTTTATCTTTGCTTTTTTCTTGCTTTTTTTCTATTATGCCGTCAAATTTAAGCTAAAAATAATATAAAAATAAAGTGATTTTCCTTCCTTAATTATTTAATTTTGGCATTCAAACATGATTTGAAGGACTTTAGGACTATTTAAAATGGTTTTAAGGTCCTAAAAGATGGATCTAGCCAAATTAAGCCTCTAGATATGATAACACTTAGATTTTGACTTTGAACCATCACCTCATTAAGATATATAAAATCAATAAAATGCTCTAAAAGTATTCAATGACATTATATAAGCAAAAGCATGGAATTGAACCTTAATTAATGCAACTTGAACCTTTAATACATGAGGTCATGAAGATGAGTGATTTTAAATTTGGAGTCTATTTAATCATGACCATATAGTACCAAATATTACATGCATATACCCACCTTGACACCAAAAAAAGTAACCTCACCAATTAATATATGAATGTAAAGAGGTATAATAATTCTTAAAAAAGTCACCAACAACTCTTTGCTCATATCAAGCTGATTAATCAGAACCTAAAGCTCATATAACAAGCTAAAATTTTGAAAAGGCTAGGAAACTCACCCAAAAGCTCATGTCAAAAGAGGGGGTCCCCATTTTTCTTATGAAATTTTTGGGGCATGTGTGCAAGGCACAATAGTGCCTACATTTTGACCCTACTTATCCTCACTTTGATCAATTAAAACTTGTGCATATTTGAAGAAATTCAAAATTAGGATGAAGAGGGTTTTTTCTTTAGAATGTGAACCTAAGGGTTCACCTATACTAGAGTCATTACCATATCCATGATCGTCATCCCACAATCTCTCTATCAATTATAATTTCACTTGAATCTATCATCATTAATCTAGAGCTCAATTTTCTCCAAACTCACTAAGAGCAAATGAATTTAAAATTGACCTAATTTAAAGTATATAGACTAGAATTTTGGGTTTTACATGTTTGTTTTGTAGGTCACTCTAGAGAAAGGAAAATTAATTATACCCTACACCTCACTATGATGGTACATCCTCTCATCTATGCTTTTCTAATATTTTGAGTTGATTACATGTATAAAATGCACTTGAGTTGTTGTCCTTGGGTGTTTTGCAAGATCCAGACAAATAGGAGGAGATAATATGCATGTAGTATTTTATGACCTTGCATGGATGGTAAGTAAACTTGCCCTTGTTTTCATTAAAAAATTAATTTTCAAAGTTTCCATATGCTACACATGATCTCACATTTCATTTTATAGGTATAAATGTAGGACAACAAGTACGGTAAGTTTATGCCAATTTTGAGAGGCAACACCTACCCATCATGGTAGAATTCCTTTCTCAAGGGGGAAAATATGCAGTGCCCAAATTTGGATGGGAAAAATTTTTTATGTCTGATGATGATTTGGTAGTTCATCACAGGACCTTACATGGTGTGACTAATAAAAATTTCTCTCTCCAAGTCAATTCTGTTGTCATGGAAGTACCTAGTTGGCCTTTAGGAGCCTTCCCCTTTGTCACCCTATGCCTCTTTGACCATTTTCCAAGTGTCTACCACCTATCACTTTGTCAATTTTATTTTTTGTTACTCAAGTGATGCATTCACTACTTTCTTATTAGTTCACCCTAGGACAAATGATGTAAATCATGGTGAACAAAATACTATTGAAAGGTGTAAATGAGTCATTTTTCTTTTCTTTATCATTTCCTTCCTACCTTGATAGATTTGAGTTCCCAAAAACCCTAAGAAGAGTTTTTTCCATCTTTTTGTTGAGAAACATAAAGATAAGAGAGTTTTGTATTTCCTTGCAGATTCCTCTTTCATTCCTTGGCTCTAAATTATGGAAGCAAAACATAGCAACATAGAAATTTTGAACATTCAATAAATACCTATCAAGCATATCAAGGCCTTTTGAAAAAGGAAGTGACCATCTATACAGGTTTATGTTGCCTCCATACAATTTGCACAACCTCTAGGCTCTTTTACATGATATTTTCACAACTTCTACTCCTCAAATAATAGTCGTCACTCTCTTTTACTTATCTTTTTCATCAACTCATTAATCACCAATCCATCACAAATAAGAAGGAGAGAAAGAGGAAAGATTGAAAAGTTAGGCCCTTGAGGAAAACTTCATCATACTATAACTCTTGCATGCTTGGGATCTCCAAATACTTAGGTGTAGAAGTTGCAATCTTTGTTTAAAATTTCATTAGAACATTTGATTAGATTGAATTGTTACTTTAGATTAAGATAGTTTAGGGGTAGGAAAATTTACTTGCTCCAAGTTTATAACAATTTTTTGAATTGCTTCAATTTAGAGTTGAATAGGAGTCTATTATTCCATAGATTAGTCTAAATTTTAATTCATTTATTGCAAAATCTCTTTCAAAAACAACATTCAACTCCTTTTAAAAGGAACTCTTGAATCTTTCCAAAACCTTCTATAGTAAACATGAATCAATCAACAAATGAATTGGCGTAAACAAACAAATGATTCACAAACAAAATTAAACCATTTCCTCTCAAACAAACAATGAAAATAGTGAAGAATCAAAAAACCTTTACACAAACAATTTTCATTTCTCAAAAATAAAATTGCTTGCATGTGTATGCATTGGTTTTTAGCTTCTTCAATACTTTTAGTTCAAATTGTGGAAGAGAAACGATTCATTGTTTGTAATTTTTGTATTGAAAAGATTACATGCATTTATAAAAAATTTTAAAAGCACAAAAAATACACCATTTTAACTTTTTCCTTACATGCATAATAGTTTTCTTTTCATAGATTCCACTCTAAATTACATTCAATAAAAAAGGATAAAATCAATTGTTATTTAAAGTAGTTTGTTTTTTCTTGCTTTTTCTTGGATGCATGTTGATCTCCTTTACCTCCATACCCTCACAAATTAAAAAAGAACAAAAACACCTATAAAGCAAAAAATTAACAAAATGTCAAAAAATCATAAAAATGAAAAGATGAAAATGTTAGGTCCTATGGATTTAATCCTAAGGGCTTCCAAACTTAGTTTCAACACAAAGCAACCATCATGAATAAACACCAATCTCTTAACCTACAAACAAAATCAAACTCATATACACATTAAATCATCAAGGTAAGTCATACCTACTTGTTCGTCACTCTTGCACACACTTGTGCATTTCACACCTACATGTGTCTAGGAGTAATAATAGACTAGGTAGAGATTATCTTGAGTGAATTAAGAGCGCTTACACCATTAGAATTTTTTGACCAAGAAGCAACCTTAGAAAGAATTAGACAATAACACATATGCTTCCTAGACATTGAACATCATTACCAATGAATGAATGAAGGATTTTAATAATGTCCACGAGGCTAGACAACCTATGGGACCACAGAGACCAAAACACGCTACAAAGGGAGCCAAAACCCATAGGAAAACCATGAGCCGCAAAAGGCAAACCGCCCACACAACCCCTAACTGAACTCCTTTGCTTTTTGGATCTTAGATCTCCTGCTATGTATCTTGATCAAATAGACCGCAAGTTTAGCTAACTTCTCTTCTTCAAACAAGTTGGTCAAGGAGTCAACATTCAAGGTATCCCTATAATTGGCCATAATATCCTCATAAGCTAGGCACTCCATAATGTAGTGCCATTCCGTCTCCACTAAATCTAGATTGCATAAATAGCAGATTCTCTCCTCCCACTCTTCTTTAGGCCTCGACCACCTTCCGGTTTCACATCTAAGTTGGTGCGAACTAGTTCTTAGTTGTGCCATTAACATTTTTTCTTTCTATTTTAGTTGTGCGAAGAAACTCTATTAGAACTTGAAACAATTTGAGAAAACATCACTCTAGAGAATACTCATCGAGAGATTCATACTTTGAGAACACAAGTCAAGACATTCAACATAAATACAAAAACCCATTTAAACAACATAACCATCCATCGGGAGCTATTTCTTTTGAAGCAATAAATCTTGTAGGAGTAATAATTGTCCCTCAAGTAAATATCATTGCCATATTTGGGACACTTCTCTCATGGGAAGAAGATAGTCCTCCAAATATTTCTCTACTACATTTGCTTTTTCCACATGAGCAGGAGTGATCTATCCATATGCAAGACACACATGTGCAATGTATGTGCTCACCATTTTTTATTCATGCTTAGTGGTGGAAAATCAGATTTGGAGAGTATAGAGACCAAACAAGAGACCCCCAATTTTGGAACTTTGTTTCAATTCATTTGATTACAAAATGCCCATGTATTAAGCCCCAAAGATAGATACATGAAATGACACTTTTTAATTGAATATACTTGCATTAATACCTCCCAAACTAGCTTAATTAAAGGACCCCCATAAAGTACAATATGTGGCACTTTGTAAAATTATGTGATTACAATAATAGATTTGTTTTCTAGGTTTTCAAAATGTTTAAAAAATGACTAATATTGAAATTGTATTTTTGGAATAGAATGAGAGAAAATGAACACCACCACTAGGAATTATATGAAAAACATGCACTTTCAAAAAAGGACCCCAAAAGGAGTCTATTTGAGAAAGTTATGACCCTCTAAAGGTCTCAAAATGGAAACTATGCAACAAAATCTTTGAGAAAATGTGATTTTTAAAAAAATAAGTGTCATGGGTAGAAACTCATTACACCAACATGAAGTACATAAAGAACTAGCTCATTAAAAAATAAAACATTAAAAAGGTCACCAAATGAGTGAGAAAATTGCTTCCAAACTTGGCCTATTAGATTGAAAAGTTCATTGAGAGGGGAGTCCCTATTCTTGGTAGTGCTTGGGTGGCCCATGGGTGGTGCTACAAATAGAGGTGGTTCATGGGCATTTCCACTTGGGTAGAAAATGATCAATGACAAAGCATAGGTTGGTCATAGTGGCACATGGCTAAGAATAGTCTTAATAGAGCACCAAAGAACCAAACTATTGAATAACATGGTAGGTGACACAATAGAACATTAACAAATGTAGTGTTTTATCTAATTAAGAATTTGATTAAACCATCAAATCAAAATGAAACATGAAGAAGAAATATACAAATCAACAAACCATATGAACACTAGATATATGTGGAAAAACCCTTGTGATATAAAACTCCACCCAAAGAGACCCAAGATTGTATTATTATGAAACAATGGAACATAAAAATACAATTTTCTTATCCATTTGACATATAGTAATTTAGTAACATAATAGAACCTACAAAAATAACATAAGAATTCACTATCCCATGCCTCATAGAAAATTTTAAACTAGAAACTATGAATCGTTTCCAAAACAAGTACCTAATACCATGGGCCCAAAACTAGGGGCCCAAGTCCACATGCAAAATTTCAATGCCCTGGTCATGGTCAGGTGACTTAGAATAGAATGTAAGTCTCCTTACATGTTTTATAAATCATAGATTTTATCATAAGGATCACATTGACCACTCTCCCAATCTTAACCACTCCATGAGGATAATCAATGCCTTGTCATAACACCTATTGGCACCCAGATTTTCAAGCTTCATATTTACAAAATCTTGACAAATTCATCAAAATTTTCCTAAGGGGTCCTTGTTCCTTTACCCTGATGCATGTTTCTAAACCCCTAAATTTGGCTAAATATGAAACCCTGGACCCCCTAAATTTAGCTAAGTCTAAAATATGATGGATTCTCCAAATTCTAGAATCTGTATTATGTAATGCCCACCCTATATACACAAGTACAAATGGGCATACACAGAGGGATATTTATTTTAAATCAAGAACATACAAATTAGCAACTAATCCTAATAAAGGAAGTGAACAATTCATACACCGACACTAATGCACGCATAATGAAAGTGTGCACACTACACAAGACGAAGGTGAAAGAACTTTAAAGGTGGTTGGTGAAAGTTTCTATTGCATCTCCCTAAAAAATCTAGAAGGTTTTCTAATGAGGATAATGATAATGCTAGGCACGACATCGAGAAGAGGTAATTTGTTTGAGTATTTATCCTTATGATTTCTAGGTGAATGTGTCGATAAGTTTTTGTCTGAAACAACTAGAGCGTTGTTCTAAGACAATAAATCAAATGCCTAGGTTTAAACAAAAGATTTATTCTAGTACCTAACAATTGCTACTAGCCAAATAGTGAGGTAAAAAAAAAGTTAGGATAAAAGAATAAACCCACACTATGGGTTTAAATAAAACAATTATACATAATATTTAAATTTCTAAGGAAAGTCTATTTCCCTAACTATCTAATATTTTGCTATAAAAATAAGAAAACTTAGATTGATAAGGTTTAAATAATTAACAATTCTAATTAATCTCCATTTAATAAATATACTATCATTCATATAAGTCCAAATATTGTAATTCTTAAATATAAATTACAAAGTGGTTTAAATGCATAAATTTAAATAAAAGATTTAAATACGAAATAAAATAAAATAAATCAACTTTCTAATATCAAGATATAATAATAATAATAAATTCTAATTTATTTAATTTTCCTCACAATGTGAACTAAATCTTTAACTTATAAAACAATTTAAATATATAAAAAACACACCATTTCTATAATTAAGCCAAATTAGCTATGTAATAGTAGCTCAAATAAAGCATAAATAAAAAATATTAGAACTTACCAAATTAATCAACATGCATACAAATTAAGTCCTCCCTAGGATAAGGTATGTTTCCTCATAATGAAATACATTACTCTAGAGGGTCGGTTTAGATGCTTTTATCACTACCACTTTGCCCTCTTAAATCACTTCCGCCATAAATTTCTCATCAATTTTCATTTTTACTTGCTGACTTCCCTAGAGTCTTCTGTGAAAGTTACAAAAACTTCCCATACTAATAACCCTAACATCATCGTTGTGCCCCTCCACTAAGGCTTAATCTTCTTCTTGTATCACTTTCACCTTACTTTATACCCACCCAAGCCCATTAGGGCTTGCCTTGTCGAAGAGGTTCATGATGATGAGTCTGATGACAATGTCCCACTGAGTGTCAAGTATGGTGGTAGCCCAGCTAAGGACAAGGCCAAAAAAAACCCTACTAAAGGTACTCCCATCCCTCTTAGGTCCCCCCCAAACCCTAAGGCTCCTTCTACCATGACTCCGGCCCCCTGGTCTCATAAGAAGAAAGCTATCAAAGCCCTCTTGGGTATTAAGAAAAAGACTTCCTCCCCAACAAGCCCATATGAATTATCCTCCCCTACTGGTGGTGTGTCTAGGTCCCCTAGCCAAGCTCAAAAGGCAGCGGCCAAGGGCCTACGCAACCTTAAGAACAACCCTATTCATTCTGGTGAGAGAAAGTGGGATAGAGATAGGAGTGTGCTTTCTGAGTCTAAGAAGTCTACCAGGACAAAAGGTAAGAATACAGCTACTGGAGAAGAGACTAAGGAGATCTCCCTTGAAGGTTTTCACAAGGATGTTTAGTAGAAGGGTGAAGAGGAGGTTGTGAAGGGGAAGGAGAAAGAGGTCAAGGGAAAGACCAGTGGTAATACTCATGCTAGAAGGCCCAGCATCTGCTACTCTAGCAGGCTGGCAGGTGCCAAAACTCCTGTGGTGAAAATTGTAGACTACTCTTCTGGCTTAGACCCTGAGGAGGAAAATGAAATAAAGGAAGTGAAACTAACCTCAGAGAAATTGGTTTTCGAGGAGGGAACTAGTTTGTTTGAGGAGATCAACAACTCCTATTATGACACCGAGGAGGAGGATGTTGAAACTAACTTTGAACGTAATGTTATGGATTCTTCGATCAAGGAGGTGGCCAGTATGGACAAGTGTCGAAGTTGCAATATGATCAAGAAGAGAATTGAAAGATAGGATAACATTCCTTGAAGACAAGATGAGGTTTATGGCTACTTTGTGCTCTAAAGTGACTCATCAGGCTGCTACCTCTTTTGTAGTCTTATAGGACATTCAGGATGGAAAACATGGTGAAGAGAAGACCTCTACGAGAAAAGATGAACTTCTTGCATTCCTCATGGAGGAATGAAGCATGCTTCTTAAATAGTTTCTTCTTTAGTCTCTATTTTTGGTTATGGTATTGTATAAACTCTAGTATGTTTATTAGCTGTTAGTTTGTTGTTGTTCGGCTATTGGTGGCCTGTTGGTCTATTTTTCTACCCTTGTGGCTTTTTGTAATAGGGATCCACACCCTAGTTTGCAATTTACCATAGTAAAAAACATGCATACAAAAACTTTCCTTAAATCTTTATCCCTTCATTTTTTAAATCAATTTTGTTGGTGGGGGTTTTTGCTATGTAGAAGTAGAGTGTTGGTAAGAAATGGGAGGAATACCAGTACGAAGATCTGGTCCTCAGTCAAGTCTGTAAGTCTAGTTTATACCCCAGTCAGACAATGAGAGAAATATGAATAAACATTAAGGAAATATAATATACGGTACAAGATAAGGAAAGCAAAGCATAATAACACATATACAATGATATCACAATCCTTATATCTCCATTATATTCATTTCTCATCAACAGGTATATACATATCCATACCGGCAGGTGTGAGTCTCTGCCTTAAACACAATCTTCACATACACTCTTACTCTCTACTCTTACTTTACATTGCTTTGTATGTATCTCCTATGTATCTACATAGAGGTGTGTCCTTTACCAAAATGCCTCTTTATGAGTCATCTATACCCTCCACATGGTCCTTGCAATACTTTGTGGTAGGTTCTACTTGTTGTCTTGTTCTATGCCAACATCACTCCCCCTTTTAAAACTATGTCTTGTCCCCAAGACATGTCCTTCAGTTTGTAGGTAGGATGTTTTTGTAGATTAACCTGAGCTGAGCTAGAGTAGTGTCCCTTTGTTTCTTTGCAGCTTTCAAAATTTGTATTTGGCTCTCAAGCTAGATCTATGTATCCTCTGCTTCTCCTAAGGTAGCTAGTACTTTAACCTTATGTGTAGTCTGTTTTGCTTTAGTGAATACTCCGGTTAAAGATGCCAGTCTCAAACTTATTACTTCTTTGATCTATTTGATTTGTGAATTTATTTGTTCTCTTTGATCCTAAAATTGCTAGAGCCAATAGTGTAAGATCTCTACCTGTGCCTTTATGACTCCATTAGTGTCTTGTACCAGATCATAGGTACTTGCTATTTGCGTTATCTGTGTTTCTAATGCCTCTATTTGGTCTTTTATATTCTTAGTAGTAATAGGCCATTGTAAAAAAACTAGTAGAGTACCTTGGCTTCTTCCATACCCTGATGAATGCTCTTTATTTGGGCTTCTAGTTTATTGTGTGCCTTAGCACATTTGTTGGAAGCATTAGCTAGTCTTTTCTAATTGATTTTCTCTGTTATCTTCTCTTCTGCTTTCTTCTCCAAATATGTAGAATGAGCTTTGAAGCTTTGCATCAGTTATTTGAGTTGTTGGGTAGGACGTAGGGATGTGTCCCTCTATGCCTCTGGCATCTCCTTTTGCATTATATCTACTGCCTCCATTAGTATTTCACTTCCCTCTATGTGTTGCTACAAAATTTCTTCCCTCGCTGTGGAGTGGAAGATGTCACCCAATTATAACTTTTGTAGGGGTGAGATACCAGATAGATTTACCTATCCCCCTATCACTAGTAGTTGTAGTAGCTAAGGAGTCACCATGGGTTGTCTTTGCTTTTCCTACACCAAGAAATCTTTGATAGATTGGATGGGTGAGGTAGAGGAGGATGCATCTTGAGAATCCAGTTGGTTATCTCATGTATCCAAAGTCTCTTCTTGTTGTTGTCCATCCTCCTACTCATTATTGATGTTATGCAAAGGAAAAGTGCTTTGTTATGTATTCTGCGAAGGATTTGTATCCTATTGTGCTGCATTTTTCTCTGCCTCCTTAACTATTTCATATATTTTCTTAGAACTTATTTGTTCAGTTTTTGCATGTATCTTATCTCTATTTTCTTGTTCCATGTTCATCAGGGTATCCACCCTTTGCTTTGACCTCATCTCTATGGCTTGTATTTGTGTTATTTTATCCTTCTCCTCCAGAGAGATAGAAGTACCCATTTCATCAATAGCTTATTGCCCGAGATCCTCATCCAACTTCAAGGCTTTCTCTCTTCTTTGTCTTAGTGCCTTTGCAAGGCTATCCAGTAGCAACCCCCCAAAAAAAATTCATCCATTATTTTATTGGTTTTTATCATATATTTAATTATTGCTCTTTCAATTATCTTCTTGTTATCTACAAAGACTTCAGGGTATAGCTTTGTTGTCTCCTTTAGCAAACCATGACATTCGATCCCATTGAAGATTACCTCTAGGTTCAGTGGAGTTTGATGTGTTATTGGCTTTTGTATCTTCTTCCTCATCAGTTTTGATACCTCTTCTTCCCCTTCTTCCTCTTCTACCTCCTCCACGGGGGATTCATTTTTCTTTCTTTTGGCCTGTTACTTTTGTCTTGCTATTTTTTTCTTTTCAGTGCTTATTTGTACTAATGTTTCTGATGCAATCCTCCTATTAGTGGATACTGTTTGTGATGATGTGGTAGGTTGTGGTACTATTTGTGCACTAGTTTCTGCAGATGCACTTCTTCCTGATCTTCTAAGTGTTTGTGATGTAGTGGGATCTTGCGGAGCTTCCACAGTGGCTTGTGAGGTAGATGTAGTGGATGTGCCCTCTGGAGGTGGGATTTCCCATTGTTTATGTAATTTATCTTTATTATCTTTATGCTTCTCCACATGTTCCTCTGCATTCTTCTTATGCATTTTATCCATTACCTCCCTATATGTTCCAAATCTTTCTGTTGTAGTATCTTTGGGTTTGCTCAGTAGATTCTCTGCATACGCATTTATTTCTATCTTATAAACTTCATAAGGCAACCTAGGTATCCAGAAGGTTCTAGGCTCTACCGCCTCCATGTAAGTGTAATCTTTATCTACCATGAAAGTAATATGATTCATGTATTGCTTCACATATTCATATGGTAGTCTTTCTCTGTTTTGCATATCTGACTATAAGGTTTTGAAGAAACCCCAATACATGGTGTTGAAATCTCTTGTGTCACTAAAGCTTCTAATGTGTTGTTTGATTTGTGCAGCAACTGATAGGTGTTGTTGCCAAATTTTTCCTATGAACCTCGATAATTCATTGAAAAAATAGAATACTAGGCATATAATTAGAGTACCATACCAGAAATTGTAGTTTGACTCCTTTGTAATATTTTTTAGGTTCTCCATCAACTATTCCGTCATCACTTCATAGAGGTCAAAATGTTTTCCCTCTTTCACCATTTGGTATGCGGTGTGTATCGTTGTGGTGGTAGCCAAACCCTCTCTATTGGCATAGTATATTTTGTAGGCTATTCCCATCATGGCATACCGGACCCCCAAATCTATGATATCCTTTACATTAAGGCTCCGCTTGTCAGGTTTTGCTCTTGTCAGCTCAATAACCATATCATTCTTGATTGCCTTCATTGTCGGTAATAGCCCTGTTGAGCTAAGTCCATTCACAGCTCTAATTGCATCCTTTGTTATGTAGTAGGGTTTTCCCAAATAGGTAAATTCATCATGGATCCGGCTGAGAATAATCCTTACCCACTCATGGGCGTCACTGAAATCTAGATAATGGCAATGTTCTTGTATTCATCAGAGGACCCTGCATCTCTGAGTAGTGTGTCCCTTAGCTCCTCAAACTTTATATGGTTTATCTCTGAGATTGCAGCATGGATGTACTTCTTGACATCTTCAATGCAGACCACATCCACCAGAACATTAGAAAAAGCTCCTTATTTGTCAATTTCCATCACCTTGAATGGGCATTTCTTGTATTTAGGCCATTTCTTGTATTTAGGCCTCGATTTCTCCGTCACATCGATGAGCACTGGTGTAGCTATCTCATCTTTCTCACAGTTTGTCGGCTAGGGTTTGATTGCTTTGTAGCTCAGAGCTTAATTTTCTCAACTTGTTGGGATACAAATGAGGATTTTAGGTCAGACTGAGGTATAAATAGCCCTAAAAGTTTCTTTTTGCATTTATTGTTTTTACCCATTATGTTTTTCGTGGGCTTTTCTAGTTGTTTATATTGTAAGTTGCTAACAGTTACTTTATTCTACAATATGATATAGTATGTTACATGTTTAGATTCTGCCACATTTAATCTTTTCATCCTAAAGATTTGTGATAATGCTTCAACTGAGCTCCATTAACGTATCCGATAGTGATTCTTCCTTCCATATCTTTCAATCTTACTGCTCCAAATTTTGCAATTTCATGTATGTAATATGGTCTTAGCCATCTGATTTTGAGTTTTCCTTGTCTCTTAAACTTACTATCATACAAAAGTACCAAGTCTCCATCTTTGAAATTTTTCCTCCATAGGTTCCTATTATGCCAGGCTTTCTGTCGCTTTCTCTCAAGATACATGTTATAGGCTGCCATCAACTTGTTTTCATCCATTTTCTCTAGTTCCTCAATTCTCAAATTCAAGGATTCCTCCACATTTAGTTTTAAAGTCTTTGCGGTATGAAAGTTAGGAAGTATAAAGTGTAAATATTGGTATAGTAGCATTTAGGCCATAGACTAGCTCATAGGGTGTGAAATTTGTAGATCTTTTGTAAGTGGCCCAAAGTACCGCAGGTACTTTCAGGTCCTAATCCATTATGTTGCCATCACACATTTTTTTCAATGTCTTACCAATGATCTTGTTTAAGGCCTCACTTGCCCCATTTTGCTGAGGATGATATGGTGTGCTCTTGTTGTGTACTATCATAAAGGATTGTAGTAACTCTACAATCATGTTATTTACAAAGTGCTTTCCTTGATTACTTGTGATATTGAGTGGACATCCAAATCTAGTGATTATATTCTCATAGAGGAACTTTGTGGCTATTTTTGTGGTACAGTCTTTTGTAGGTATAGATTCTACCCATTTTGTAAGGTATTCTACTTCAATGATGATGTATCTTGATTTTGATTATTTGATCGAAGGATCTATGGGTCCAATAAAGTCAATTGCCCATTTCTTAGAGGGAAGTTGTGTTGATACCAGTCTTAATGGTATTTCATCTCTAGTAGTGGGTTTACCCATTCTTTGACAAATGTCACAATATTTTACATATCTTTTAGTATCTTGAAACAAGGTAGGCCACCACAAGCCTGCTAGTTTGATCTTTCTTACTATTAACTCTCTGTAGTTATGTCTGAAAGGAAGCTTAGGTGTGCGGAAATCGCTTCCTACACTAATCTAATGAGGAGAGATGAGTGCAAATTATTTTCAACCTTTACAATTACAGTGTTATTAACCCAATTACAGAGATATTGAAGCAAACACATGCACAAGAATGTAAGACAGAAGAAAAGAGAGACAAGATATATGTGGGGAAAACCCTTACGGGTGAAAAACCCCAAACTCAAAAACATAGCTCAAATGTATTATCTAAACAATGATGTTTACAATATAGTTACAGAGCTAATGCTCTTGCATGAGTCTTCGACACTTGCATCTGGAGATAATCCGGCAGCATAACAATACCTGTCAATCAAATAATACACCTCCTCTCCAAAGCACCTATTTATATAGAAAATACAAGGCAAAAATGGCTCTATCTTGAGATGGGCGTCCAACATGGCCTAATGGCCCAAAACCCACGCCTATGGACACGTGTCCAACACTATAGGATGTTCCTGACACTTTTCAAGTCACCCCATCCCAAAGAGGTTGCCTATTCCCAAGATGGGCAATGACAGATGCTCTTACGACTCTTACAACAGTCATAGAATTCGTCATACTGACATATCTTACAGCTGTAAGAGAATCTGTCATAAACAGGCTATAAATAGCATATTCTCTTACAACATGTCATAACCCTCCTTGGGGCACCCAAAGATGCCTTCTTCCAAGATGCCTTGTGACACATGTCTTCACCTATCATAGAACCTTCTATTTCTAACTCTTACATGTAATAGATTCTGTCATAGGAATCTGTCATAACTGTTTTGGTCAAGATTCACTTACACACTAGTCAAGATGCTGACACATGGTAGAAAACCTCTACCACACAAAAGGGACGCCTATCTCCACATGGAGTGAGTTGACCATCCTAGTCATCTTACAAGTGGAGTGACAACCATTGTGCCACTTCACACTAAATGACAAAATAGGATATGCAACAAAATTACAACATAGGTTAAGTAAATAAATTGCATTACAATAATAAATGCAAGGAATTACCAAGGTTGAGAGACCTTAATTCCCAACAATGTCCTCCTACTATCCCTTCATGTGCTTTCTTTATAATATCATCTCTTTCATGTTCATACACCACCCTCCTAATTATATCATCTTTCCCTCTTATATGTAGTTCTCCTTCGATAAGTGTATAGGGAAAAGCCTTCCGCATAAGAATTTGTTTGTCTTGTAGAGATGTCTCAGCTGGACATTCTCCTATGGCCAATAGATATGCAATATTTTTTAGTTCTTCTGGTATTGCATTGACCCTAAACAGGTTTGTGCCAGGGAGTTCTTTATGGTTATCTAGTTCTTCCCCTATTTCAATTCTTGATAGATAATCAGGGCCTTGGTTTTGTTTCCTGAGTTTCACTTTAATGTTGAACTCAAACTCTTGGAATAGTAGCATCCATCTACATATTCTTCCATGTATGATAGGTTTGTTTAATAGGTATTTTAGTGGTTCATGGTTGGTAAAGAAGGTGAAGGGTGTGGATAGTAGGTAGTGTCTAAATTTTTGCAATGCATAGAATATTGCTAGTGTTTCCCTTTCTGTTGTAGTGTAATTTTTCTTAGGTTTTGATAATTTCCTACTAGAAAAAGTTATAGAACGATCTTTAGTTCCTTTAGGATGAGCTAATACTGCACCTACTACAATGCCTGAGGCATCTACATGAACATGGAAAGGAATGTTCCAATCCGGGAATATCAAGATAGGGGCTTTAGCAATTTTCTTCTTTAGAATGTCAAAAGAAGATTGACATTGCTCATTCCATTCAATGTTTCTTCCACTTTTCTTTTTGAGCAATTCTTCTAAAGGTGTTGCAATTGGTGCATAACCCTTTATAAACTTTCGATGATACACAGTGTAGTCTAAGAAAGTTTTGACTTTTGATGTTGTTTTAGATGGTGGTAATGTGAGGATTAAAGTTGCTTACAAGGGATCTACCATCAACCCTTCTTTGCAAATGATGTGACCTAGGAGAGTTCCAAAAGGTACCACAAATGTACATTTCTTGAGATTTAATAAAATTTATAGACTTCTACATTTGTTGAACATCATTCTCAAGGTTTGTGTGTGATCTTTCACTAAGCCATAGACAGTCCAGTCATCTAGATAAGCCTCTAAGAAATCATGAATGAATTCTTTAAATGCATTTACCATTATTCTACTGAAGACTGTCAGTGCATTCTTAAGCCCAAAAGGCATCACTGTGTACATGTAGGATCCCAATTCAGATGCAAATGTTGTCTTAGACTGATCCTCTTCTCTTATCTTGACTTGGTGGTATCTAGAAAATCCATCAGTGAATGAGTATATTTCCCTTCCAGCAACTAATTCCAATATCTCTTCTATGAAGGGTTTAGGGAATGGATCATGGATGAAAGCTTTATTTAATTCTTTGTAGTCTCTACATATTCTTATTTCTCCTTATTTCTTATTTTCTACCACAATTGCATTGATCCAGTCATCTTCTTCAACAAGTTTTATGATTCCTGCTGCTAACATCTTGTCAATTTCTATCTTAACTCTTTTCTTCATGTTAGGATTGAGTCTATATGGCCTTTTCTTGACTGGTTTCACTCCTTTCAGTTGTATCTTCATTATCCTTGCTTCTTCTTTAATACCTTTCATCTCAGTGAAGGTCCTTGGGAATAGATCTTCAAATTCAAAGAGAATCTCAATTACCTGCGCTACTACTTTTTCATTCCAATAGTCTCCAATCTTTGCTAGTTTAGGATCACCTTCCTTTGCAACATTTTCCTCTCTGATTTTTAGTGGTTCATTGTAATATTGGTCCTTTTGTTTGGTCAATATTTCTAGCTCTCTTTCTCCTTATTGCACCTCAATATTTATCTCCTCATTATCCTCATCATCTTTGTTGTTTTATAACATTTTTGACCCATGTTCCTTGACTATTGATCTATCAATTCCACCAATTTCCATATCCCTTCAGATCTTGGCGGTGGTGTATTGTACTTTGGTTCATTTTTCTCTTCTTCTATTTCTTGTTGAAAAATTATTTCTTTTATTTTCCCAAGTGCAACATGTATAGATTTTTCCAGACTCCAAAAAGAAAATGTATGTATGAAGTCAGCTTGTACTTCTTCCCAATCCCTTGTTTCTTTCCTTCTCTCTTGGTTGATATACCAAGTTTGGGCTATAGGTGTTAACGTCCAGTAGAACAAGTGGGTGTATATGGCCTTGGTATGTTCTTTTCTATTTTTCCATGCTATTATGCAAGTGGTTAAGTGATCTTGCGGTAGAGTTTGGACTTCATACTTAGATATTTCTTTGTATTCTCCATGTTTTGGTAAATATCTCACTTTGATAAGGAGTTTAAATGTATGCCAATCTTGAACTGAATCTCTATGTGTTGACCACTAGTTTTCTACATTGCATACTAATGTATGTTGTATTTCTTGTATTCTACTTTGTTCTTCTGCAAAGATTGTCTCCATCTCATTCAAATATTGTTGTAGGTCTTTAACCCTTGAGAACTTTGGTAACTGGATATGAGAGATTCCTTTCATAATATGATGAGATCTTCTAGATTCTTCTTCATTTTGGTCATTGCGGTATGTTTTCTTTACTGGATTGAACCATACATATCCTCTTAATCCTTGTCATTCTCTGGGTTTTTAGCTCCGGTTCATTTTTTATCCATGCTTCTAGGACTTCTTCACTATTAGTACTATCATTCTCATTCTCTACCTCTATTTCTCCTGCTAAATTTGGTTCTCCCTCCGTTTCATTTGTTTCCAACCTTGAGATTGTGTAAATGTTCTTATGGTAGTCATCATTTTCTTTCACATTGGTGGATTCTTCAATATAGGCTTCATCCATTGGTAGTCCTAAAGGTATGAATATACTTTTATTACTATCCACAAAAGATAGTTCTTCCTTACGGGAATCCACTATGCCATTGGCATCTACAAACCATCTTAGTCTGAGTAGTGCATTAAAGGAATCTCCTTGTTCTTTCATAACCACAAACTCTACTACATGTTTGATTCCCATCAGGTTCACTTCTACTTACGTCCATGTTCCAATGGTTGACATGATAGAACCATCTGCCAAAGTAATATCGTAAGGTGTTTGACACAATCTAGGTCTCCCTAGTTGTTCCCAAAGCTTCTTAGTGATCATGTTTATGTCTGCACCCAAGTCTATCATACATTTTTTACCTTTTTATGATTAATATGGGCATCCAAAGTAGTGGTTTTGTTTTCCAATGTCTTTCATTTTTGCCCAATTGCCTAACTTGGTTTCACGGTATCTTCTCTCCTTATTCCATTATTTAGCAAATTGTTTAAATTTCTCCATCACATTATGTTGTGTTAAAGATGTAAATTATTTTAGTGCCTCAACTTCCTCTTCTATGAAGAATTGATTGACTTTTTTTTAAATTTTCGTGTTCTTATGTTATTGTCTATTTAGTCTTTTGTACTACCTCATCATGTTGCCTCTTATCCAGGAAGAATATATCTTCCTCCTCACTTTCTTCTCTTTCTGATTCAGTAGTTTCATATATTTTTCTTCTGGTGTTTGTGCCCTATCTTGTAACTATTGTTTCTTTCTCTTTTCCTTTGTCCATCTTAGTTTTTTCCGCTATTTGGTTTTCTTCATCTAATGAAGATAGATCTATATTTTCATCCTTATCTCTTTGACAGGTCCTTAGGACTTGACCTTCTTCCTTAGGGACTCTTCTGATTACTCTGGCCCCTTTTTGTTTATCGAAATAATCTCCTTTCCTTGTTGTGGTGCATTCTAAAAGTATTGCTATGCCTTATCACATGTGAAAAGGTCATGTTCTGTATTGTTGCAAAATGAGCATTGTCTTCTTTCTCCCCAACACTCATTAGCAAAGTGCCCTGGTTTACTACATTTGTAACAAGTGACCTCATCTCTTCTTCTTCTACCTTTACCTCAGCCTCAGCCTCCTCTATAACCTCCAAATTGTCCTCTATCCTCATTACTGTCGTTATTTTCATATGGTGCATTTTGATTTGTATTTTGGATAGTATTCATGTTCCTTTAGTTTTTCCATGAAAGTTACTTGTAACCTTGGTCTTGAAGATATAGTGGCCTTTTTGCTAGACCTTTTACATATGCCATTGTATTATTGTGTGTTTTATTTTTGTGATTTGAATTGTACCATGAATCACTTTCATCCTCATCTTCTCTTACCCTAAACATTTGTGATGGACAATTCGGTGTTTCATGTTCATCCCATTCTCCTCATAATCTGCAATAGACTGTGTCATTCTTTGTGGGGAGTGATTTTATATCCACCTTCATTGTGGCGGCCTGTATTACTCCTTTTAGCTTTGGACATTCATTCTAGATGTGTTCTTCCTTTGTACAATAGGAACACCATATATTTGGCTTTTTATCTTCTTGTTTTGCCAAAAAAAAATGTTTAAGTTTCAATTGCTCCAATTCCAATCTTAGTCTTTCTAACTCCATATTTTCCCTATTTTTGTCCTATTTGCACTATGTCTATGCCTCAATATGAAATGCTAATGTGACTACTTCCGCATATGTTTCAAATATTTTTCCATCTAGAGATGCGCTCACATCTAGGCTTATTTTGGATGTGAACCACTTAATCTTCTACTTCTCAGTCAGTGGTTCTTCTAGTTTGTGGACTGTGTCCTTAAACCTTTTGTCAAATTCCTTAATGGTTTCTCCATCCCTTTGTATTAATTCTCTCATCTTACTCACCCCTTCAATCAGTATTTCTAGAGTTTCAAAGTTCTCCAAGAACTCCTCCTTAACTTCCTCCCATGTTTTATCATGTTTGGGACAAGCCTTTATGTACCATTTTAATGTGTCATTCTGCAAAGTCCCAATGAAGTCAAACAACTTAGTGTCATCTTTAGTTATCTCATTCTGATTCCAAATTGATTCTAGTACAAAAATATGCTCAGAGACTTCAGTTGTGTCCTTTTCAAATACCGGTAATTTGATAATAGCATCCATTTTTCCTTTCTTTTTCTTTTTTGGACCTTCTGGTGTTTTGCGGTGGTTTTCTTTCTAGTTTTTCTTCTCCTTAGTTTCTGGCCTTTGTATTAGGGTTTTATGTTCTCTCCCTTTATCTCTCCACAAGTGGATGTCAAAATATTCTTCTCCCAAAACTTCTTCAAAATCGTTCTTAATCTCTTCTTCTCTTTCTCTTTCACTTTCAACTTGCTCTTTTCTTAAAATTCTCCTTGATTTATAAGGCACCAAGGTGACTCCTGGTTGAGGGGTGTGTCTCTTCAAACTACCTTTTCATTCTTGGGGATATTCTTTCATTTGTAAATGACATTGTGTTTGCATTAGGTGACTTTTCATTATTTTGTCTTGTATTACCGAAACTAGTCTCTTTATATACCACATATTCTCTAATCTTCATTATACTTTGATTAACTAGGTGATCTAGGTAATCCACATCCAAATTTAGGGGCTGAAGGTTTCGTATAGGGTTTAGTAATTCTTTCCATTGTTTATCAACTCTAATTTAAACATTAGCCCAATTAGGTTGATATTCTGGAGTTTTGCATATTTGCGATAGGGTTAGGGTTTGGTTATGTTCTTCCCTCCATGAACTTCTCAACTGCTCATAAGCATCAATTCTTCCTCCTATACTCTTTAAAAGTTTTGTTGCCCTATCAATATGTATTGTAATAAGCTCAGGATTCTCTATATCTCTTTATATCAACTTTGTGATGGCCTCTATGGATTCTTCATTCATTCTTTCTTTTCCCTTTATATTTTCCTCTCTGGCAGCACCCACCTTGGCACGCTCAGCAACACCTTGATTAGCGCGCTCATCCAACTTATTTTCTCCTGCCATTTCTCTTTCCTAATTTCTACTTGTTTATCCTCCTTTCTCCATTCTTCTATGGTACCTTTCCTGTCTTTCCTGGGTTTGCTTCTATCTCTCTTCTCTTCTTATCTCCATTTTGGTAAGTATATTTTTTCTGATTTCCCTTAATCTTTTGTTATCCCCTTTTGTCGTGGGTGTTTTTGATTTGGAATCATAATAATCCTTATGTATCCCATAGTTGGTTTATCTTGAAGAGTTACACCTTTTCAAGGATCTTTTCTAGATCCTCCTCCCATTCCATTTTTCATCCCCTGAAGTGCTTGCTCCCCTCTCACAAGGGTAGGAACTTCAGAAACTGTTGTCACGTGAAATTGCACCCTGCTTGGAGGCCGTCCAAGCATTCCAATGACACAATGGGATTGATCTCAAGGTGTGGGACCTTGTAGATGAGATCAAACCTCCAAAGAAGGTTGGTTCCTCTTTCTGAGCTTAAGGCTCAGAGAATTAAGCTAAATCTAATGCTACACTTACCAAGGGAAAAGGGATAGAAGGAATGCAAAAAAGAAAATGGTGGTGCACCATATTTAGGATGTTTAGCTGGAACTGACATAACACAATAGTGATTTCAAAGGCTGAATAGACTAACATAGACTGATACAATCTATAACACAGGCCAAAATAGAATACTGAAACTTATAGAGGGACCGTTTTATCCACAGAATAAATGAGCAACATTCAAATAGACATAGTGTAAAAGAGAATGAGAGGCAAAATCAGTTGCTTGTATTAATCATAGAGGTCAAATAACCATTAAAAAAGATAGATGATTTGTTACAGAAAAGGTAGACACAAAATAGCCATTTACATTCATTAGCGAACCATACTCAGAGACATCGAAGGCTCAGCTTCAAGCACAACGTATCAAATCTGACTGGTTCTTGTGAATGCACCACAAGGTTTGTGACAACAAATTATCTAGCCAACATAACAGCCTAGAAGAATAGCTAACAAATTTTTTACATGTATATATATCATTCATAGTCCATCGTGTAGCAGTGGGTGCTAAAATTTGGTCAACCAATCATGCACATGCCCATGCTGTAATAAAATCAAGCTCAGAGGCCCTGCACACATAGGACGACGACCATGCTCTGTGAATTCTACAAAATTACATAGGAGGTTGCCTGCACGCATGGGTGCTAGGCACATTTATGAGAGAAGGCCCCAAAATACCTCCAGGTACTAGAAAATTTGGTTTGCCCCTTCTTTGTACTGGCACATTGAAGAATTCCACTATTTCAACCGCCCTCATTTGACTTTGGCCTACGAAATTTTAATGTTGGGTACCTTCATCGTGAGAAAATGCGTGATTTCAAGGGTCTGAAAGCTTTTAAAACACTTTAAAATATTTAAATTTCTTAAATATTCTAAAGTATCACATTCCATTGACTTTCCCTTTTCTGGTTCTCTATTCTGCCTTTTATTTTGCCTTATCGACAAAATCTCATTTTCCCAAACTATGGATTCTTTCTTCTTTTAGTCGGCGATTCCCTCATTTTAAGAACCTTCTTTACCTCTATCTTTTTGCCTTATCGACAAAATCTCGGCTTTCAAAACTTGGCTTGCTTTTGCTTTTACCCTATCGGCAAAATTCCACTTTTTAAACCTTCCCCTTGGCTGACTCTTTATCTCTCCTTATCTCATTTTCGCCTTGTCGATGATTTTTTTACAATTCATGAACTTGTTGGCAAGTTCATCCCTTCGCCGATCTCTTGACTAGCTGGGCTCTATCATCTTTTTCACCTTATCGGTGAATCTTGGTTTTCACAAACCAACCCCTACCTTAGTGCTTTTCCCTTAGCTTTTCACCTTGTCAGTGAATCCATGAAAACACAAACTGGTCAACAAGTTACCCTTTTTGATGATTTACCAACTAACCACTCAATTCCTTCTTTTGTCAGCAAAAACTGACCTTCTTGAACCAAAATTGCTTTCATTTTTCGCCCTATCGGTGAATTTTCCTTTTTCAAAACTTTCCATGCCTTAGCCATATTTTGCCTTATTGGCGAATTTCCTACTTTTTGAACCATTTCCCTTTGGCGCTGATTCTTCTTCATCCAGACTCCTATTGCCTTATCAGCGAATCCTCAAAAAGTTTGAAATCCTGTTGATTCGCCGATAGACCCTTTTCCGCACCTTGCCTTAGTCAAATTTCTTCATCTCCTTTTACCTTATCGGCAAAAGTGCCATATGGCGAACCTTTGACTTGGTCATCCTTCTCAATCGACAAATTTACCCTTTTCAGAACTCTTCATGGCTTAGTCATTTTTTCCATTTAGTCAGTAAATTCTGACTTTCTCGAACCAGGCCTTTGACTCCTTTTGCTTTATCGGCAAATTTTAGAAAATTTGAACTACTTCACCGGTTATACATTTGGTTGATTCATCAATAGCATTTAACTTCATGCCTTAGCCTTTCTTTGATCTTGATGAAGAGATCCCCACTAACTTACTTTATGCCTTAGCCAACAAAATGCATGTCGGTAAAACCACCGATTAGTGAACTATGAAGTTCACGAACCATTCATTTTGCTGACAGAACCCACTCTTTATCTTCTTTCCCTTTGCACTGTATTGCTTTGCCTTAGCTGATTCACCCTTTTGTCAGCAAACCAGTAAATTGGTGAACTTTCGAACCTGTGAACCAATGGTTCACCAAACTAAAATTTTGCCGACTAAGGCAAAAAGAGGGCAAAAAACTTGGAAATTTTTGGGGATTTTTTTTGGTTTTTTGCTAAGGGAAGCCTCTTCCATTTCAGGTGTTGCGGATCAGATATTTTTTATGGAAGAAGGGATTTTTGGGTTATTTTCGCCTGGGCAAAAATAAGACAACATTTTGGAAACTATGGAGGGGTGTTTGCCAACAAAACACAAGGATCCATATTCCTTATACAATTCATTAGGCACAGAGTCAAAAGGAGAACTGCAACAGCATGACCAAACAGAACTGAAAATGCCTCTAGGAAACACAAAAACACACAACAAGGAAAACAACCTCCTACTGAGAAATCTTCCTGTGCAAAAGTACTTATTGAAAAGGAAACCTAAAACAGAAACAAAACTAACTCTAAACCTAAACTAACAACCGAAAAAAATTGACTTAAACAAAGCCATTAACTGGTTTTTCAAAATAACTGCCCTTTCTCAACAATTTACAGTGCTTCACATGCTCATGGGCAGTTAACAGTAGATGGGGAAGGAGTTAACATATAGCAAATTGATGAAGCACCTCCCCTAGAATGGGAGCAAACTCACTTACCCACTTGAATTGATTGGGAATGTAGTTACCTAGAAGTGGATAAATAGGTTGATCCCACTTATTTGGATGCTTAACTTCATGCTCAAGAGTGAGCATGACAAGTGGTGGCTCTTCATGGTATGTCTCCAGCTGGGCTAGATGTCTGATAGGACATCCCCTTGAAATGACTTGCAAATCAACAAAATTGATCTCATGCCCTTGCTCTAATTCTAGCTCTTGATGCTGCTGGTCTGAATGCTCTAGCTCTTATATATTAATTGGAAAAATAGATGCCTCCATCTCATGAATAAGATGCTCATGACTTTCTAAATTAGGCTCAAAAAATGAGCCCTACACATGCTCAATGGAGCAATCTCCTCCACTAAGCGGTCGATATCCTTGCTAGACAATCAAGAACAAATCTTTAATCTGTTCTTGCCAATGTTCGATCTCTACATCGTTATCTTCAATAAAATATGGGAGCTCCTCAAACAAGTCTGCATCTTCAACCTCTGCATTTTCCACCACAGGGCAACGTACGTGCTCTTTTTCATGAGCTAGAACCTCACCACCACAATTGGCCTCATATTTCAACAATTTGCCTCCATCCTCAATGCTTTTACACTGCTCCAGAACTGCAACTAATGTTGGCATTTGTATGCCTTCTTCATCTTTAATGTAGCTGGGTAGTTCATGAAGCAGGGCAACATCATCAACCCTTAGAGTTACTAGAGCAATCTCTTCCACTATGTCCTCATCCTCTTGCCAATTCAAAGACATGCATTCAACCTACACCTACCTTTGTCCCACCGTAGCTTGCTGACTAGATCCAATATGTTGTTTTGGAACTGCTAATGAATTGCATGGATGGCGCCACTCATAGACCTGGGCTGGGTTGTTCTGAATTGGAACAAGCACACCTGATGTACTTGTAGCAATTGAGTTTATGGAGTTCAGGGACCTAACATGGCTTAGTTGATTGTGTCCTTGACTGTTCTCCGGACAAGGATGCCAATTAGGTTGATAGGGTTGATTGGGAGCTTGGTATGACACATTAGCTGTAGGAATTGGTGCCATAATTGGCTGAATGAATGGGGCTTCTAGAAAGAATGGCATTAGAGGCCTAGGAGCAATCTTTCTAGCCAGAATCAAACAATTTTCTACCCTAATAGCTACCTCATAGGCATCAGGTAACACATGCCCTCCTAGAGACTAAATCATGACAGCAATATCATCGTTCAGGGATCTCAAATAGTACAAGAAGGTAGCATTAGGGGAAGGTTTCACCAATGGTGGAATTTTGTACCAAGTCTTTTGAAATTTGAATTAAAACCCACCATGATTTCATAAGGAGCCCTTTTAATAGTGGCCAGTTGCTCTATCAGGGACAAATGAGCATCGTTATCTTTGAAACGCTGACAGAGCCTTGTTCCCAAATCATCCCGTTCATGAATTGAATTTGTAGGTAACCCCCTATACCACTAGAGAGCTTTTCCTTTCAAGGAAGAAGCAAGGAGCCTTACCGCGACATTGTCTTGGGTAACATTATGAATGGAGCATACATTGGCAATGTCTTAGATGTGCTCAGCAAGGGTAGTGGAGTTTTCACCAGTGAAAAAGAGGATAGCCCTCAGAGCTGGAACAAGGATTTCATCATATTGTGCAAGGTCGAGAGGGCTTCCACCATTAAATGCCACATAGGGTATGTTTCTTAGTAGGACCATGATAGTGGTGTGAATGTTATGCTAGGTGTATGGAAGCCTATTCTTGATGGAGGGAAATGGCCATGAATTCCATAATAGCTTGACATACTAGAGCATTGAAAAGCAAAGATGCATCAAAATATTCTTTGAAAATAAGGGTAATAGGTCTACTTTTAGAGATTGGAAACATACCAGAAGAGAGTCGCTAGATGATTTGGGATGCTTCTGAAAGCTAGGAAAGACCAAAAGTATCACCGAACTTCGATCTTTGATGAATATTTAAGCACTTAGGCTGCTTCACCAGTGGATTTTTTTAGCAGAGTTGCAATGGTGTTGAAGAAGACTACCCTGATGGCAAAATGCATTGAAGAACACACCAAATCCTTCAATGGATGATAAAGCTCATCAAATTAGTCCCACTGGGCGTGCCAAAAACTATTGTCATGTTAAATTGCACCCTGCTTGGAGGTCTTCCAAGCATTCCAATGACACAATGGGACTGATCTCAAGGTGTGGGACCTTGCAGATGAGATCAGACCTCCAGAGAAGGTTGGTTCCTCTTTCTAAGCTTAAGGCTCAGAGAATTAAGCTAAATCTAATGCTACACTTACCAAGGGAAAAGGGATAGAAGGAATGCAGAAAAGAAAATGGTGATGCACCAGATTTAGGATGTTAACTGGAATTAACATAACATAATAGTGATTTCAAAGGCTGAATAGACTAACACAGACTCATACAATCTTTAACAGAGGCCAAAACAGAATGTTGAAACTTATAGAGGGACCATTTTATCCACAGAATAAATGACAAACATTCAAATAGACACAGTGTAAAAGAGAATAAGAGAGGCATAATTAGTTGCTTGTATTAATCACAGAGGTCAAATAACCATTACAAAAGACAGATGATTTCTTACAGAAAAGGTAGACATAGAATAGCCATTTACATTCATTGGCGAACCATACTCAGAGACATCGAAGGCTCATCTTCAAGCACAACATATCAAATCCGACTGGTTCTTGCAAATGTGCTACAAGGTCTGTGAAAACAAATTATTTGGCCAACATAACAGCCTAGAAGAATAGCTAACAACCTTTTTACATCTTTTTTACATGTATATCTATCATTCATAATCCATCGTGCAGCAGTGGGTGCTAAAATTTGGTCAACCAGTTGTGCACATGCCCACGCTACAATAAAATCAGGCTTAGAGGCCATGCACACCTAGGACGGTGACCATGCTCTGTGAATTCTACAAAATTGTAGAGGTTGCTTGCACACATGGGTGCCAGGCACATTTATGAGAGAAGGCCCCAAAATACCTACATGTACCTGCAAATATGGTTTGCTCCTTCTTTGTACTGGCGCATTGAAGAATTCCACTATTTCAACCACCCTCATTTGACTTTGGCCTGCGAAATTTTAATAATGGGTACCTTCATCCTGAGAAAATGGCATGATTTCAAGGGTCTGCAAGCTTTTACAACACTTTAAAATATTTAAATTTCTTAAATATTCTAAAGTATCACATTCCATTGACTTTCCCTTTTCTGGTTCTCTATTCTACCTTTTATTTTGCCTTATTGACAAAATCTCATTTTCCTGAACTATGGCTTCTTTCTTCTTTTAGTCGGTGATTCCCTCATTTAAGAACCTTCTTTACCTCTGTCTTTTTGCCTTATCAGAAAAGTCTCAACTTTCAGAACTTGGCTTGCTTTTGCTTTTGCCCTATCGGCAAAATTCCACTTTGTAGAACCTTCCCCTTGGCCGACTCTTTATCTCTCCTTATCTCCTTTTTGCCTTGTCAGCAATTTCCTTTGCAATTCACGAACTTGTTGGCAAGTTCGTCCCTTCGCCGATCTCCTGACTAGCCAGGCTCTATCATCTTTTCACCTTATCGGCGAATCTTGCTTTTCGCAAACCAACCCCTACCATAGCGCTTTTCCCTTTGCTTTTAGCCTTGTCGATGAATCCCTAAAAACATGAACTAGTCAGCAAGTTACCCTTTTTGCCAATTTACCGACTAGCCACTTAGTTCCTTCTTTTGTCGGCAAAAAATGACCTTCTCAAACCAAAATTGCTTTCATTTTTTGCCCTATCAATGAATTTTCCTTTTATGGAACTTTCCATGCCTTAGCCATATTTTGCCTTATTGATGAATTTCCTTCTTTTTGAACCATTTCCCTTTGGCATTGATTCTTCTTCATCCAGGCTCCTATCGCCTTATCAGCGAATCCTTGAAAAATTAAACTACTTTGCCAGTTTGAAATCTTGTTGATTCATCGATAGCCCCTTTCGAAGCCTTGCCTTAGTCAAATTCCTTCATCTCCTTTTACCTTATCGACAAAAGTGCCATGTGGCGAACCTTTGACTTGGTCATCCTTCTCAGTCGGCAAATTTACCCTTTTCGTGCCTTAGTCATTTTTTCCATTCAGTTAGCAAATTTTGACTTTCTCAAACCAGGCCTTTAACTCCTTTCGCTTTATCAGTGAATTTTAGAAAATTTGAACTACTTTTCCAGTTAGACATTTGGCCAATTCCTCGATAGCATTTGACTTCATGCCTTAGCCTTTCTTTGATCTTGATGAAGAGATCCCCACTAACTTGCTTTATGCCTTAGCTGACGAAATGCCTGTCGGCAAAACCGTCGATCGACGAACTATGAAGTTTGCAAATTGTTCATTTTGTCAACAGAATGTGCTCTTTATCTTCTTTCCCTTTGTATTGTACTACTTTGTCCAATTTTCCCTTTTGTCAGCAAACTGACGAATCGGCAAACTTTCAAACCTATGAACCCAAGGTTCGCCAAACTAAAATTTTGCCAACTAAGGCAAAAAGAGGGCAAAAAACTTGGAAATTTTTGGGGATTTTTTCTGGGTTTTTGGCTAAGGGAAGCCTCTTCCATTTCAGGTGTCTCAAATCAGATATTTTTAATGGAAGAAGGGATTTTTGGGTTATTTTGGCTTGGGCAAAAATAAGAAAACAGAGAATTCAAAATCTTCCACATATCATAAAAAATCTCATCACTTAAGTTTCCTTACTTGCACTACTCCACACTTCTCCTTTCTCTATTTATTCTCTCTTTATTCACTGCCCTTTTCTAGGGTCCTAGCAACAGAACCAAATGTTGGCAAGAAATGGGAGGAATACTAGTCCGGAGATCTAGTCCTCAGTCAAGTCTATAAGCCTAGTTTATACCCCAGTCATACAATAAGAGAAATATGATTAAACATTAAGGAAATCTAATATGAGGTACAAGATAAGGAAAGCAAAGCATAATAACACATATACAATGATATCACAATCCTTATATCTACATTATATTCATTTCTCATCAATAATATACATATCCATACAGGGAGGTCCGAGTCTCTACCTTAAACACAATCTTCACATACACTCTTACTCTGTACTCTTACTTTACATTGCTTTGTTTGTACCTCCTATATATCTATATAGAGATGTTTCCTTTCCCAAAATACCTCTTTATGAGTCGGATATACCCTTTGCATGGCCTTTGCGATACCCTGCGGTAAGTTCTGCTTTCTACCCTATTCTCTGCCAACACAAAGAAAAATATTAAGTGAGTTGAGGAATGCTCTACAGACCTCTCTAATTTTTTCTTTTCACTACTTGTTTTGGTTATATCATTTTGTAGTTCTTATTTCTTGCTCACTATTTTTTTTGTGTTTGTTATTTGCTACATGTTAGTAGAGCAAGGAGTTTGAATGAGAAGACCTCACAAAAAAATTAATTTGTTTTCGCTACAAGAACCCTCAAGATCTAACATGCAGCGAGGAATTCCACCCAAGTCTAATGTAACACATCTGGGTTAATCCAGATCTAGCCTCTCATACAAGGAGTGATTTAGGATTATATCTAAGGTTTTAACCCTGTAGAGTTTTGTGGCCAAACTAGAAAATAAATTTATAACCAAAAGAATTATTTACTTTGTTAAATTTCTATTTCTTCATGCAATATTATATATGTTCAATCCTACAAGTTTTGGTTTGTAGGATAAATCTAAAATACCCAAGAAGAAAGATATGCGTATATATGCTTGTATTAACAGAAGTTACCAATTTTAATTATAAAAAAAATCATTTATTTTAATATTTTGTTTATGCATGGTTGCTGCATTAGACAAATTAATACTAAACAAAGATTATAAAAAAGAGATGATAGGGGAGGGGGACGGCTGCCCAAATGGGGCAGCCCCTTGGGGAAGCCTCACCTCACAACCATGAGGTTGTGGGGGCAAGCCATGGGCATAGCCCATGGCCCCCCTGGCCATCATCCTATATGGAGGTTAAACTCCAAAAAAAATCTCTGTCAAAAGAAGAATATTTGCTCAAAAAAAGTCTTTGAATCTAATAATAATATTATATATATAGCGGTATTGTTTTACAATATAAACTTGAAATATGCATTGCAATAATAAATGTATTTGTATATACAAATATACACATGAATTCTTATATATATATATATATATATATAAACACACACCATATACATGTTTACAATATAATTTGAAAGCTATATTCTTAAAATAAATGTACCTGTATATAGAGACATACACACATATATATTAAAGAGTACTAATTTGTAAACAAATATATAATAATGGGGAAATCAATCCGAGTCATTGAATAGAATAAAATAGAATAGAGATTTAATTGATCTGAGTTGCAATATACAGTCATTTAAGTACACATAGGATTAAACTGGAAACATCATTTCATATTACAAGTAAATCCACTTCATGCCAAATATGTATGCATCCAACAATGCATTTAGTAATACAAAAGAAATTTATAATCAAGAAGGAAGAGCATAAATGTTCAAAATATACAATCATAGTGAAATAATATGTTTGGGCACTAAATCCATTCTTGATTTATCCTATCTTTCATCCTATAAATGTGAAGTCTATAGGTTATTTCAATTTTTTGAACAATGGAGAAGTGTAGCTTATGGTAACACACAGACTAACTACAACTAAATTGGTCAAACTATACAACACATACAAATCTCAAATAGAATTGCATTTTTTTTACTTGCTACTGAGTCTGTTACCTATCGATTTGGTTCTTACTCAGAATTTACAATGGTATGAATTTTCCTTTAAGGAATAAAGTTTGAGATATTTCTAGATTTTACAAAAAGAATAGATTACACATAAATTGAGCAGTGGAAAGTATAATTCCTTCTATTTGATTCCAACACATAATACAATTTGCACATAATATCTTAAATACTTTTAAAGTACAAACCCTTCCTCCATAAGGTTATGAAGAATAAAATACATATACAACAAGTCTCCCTTTTTAACAAGAGAATAATATTTTTAGTCTCATATGATAAACCACTACCATTTTATGACTCACCTTTACATAATAAGGTTCAAAAAGACCTTCCCAAGATGTTTACATAATACACCCTTTTTACAAAGGAATTTAAGAAAGATAAAATAATGGAACAACAAGTTGTCTCTATGAAATTTAACTCCTAGGTAAGTGCAAATCTGCATAACATAGAAAATAAAATGTCTCTCATGCCAATGGCTAGCTCACCTCCCAACCATAGGACTTACAAGAAGGTCCACCCCCGAGCTAGGAGGCTCCCAAGGAAACCAGTTGCACAACACATACATACACAACAAAATGAAACAACAAGCTACCCATAGGCTAACTCACACAAATGGATTTTCTTACAATCCATGATAGAGGGGGAATCAAGGGGACTCACTAACCTCTTGGGGAAAATAAATTATAAAACTTAGATTTCCAACAACAGCCACTTCACAATTCATTGTTATAAAATAATCAAAATAATTTTCACCCAAAATACACACTCCTCACTAAACAATTGCCCTAAATACATGCTCCATTATCTTAACCCCATCCACCAAAATCACCATGGCACTCATGCCATCACAAAATTAAATCAATTTCCTCAAGAGAGGGTCCACACCTCTCTCAACCCCAAACTTGGGTGGATCTTAACCCAAAAAGGAGGGATCGACACCCCAACAACCCATACCCCAAAAACCTACTAAAAATGAAAAAAAAAACACAGGAAGGGTTTTCGTTCACATTTACAACAACACTTCAGAAATTACAAACCACTAATTTATTTATTTTTATTCTAAAATGACACATCCACTTTCTAGAAAGGTATGGTAGTCTACCTCTTGCTTCCACCAAGTTAAGGAAAGCCTTGCTATCCAATTTTTTGCAACTTTGTCCTTTACCTAGCTACATCTTCTTCAAAATGCCTTCCTTTCAAAACTAAAAATCCCCTCTAATGATCATGAAAAGAACCCCCAAAACTTGTTTTCAAAAAGAACTAAATAGAGGGAAATAAAACTAGGGTTAGGTTTTCCTTATCTGATTTTCGTCATTTCTTTCTCTAGTAAAATTTCCCACCTTTAAACATCTTAAAAACATATTGTAAACACTTAAAGAAAGGTCCCACCCATGGGTTATCACTATAGGGTTTTATTTTATGTAAAACATAGAGAAAAGGATATTTTTGACCCCTATAACAACCCCTAAAGTTTAAATCTGAGAACTGAGAATTGCCACTTAAGGACAATTAATCACATTCCCACACAAATAATCAAAATATAAACATAAAAATTAATTACACACATTCATACTACAACACTAAACATATGAAGGCCTTAATCTTCTCTTAAGATAAGGCCTAGGTACATTGGGGAAACACAACAATGATTTTCTGAGGAACCTCCATGATTTTTCCATTGGCCATGGAATTTACCTGTGCACTTGCACACAAACGTTAATATATTTGAGATAATGGCCGAAGAAACATTTATAATTAAAATCAACATACACACTATAGATAAGCCACGATTAACCAATATTATCATAATTCAATATTAATCATACAATAAGTTTAGTATACTATCATGCTTGCATTTACACACATGCTTGCATATAAAACATAACACCATTCCTTGTTTTTCTTTTTAATTACCTCATAATATAAATACAATTTAATTTTTAGTTTATTATCAATGATTAAATCCATTTGATAATCTAATAAAAATGATAAAATGTCATTATATATTCTAATCCATAGTATAGATAATACGAGCAAATCATAATTACTAGCTAATTAGGTAAATCATCATCACAACATATAGCAAATCACTAATCTAATAATTATATCAGGATCCACATAGTCTATGGTCACAACAAAACATACTAAGAAAGTCCATGAGCATCATAAACAAGGAAGTCTATCTAATAAAAATAAATGTAGTCATGCGGAGGAGTGGTCCTCACATCCTCCTCCCCTAAGACTAGGCTTCCTCTTGGAAGCCCTCATGAGGTGAGGGTAGAATAACCAACCTTTGTGATAACACGTCAAGGTAATGGAATTCCTAATCCAAGTTGTGAAGAAGTATATAATCCAAGATAATTAGCAAGTAAAAAGGAGTGTATCTTTGGTGTCACCCTTCTTATGAAGCGCAACCATACATCTACATATGTTGAACAAGAAAAATCATCAATACATACATTACATTCATAAGACATGAGTTCCATAATCCTACATAATTCATGAATCACCATAGGGATCACACATAGAATCATGCTACACTAATGCATAACAAAGCCACAATAATCACTATGCTATTAATTGCCAACTAATAAATTATATATCTTGCCCTAGCTATCATGTATATTGATAGGCAAAGTTGAAGCATCAAAATAAAGAACCATCTAATGAATCAAGCCACCAACAATTATTTCCTACTATAGCCATATCTAACACTAATTTATTTTAATTTTTACCGTTGTTACTATCCTTTCCAATACTTAGTTTATAACAACACATTATACTTACATATCTCAGATGTATATAGTATAGAACCATGATTTCATAGACCCCAAAACACAATACTCACATAAGGGAATTTATGTGGATGACTAGAGCCAAAAATACACCCTAGTACTCATGGGATTATGAAGTTATAAGATTAGTAACTAGCTAACCATGTAGCTGAGGAATCAACATCTAGGTATCCATGGTACCCAACAATCTCATATCTAAAAGGGGGAAAATTCCATAAATATCGTAGAACTAAAAGGCAATAGGAGAGTACACATTCCTGAATCTAAGGAACAATGAACTATGACTATCCTAAACCGATCCACTTGGAAGCCCCATCTTCACAAGAAACCTCCCAAGCCACCTACTCCCCCATTCAACCTACCAAGGAATTCCTTTGGATATGGTAGTTCAATGCAAATAAATATCCATGCATACCAGCAGTAACATCGTTAGAAAGGCCCCAAAATAAGAGAATTTTCAATAAAATAAAATCTTAAACTAAAGTTTGTTATTTATTGGTGATCACTTTTGGAGCTTCTTCACTCACTATCCTAATCTATTTAGGACTGAACTTTGCACTTTTATATGTCATACACCTCAGATTACACAATCCTTATTAACTATACGTGTCATAGAGTTTGGTATTGCTTGTCTTAGACATACTTGCCTTGTTGGAACCCCTCTAAGCACTCGTTTGACTATCATAACTTGTTGCCTTCATTCCTTATTAGCCCCTTTACACATACAAATACATTGGGACAACTTGGCAGGCATTTGAGAACATTGCTATGCACTGAATGAATATTTGAACATCATTTATAGGCACTAAACATAGTTTAAACATTCATATTTCACTATTGTCATACTCAAAACAACACATCATATTTAGTTTGAATTTTATTAAGTGTTTATAACTTGGTCAATCATTGTAAATCAATTTGAAACTAGATAATAGTTGCTCATAAACATTTTAGCAAATAGACTCATTTCTAGGATTGATTTTATCATTCTAGGCATATTCGCTATGCAACCCAAAAGAAGACAAAAGCTAATATGACATGGTCACTACGCAACCCAATCCAAGGGACATGGTTACAAGCGTGTCTAGTCTAAGAAGACAAAAGCCCTAAGAAATTGAATTAGTTTTATATAAGGTGATAAGTAAAACAAATTTGACTAATAAATTCAATTAAAGACATGATATTTCCACAGTCCATCTGAATGAATATCAAATTGTTTCTAGAAAAAACTGTGTAGAGCTTTTTTGCATCGACTTTCGTATCACACTCCGCGATTCATCTTGAGGAAGAGGGTAAAAATGATGAATTAAAGTTGATTAATGAATTAAATAGACCAAATAAAATAATAAAATGGTACATTTATAATTTCAATACAATGTAATATAAAATAAAATAAGCACTTTTATCCCTTACATTACTCTAGAAAATAATTTAGACCAGCGAAGAAAACACCAACCCCACCATAAAAAACATTTCGTAGATTTCTTTCCAATTTTAGAATGTTCTGAAATTAAGAAATTCTTGAAAATTGAAGACGCAATGACTAGGGGCTCAAGTTTCAACAATGCCTATCTCCATCTACGGAATGGATGTGACTCGTTGGTAGCGTTTGAGGAGATTAAAATACCCAAACACGTTGTTGGACTAGGTAATTAACCAAAGAAGAGATTCCAGCACTAGTTGCTTTTCTCCTACTATACAAGATTTACAGCGCTACCTGTTCGAAGAAAAGCCCATGTTCCAAATGCAACTTACACAAATAAAATAAGAAATAATAACAGCCCTGAGCCCTGCAATAAGCACCAAGAAGCCATTGCGAAAATAAAGCATAGTGAAAGCCCCTGTACTGGGTACTTATATAAAGTCAAATATACACAATCACATTCCTTGTTTGCTCTCTGACAATTCAGTTTTGCACTTGTGTTTTTCTCGTAAGGTCAGATTTGGGCTGTAAATGGCCGACGAAAATCTGAAGATGTCTGTCAAGCTGAAATCCCATCCAGTGAAGAGGGAGGATGATTCACACCATTATTATAAAAAAATTCACAGAGATCATTCAGATCCTCACCCCAAACCTCCTACCCCAAAGATACCAGTTTTGGATTCAACCAAAAGTCTCAAGCCACCACTGCCTTCATCATCATCTAAGCCAGGGAATCTCATTAAGAAAACAAAGGAGACAGGGTTTTATAGCAGCTCCAAGACAGGGATTGGTAGCAGCCTTAAGAAATCCATTGATGATGTCAAGCCTAAATTATCTACCAAGGAGCAGGTGGGTATTTTTTTATTTGCCCAAATTAGATCTATGCAACAATCAAAATTTTAAACTTGTTTTTAATTTTTTCATTGTATCTGGTAATTGGGTTCTATTGGAATCAAGGTTAAGACTTTAGTGGGGAACCCATCTAAAGTGAAACAAGAAGTTAGTACCAGTACGCCTAAGAAGAAAACCAGTTCAAGCAATGCCAAGGAAAAAGAGAAGAAAGTTTACAGCTTGCCAGGGCAAAAACATGATCCTCCGGAGGAGGTAATTTTTTTTTTTTTGGTGTTTTTTTTAATAGTGAAATTTGATTATTTTTAGAGTTGAAAGAAATATGCACTCATAGCAATACTATTGTTCCTCTGTCTTTATTTTTTAAGAGATATCTATTGTCATAAAATTATCATGACACTTGCACAGCATCATGCCTAACTGGTCTCAACGCCAGTTGTATAATTGAAATTGCTCTGCCTTTCCACTGGACCTCTAGCCACTGGATGTAATAAATGTAACTGGTTTCTATTGGAACTTTTTTTTTGTTTCACATTTTCTAGACTTATGTGACAAATCTGGCTTTATTTTTGGTAAATATTGGGGGATGTTATTGAACCTTTAGCCTGTTATGGGATAAATGTGGGTCATACTAGAATGTAACCCAACTGGAGGTATGAGATACCTTGTTGGTGGGGGATGTGAACCTTGGTTACACTGTACTCCATTACCATTCCATCACAACCCCTTAGACACAAATTTTGGTCTTTTATTTGGGATGATTTCTGTGAAAATTTTCTTTGTCTGACAAACCTTTCTTTTATAATGTCCTATTTTCAAGCAATCATACTAAGCATAAAAACTACTTCTAGGTTTCTGCTTACAGATCAGAAAAGGATATTGGCTAGATTTTTTAAAGCTTTTAGGAGATGAAAACAAGCTTCTTGATGTATTGAATGGTTTGTGCAGAGAGAACCACTGAGGATATTTTACGAGTCATTGTATGAACAGATACCCACAAGCGAAATGGCAACAATTTGGTATGAAAGCTTCTAATTCCACATCTTTCATCATCCAAAAGAAAATTTTAATTTTTTTACTAATTATAGCTTTGGCAGCGATGATGCAATTTGTTTTTAGCTTCAGTGGGTTCAATCTCCTTCATGATTTTTGGATAGAGATCTACATATTTCTTCATGATTTTTGGATAGAGATCTACATATTTCATGCATTTCTTTGTTGTTTAGTTATAGGCTTCGATAATGCTTAGACTGTGCTGCTTTAGAAACTCTGCTTTGGTTAGCATGCTCTGTTCCATGAGCAATATATTTTATTTCAGTTGGGACTTGAAAAGGATCAGTTACTTGTTAGCGACAATTTATCCTGTTGAGATTGAGGAATGTATTCCATGATATTAGCCTTTTTCTCATTTTGAGAAAAAAACAATCAAATTTGAGATGTGATTAACATCCTCCTATTGTCATATTATGCAGAACGGAATCAACAACAGTTGGCAATAAAAATGATCAAATCAACGTTATTCTGCTGTTGCTGCATGCAAACTAATCGTAATTTAATCGTTAAATTAGAAAAACTATTCACAGCCATGTACCTAGGGTGTGCTCATAGGCAAGTCTGCATCTATTTCAGGTCCACATCAGTTCTGAGCAACATATCTCACTTACAGTCATCAGGAGTGGAGGACCTAGAAATCCAGAAAGATACAGACTAAGAGGCAAATAATTTAATAAGTTTCATGCAAGAAGGATGTAACTGATTGAAGCAATGCAAGTGCACCCAAAAAAAGGGAATTTCTTGCAACACTAGTGTTTGGCCAAGCCTCTCCAAGAATAGCTGGACCTTTATAAGTTTAAGATAAGCCTTCATCCATCCTTTACTAAAATTATTTGATTTATTCCACCTTTTATTATTGAAATTTTGAACCCCAATATCATTGCTTCACACTTTTCCCATATACTTATCTTATTTTTTTTATCAATGATTACCTACTTGAAGGGCATTTGTCTCATCTTGGTGGAGATTGGCTAGCAGCAAGAGTGGCTTCCTTCTCCCTTCTCTGAGTTGGGGCCTTCTCAAAAAAAATTTGGTTTCCTTTTCCCTACAAGTAGATGAACTCTCCCAATGTTGTGCATGCTTCTATCTGAATGGTAGGCACTCTAAAATTACAAATTAGAGGCACGCATATGATAGAATGTGCTTTGGAGTTAGAACAATGAAATTTATAATCATTAGCTAGCCACAGCAATTCCAAAGTGAATGGCTACACACTAAGGCTGAAAATTTGTTAAAAAGCATCATTTTTTAGGCTGCCAAGGTAGACATGTAGATTTTAAGGATATAACAGTGAAAATCATATTTAGGGCATCAAAAGTATGAGAAAATGGTCCTCAAAGACAGCTCCTACAGTCATCTGTTGAATCTTTAGCCACGGAAAACAGGCAATTTATGACCTGAATAATCTATTGAATTAGTGCTGCTATTTTACATTGACATTTATGATTAAAGAAGAATTTAAATCCCTTATTTATGGCTTAAATTCCAAGTATGTTGAGGTATTTAGACAAATTGTAAGTTGGAGTCATTTAGTCCTTCGACTAAGTTTGCTGTTAACTCGTTTGATGCTGTCCCACCACCACATGACTTGTTGAACTTGATGCCATCCATACAGGTTGCTAACATCATCTGTATGACATCCTGAGTCATTTAATCCTTTGAATAAGTTTTCTGGTCGCGCATTTGGTGCTGACCAGCCACCACACGACTTGTTGACGCCATCCATACAGGTTGCTAACATAATCTATATGACACGCTGATGTAATTGACAATTATAGATCACCCACGATGGCTGGTAGGTCATTTTAAGCCCATATATTTCCCTCTATTGTTGTCAAATTTTATTTTTGAAAAGGTCTCAACCCACACTTGCATAAAATGCAAATAATTTTAATCCCCTATGCATTGATATGGCCTCTTTTAACCAAGCTGGCCCTGTAATCCCTCCATACTTCTTATTAATGATGTTAAAGGCTTGTATACATATATTTTATATTTAATGCTTTTTAATGCACTGAATTATGAGCTATAACAACTCCACTCATTGTTGGTTCATGAGGACTATCCTTTGACTTTTGCTGAAGTTGTCGTTCTTTTAATCTTTTGTGACATTTGTTTCTATTTACTTCATTCTACTATGTGCTTGTTGATCTGACTTTTGCCTCTGGCTAACACTAGGATTACTTCTCTGCTAAGCACATTGTTTTGTTGTCTTCACTTTGTCAAGAGAAATGATCGTATACTACATCTACAATATTCTTTGAATTGGATTTACTTTTACTGATTTTGTCTTCTCCTGTTGTTGTGTTGGAATGCCTTTGTTAAAACTTAAGATATCCTAGCAGTTAATTATCTTGTTAGGTATTTGTCTGTTCATTTGAACGTCTGTCTCAAGGCTAACAAGTTAATCCTGGAGCATTTTTTAGCACAAGTAGGACTTCAATCTGTTCTACAGAATGATATCCTTCTAATTGATTGGTTTTTATGTAAATGTTCTTAGTTCTACGCATAACAGTCGCCAATTAGCCTCAATAACTTCATCAGTTTATAGCAAACTTTAATTTTCCACAGCTTAGAATAACCTTTGCTTTGCTTATTTATGGTTAAAGTAACCTTGTTGCAATTCATGGCACATTCCCATAGTCAAAAAGTTTGGTCTAAACCTGAAGTTTCAGGTCAGCTGAACTTGTCTGAGTTGAACCCTGAACATGTCTTTTATATTTTTAATTAAAAAACTAAAAAATTATGTGCCCACCATCACAATGGTATAATGAAAAAGCATAAAAAATCGGAAAGAAACAAAAGCCAGAGATCTGGGTGATCAGATTTTGAAATGCTATGATTTATTAACTCATGAACAATGCACAATATCTCAGTTTAATATTTTATGTCAATTTCTTGACACATAATTAATTTTATGAGTATTGTTGGTGATAAGGGATGTACATTATATTTTATGAGTACTGTTACTGATAAGGGATGCATATTATAGTGTCAAGAGGCACATTTTACACCCCACATGAACCTGGACTTTCATGGTGTATGTGGGTGGAAACGTTGAGATTATTGGCATCTAACATTTTTTGTAGATAAGTAACTTTTAATAATTATTAAAAAAAACAGAACTTTTCCAAGGATCTTAACATGGATCTGAAATACATCAAGAAGGATCCAAGAGATTCTGGGTGGCAATTCTACCACAAGATAAATGAGAACATACCTTTTCGATACCTTTCAGCACATATCAGATCCAAGTTAAGATGGATCTGTGCCAGTGTATATATATATATTGCTGTTTTTTAAACTGTTTTCTGAACTTTCTCAAACTTTTTTCTACATCCTGAAGTTTCGAACATATCCCTATATATATATATATATATATAGTGCTGTTTTTTAAACTGTTTTCTGAACTCTTTCAAATTCTACATCCAGAAGTTTCAAACATATCCCCTGCTTAAGTCCACTGAGCTTTTTCAACCTGATAACTAGGCACGCTTCTCATCATTTCAAGAGTATCATATTGCCAATATTCTTCGCTTTCTAGTCTCAATTTCCTTTTGTTTGCATTTATTGTATCTTACTAAAGTGATAGCTTTAAGCTATTACTCATGTAGAATTACTAGTTGAGAATTTTGTTGGTACTTATTTTCATTTTATATCATGGGTAAGAAAAATCCACTGTTTGGCAGGTGTGCAACTTACAAGTTTGTACTTTTACATCAGTAGGGTACATAATCTGTGCTAACTATTACATTTACCATTTCTTCAAACCTTTTTTTTACTTTGGTACATTTCATTCTCACAAATGAACTAATATATTACCTGCTATATATTGAAATTCTTCCTTGCTTTTTTATCATGTTTAGTATTTTGAATTTTCCCTTAGTTTACATTTTTAATTTTGTTGTTTAAAAAAAAAATTTCAAATGAGATATATTGAAAGATGATAGAAAAATTAAAGGTCCAGCATGTGGCTTGCAAAGGCTGAAACCGTGTGCTAATGTGAAATATGATCCAGAGTATCATATTTCCAATATTCTTTGCTTTCTAGTCTCAATTTCCTTTTCTTTGCATTTACTTGATCTTACTGAAGTGATAGCCCTAAGCTATTGATCATGAGTAATGTGGCTTGCAAAGGCTGAAACCATGTGCTAATGTGAAATATGATCCAGAGTATCATATTTCCAATATTCTTTGCTTTCTAGTCTCAATTTCCTTTTCTTTGCATTTACTTGATCTTATTGTAATTGAAGTGATAACCCTAAGCTATTAGTTTATTTTCATTTTATCTCATGGGTAAGAAAAATCCACTGTTTGGCAGGTGTGCAACTCCCCAGTGAGTTATTCAACTTATTTGCATTGTTATTTGTACTTTTACATCAGTAGGGTACATAATCTGTGCTAACTATTACATTTACCTTTTCTTCAAACCCTCTTTTTACTTTGGTATGTACTACATTTCATTCTCGCAGATGAACTAATATATTACCTGCTATATATTGAAATTTCTTCCTTGCTCTTTTATCATGTATAGTATCTTGATTTTTCCCTTAGATTACATTTTTAATTTTATTCTTAAAACAAATTTCAAACAATATATATTGAAAGATGAGAAAAGAAAAAAGAAGGTCCAGCAAGTGGCTTGCAAAGGCTGAAACCATGCACTAATGTGAAATATGATCCAAAGTATCAATAGGAGTTACAGGCCAGTAACAAATACAGATTCAGTACTTGAGATCATTATCATCTGGTACATTTTTTCTTTCATGTGACTGATGAATCCATGAACAATGTCGGGCTTCCTCCCTGTTTCTTCTCATCACAAGTATTGCTCACCATAACTGGTACATATGTGGCAATAGGGTGAATCACTTGCCTCTGTTGAGTGGGATCCTGAAAATGTTCTTGCCCTAGCCAATTTCCTCTCGGTCTTGTTTAACCATCAGAGCTCTGAGGTTATCGACCTGGATTTTAAGGTGCACCATAGCCACTTGCTGGTTGTTTCAAGATAGGAGTAGTTTTTAGTTTTGGGAGAGTAGATTTTGGTTATTGGTAAGGAGAGTTTGAAGATGTTGGAACGTCTCATTTACTTCACTTTGAGCTGGGTGAAACTACTCTCTTTGGCTTGTTCCTTTGCAGCCAGACAGGTTTAAAGCATTTTTTTTAATTATTTTAGATTAAGTATGGGGAGAATATTAAGGTCCCCCAGCCCAGAACACAACCAAGAAATACAAACTATAAAGATTACTAAATGCCTGTGTAAACAACCCATACAGACCAAAACAGACTTAAGATAAACACCATGCTTGCATAATCAGGCCATTCCCTTTTTCCTACGAGACCGAAGAACCAGATGACTTAAAGACTGTTTGTTGGGGGCTGTTTTCCTATTATTGATTGATATCCAGCTCTCTATGTCATCCTCTTCCTCATAATCCAATGAATTTGGAGATGCCAATAATGATTGATTGATGGTATCCAAGAGCAAATCCAGATTATTTGCTCCTATTACCCATTCCTCCGCCTGAGTCAATCCCAAAGGCCAAGTGGTATTACTATTACCAGATCTAAATGGGGGAGGATTGGGAGCCTGAGAATTTGCAATTTTGGAACAGTTAACATCTTTAGTTCTATCCTCCTGCACCATAATAGACATAGGGCAAACCAAAGGCTGAACTGCCGCCATAGGAGAGGAGTGAACTACCTTTGTGTATTGAGGAGGGGATGGAGGAACCAACTTCACACCATCTGATTGTAAGTTTGGTTTCTTCACCGGCCCACCTCTAAGAGGCATCATGTGATGCACAACAGGAGGTGACCTATCAGATTCATTAGAAGATTCAAGCGCTGCCCTCTTTACTGTTAAATGAGATAAACATGCACCCTTCCACCAGGTAGCCTTTTCTGGATTTTTGGGTTTACCCAACGGGCAATCCACAACTACACAACCAAGCTGGAAGCATCTCCTACATCTAAACGCTATATTTTTATTGTCTAGAACCTGTTTCCTAATTCGATCTTCTACCTGGAGTCATATCTCATTTGGTAAACCTTTTGAAATGTCCAGCTCCACTTGAATCCGAGCAAATGTTGAGTGGATCAACCCATCAGTTTTCAGGTCTAATGCCAAAAATCTACCTAAAGATTTTCCAATACTTTGAAAACAAGAGTCAACCCAGAACTGAAGTGGGAGGTATGGTAATCACACCCCAACTGGCAGAATGAAAAAGGTTTCTATCATGGGGTTAAAGGCAGGGAACCATGGCTTTAACAGCAACACATTTGTCCCGGAACCACAGGCTTTTTCTAATATAAAAGATGGGTCTCACTCGATTTATATAAAAGAAGAAAAAACCTTTGAGCACTGGGATATATTTCTATCCAGTCCTTAAGTTTAGAGAAGCAGGTCTTAGAAATCCAAGCATGCAACTCTGAGAGGCTTGGCCATAACGAACTAAACTTACCAATTAGACCCAGTTTTGAAAATTTTACATCCTCCTTCAATACATCATCACCGAGCTTTAGAACTTGATGGATGCCTGTGCGTGGAACGAGATTCATGTCTCATCTGAGACTCCAGTGCTGTTACATGCTGCTTAGAAGGAGACTTAGGAGCGTCCAAAGGAACAATAAGCACCCTAGTGCTAGTAGGGCAAGGCCCCCATGTGAATCTGTACCCAAAGCAACGCAGGTACCCCATTGGTGCCCACTTTCAGGGAATAATGGGTGCTGCAGGTGTAGGAACCCTGTGAAGAGTGGGGGCCAGGGTTCCAATAATCAATACATCATCCACAGATGGACGGAAGGTGTCTGGTTTGACAGAATCCACACAAACATAGCAACAACCATAAGAGAATCCCTGGAACTTGTGCCATTGAAATCTACAGATTTAGTTTTTGCAAAGGGGGCAGGAATAGCCATTCGTTACTATTGTTTTAAGACTTTAAGTCCCTTCAGGTTTAAAGCAATAGTGGCCATCATGTTTATGAGTTCTTTCCTTGTGGCACTACTATAGAATACTTTTTATTTTTGCTATTTGGGAGGTGCAGTTGGAAGCACCAGAGCCTCCCCTTGAGGTTTTAAAAGCAGGTTCTGGGATGGGTTCTTTGAATGTGACGAGCTAGTTTGGGAGAGTAAAATGTCAGGCTACATCGGGAGCTGAGGAAGAGCTTGAGTGGTGGATATGGGGGGTTCAGAGGGATTTTTTATTTTCTTCTTGCTTGTTTGTTATTATTTCACATTAATTTAATATGCTAGTTTGTTGCAATTATCTTTATGTATTTTAAGTATAAGTGTTCTTAGTTTATTGCTGTTATAAGCCCTGAACACTTTCAACTAAAATTGATTGTTAAGTCGAAAGTGCTTCCTATCTTTGGTCAGTGCAGGTCTATTTTCTGAGCTAGCATGTACTGTGTTCTTTTGCCACTTATGTTGAGAATTTTACTTATTTTGTCAGGATGATGGAGCATGGCTTATTGTCTCCAGAAGCAGCAAAAAAGGCATATGAGAGGAAGCAAAAGAAGCAGCAGCAACAAAGAACAGGAACGCCAATCAAATCTTCATCTGCCGCAGAAAAGAAAAATTTACCTGTCCCAGAAATGAAATATTCATCTGTCCCAGAAAAGAAAAGATCTTTTAATGGTGATTCAAAAGGACATACGAGTTTTGTTAAGAAAAGTCTATCTTACGATGATGATGATGATTTTGTTACTAGGCCTGCCAAGAAAAAGGTTTGTTAGAATTATGTGTACTTATTTTCATGGGGAATGGTAAATAAGGCCTCATTGTTCAGGAGGCATCCGCCCGCTTACATTGTCTTGTTGAAACAGCTGCATTGACATAGGGTTCGGACCTTGATGATTCTTGTGAGCATTTCTACTTGGCATGTTGATGCAATTCTTGCTGTAACCAACAGACATAATCTCACAGACCCTCTGTTACACATTGATCTAATTTGATTTGCAAGCAAACCTTGCAAATCTCAGCTATGCATAATACATTGGACATGTATTCTGGTTTTACTTGTTTGTATGATATACGGACTTGATAACCAGATACTTGATTTAGTTCCAAATTATTTATTCACTGTAAAATATTTCAAATTCCTCTATCAAGATCATAAGAGGATATGATCCCTTGATTACAAGTCTTAATAGAGATTGTTTTCCTTCGGCAAAAGTTTTAGAGATTGTTATTTATGAGTTTTGCAATTAGCAAACAAAATAATATCAGAATCTGGAGGTTAGGCATGTATGGCATATTGCATTACTAATTTATTCAGCAACTGTGAAATATACATAAGCCATTCCAATATGTTCGTTCCTGAATCTTTTACCCTTGTTGACGTAGTAGTTAGCAAGGGCATGGTTGGGAAGGATTTTCTTGAGCAGTATACTTTTATAAGGAATGCATTTGTTTTTGTCAGGGCAGTTGTTTCGAACATATTATATGTTTACCATACTTGTTTGTTGGTTTATATTATTGTATATTTACTATTAAATTTCCCAGCTTTTGTGCCTAATAGTTTGGATTCTACTACCCTGGTTGATGCTGATGCGAAGTGTGACTTTGTTGTTGATGCTGAAGTGTCACTTTGTTGTTTGATGTTGATGCGAACTGTTAACTTTGTTGTTGTTGCAGAAGTGTCACATTGTTGATGCTTGTCATTTTGCTTCTAAGGTTGCTGTCTTGTTTCAAAATCTGATTAGGTTTATAGCAATGAAGCGTCTTGCTAACATTTCCTTCGCCTAATTGTAGCATCCAAACATCTAATAATAGAGAATATGCAGAAATGTAGCCAGTATAACACAACACAACATGAGAAGTATTGTGGGCACTGTTGTCCTCTAAACATAAGTATATTCAATATAGAAGAATACCCTTGAGGCAGGGTTGTATTAAAATTATTCCTCAAGAAAGGAATCACTCCAAATATTTGTTTTATTAGAGTTCGATCAAGTAGAATATCTTTCCATGATACTTCACAATTGCAACCTCAGTATTTCAACCAAAGTTGTTACATTTGCACTTTGTCAACAGAAAATTACAAAAGCCTTCAATTTACCTTCTACATCTCAAAATTTATATTAAGTGAAATATTTCTTTGAAAGTGTATGGTAGAAACTTTGTTAATGTTATAATATCATTAATTTATATACTAGTTTTTCAGGGATATGTATTAAATGGAATATTTAAAGCCCAATATTTCATTTGTAGTTTGAATTTCAATAGACTTAATATATGTATTTCAAAATTTGGATGATTCTAAAATTTAGCCATGCAGGAGAAAGTTAAAAAAAAATTGCATGCATTGATCTTGGATGATTGCTTTATTGGAATGGATAAAAACAATTCATTTTCATACTTTGAAAGGGATAAATATGCCAAATTTTGTATGAACAAATATATATGGACCATTTGTGTGTTTAAAGGATGCCAGACCCGGGAATGAAATATAGAAAATATTGACAAATGAAATGCACAGAAATTAGACAACCAAAAAATATTCAATGGAAATTTATTCCAGTCAATCAAAATATACATATATAACAATATGAAAATGACTGTTTAGTTCAACTTCTATATGATTGTTCAACGTCTAGTTTAGCTAGGAAATACAAAATACAAGATACTATCCTACTACTAGGATTATGTACATTATTGGTACATCTCTTAATTTGTAGGGTAGTGGTAAAACCATTGTTTGTGTTGTGCATTGGCCACCTTGTTTATGGTGCTTCATTTGCTTGATACGATACTCCAATGTCCTACAAAAGGTTTTGCCTAATTGATTCCTTTTTGTAGTCCCAGGATTTTTAAGAACCAAGATATTGATTTGGTAAAGACTTGAGTTTGTTTTCTCAAGTCGAGTTAGTTTGCGATGCTATATACCATTTTGAGAGAATACTGCACCCAGTTGTTGTGAAATTTTTCACCATCATTTTCTATTCTAAGTGATGAAATTTGTAGAAGGTTGTTCAACTTCTGTCTTTGTCACTTCTATGATTGAAAACTAGAGAACCCAAGTTGTTGCATCCACGAGTAGTCCAAAAGTGTCACACTGACACCGTGTGACTTGAAAACTGGATAACCTACGTTGATTGTACCCATGAGTAACCTGAAAGTGTGTTGAAGCATGCATTGAATGACCTGACTTTCTATCAAGCTAAAAATGTGAACCACTTGCTATCCACAATGTCGACACAAAAATTTGCTCTTGTAGCAAGAAAAATTGCATCGAAAATGAAGGCATATGATGATCTTGCTCCATGCATAGCCACCAAAAATTAAAATGAAGTGTGCAATCTCAAGTGATCAAGTGTTGAGTTGGACATTATTTGTTGAGATGTTGTAGTGATAAGCGGCAATATGTTGTAATTTGCAATATGTTGCAATGAGTCTCTAAGTACCATGTTCGAAGAACTTGAAATCTGAATCTTAATGTTCCCCTCTGTAAGATAAGAGTGGAGAGTTGCTACAAAGGCCTCCTCTGGAAAGAGAACACATATGAACCTATGTATAGAGATGCACAATTCAATGACGCTTTCTTGGGTTTTCATTGCAAGTCTCCATTAAGCCTATTGCAAGTATGTGCAATTGCTGCAATTAGTGTTGTCATTGATGTCAACATGTTAGTCTGGTGTTGTCATTAGTGTCAACTGGTTGAGCAGAAATAAGGTTAAAGGTTGGCTTCAAAGAGTAAAGATACAGTGGTTCGGAGAATAGCAAAGCCAGTAACATCACAGGACAGAGACAATGATCCAGAAAGTGATAACCAAGCATAAGGATAAGGAGACAGGTGTGCAGATTAGTTTGATTGATAATTTTGCAAGAGGGTTTGATCCTCTTCCTCACAAGATGACTTTACTCTCCATAGAAGACTATTGTGCAAGAAGACTTGATCCGGTAAAGAGATGTGTTATGGATTTTTGGCTAAGTGTCAGTCTGGTAAAACTAAGCTACAGAGTTCCGGTGATTTTGTCCGCATCGGTCCGCCATTGAAGATCTTGCTCTGTGGTTCTAGCTTATGATTATTGGTCATTGGATACATCAAAATCCAGAATTTTGTTTACTAATGATCTCCGGTGTGAAAGATGTGAACAACAGAAGTCCAGCCTAACAAAGTACAGTTGTTCCTGGTACAAAGCATGTAAGTAAATGGATCCGCATTTCTCCGGCATGAAATATTTTTCTTTGAGGTTGTAAGGTGTTGTCAGTGAATACTCAGAGAGTCCAAATCCAAAGTTTCAGATCTTGAAGTCCTCCGGAATGAAAGTTAAAGGTGACAGAGTATTGCACTATGTATTGACAGTGTTTTGACAGTGCCAATGACACATTGAGACACTTTGCATTTTTTCGCAAGTAAAGGGTTTGCTGTGCGGACTTGTGGTCAAGATTATGAATGCCTGTAGCATGTATATTCCAAGTTTTAAGCAATTTGGAGGTCCGCATATTGATTTGTGAAATAACAGATAGTTCACATTGTTGTTGTCTTGCCAATGAAGTCGACCTGAAGGTGTTGATGTTGTGCGGAGGGTAAATATGCTTGGCAGAGTTAAGTGGGAGCTATTTTGGGTCCATGCCGACCTATTTCAATTTGTTTCAAAGTTTCAATCTTGGCGCGAAGCGTGTGAGTGAAGTCTTGGGACCGATAAGTCCTATATGGCATGTTTTGCACGTTACATCCAATTAGGCCGACTTAATTGATGTTGTGAAAGAAGTGGATATATATGAAGGATTGTGTTCAGTGTTTTGGGTAAGGAAATAGAAAAAAGTGATGTGTGTGATGCGATAAGTGTTTTTGGATACGAATTGAATGAATGCAGAGCAACGGAGTCTGGTATTTCAAAACAGTGTGGTGAATATTGTTTCAGTACTTTGAGCTTCATTGGAACTTTACTCCGTGCATATGTTAGATGCAATTATAACAATTCAATTCTGGCAATGAGCCACTTCTTCTATCTCTTTCTTTCAGGACAATGAGTCCTTTGGCAGTGAGCATTCTTGGACAGTGAGTCCACCAATTGTATCAACCTTAACCAATTGTCTTATTAATATATATTGCGAGCTAATCCTCACCGTGGTTTTTCCCTTTTTGGGTTTTCCACATAAAAATCCTGGTGTTCATGTGTTATGAGTTGTGGTTGTATGTTTTATGCTTAATTTCCTTTACTGCAATTGTATATGCTAAATGGATTAACTTTTTGAAGTGTAAATGGTTTAAGAGAATACTGATTCACCCCCCCTCTCAGTATTCTGGGTGTTCAACGAAGCCATCCTTTTGGGTTTTCAACTTAATGGGAAGAGTTCTTAAGCCACCCTTTTGCATTTTCAACTTACAATTAAAGTGCAAAAATATAATCAACAAGAGAGAATATCCATAGCCTCAAATAAACTATAATGAGCTGCATATATGGCGGTCTCAGTATGTTCATTATCAATATCCAAATCAAAATGGGAAATCACAGGTATAAAAAGTCATTGCTCCTATCAACATCATAGAGACTAAGAGCATAATTATCCTATGGGAATTGAGTGCAACTTTACAATTTTCTTAGTAGGTTGTCACTCAATAGTACAAGTATTAGTATCTACAATGCTTAGCTCATCATCAATTGGATTGACAACAACAATCATATCATGAGAAAACAAGCTCAACAAGCTTTAATACTATTGCTCAACAATATCTATAATGTTGAGTTTCTTATTAACTGGATCAACAATACCTATAACAAAAGTAGACAACTATCATCTAAATGGGGGATTAGACTCTCCAATAGAATTTTGACAAAAAGCAAGCCTCAATTTGCCATCTGGAATGATCTATCCATCCAAAATGCATATGCCTCATTCATTTAGTAGGCAAATCTTTTGACATAACATTGTTTTGTAGAATGTGTGTTGACCACATGATAGACAAGGATGTAGATCAAAACAATCACTGGAGGTATGGCATTGATGTTCACAATGACATGTCTGGACTTGATGGGTTTTAGTGCAAGTTGATTTTGATTGACTTGACAACTTGTCAATTTCACAAGGTTGACCAATAGGTGAAGACTCAACTTGACTGTTTTGAATACCTCCACTCATTGGATAGGTTTGGAATATTTTGGTACATGAAAATTCAGAACACCTATATACCCTAGACCAATACGATGTTTGTTGGATTTTATTGTCTACCAGACTCACACAGTAGGTGGAGATTCAACATAAGGAGTAATAAGTATTGTATCCATGATGGGTTTCAACAACAAACTTTTTGTCTTTGAACCAACAACTTTGTTTTGTGACACAAGAGGGGGATCAACACTTTCCTTCAATGACTTTTTGCCTTTTCCTGTCTTTTGAGTTGTATTGCATGAAGAAGGAGGATCAACATCTTTCTTCTCTGCAATATTGTTTTGTAACACGAGGGGGCTTAATACCTTTCCAAGGACTTTTTGTCTTTACCGACCTTTTGAGTTGAACTGCTTGAAGAAGGAACAACAATGTTGACAACATCTTTCTTCTTTGTTGAGGCATCGAGTGTCTAATCTTCTAATTGATCTTGTAACCTACTGATCAACATCTTGTATTGATTGCAAAACTACATGAACAAAGGCTTGTATTGATGCCAACATTCATTTATTATATCTACTTGTTTTTTACTGACATTAATTTGCAAAGATAACATGTCATTGGTGTATAATGTGGATATAATTACAAAAATTATACACGTCTGAGTTGGGTTCCATCGATAATGCTCAAAGACAATATAATTCACAACACCTAATGACTTTTGCTATCAAATGGAGATGGATTGGTTCTTTATCTCTCCAATAGGATTCATTTTCTATATACCACCAAATTGGTACACCAAACCTCCAAATATGCTTGCCCTTCTGATATACCTGTCAGGATGTGGAAGAAGCTTGTCCTTTCGATATATTTGTTGGTACGTGAAAGTGACATTAAAGCACGTGAGAGCAGAGAGGTACGTGGCTTAAAATTTCTTTGAGTCATGATTTACGTCTTACAATTGTGGCGAATGGGTAACAGAGGGAAATGGAAATAAAAACGACAATGCCCTTATTTCTTCTTGGCGATTTATAGGGTTAAAGCCACAAATATTGTTGTTGTAGCTATGTTTAGGAGTTGGGTACAGTAGTTCAATTGCAACAACTTGCCCTATAAACATGAACTAGAGATATCTCAAATCTCGAATACCAAATGCTCTGATGTTTTAGGTTTGCATAATTTTGATTTGATTTTTGTTTACAAAAATAAAAGGACAACTTACGGATAAAATTACCTCCTAAAATGAATTTTCCACTTTGTAATAAAAAATCTCCCTTTTTAATTAAAAAATTCCCAACTATAAATGATAAAATAAAACTTCAATGAAATTTCCAACTATAAATGATAAAATAAAACTTCAATGATAAAATAAAACTTTCAAAACCTAAAACAATGGCGGCAAGGGCATTTTCGAACCATGACCAGTGAGCAGCAAGCTTGAAAAATGGGTGTTCATCAGCAGCCACATCTCATGATAAAAAATGTGATAGTTAAACCGGTATGAACTCCATGAGGCAGGCTGTGCTCTCAGGAAGAAACATTCACGGGTTTTAGAAACCCAAATGGCCATTCTTGAAAAATGCACGCTCTAGTGGAAAGAACTCCCATACCATTACGCCTCCCTAGAGCAAACTCAGGTGGAGGAGCAGAAAATATGTGCAGTCGAAGCCATTGAGAAGGGTAAACATGACAAAGAATTGAAATTCTTGTGTCAAAAGATGGTCTAGAACAAGAGTCTAGCGAATGAAATATTTATGGATTCCTAAACAACAACCGACCATGAATATGCATGCAACTGCCCGGAGGAAAAACATACATTTAAATTTAGATTACATGGGTATACAACAACAATTAAATGGACAATATATGTCATAGGATTTCATATACAAGGATTCATAAAATTCAGATGTGTATGAATAGTAGACAGAGAAATAGAGAAAATATTAAAGGACATAAAAATGATAGATTTTGTTTCTTGTAGACATTTCTCCTTATATATTAACCTTCCTCTTTCAATGAAAGCTCTTTATCTTACTCTGCTAACAATGTCAGGGTTAAGAATGAAATGTAGAAAATATTGACAAATGAAATGCACAGGAATTAGACAACTCAAAAATATTCAATGAAAGCTTATTCCCTTTAATCAAAATGTATATATTTAACAATTTAAAAATGATTGTTCAATTCATCTTCTAGATGACTATTCATCTTTTAGTGTAGCTACGAAATATAAAATACAAAATATTATCCTACTACTTCTAGGATTATGTACATTATTATTGCAAAGAATACACGGGTCATCCATATGTATAAATTTCAACTATTTTTTGTTCTATTATATAGATATACCAAATATAAATTTATTATATGTAATTGATTTACTTGATCATTTTAGTAAATATAAAATTCTTAGTACGATTTTGACTTAAAATTGAATTATATTTTTTTTATAGGTTAATTGAGCATTCTATAGGGGCCCTCACCCAAAGGAAATTATGCATGAGTACAATACGGAGTTGGGAAAATTGGAAAAAGCCATGAAGGCAGCAACTAACATATTATGCTAAAACTACCAAGTCAACAACCTTGGAAAACCCCGCACAACAAATATAAATCTGACCCTGGTTTGGAAGCCTATGTTCTTAAAAAAAAAGATCATTCGAAAGCCTCCTTCCTCTCGATTGTCCTTTCCTTGCTTGACTCTGATTTGGATGTTGCTTGGGGGACAAACTTTACTAGGGACGATTCTTAAAAAAGCTATAATATGAAGAAAAATGTGATTTGTGTTGAGGATTCAGACTTTCAAGAGGAGGAAGAGTTTTACCTCGTCTCCAAATGAAATGAGAAGGGTAAAGAGGTGCTGAAGGATAAAGGAGGGGAATCTCCTAATGTTTTAAAAACTGAAAGGGTTGAGAGGGATTTTATCCCTAACAACTCTTGTCTTGCCTCATCCATTAAGGACATGACCGTAGTGGTCACTATGATTGGGGAGAAACTAGTTGAAATGCATAGAGAAACTGTCACCCATCATAAAATGTTGAGATGGTTTGACATTGAATTTATTAAAGTTAGCTTCAAAATTTTCTTATTGGTTAAGAGATTGGATGGGAAGGACCTCACCTTAATGGAAATGGAGAAAATTCTCTCCAAAAAGTGGGAGAATATGAAGAAATGAACAGGCTTAAGGTGGAGATCACTATGTAGGTCGATAAGGTGGAAAATATAAAGAACATTCTAGAAATCAAGAGTAACCTACAAAAGGTGGTGGATTATAATAGAACAAACATCAAGAACACGACAAACAACATCAAATTGTTGCAAGTAAAAATTAGCCCTGCTATGATCCAAGCTAATGTTGGCCCAAGCACTAGAGCAAGAAGCTAAAAAGTGAAAGAAACTATGCAAGAGGATGAGGAGTTCATGGAAAATCAGTTGAAGACCCTTTGGGATGAATGGGTGGATGCAACTTTACTTAATCTCTAGGGAACATCTTTATTTAATGTTTTGATATTTTTGTTGGTCCGGTGTTAGGGCTGTTATTTTTTGGTTGCAACTTGGCTATTGTATGTATGTTGTTTTATTGTTTTTAAGTTCTTGACTATTAAAGGGAGGAGGCCCTTTCAAAACCTATATTTTACCTTTAATTAAAAAACAACCTTGGCTAATTAATGCCCCTAAAGACATAAATCTAACAAAACCAAAAACAATAAAAAACAACCCCATCAAAGAGAGTTGTTCAATATGAGGGGTCTAACCCAACCTCCTCCTTAGACCCTAACCTTAACACTAGGGTCCAGGAAAGATTGGCATGTGGTATGAGAGACATCACTCTTTGAAATAGCGGCAAGGTGTATAAACTAGAAATAAATTAGAAATCTCTAAACCCTCCTCTTTGTCAAATCCCATTTTTGGACCTTATTGTTATCACTGGGAATTGTACCCATATGCAAGGCTGGAAAAGCTCTGCAATTCTGTGTAACATGGGACTAATTTCAGGTTGTGGGTTCCCTATAATGAAATTAGACCTCCAGATTGTGGGCTGGTTCCCTTAAAATATTCTATTGGAATGTATGATTTTCTATTTTGGAAAAGGGTAAGAATGAAACTATAAGGAAATGAAAACTGTGAAATTTGGTGATGCACCTAATATGGGTAAAAATATGCAATCTGGTTCACAATACAACTCAGAAATCTGACTCACACAATCCAATCTTGGCACAAATATCACAAAAGTATTTCTAAGGAAGGTTTGAAAATAGGCTTTCTATGAAAGAAAAGGATTTCTCACAACACAAAAGGATTATTTTCATTAACACAACCTAAGACCTGTAATAACACTATGCTTAATACTGCAAGCAAAAGTGAGACAATAATTTTAAAGGTTTAATAATTAAACATAGTAAAACTTCATCAAAACACTTCAAACAATTAGCATTAAATGGAAAGGCAACTACTTGATTTCAAAGAACAAAGGAAATATTGCAAGAGAGACAAAAATGGAACCTATAACCTGCTAATCTCTATAAAACTGTAAAAATTGTGAGCTACAAAACCTTCTTCTCTCAATGTGTATAAGAGCAAAAAGGCTACAACTAGCAAAAATGAGTTTTGCTTTACAATATATAGCTTTGCTCTCACTAAGAGGCATGCACAATATGAACTACAACTAACTGCTTCTAAAAATAATCTCTCCAAGGTGATCCACGAGCAATCTCAAAAATCCCCAAAAATAAGGGCTCAAACTATCACAAATTGAGCAAAAATAGCTTCAATTTGGACCTCTCCATATGCTTGACCAAAAAGTTGGCCAAGAACCCTAAAAATACTCCTCAAATCATGCCAAAATCTCCTAGGTGGCCTAGTTAACTCAACTCATCAATTTGTATGATTTTGCTTTTGTAAAATTGATTGTGAGTAAATAATAAAGTAATTAAATAATTACTCTATTATTGGTTACAACTTGTACTTATCTGATTCTACAATTTGTGAAAAATAATAAAGTAATTTGTAAAATATTACTTTATTATTTATTTACAATTAATTTATTTGTAAAATCATGCATGAAGAATATAAGCTCCTTATCACTCCAAATACATATGCCTAATTTGCATGTTTTGAGAAAAAAATAGGACTTAGAGAAAAATACAATCTCCTTATAGCTCCTTGTGAGAAAATATATCCACTTGCATGCCAATTTGCCTTAAGGGAAAAAATATACCTGTATCTCTCCAAATACATTATCAAGAATGCATAAAACTAAGGCATTACATATAAACCCTTATAACTCCATATTTGGTTCAAAAGAAAACAAATATCTCTTCTCTACCTTATAACTCCAATCACCATGTAAAATTAGCCTCTTTGTCACATACACTTATCATGCAAGATGAAAATACATACCCTCTGCCATATCTCTTCTCCATGCATCCTATAACCATAAGTCACTTTACCACTCTGCCAACTCCTTTGTCTTTGTGCATATCTTTGACTTTTGATTATAACCCCACAAGGCATGAAGAATATCAATCTTGACCATATTCCTTTCAAGTGATCAGCGACCATTTAACTCTAAAAAATATGCAAGGTATATATTGGTCGGCCATCCCTTATAATGATCACTAGGATCCTATAATGGCAGCCTTTATAGGATGTACCTTAGTCCTTTAGACCTAATTATTTACTCTGTGGTATGGCTGCTCATTGTCATCATTTATGACTGTACCTTGTGTACCTATTGATGACATGGGACTGTGATGAAATATCACACTTCATTAATGATAAAGAAAGCATAACAGTACTTCGTTTCTTGCATATCATTTGGAATTTGATCATTGATGAGCTATTAGATATAGCATAACATGTAATGGTATCACTTTGAGCATGTTGGGCTCGACCCTTGTGGGAGCCACATTTTCTCCACATGTTTTAAATGTCTTCAAATCAGCAACATTACTTTTCCTATGCCTGCATAGTGAACTAACAAGGTAGCATGAAAACTATACCTGATGGTAGTGATTGATCTTCTTTATGATATTTGACTTGTAGCACATGTCTAATTTGATCTTTCATATGAATTGCATGTGACAATTGATGTATCTGCTTGATAAAAGCATATGATAACTTTAAACATCCGGAGTGCTAACAAGACTGTCCCCAAATTTTTTGCAGGTTCAACTGATGATAGGAGCCGAAGATGAAGATTGAAGAATGGCATCAACAAAACAACCTTCTTGCTCAGGCAATGATGGATGTTTACTTTTATCATGTGTTCGTTTCATTTCTTTTATCATTTAGATGTATAGCTTGCATGTCTGTAATTGCTCAGTCTAGTTACTCCCACGACTTGTGTGGGACACATTTGAACACCTCTTTTAAACACAATCAGTTAATTTATCTTATGCACTTGATGTATATGTATTTCTTTTTCAATCAATGCATAGGATAAAGTAACAGAAATTAAATGTATGTTCAAAACATGACATGAAATAACAGTTTAAATGAATATCTTTCCTTCTTTCCTTCAAATGTGATTAAGTGAATAACCAATCTGACTTATAACTTATGAAAGATAACACTATGTAAAAACAACTGTATTTCATGAAAGATTGATACCTTGGCAACCTTATTCTCTTGTCATGATGACTCATTAGTCTAATCAAGACTGATGAGTTGTCCTGTCAACTAAATTTTGTCTCTCTTTCTGCTTTGTCAAGACATCAACTGTTCATTGAATGCAATAACTTCAAAGTTTTCTTTTATTCCTTTTTTAACAACTGCACTTAGGTCAAACTAATTTTAGTGTGAACAAAAAATTAGTAACATTTCTAGTGACCTCTCAGGGAAGTTTGCCTGCTAAACAACTTAGAACCAGTAGCCTTTGTAACTCCATTGGGCATAGAGTCTTTTCTGCCCTGAACCTTGAAAAATTCTACAACTCAAAACTGACTGAAACACAACAGCAACAACAAAACTAAAACTGAAACTAAACTGACTTACTTAAAACAAAGCCAGTAACATGTGTGAAAGCACTTCTTGGAAATGAAATACTAAACTGAAATTCTACCTACCCTACTCCAACCAGCCAAAGGTACTGGTCAAACAAATCCATTAACTGTTTGGTTAAAATAACTTCCTTTTCTCAATAGGGGACACTGTTTCACATGCTTATGAATGTCTGAAATTAGGTGAAGTACAAGAAAGTATTCCACAAATTTTTGCAATGATTCATGAAAAATGTAGATAAGTTCACTCACCAGTTGAATCTGATCATGTAAACCTCTGTCATGGGGTAAAAAGATGATCTGATCTTGTTGTTCTGAGGCTGCAATCTTCTCCATATGTACAAAAGTAATCTGTATCTCTTTATTAAGTTCCTTTTCAATTAAATCCCTGATAGGACAGCCTCTTGCAATGATAAACTTTTGGTTAAGACTTCTGATATCCTGATTCAGAACTCCTGTCCTGTTTTTAGTTACAATTTCACTCTGATTTGCAACAGTTAGCTCATATGAATGAAATGAAGAAAAGCTTGACTCTTTGACCTGATCTTGTTGATCACATATTGCTGGCTCATCTAAGATTAGTTGATCATCAATGTTAGAACAAAAGACTTCTATGATGCCTAACATGTTCTCATCTAACTCACAATCTTGCATTGAATCCAAATGAGTTATATCATCCAGTTGTTCGATACTAGGCATAGATTCAGGAGGTTCATCAAATAAGTCAACTAGCTCATGAGACTCAACCTCTGTTTCTTTCACAAAAACATGTTCAACATGATCTTGCTTGCCATCTAAATTTGAGACAAAGGACTCAAGATCATCCCAAAATGAAACATCATCACATTCCTCTTGAAGTTTTGGCAAAGGAGGACTATTTATTACCTCATAACAGCTCTGAACCAGTTTTGCAAGTTGCATGATAGGTTTACTTCCATACTCTTCTAATTGATCCAAGATCAGATTGTCAGACTGCTTAGCTTCAATCAGCAACTCTTCATACTGTTTGATGTCTTCCTGTTGTTCTGTTATTTCTGCCTATGGTATGAGCTCTTCGTCTGGCTCAACAAAAGAAGGCAGTTGATCAAATAAAAAGACTGAGCCTTCTGCTTTATCTAGTTTATTCTCACTTGGAACTTGGGCAGTTTGTCTCTGTACTTGGGAATTTTGTCCTTCCAATATATGTGACCTGAGTTCATTTATCTTGTAAACAACATTAGAAAAGTTCTCAAATGAATCAAAATGTAAAGGATTTGGTGTCACACTTGAACTATCATTCTTTTCATATGTATTAAGCTTATTTTCAGATGGAGATACAGTAAAAACAACAGAAATATCTTGCACCACTACTGATTTTTCTTGATTGAAACCTGAAATCTTGATTGGTTCAAGTTTTATCACTACTTCTTCCCTTTCCTGATTTTGGATTGGTATGGAAGAGGTAGCTTTGATAAAACTTGGTATTTTATAGTCAGGGTACTTGGTACAAGAAGGCTGCCATACTTGTTCAAAAGCTTGATGGTTTGACTCAAGTACTTGATACGACAGATATTGAGAACTAATATACTGCTTTTGAATGCAAATGGGTTCTTGATTACAATCAGAATTCCTGAAACTTGAAACTTGATATCTACTAACCTCATTTTGAGAATGCTGATCTGGAATAAATGCAACTATCCGGATGTTCTGCTTTTGTATTTGTGCAAGCAAATACTTCATCTATGCCTCTTTTGCTGCAATCTGTCTTACAAGATCTTCTTGGAATTTTATCCTTTGTGCCTCTAATTTCTGCTCATGGAGATAGGCCTGATAATCTAGTTCCTCCTGCTGCTGCTCATATTCTTGCTGCCTCTTGAACTCTTCTAGGTTCCTTGTGACTTCTAACAATGTGTCACTAATGCCACTCATGCTATACTCATTTTGATATGAAGGATGAGCTTTGCTCTCACTAAGAGGCATCTAAAATATGAACTCCAACTAACTGCTTCTAAAAATAATCTCTCCAAGGTGATCCACGAGCAACCTCAAAAATCCCCAAAAATAAGGGCTCAAACTGTCACAAATTGAGCAAAAATAGCTTCAATTTGGACCTCTCCATATGCTTGACCAAAAAGTTGACCAAGAACCCTAAAAATACTTCTCAAATCATGCCAAAATCTCCTAGGTGGCATAGTTAACTCAACTCATCAATTTGCATGATTTTGCTTTTGCAAAATTGATTGTGAGTAAATAATAAAGTAATTAAATAATTACTCTATTATTGGTTACAACTTGTACTTATCTGATTTTACAATTTGTGAAAAATAATAAAATAATTTGTAAAATATTACTTTATTATTTATTTACAATTAATTTATTTGTAAAATCATGCATGAAGAGTATAAACTCCTTATCACTCCAAATACATATGCCTAATTTGCATGTTTTGAGCAAAAAATAGGACTTAGAGAAAAATACAATTTCCTTATAGCTCCTTGTGAGAAAATATATCCACTTGCATGCTAATTTTCCTTAAGGGAAAAAATATACCCTTATCTCTCCAAATACATTATCAAGAATGCATAAAACTAAGGCATTACATATAAACCCTTATAACTCCATATTTGGTTCAAAAGAAAACAAATATCTCTTCTATGCCCTATAACTCCAATCACCATGCAAAATTAGTCTCTCTGTCACATACACTTATCATGCAAGATGAAAATACATACCCTCTGCCATATCTCTTCTCCATGCATCCTATAACTAATGCAGAGTGGCCAGCACAAGCATTCAAACTTGGCGGGATTTAACTGTTCTCATTTCATCGGCAAGATCTACCATAATGTCTCCCCAATATACACGATCGGCCAAACAACAACTATCGGCACCTAAGAAAATTGTCACACCGAACTCCACCTCACGCCGATGGATGTTTCGCTTATGTGCCTATCGGCAAGATAATGCCTATTGGGCTCTCCACTCTGACTTGCTCCGATGACTGAGGTCACACCGAAACATGCAAACCCTAACCTGTTGAACAGGTTCCCGTTACCTCTGCTACCGGTCACCTCTATTGACTACGTTGCCTATCGGCAACACTTAACCCATCAACCTTCGAGAGTTATGTCCCTCCGACACATGTCGTCTCGTCGACACCTTCGCATCGGTTAAGTTGCCTATTGGCAACACTTACACTATCGGTCTAGCCATGGAAGGTCTCCCCTACGCTTCACTTCATGCCGACGCCAAGCTCCTTATCACCTATCAGCGGGACTCCCACTATCGGCGAACTCCTTGAATCTTTTGCCGATCCCTATTGTCTCCCCGATACTACCAATGCCTGGTTCCACCGTCAGCCAGACTATGACTATCGGCGAAACATTTTCCTCGTTCACCGATACCCACTCTTACACCAATATGCTTTCTTCTTTCACTGAGACTTTCACCAACTCTCCCCGATGGACTATCCACTCTTCCTTTCACACTTGTCGCTGTGACATATAACATTGGCTACACCAAACAACCTTATGCCAATACCTTCAGTCACCCCGATGAGCCTTCGGACCTCATTCATCGGTGTGACTAACATCGTCAGCGGAACATTTCACTTCTCCACCGATAGCATATCTCATACCGATGTGCTCTTCGTCGGCAGCACTTTGTAATTGTCACCCCGATCGGTGAAAGTGCCCCCTGTCGGCTCAATGCAACTTTCTCAACCCGATGGTTCTTCTCACACCAATGCCTTCACAAATTTGCACCAAAACTCTGAGATCGAGCCGATTTGTTTCCTGGGCAATTTAACTTAGATTTTATCCTTCAAACCCTAGCACATGAGGATGCTAGGTTTGCTCACTGCATGCAATATTTCGATCCCAAAAACATGAAATGTAAAAATAGAAAAATGAGAATGCAAACTAAACTACTGTACATGTTCATTCCACCAATTCAGAGAATCAACTGGTGGAATGGATGAATGAATCCATTTCGCCTACAAATTCAAAATTGACTACATAGATAGATCGAAAATCAGACAAATGAAACAACAAGATCTTCTTTATTTCAATATCAGAAATGCATACAAATATCTGACTTCACAGTCCCACTGTGCCACAATGCTTAGTCTGATCTCCAAACACAATGTCTCTATTTTTCATATGCAACGCTGAACTGTATTGAACTATATCTAAAACAAACTGAGCTAGGGCATAAATAACTACTCCTCTCGAGTAGTACAGACTCGATTCCCAGCGGCTGGGAGCTTCCAAGTGGCTGGGAGGACAACTAGCATAACAAACTATAACTGTCAACACACAATCCTAGATTGACTTAAAACATAAGAATTGGTCCAATGGACTTTATTACATCATAAACTAAAAACATACTATAATTAGGCTTATTCTTTATTTCGAAGGGGTGTTTCTGCACCATACTCCCCAAAAGAAGAAATCTCAAGTCCACTTGAGATGAGAGTATGTAGGTCTGAACCATGTTGGTTGATCTGTTCTTCAGTCATCCACACTGCTTCTGAATCAAGTTTGCCCTGCCAAGCCACCAAATATTCCAAATATGTTTTGTTCCGGGTCTTCTTGATCACTCGTGTGTCTAAAATCTTCTGCAACTGTGGTGGATCATGTTTTGGAATGTCATCAGCTACTGTATCCTGTAGTAGTTCATGTTCTTCATCCAGATTATGCTTGTATGGAGTTAAATCACATACATTGAATATAGATGATAGTCCAAGATCTAAAGAAAGTTGTATCTCATAAGCATTTTGTCCATGCTTTCTTAAAATCTGACATGGTCCAATCTTCCTCTACATGAGTTTGGTATATTTACCTTTAGGAAGTCTTTCCTTTTTCAAATGAACCCATACCAAATCTCCAACATCAAACTATACATCTTTCTTCTTTTTATCAGCATACTTCTTATACTTTAAGCTAGTTTGTTGGAGTTGGTTCTTCACCTAATCATGTACCTCTTTTATGGCTTCTGCAAAAGCTTCACCATTGGCACTAACAGAATCTCCTGTAGGTAGATCTCTCAGCTCTAAAATACCTCTTGGATGTATACCATAGACTATCTGAAAAGGTGATTTCCCTGTACTCCTATTGGCAGTATCATTATAGGAAAATTCTACCTGAGATAGGATATTATCCCACTTGTCTCCATGTTGTCTTGTCAAACATCTAAGCAAATTCCCTAAGGAACGATTTACCACTTCAGTCTGTCCATCTGTTTGAGGATGATATGCGGATGAGAAAGACAAATTTGTTCCAAGTTTCTTCCAAAGAGTCCTCCAAAAATGACCAATGAATTTCACATCTCTATTTGACACTATGCTTAATGGCAATCCATGTATTCTTACTATTTCTTTGAAAAACAAATCTGTAATATATGAAGCATCAACAGTGGTTTTGCATGGCAAGAAAAGTGCCATTTTGTTGAATCTGTCCACTACAACAAAAACACTATCATATCCCTTTCTCGTTCTGGGTAAACCCAACACAAAATACATACTGATACTTTCCCATGGTCTAGAAGGAATGGGTAATGGCTGATATAAACTTGCATTAGTGGATCTCCCTTTTGCTTTCTGACATATCACACATGTCTCTACAAATTTTCTGACATCTGATTGTAACTTAGGCTAATAATAATGTCTTCAATAAGATCAAGAGTCTTATCCAAACCAAAATGTCCTGCCATAGCTCCATAATGTTTCTCTTTAATGATGTTCAACCGCATAGAACACCTTGGAATACACAACTGTCCACCTTTGAACAACAATCCATCTTGGATCAGAAATTCAGAGAATTCAGCATGATATTTATCTCCAAAAGAAGTACATACATGATATATCTCTCCAAAATCTTCATCAGCATCATACATGGTCTTCAATGAATCAATGCCAACACTTTCCAACTGAATCTGGTTGACTGTTAGAGCTCTCCTGCTCAAGGCATCTGCTACCTTATTCTTGACTCCTTGCTTATGCTTCAATGTGAAAGTAAAAGCTTGCAAAGTTTCTACCCATTTCATATGCCTGTGGTTCAACTTTTCTTGGTTGTTGATAAAACTTAGAGCCTGATTATCTGTGAATACTATGAATTATTTTGGCATCAAGTAATGCCTCCAGTTCTTGAGTGACTGGACTAAAGCATACATTTCCAAATCATATGATGAATACCTCTTTTTAGCATCATTGAGCTTCTCACTGAAAAATGCAATTGGCCTACCTTCTTGGCTGAGTACTGCTCCAATTGCCATGTGACTTGCATCGCATTCGACCTAAAAAATTTTGGTAAAATCTGGAAGTGCAAGGACTGGCTGCTGTGCCACTTTCTTCTTCAATGTTTCAAAGGAATCATCTGCTTCCTTAGTCCAAGCAAATCTGCACTTTTGTCCTCCTTTTATAGTATCAAGCATGGGCGCACAAATATGACTAAACCCTCTTATAAACTTTCTGTAGAAGGTTGCTAACCCATGGAAACTTCTAACATCATTCATAGTCCTTGGAGTTGGCCAAGACAATATGGCACTCACCTTCTCCTTATCCATTTACATCTTTCCTTGTGAAATGACAAAACCCAAATATGTGATCTCCTCCTGCATGAACAAACACTTATCTAAATTTATCATCAGCTGCTCTTCGTGTAACCTCTTAAGAACCAAATCTATATGTCTGAGATGTTCTTCCTTTGTGTTGCTGAATATCAAAATGTCATCTAGATATACTATGACAAACTTTCCCATGAATTCTCTCAAAACCTCATTCATCAATCTCATAAAAGTACTAGGTGCATTAGATAAACCAAAAGGCATAACTTTCCACTCATACAACCCTTCATTGGTTTTGAATGTTGTTTTCCATTCATCTCCTGGCCTAATTCTGATATGATGATAACCACTCTTCAAGTCTATTTTTGTAAAATACTTAGCACCTCCCAAACAGTCAAGTAAATCCTCTATCCTAGGGATTGGAAACCTATACTGAATTGTTATCTTATTAATAGCCCTGGAATCTATGCAAAGCCTCCAAGTGCCTTCTTTCTTTGGTGCTAGTATAGCTGGTACTGCACATGGGCTTAAACTTTTACCAATCAAACCTGTGTCTAATAATTCCTCAATTTGTCTTGCTACTTCTGCATTCTGTTCTGGAGTTAGCTTGTATGTTGCTTTGTTTGGAAGTGTAGATCCGGGGATTAGATCTATGCAATGGCTAATATCCCTTACAGGTGGTAGGGATCTTGGCATTCCATCAAAGATGATGCCTTTATACTTATCCAATAGCTCTTGGACAACTAGGTCTATGAACCTCTGATTCTTCTCTTTCTTGACTTCTTGTTGCTGTTCTTTATAACTGTCAGACATGGAATTAGGGCATATGCAACTGCACCTTCTGCTGCTACTTCTTTCATGAATTGTTTTCCTTCCATCAGCATCACCTTTACCTCTTTTCCTTTTGATTTCTCCTCCTTCTCTGTCCGTGGGATCAACTCTGTCACCATACCATCTTTGGTGATTGTATAGGTGTTCCTAACACCATCATGGCATGCCTTCAAGTCATACTGCCATGGTCTTCCAAATAAAAGATGGCAAGCATCCATCTTGGTGATAATCAAATAGCAACTTATCTTTATATGCTCCAATCTGAAATTCTACCCAAGCCTGCTCTTCTACAACTGTTTGCTGACCTTGGGTAAGCCATGAGACCTTATATGGGGATGGGTGAGGCAATCTTCTAAGCTTAAGCTTTGTTACCATTTCATCAAATACAAAAATTTTAGTAGAACCAGAATCAATTAAAACTTTACATGCCTTACCTCCTGCCTTGCATGTAGTTCTGAAAAGAGACTTTCTTTGTGGGGGTTCTTTGTCAGGTACCTTCATGGTGGTCATTGTTCTCCTCATCATCAAAGATTCTCCACTCTCTGGATATCCATAATTGTCAGGAGCATTCACACTTTTAAAAGTGTTTGAGCTTGTTGCACTTTGACTATCAGGTTCTTGGATCAGATTTGTTCTCCTTTCTCCCATTGAACTTGTTGCCTTTTCTGGACATCTGCTAGCTATATGGCCTTCTTTATTATAGTTATAACATTTGATAGATCCTCTGCCCTGAGATCTTCCTTTGAAAGGTCTTCTGCCTCTGAAGTTTTCTTGTTGATTGTAACTTCCTCTCTGGTTTTGACTATTATCTCCCTTGCTGTTGTCATGACTGGATTCTCCCTGATATCCAAATCCATGTCCTCTGCCTCTGAAAGGACCTCTTCCACCTCTTTTCTATTTTCCTCTTCCCCTATTGTTCTGTTCTTGTCTTCTCTTTAACTTCTCTTCCACTTTCAATGCCAACTGAAAACATTTCTGAACTGTATCTGGGTTATGCAGATTCAAATCTTCCTGAATGTTGAACCTCAATCCATTAAGGTATCTGGCTACCTTTTCTTCCTCACTCTCTTTTACCTTTGTCTTGACACAAAGCTTCATGAACTCTTCTGTATATGAGCTACCATCTAGCTCCTTCTGCTTCAAATTGTGTTTCCTCTTATGCAATTGGATGCTGTAATCCAATGAAACATAGGCTTCTTTCACTAAAGCCATCATCTTCTTCCATGTAGCAACTCTGCGCTTTCCTTCTTGTACTCTGTCATCTTGGATAAAATTCCACCAAGTTAATGCAGCCTCTTTCATTTTTGATTGGGCTATCTTTACCCTCTGGTGTTCTGGTATCTCCTCTGTCTTGAAGAAATTGTTTAAGGAGTCTATCCATTCCATCACCAAATCAGGATCCATCTTTCCTATAAACACTGGCAAATCCAATTTCACATTCATGGTTCTCCTCTCCATGGATTTGAGGGCATTAATCAAGGGTCTCTGGTCTGCAGGAACGTCTTCCTCATTCCACCTAGGGATCTCTTCTTCTTCCCTATCTTCTTCTTTACTAGAACCTACTATGTCCCTCAACTTCTCCAACTCATTTTTCAATGCCTGATTCTGAGCCTTTACAGCAATGCTCTCTGCAATCTACTTCTTTACCAGAACTGCCAACTCAGCGTTGGTCATCCTTGCCAGAATTTCTGATGATTCTTCACCATCCGACATTTTGCTATCTTCTTATCTTTTCCAGAAGATCCTTCCTTTGCTCTGATACCAATTTGATGCAAAGAGGCCAGCACAAGCGTTCAAACTTGGCGGGATTTAACTATTCTCATTTCATCGGCAAGATCTACCATAATGTCTCGCCGATATACACGATCGGCCAAACAACAACTATCGACACGTAAGAAAATTGTCACACCAAACTCCACTTCATGCCGATGGATGTTTCACTTATGTGCCTATCGGTAAGATAATGCCTATCGGGCTCTCCACTCTGACTTGCTCCAATGACTGAGGTCACACCAAAACATGCAAACCCTAACCTATTGAACAGGTTCCTGTTACCTCCGCTACCGGTCACCTCTATCAACTACGTTGCCTATCGGCAACACTTAACCCATCGGCCTTCGAGAGTTATGTCCCTCCGACACACGTCGTCTCGCTAACACCTTCGCATCGGTTAAGTTGCCTATCGGCAACACTTATGCTATCGGTCTAGCTGCGGAAGGTCTCCCTGACGCTTCACTTCACGCTGACGCCAAGCTCCTTATCGCTTATCAGCAGGACTCCCACTATCGGCGAACTCCTTGAATCTTTTGCTGATCCCTATTGTCTCCTCGATACTACCAATGCCAGGTTCCACCGTCGGCCAGACTATGACTATCGACGAAACATTTTCCTCATTCACCGATACCCACTCTTACACCGATATGCTTTCTTCTTTTGCCGAGACTTTCACCAACTCTCCCCGATGGACTATCCACTCTTCCTTTTGCACTTGTTGTTGTGACATATAACATCGGCTACACCAAACAACCTTATGCCGATACCTTCGGTCGCCCTGATGAGCCTTCGGACCTCATTCATCGGTGTGACTAACATCGTCGGCAGAACATTTCACTTCTCCACCGATATCATATCTCATACCGATGTGCTCTTCATCGGCAGCACTTTGTAATTGTCACCCCAATCGGTGAAAGTGCCCCCTGTCGGCTCAATGCAACTTTCTCAACTCGATGGTTCTTCTCACGCCGATGCCTTCACAAATTTGTACCAAAACTATGAGATCGAGCTGATCTATTTCCTAGGCAATTTAACTTAGATTTTATCCTTCAAACCCTAGCACATGAGGATGCTAGGTTTGCTCACTGCATGCAATATTTCGATTCCAAAAACATGAAATGTAAAAACAAAAAAATGAGAATGCAAACTAAACTATTGTACATGTCCATTCCACTAATTCAGAGAATCAACTAGTGGAATGGATGAATGAATCCATTTCGCCTACAAAATCAAAATCGACTACATAGATAGATCAAAAATTAGACAAATGAAACAACGGGATCTTCTTTATTTCAATATCAGAAATGCATACAAATATCTGACTTCACAGTCCCACTGTACCACAATGCTTAGTCTGATCTCCAAACACAATGTCTCTATTTTTCATATGCAACGCTGAACTATACTGAACTATATCTAAAACAAACTGATCTAGGGCATAAATAACTACTCCTCTCGAGTAGTACAAACTCGATTCCCAGCGGCTGGGAGGACAGCTAGCATAACAAACTATAACTGTCAACACACAATCCTAGATTGACTTAAAACATAAGAATTGGTCCAATGGACCTTATTACATCATAAACTAAAAACATAATATAATTAGGCTTATTCTATATTTTGAAGGGGTGCTCCTGCACCAATAACCATAAGTCACTTTACCACTCTGCCAACTCCTTTGTCTTTGTGCATATCTTTGACTTTTGATGACAACCCCACAAGGCATGAAGAATATACATCTTGACCATATTCCTTTCAAGTGATCAGCCACCATTTGACTCTAAACAATATGCAAGGTACATATTGGTCGGCCATCCCTTATAATGATCACTAGGATCCTTGTCAAGGTCTTGACCCCGATTTGCTTTTAAGACAAGGTAATGATCCTTTTGAAACTGTAGAGTCAAAATCAAGAAGGATAAAATGAATCATTGATTAAAAAACAAAAGGAAACCCTAAAAGATATTCTTGTATTTCATTTAGCATTCGAGCTACTTCAGCTCTACACTTCTCCATGCCACTAGGGTTTGATATTTTCATGGTCATTTCTGTGCAACTTCCTGAAAGCTTTCCATGATATTCTTCTATGCCTTTGATAGGAAAAGAAAGTTGAGTATGTTTGTCATTGTTTTGAGACATTTCTTTGACTTATGTTGCAAAGAACTGGCCTTCAGGCTACGGCCATGGTTAGTTTTTCTTCCTCATTTTGACTTCCTACTGTGGTTTTGTATCCTCCTACATTGGACCACCATATGGCATATGATTTGAGCTCTTTTGAAAGTGATTGAGGAGCAAACACCTGCGGCCTGTAGGTTTTTTCTTTCTTCTGCAACGAAAACAAGGTAATGTCTCCTTCTATCTTGCACCATTCAAGTGCTTTGACTGTATTTCTCAATATATGATGAGGGTTTCAAAAAGATACAGGTCTTTTGATGTGGGTTTGCTTGAAAACTTTAAAAGAGGCTCGAGCTAGCCACGACCATAGCTACTGTGTGCTTTCTTTCACATATATCTCTTTCTAGTATTTGAAAATACAAGGGTTTTGAATAAAATATACATAAGGTTTTTTATTTTCTTGAGAATGTACTCCTTTCTGTGCATGGCCCGTGGCTTCTTATCCTTGGAGAGCATTCTTTAATGGTTTTACTATCATGAAACTCTAAGTCTTCCATTTTTGCTATGAGGGTTTCAACACAGAAATGCATATAAATGTATTATATGCAAATGGCCATACTAGAACACGTCTTTCTCTTTCTTTGACTATTGTTTACACCATGTGACTTGCTGTTACAGTCATTTAAGATTGCCTTTCAGACATTTCAATTGACTGTAGCAGCAAACTTACACCTCATTAGCAATAAAAGTGGTAAATATTTGACTTTAAAGTCTTTAAATGTTGTTCTATGACTGACTGTTCCATTATTCATTGGCAAGCACCTTCTGGTAGTTATGCAGACTCTACACTATTCTAATTCTATCAACAATCACTTGTATGAGTAGTTACCACCGCCTTCTGTTCATTCCATGCCTTATATTGTTCTAGCACTTTCATGTATAATACGCTGACACCTTATTTCCTGGAGCCGCTCTCTTGCCATCTGGCTTCCCCATTGACAATTCACTTTCAGATATGTGATTCATTTTTTGGTGATATCCCTGATAGGTTTATTGTCAACTATAGCCCTATTTATTGGAGATATTCATTCTGCTACTCCTCATCTTTCTTTTTCCTTTTCATGGTATCTTTGGTGTGCTTTTTTGAAGGAATGTCTGACTTGTTTGAGATAGCTGTCTCTTGATTACAAACACATGGCTATTCCTCTGTGCATGACTTCATTTGATTTGAACACTGTAGTCCATGGTTGTATCTTTATGATATTTAATGATAGTTGTCCTTCATGTTGCTCCATTATATAGTTGCTCTATTGGTAAGGTACATCTGGATAGCAAAACCACACTTCAATCACCACTAAAAGATGGAAAAGTACCTTCTATTAATCACTGTACTTATTGTACTTGCACATTGGCATCTCTTGGATGGAGAGATTGTTTAGTCTAAAGCATGTGTATGATGAAGTGTCCTATGGCATGGCTGCTTACTCTTACATGACTGTCTGTCTATTCATATGAGATGATTGAAACATTGTTCGATCAGTTATGGCAAAAATACATGTTCTTCTATTGTTGACTGTCAGTTGACCTTCTGGCAAAACTGTTTCATCATATGTTAAATCTAGGCAATCATTATGAATGCCTTTGCTCCTTTACTATTCTCTAAGATATATGTTCTGCCATAGCTAATCATTCCATAGCAATTTTACACTTCATTCACAACAAAAAGTGGTAAATATTTGTCCTATTCTTGATGTTGTTGTCACAGAGTCTGTGGCATTGTTTCTCTTTATTTACCAAACCCAGCTTCTAGTTGTTGGAGTGAATGGACTGAGCCTTTTGGTTGTTTCCTCTATAAGATTTGCTGTCACAGCTCTACCATGCACTGTCTATGCTAGAAATCTGCCTCTTTTGACTTATTTGAAGATCTCTCTGTCATATACATGGCATTCAGATGACATGTTTCATCATATGTTAAATCTCACTGCCTCCTACATGTTTTTAGGACTATCCCTTTGATTGTTCCTAGGATTGTCACTCGAAGGATTGATTGTCCTATATAATCCATTGGGACTACCTTTTATTGTTCATAAATGATTGCACTGTCCTTTCTACAAGGTGATCATGCTCCATCATTTGATGTTGTCCTTTATTTATCTCAAGGTAAATGACTACTTGGCAATTTTGTGCATTACATGATAATATTCAATTTTAACTTATGAATCAAAGTCTGATATGTTGTCCCAGAAAGATAGACTGTCATTATGATCTTATTGTCATGGCACTTGTGATGATCTCCTTCCTAGCTGGTATATGCTATTGTACTGCTCCCTATATAGTCTACCTTATCACAGTCTTTTGAACTGTCCTCTATGGTTAATGGTGACTGTCCCATTTTTGTTGACTGTCCTCTTCATTTTTTGATTTCAAGACACACTCAACTGATAGGAAGTTGTACTCTCCTTGGCATCTGGACTTTGATATCTATTATACATCTTGTCTCTGTCACTCTTTACAATGTGGTTACTGTTCCATTTAGTGAGACTGTTGTATATTAATTTGATCCCACTCTGCATTTATTAACTATCCTTTGTACACTGTACTTTACCTTTCTATTCTAATTCTTTGTACTATTGCATACTTGAACAACATATATGAATAGCAAAGAAGATATCTCATTTATATCAAAAGATTGAAAGTACCCTTCACTTATGGTCACTGTACCTCCTGTACTTCATAATGGCAGCCTTTATAGGATGTACCTTAGTCCTTTAGACCTGATTACTTACTCTGTGGTATGGCTACTCATTGTCATCATTTATGACTGTACCTTGTGTACCTATTGATGACATGGGACTGTTATGAAACATCACACTTCATTAATGATAAAGAAAGCAGAACAGTACCTCGTTTCTTGCATATCATTTAGAATTTGATAATTGATGAGCTATTGGATATAGCATAACATGTAATGGTATCACTTTGAGCATGCTGGGCTCGACCTTTGTGGGAGCCACATTTTCTCCACGTGCTTTAAATGTCTTCAAATCAACAACACTACTTTTCCTATGCCTGCATAGTGAACGAACAAGTTAGCATGAAAACTATACCTGATGGTATTGATAGATCTTCTTTATGATATCTGACTTGTAGCACATGTCTGATTTGATCTTTCATATGAATTACATGATGTGACAAGTTGATGTATTTGCTTGATAAAAGCATATGATAACTTTAAACATCCGGAGCGCTAATAGGATTGTCCCCAAATTTTTTGCAGGTTTAACTTATGATAGGAGCCAAAGATGAAGACTAAAGACTGGCATCAACAAAACAACCTTCTTGCTCAGGCAATGATGGATGTTTACTTTTATCATGTGTTCACTTCATTTATTTTATCATTCAGATGTATAGCTTGGATGTTTGCAATTGCTTAGTCTAGTTACTCCCACGGCTTGTGTGGGACACATTTGAACACCTCTTTTAAACATAATCAGTTAATTTATCTTATGCACTTGGTGTATGTGTATTTCTTTTTCAATCAATGCATAGGATAAAGTAACAGATATTGAATGTATGTTCAAAACATGACATGAAATAATAGTTTAAACAAATATCTTTCCTTCTTTCCTTCAAATGTGATTAAGTGAATAACCAATCGAACTTATAACTTCTGAAAGATAACACTGTGTAAAAACAACTATATTTCATGAAAGATTGATACCTTGACAACCTTATTCTCTTGTCATGATGACTCATTAGTCTTGATTAGACTGATGGGTTATCCTATCAACTAAATTGCATCTCTCTTTCTGCTTTGTCAAGACATCAACTATTCATTGAATGCAATAACTTCAAAGTTTTCTTTTATTCCTTTTTAAACAATTACACTTAGGTCAAACTAATTTTAGTATGAACAAAAAATTAGTAACACTTATTTAGTTGGACATTTTTATTATGAGTGATTCCACGTGTGAAAGTAACTATCATAAAGTTATAAATGCATAATTTATAAAAGTTGATTTAATAATAATATATTATTGGTACGATTACGTATGTACATTTTATTTTGCTTCGGCTATGATTTTTGGGAACTAACCTATTAATAAAAATCTAAGTGTGACTGAGTGTAGGGAAATGTTGAAGACGAGAACATGGTTGAGATAGAGGTGTTCTAGCCACTTGGCAAGAACTGTTTGGGATGGATAACCCTGATGCACTCACACACTCACATAGTCTCATATCATATTGCATTTTCTAAATGATCTTATTATGAATTATTAATTAGTCGATAAATATGATTGATGATTGTGAGTAGATAAACATGTGTTTTAATTGCTACAATAAGTCCTTTTCGAACGCATGATTTAGTTTTAAATATTAATTTTCTTTCAATTTATATTTAAATGGTGTGTTTTATATTTAAAAGGTGTGTTTTATATTTAAAAGGTGTATTTTATATTTAAAGTGGTGTATTCTCTATTTAAAATAGTGTATTTGTATTATTTAATAATAAATAATAAATGTTTCCTCTTTATATAAATATTATTGTTTGAAAAAAACAATATCTAATTTAGACTTAAAACAATTATGTTTAATTATAATAGTTATATATATTATTTTATTTAAAATACTACTTGTTTGATTAAAAGTGATTATGCTTTATTAAAAATAGATATATTTTATTATTATTGCAAATACTTCTTGAGTTGATTAAGCAATTGTGTTTTATTAAAAATAGATAAATTGTATTAATAATAGTATTATTAAATTTAGAAATCTAAAATGAAAATATGTTTGCTGTCATGCAAGTGACAGAAATTAAAAATAAGTTATTTATTCTATTTTAAAAAGAAATTTGAGAGCCTTTTAATTGGAAAATTTCATGCAAATGTAGGAAATCTGGAGTTATCAAAAAGCAAAGGAAAACTAAAAATAATGGACGCTAAGTTTAGGACATATTTTTTTTTAAATAAAATACAGGTAGGCTGAAAGAAGGGTAGGGATTATTATTTTTTTAGCATCGACACAAGAGGGGAGCAACAAAAAGGAGAACATTAATCTTTCTAGAGCAGCGATAGAGGCAACAGTGAAAGGGCAGCATTAGAGGCATAAATCGATCTCTCTCTCTCTCTCCCAGCTAATAAACAGGCATTTTATTTTTTTACAATTGCAATAAATAATGGTTGTTTATGATTGTTTAACCATAGTAAAACTGGCCTGAGATCTATTCTTTCTGGTCTGTGTTGCAACTATGGGCGGCTAGTATGTTATGTTTTCTTGTTTATGATTTAAAAGCTTCCTGTCACGAACTGTTAAAGGACTGAATAAAACTTCTTGTCATTCCTGTCGTTCCTTCATGTCATTCATGTCATTCCTGTCGCAGCTTCCTGTCGTTCCTGTCATTCCTGCCACAGCTTCCTGTCATTCCTATCATTCCTGTCGTTCCTGTCGCAGCTGACTGTGTTTTTCCTGTTGCAACTTCCTTTTGACTATTCTCTATTATGGTTTCTTTCTAACCTGTACCCCGATCTATAAATAATTTTTACTGTTGTATAAAACTCTTCTGGCACAACAACTTTCAATTACCTTGGAGTTTTTAATTGATGTCCCCATTAGCGTTTAAAGACAATCTTTCGTAGAGCAATTTTTAGTTTTCTAGCTGATGAATAATTATCTGTTGGCATCAACCCTTCTTGCAAGTGAAATTATCGAGGTATTTTTCTGGTTTTAAGTACAATAATTAATGGTTGTTTAAGATTGTTAAACATAGTAAAATCGGCCTATGTTTTGTTCCTATTTATGGCCTGCGTTTGATCTGGGATGACCTCCTCATTAAACTGTTCCTGACACTGGTTCTTGTCACCTCTTTGTCTGTTGTTTATCCCTCTATTTTGCTTTGAATCGACCTACTGTTATAGGCGATTGGTCTCTTTGTTTTGAATGACCAACCTTCTATTCCTTTCTTGCTGCTAGTCTTCTTTAGCCATTGCATTGATATGGATTCGGCCAAATGTTCTTACTCATTGTCTTTGTTGTTCCTTGTATTCCTGGTTTTATGCTAAGTAGACCACCCTCTTTTCTTGATCTTGTTATAACCATTGAAACCCTAGTTAATCAAATTTTTGGTCACTGATAAATTACTCTCAAGAAGACATAAAATCTTATGGCTGTCATTTCTTGTTGCTATTAGAAAACAGTCTTTTGGCCAGTAACCAACCTCTACTTATTAATCAAACAATGTGCAAATAAACTCTTAAAACTTATATGATAGTACTAGATTCCTGTAGACATATTCATCTATTTATTGTTGTTCAAAGATCTATTTTAAATCACTACCATTTGAGTGACAGTAAGTCGGTTATGAATTCTGTTATTCTTGTTTCTTTTTCTTTACTCCACTATAGTTCCTGTCGTAGGAGCGACAGTAACCTATTTTTGACTTTACACAATCCCTGTCGCTAGTGCGACAGTAAACCTGTTTTTGAGTTTCCTCACCTTCCTGTCAAAGTTGTGACAATAAGATTGATAAATCATTTAGAAAACGTATTACTTTACGAATATTAGAATGAATAGATTATAAGATTAAATTATCTTTTCCTTATATGTTATTGTGACGGAGTAAATTCTAAGATGTAAATATCATTATCTTATTAAAATTTCTTGAAGAGAATTGGCGTACTTGATTGGAATGATTTAGAAAAACTTAATACATATTATGAAAATTGAATGAAATATAAACTAGGAAATAAAACCGATTTAATAGCCTTATAGATGCAATTGTATGATTAAATGATGAATTATTGCGTGAAAGTGTGTTTTCTCGATTGATGTTTTGGAAAGGGATTTAGAGATGAATTATAGGAGAACAATGATTGTTTTATTTTATTACTTGATGCACGAGTATCCTTGGTTCAAGAGCAATCTTGCATCAACCAAAAACATTTACAATTCAATTTGTTTGCAGTTTAGTTTATTTCTTTTCATTTTCCAGTTCAGTTTAGGCAGTTTAGCAGTAGTAGTTTCTGTATTTTGGTCTGCATTCTACCACAGTTGCATTTCATATCTTGTGGAGCTGAACTTAACATCTAGATTCATTCATCTACATCATATCCAGAATTTAGAGCATTTGGATCAGTTACCGGAAAGATATCGCTATCAGAAGATCAATTGTTTCCTCAGAAAAGAGCATCTTGACAGTCTCAGACACATCAGCTAAAGGAGAAGACTTGCAGACCATTCTTTAACTTGTGGAGCTTAATGACACATCATTCAATGATCCTTGGTTTGTGGCTGACCTTCCCCAATATCTGCACATCATTCCATTCATTTGTGGAGGTGTTCTATGCATTTAGATCCAACCTACCTGTGTACACACGTTACAGCTCTTCATTGGAGTTTGTGATCTTCCTTGGCCAACGCAGAGGAATCTATTGTTCCAGAGATGATATATATTGATGTAATAGATGCCTAGGAAAGGAGTTATTGAATGATTCAAGTAGTGATAGTTGATAGTTTACATTTTTGTGCGAAGGAGCTTCAAAGCTATATCTTGTGCCTATTCTGATATTCTAAAATTAGGCCCTTGAGCCCGATTGTAAGCCCGCACATTGCCTGTCCATTTGTATTTGAATCCTATGATATATTGAATGACTGAATCTACATTTGCTTCATATCTTTGAGTTGTTTCCGTTGTGTTTATTCTTGATGTATGGCATGGACAGTTCATTCTGTGAACCCTCCTGTTGTGACTGCACCAAGTGGTATCAGAGCGAAAGTTTGAATCTTTGGGAGTGAATTGAGTGAAGTTGGTGACAAAATTCTGTAAGATCTTGTTGTGGATAGATCACCGAATTGAGGCAGGTTACTTGTGTCGCAACCAATCATTGCTTGTGAGGCAGTTGTCACTTGTAGCCCGATCGCCGAACTTGAGGCAGTTTGCACTTGATCCTAGGAAGAATGTCGCTGAGGAGAGTTGTTGCTGTTGGAACAATGGTTGGAAGAATGGATGAAATGATGGAAATGATGAAAATAATGCGAATTTGATTGGATGTTGTTGAGGAAGATACATGAAGAGGATTGACACCGAGACCTAATGTTGAAAGTGATGATGAAGAGGAATTTCAATCTGTTGAACAAATTGGTGAAACCCTAGGAGGTGATGAAGAAGAAGAATCAGATCAAATAAAGATGTTGTGAGTTATTTCAAAGATTAGAAAGAGACCTAGAGTTGATGTGCTGAATTACATTGGTAATTTAAACCCTGAAGAATTGATTGACTGGATAAATGACATGGAAGAATACTTTGAGTATGAAGAAGTTGGAGATCCGGAGAAGGTAAAATTTGCAAAGACAAAGTTAAAGGGACATGCTGCTATATGGTGGAAAAAGTTTAGTTGGATAGGAATAGAAGAGGGAAAGAAAAGATTACAAAATGGGATAGACTGGTGACAAAATTGAAGAATCAATTTATACCTGTTGACTATGAGTTGGAGCTGTTGAAAAGATTACAAAACCTGAGACAAAAGGAGAAATCTGTGAAGGAGTATACTGAAGAATTTCATAAGATGATCATAAGGACAGGACACAGTGAAGCAAGCAAGGAGAAAGTGGCTAGATACATCAATGGACTGAGATTGAACATTCAAGAAGAACTAAGCTTGGTAAGGATGAAATCTTTGGAGGAAGCATATCAATTTTCCCTAAAAGTTGAAGAGAGGTTGAATAAGAGGCATGATTAGAGATAGAGAGGTAGATGAGGTAGATTTCAAAGAGGTAGAACAATTCCCAAAGGAGATAGATCACATCCGAAGCAGAACAAGCCTGACAGCCCATTCAAGGAGGATAGAGATAGCAACGCCTATCGGGGCAATGACAGAAAATTTTCATCACAGAGGTAACTATAATTCATACCAAAATGAAGGATATAGAAGAGAAGGAAGGGGATTTGATAAGAGAATGTTCAGAGGAACTTGTTTCAAGTGTGGACGTGAAAGACATAGAGCATTTGGATGTAATCAAGAAAGTACAAGAAAGAGAACAGAGAACAGTGGAAGAGTAGCCTATGTGGAAGAAGAACCTGTTGGATCACCCAGTTCAGTTGGTAAACCTGATAAAGGAGAATCACTTGTGATGAGGAGATCACTATTTCAAGTAGAGACAACTGAAGAACTACCGCAAAGGAAGAGTTTGTTCAGAACCGGATGCAAATCAAGAGGTAAATGTTGTAAAGTTGTAATTGATAGTGGTAGTTTTGATAACTTAGTTTCAGAGGAGATGGTGACTAAGCTGAAGTTGGAAAAATTGAAACACCCTAAGCCCTATCAAATAGCATGGATTTAGGATGATCATAAGGTATTGGTGAGTGAACAATGTTTGGTGAAATTCCATATTGGATCTTATCATTGTGAAGTCTTGTGTGATATTATGCCTATGGATGTATGTCATATCTTGTTGGGTAGACCTTGGCAGTATGATAGAAAAGCTATACATGATGGCAGAAAGAACACCTACACCATAACATCAAATGGGAAGAGAATTACCTTGATTTCTTTGGAGGATGATCCTAAGAGTGAAGTATGTGGGAATGCTAGAATCTGTTTGGTAGATGGAAGAAAATTTCTAGATGGTTTGAGACATGAGTATATGTGTTTTGCCTTGATTCCTAAGAAGCCTGAAACATTGAAGGAGACTGAAGAATCACAACCGGAGGAAATAAGAGAGTTGCTGACAAAGTATGAAGACATCATATCATATAATGTACTTGAAGGATTGCCACCAATCAGGAGTATCAGTCATCACATGGATCTTATATCAGGAGCTAGTTTGCCTAACAAAGTAGCACATAGAATGATATCAGCAGAGAATGAAGAATTGAATAGGCAGATACAAGAGTTGTTGAGGAAAGGTTTGATAAGAGAAAGTTTGAGTCCTTGTGCAATACCTACAGTGTTAGCACCAAAGAAAAATGGAGAATGGAGAATGTGTACTAACTCTAGAGCAATAAACAAGATCACAGTTAAGTATAGATTTCCTTTGCCTAGGATGGATGATATCATGGATTATTTGAGTGGAGCAAGATATTTCACAAAGATAGATTTGAAGAGTGGATACCATCAGATCAGAATCAGAGAAGGAGATGAATGGAAGACTGCTTTTAAGACAAATAAAGGATTATATGAGTGGTTAGTGATGCCTTTTGGGTTGACAAATGCATTGAGTACTTTCATGAGGTTGATGAATGAAGTCTTGAAGAAATTCTTGGGTAAGTTTGTTATTGTATACTTGGATGATATTCTAATTTTTAGTAAGTCAAAAGAGGAACATTTGTGGGATATTAGACAAGTTTTACAGAGATTGAGAGAAGAGAAATTGTTGATAAACATCAAGAAGTGTAGTTTCATGAAGGAAGAACTAATGTATTTGGGATTTGTGATTTCTGCAGAAGGATTTAAGATGGACCCTAAGAAGGTAAGAGCAATTGTTCAATGGCCTACACCGGAGAGCATTGGAGAGGTTAGATCATTTCATGGATTGGCTAGTTTCTACCAGAAGTTCATTAGGAATTTCAGTTCAGTATGTAACCCTATGATAGAGACTGTAGACACCCAAAATTGTCCATGTCATAACATTACCTAGGTTAGTACATTATCCCACTTATCCCACTTATAAATTCCACTTGATCACCTTCCTAATTAATTAAATAAATCTCATTTATTTAATTAATTCCCCTTCAATGTTCCACAAATAATTTAAATTAAATATTTGAAATAATCCCTTACCATTTACCACATTGCAACATGTGTCACATGACTACAACTCTTCTCATGTGCACATAATTTAAATAATTTTATTATTTAAAGTATGAGATTCCCACTCACATCTTATTTTTAGCCCCACTTATTTGTGCGTCATAAGGCATTTTCTATCAACTTTTAATCCTAGCCATACACATCACATAATTGACTTTTAATCTTGGCCATTGAATCATATCAGCCCCATCCTATAAATCTAGCCTTACACAGGCCATTTGGGATGGATCCATCTTCTTCTAGTATCCTCACTCTGCCAAAATTCTTCCAATCTTCTCATCTATCTATCTATCTTCTTCTATCATCTTCATCTTAGTGTTATGCTGTTGAATTAGTGAGCACCCAACATTCCTCCAACAATCAAACCTTCAAAATCTTGCATTCTCATGCAAGGTGGAGAAGAGCAATGGAGGTCAATCAAGAATAGCATGGAGATTTCAGTTTGCATTTTGTGTTTATTGTTTTGATTTTCATGTTGTCTTGTTCTCTATTGTGCATTGTTAGGGTTTTATCATTGTTTATTCATTTACCCTGATTTGCAATTTTTGCCCTAACTACATTTGGTATGCCTAGTGGGACTAACCCTTGCCTATTGTAGATCTACTAGCTTGTTTTTTTGCAGGTTTTATTAACTTTTTGTTGCAGATCTGCCATTTTTTTGGACAAAACCCTAGGTTTTAAAGATTTTATCATATCTTCCAAACGGCTGCAATTTTTTCTACAAGATTTTAACAGAAGTTTGCCCATCATCTAAGGAAGCTACAGTAAAAATATTGTGGGTTTATCACCATTTTGTAGGAGTTGTCATGATTTTATGTTTTTTCATAAAATCACATTTCTGAGTGCAAATCAATGAATTTTTCAAAAAAATTTACATTTTTAGAAATCTATTGAAATTATAATGGGGGTCTATGTTTTATAGATTTAATTTTGAGGTCATGTACCATGCGAAAAAATTGGATCTTTGCCGACTGTAGCTTTTCCATAAATCCGTATTTCTGGGCACAAAACAAGGAATTTTTTTGACTTCTTTACATTTCTAGAAAGCTCTCAAAAAATTAGCAAGGGTCTCTTTTTTGATTTTTTAGTTTTTAGATCAAAAATGTCTTGAAATAATCAAATATAATTCGGCTATGTATCTGAAAGTACAATTTTCCTTGTCTGATGAGCTTTTTTTTATGGCTGCATTATAATATCTTTTTCTAATTTTGTAGGTGAATCAAAGGAGCTGGAGCAACATTTGGATCAGTCAAAACAATAACTTGGGAAGCAAAAAACAATCAGGTGCACACATTCCATCTTTCATCTCTAATCATTGCTTGTCTCACACTTTGATTTTGGGCTTAAAACAAATCTTGTCGTCAATCACACATCAAAAATCAGGTCTAAAACAAACAAGTTTCTTCGTACACATTTGATTTGGGATCTAAAAAGAACAAGTCTTTGAACTGTTTGCCACACATTTCATTAAGGGTCAATTAACAACTGCGAGTGTGAATCAAGTGACAGCTCACTTGGTTTGCTTTTGTTTACTCTATCTTAGGAGGCCCGCTTGGAGACACACCACTCTAAGAGACGACCTCAACCGAGGTTGAATCAAAAGACACCCTCATTGGGAGTTGTAAATCTTATCACTCTTGGCTAAGCCCCAAAGAACTTTATACCTTTAGGAAGTGAAGGTGAAGGGTGGGTTACCCCTTTCTCCCAGCTGTGTGGCAGGATTTCGCTTTCAATCCATTTCCCTAGTCAACCTTGTACAACCTAGCTTAAGACCTAATTGGCCATACCCTACCCGACTAATCATTAGGGCTTGTTGATTTGTCTTCAAGTGTTTGCTTAATCATAACATTTAATCTTGAAAGACAAATTGAACATTGTGTTTGGTGTGTGTGTTCATGCATTTACATGTGAAATCTTGTGTTTGATATTGCCCAAGTCAAACTTCCAATAAACAATTTGCCACATCATCCAATCTTTACAAGCCAAATCATCCTAGTCATTCAAGTAATCACATCCTAATCTACCACTTGTAAACATGGACATGACATTTCCAAACAAGACCTATGAGAATGATCCTTATGGCATTGAAAGAATGTTTGATACACGTAAGTGGTTATATAGAAAGGAATAAGTTCCTACGTCACCACAACATCAACAATTTGCACAATATCAAGTTCTTCCTACATCAACTTATCCCACTTTATATCAACTCACTTCATCCACCTATCATATCAATACTACATCATCATAACCCACTCCTTCCAATACCAACCACCGAGCCTATCAATGGTCTCCACAACAAGACTATCAAGCACCATTGATAGACCTAAGTTATCCTATGCAAGACCTCATCTCCTTTGACGAGGGAGAAACCAATCTAGAGTATGCATCCTATGAGTCACCTTCACCATCCAATCACATGCCAACACATGAGCCAACTAGTCCTATCCCAACACCTTCATGTCATCCAAATCATAATCCTTTGATCCATCAACCTCCTAATCCATCAAGCCCTCCACTAAAGGATCCCTTAGAGATGACCCTACAACAATTGGTCCAAGAAAATTTGATTGAGCTACCACTAATAACACCCTTTGAAGAAATCTAATTTAAACCCCATTGGTATAAAGATGATGAATATTATTCATACCATAGGTGTAAGGGCCATGCCATATCCACTTGTACACAATTTAAAAGATTGGCCAAGAACCTAGAAGATTGAGGTAAGATTGAGTTAGATAAAACCAATCCATCTAATCCCCTTATCCTTCTATCTAGCCCAAGTCCTAGCCCATCTAATCCCATTATCCATCTCACAAGTCCTAATCCTAAGCCTACCACACCATCCACCCTTATCATCCATCCATTATATTATCCATCTACCTATACTCTTGCAAAGGATGTGATCCAATGGCTACTAGCAAGGAATAAAACATCTCCATGTCATCAAAGTCCTATCCATGAGTCTACCAAAGAGCCTTCAAACACCTTGCCTATTCCTACAAGCACATCATGTGAACCACAAGCCATCGAGCCTATTCAAGAGCCTCCTATCATGAGCCCAAGTCAAAATCCATCATATCCTCTTATTGATGAATACCAAGAACCTATCATACTTAGCCAAGAGTCTCTCATTTTCACTTCCATGAAACCACAAGAGTTATGTCAAGAATACGATCCTAAGCATGTGGAAACATCAAGCCCTAGTCCTACTCAAGATCAAATCCCTTCCATTACACCCATCCATAATACACTTAATCCTATCTATGATCAAGCTCCTATATATGATCAAGATCCTACATTTGATCAAGAGGACCATGATGATCCTCTTAGCCAACTTTATGCATTCCATGGTCAAGAGCTTATCACCCCTTCCATCCATCCTCCATCTAACCCTAATGCACAAGCTTCCACTTATCATGATGAGACACATGCCTCCCAAGAACACATAAGCATAAAAGATCAAACAAATACCTTGGATCCTAATGAGCATGATCAAGATCCTAATGATCCTCCATCACCTACTATCGACCATATTTCAAATCCATCACATCCTATTGGTCTTTCCACTTTCATTCATGAATGTTCCTCCCTAGGAACACAAAAACCATTGTCTACCACCTCATCTTCTCCATCCAATAAGGAACCCGTGTCTAGTGTCCAGTCCACACCTAGTCCCATTGTCTATCACATATTCCAAAACATGAAATACCAAGGTAAAGGTTTAGGCCTTCATGAATAAGGTATTTTGGAGCTCATCCATGCCAAGGTCCCTCCATGCTCATGTGGCCTTGGATACACACATCAAGGTAAACATTCTAACGATGTTGGTACTTCCTCCATGCATCCTAAGTCCACTTTCCATCCCAAATCCTATACATCCCATCATGCCCCTAAAGCATATGTTGTCATTCCACCTCCATCATCCTACAAATCACAAAAGCATGTGACCATACATCTTCCACCATCCATTTTACCTCTACTTCTTCCAACTCCTAATTTCCCTTCATCCACTTTATCTCCATTGCTTCCAACACCTAATAGCCCTATCATTCAATCCCCTTATCCATTTACCTATAAATCTTCTAAAAATCCTAATCATGACCAAAAAATGCACACATTGTCTAAACATAAAGCTTCCACTTATTCCACCAAATCCAAGGGATTCCAAAATAAAAATTTGGATGCCTCTACACATAAATTTAAAAATCCTAAAGGTCCTAATGCCTTAAGATACAATTGCAAAAAGTCAAGGCCAAGTACATCCAAAAAGCAATCAAAGCCCATAACTCCAAAAGAAAAGTCTAAAAACAAAATGGTTTGGGTACCTAAGCAAAAATAAAGCAAGCTAAATGAGGCATCCACATCTCAAAAATCCCAACCATCTACTTCCACCTCACATTCCCACTCCATTCAAGAATCTCATATTCCATCCCACAAGCAAAATAAAAGTCATGAAAATACTAATTCTATGTGGGTCCCTAAAGCACTTCGTCACCCATCTCCTAAACAAACATCTCCATTGCTTCCTACACTGCCTCCTGATCAAAAGATTCAATGTCTATCACAGTGTGTGGAACCGTTGGTCATGGTTCCTTTCCATTCCACATCATTCATCCACTATCCTACATATTTCACCCATCACCTTCCTATGGTCTATGCTTTTGGCTAAGTCTCCCCATTCATCTTTTGCATAAGTCCACCATAATCCGCATCATAATCCACTATTTCCCTCCATAATCCACATCATAAACCACCATCTTCCCTACATAATCCACATCATAAACCACCATCTTCCCTCCATAATCCACATCATAATCCATTATCTGCGTACTCCATCTACCTCTTTCATGTCATCTATTACCAACATCTATGAGCATAATGACATTTGACATGGTCCATGCGATGACATCCATCTAGCAGGACTATCACCTTTCATGGAACTAGACACTTGAGTCCCTCCTATCCTTCTCCTATTCAAAAAATCAAAAATCAAAAAAATCAAAAAAAATTAAAAAGTCAAAAAAAAGAGAAATCCCTTCGTCCAATGGTGAAAACCTGGTAAATAGGTGCCCTAGATAAGTACCATGATGAATACCTTGCAAACAGGCATCATGTGTATGTTTGATCTTCTGTCACTTACACTTGGGGGCACAATGTCTCATCTATCCAACCTATCATATCATACCATTTATATCCTACCTTACCATCCTTATCCATACACAGATCTATCCTATTGAATCCATCCATCCTCCCTTCCTCTTTTGATCTTGATGAAGATATAAGGGCAAAAACAAAAAATGTTGAAACATGTTTTGGATATCTCTTGATGTACCTCATCCCTTCCAAGCCATCCTATCATCATCCTATATTCCTAAGTGTTGTCATGAAAAATCCTACGCATATTATCTAGAACGGGGCATGTTATTCTAATGCGACATAGCCTTTTGAGATCACATCCGTTCTCTTATGCATACATCCATCCACTATTGCTTATCCTTTTATCTATCCATCTATCATGAGCCTTTTATCCCTTATCCTATCGCCCATCCTTTTATCTATCTATCTAATCCAATCCTACATTATCCTTGCACCTAGACTTGGCTCTCCCTTGTCATTGGTATCTAGCACAAAGGCTACCCAAAATTGGCATCCAATACCATCCCAAAACATTTCAAAATACAAAAAAAATGGAAAAAGGTCCTAAAAAAATCTTTAAAAAAATCAAAACATTTCCAAAAATCCAAAAAAAAAATCAAAACATTCCAAAAATCCAAAAAAATCAAATATTCCCAAAAATCCAAAAAAATCAAAACATTCCAAAAAATCTTAAAAAATCAAAACATTTCCAAAATCCAAAAAAATCAAAACATTTCAAAAATCTAAAAAAATCAAACATTTCCAAAATCCAAAAAAATCAAAACATTCCAAAAATCCAAAAAATTAAAACATTCCAAAAATACAAAAAAAATCAAAACATTCCAAAAATCCAAAAAATTCAAATATGCCCAAAAATACAAAAAAATCAAATATTGAACAAAAAAATCCAAGCAATAAAATCAATCCAAATCAAAATCCAATCATCAATCACATTAATCAAATCATCAAATCAAATTAAGTGAATCTCTCAATCAATCAAAATCACATCAATCCAATCCATATCATCCCATCAATAACGTCATTTATCATCAAACATCCAATCAATCCCAATCAATCCATAACCTGATCAATCCATCCACCTTCATCATCACCACCAATAAAACACAAATCAGAAGTACATCTCATCTTTATCATTAAATGCCTTGATCCCATGGATATAGGGTATGTAGGCAATCTGGGATACAAAGGAAGTACACAGATTCAGGCATAGGCGATAGCCCATTCTCCATCTTTCATCCTTCTAATCTTAACCAATCATAATCTTTATCCATCTCATTTCTTCTATCATCTATCTCCCACATCATCAATAAACACCTAAAACCAATCGAATCACTTCTTCAAAACCAATCAAATCACATCACTTCTTCTAATCAAATCCATTCTTCTAATCAATCAAATCCATTCTTCTAATCAATCAAATCACTTCTTCTAATCAAATCTGTTCTTCTAATCAATCAAATCACTTCTTGTAATCAAATCCATTCTTCTAATCAATCCAATCATTTTCATCAGATCAAATCATTTCTCCATCAATCCAATCATCAATCAATTATTCCAATCAAATCAATCAAACCTCTTCTTCAAATTGATTCTTCAAACTCAATCCAATTAATCATCCTTATCAAACCAAATCAATTCCTCAATTCAATTCATCAATCCAATCATCAAAATCATCAAGTCAAATCAATTCACACAATTCAATTCTCAAATCAAATCAATAATCAATCCTCTAATCAAATCACTCCAACTAAAATCATGCCAATCAAATCACTTCCTCAAATCATCAATCCATCACTTCTTCCAATCAATCAAATCTCATCATCAATCATCCATCCAATAAATCCAAATACAAATCAATCCTTAAAACCATACCAACCAAGTTAATCAATCTTGCCAAATTATCCAATTGCATCAATGGTCTTCATCCTTGCCTTGTTGTAAACCCAATCAATTAATCAATTATTCTTGTGTTGATCTAGGGATATATTGTTCCCCGCAATGACAACACTATCATCAATCATTCAATCAATCAATCAACAGTTTACAGCTTGACGAGGGTAATACCTTGTTTGTTTTTGTATCATTTGTGCATGCTTTCTTGCTTGCTTGTGTGTGTTATCATTTTTATCTTGCATTTGCATCAAACCCGAATCACTCCCAGCTAATATTCATATTTTGTATCTAGACAAGGTTGTATTATGTTGGGGCATGAGACACATCATCACCTTGGTCCTTATACCTTGGTGCATAATGTCCAGTGCTATATCAAACATCATGGTTGCTCACTTTCATTGCAACATAACGCATCATTCATTTCTTCTATCCATTCCCTTATCTTTCTTTCTTGACGAATCTATTTCATTTCAAGAGCCTACCCATGTTTGTCCAACTCGCCTATCCTCTCAAGGGGGCATCCTCATCCTATCTTTCCATCACCATCCCATCTTTTTCCTCTATCCACACCTTAGCTTCTTTGAAATGATGTTACTCAACATAAATCTCATCATCTCAAAGAGGGGAAAAATGTAGACACCCAAAATTGTCCATGTCATAACATTACCTAGGTCAATACATTATCCCACTTATCCCACTTATAAGTTCCACTTGATCACCTTCCCAATTAATTAAATAAATCTCATTTATTTAATTAATTCCCCTTCCATGTCCCACAAACAATTTAAATTAAATATTTGAATTAATCTCTCACCATTTATCACATTGCAACATGTGTCACATGACTACAACTCTTCTCATGTGCACATAATTTAAATAATTTTATTAATTAAATTATGAGACTCCCACTCACATCTTATTTCTAGCCCCACTTATTTGTGCGTCATAAGGCATTTTCTATTCAAGATAAATAAAAGAATCCCACTTATTTCCTCTCATCCTATTTTTAGCCTCATGCCATAACCCACTTAATGTGCGTCATAGACACTAAAATCAACTTTTAATTCTAGCCATACACATCACATAATTGACTTGTAATCTTGGCCATCGAATCATATCAGCCCCATCCTATAAATCTAGCCTCACACAGGCCATTTGGGATGGATCCATCTTCTAGTATCCTCACTTTGCCAAAATTCTTCCAATCTTCTCATCTATCTATCTATCTTCTTCTATCATCTTCATCTTAGTGTTATGCTGCTAAATTAGTGAGCACCCAACATTCCTCCAACAATCAAACCTTCAAAATCTTGCATTCTCATGCAAGGTGGAGAAGAGCAATGGAGGTCAATCAAGAATAGCATGGAGATTTCGGTTTGCATTTTATGTTTATTATTTTGATTTTCATGTTGTCTTGTTCTCTATTGTGCATTGTTAGGGTTTTATCTTTGTTTATACATTTACTCTGATTTGTAATTTTTACCCTAACTACAGAGATAATGAGAGGTGGTAGAAAAGATTTCAAGTGGACATCAGGAGCAGATAAAAGTTTTGAACTATTGAAGCAGAAGGTGACAGAGCAACATGTCTTAGCATTACCGGATTTCAATAAGGTATTTCAAGTTGATCGTGATGCAAGTGGAAGTGCAATTGGAGCGGTATTAAGTCAAGAAGGTAGACCTGTAGCATATTTCAGTGAGAAGTTGAATGATGCAAGGTGAAGATATTCAGTTTATGATCAAGAGTTCTATGCTATAATTCAAGCCTTGAAGAAGTGGAGACATTATTTGTTGCCCAAGGAGTTTGTGGTGTATATTGATCATCAATCTTTACAGTATTTGAAGAGTCAAGGTAAGTTGAATCAGAGAAACATGAGATGGGTAGAGTTGTAGAGTTATACATTTGTATTGAAGCATAGGAGTGGAAAATCAAACAAAGTTGTTGATGCATTGAGTAGAAGAAGGAACTTGTTGACAGAGATGAGGGTTGAAGTGTTGGGTTTTGATGAATTGAAGAACATGTATGAGGGGGACACTAATTTTACAGAACCTTGGAAAGCATGTAAGGAACCTATTGTGACATATAGGAGTAAGTGGTTGGATTATTTCATTCAAGAAGATATGTTGTTCAGAGGAAGTTAGTTTTGCATACCTAGAAGTTTAATGAGAGATAATCTGATCAAGGAGAAACATAGTGGCGGATTGGCAAGACATTTTGGGGTAGATAAAACAGTAGCTTTGGTGAGTGAAAATTACTTTTGGCCGCATATACATAAGGATGTTAGGAAATTTTGGCAGAGTTGTAGAGTTTGTCAAGTTGCAAAAGGGAGTAGTCAGAATACTGGATTGTATAAACCTTTGACAGTACCAGAGAGACCTTGGGAAGACATAAGCATGGATTTTGTGATGGGATTGCCTAAGACACAGAGAGGACATGATTCAATATTTGTAGTGGTAGATAGATTTTCAATGATGGCTCATTTCATACCTTGTAAGAAGATAACTAATGCAGTGCATGTAGCTGACATATTTTTCAAGGATATTGTGAGATTGCATGGATTACCTAAGAGCATAATTTCAGACAGAGATACTAGATTTCTTGGATATTTTTGGAAGATACTTTGGAAGAAGGTGAAGATAGATTTGAAGTTCAGTTTAGCATTTCATCCACAAACTGATGGGTAGACAGAGGTAGTGAATAGGAGTTTGGGAAACTTGTTGAGATGTTTGGTTGGAGAGAAAGCAAGAAGTTGGGATTTGATTCTTTCACAAGAAGAGTTTGCATACAATAATTCAGTGAATAGGAGTACTGGAAGAACACCTTTTGAGATTGTGACAGGAACAAACCCTAGAGGAGTTGCAAAATTGAGAGATATCAGTTTGGAAGAAAAGAGAAGTGTAGAAGCAAAAGAATTTACAAAACATATGAGGACAGTGCATAATCAGGTGAAGAAGCATTTGGACGATATGAACAGCAAGTATAAAGCGCAAGCAGATGAGAAAAGAAGACATAAAGAATTTGAAGTTGGAGATGAAGTGATGGTGTACTTGAGAAAAGAAAGATTTCCAGTTGGGACATATAACAAGTTGAAAATGAAGAAGTTTGGACCCTATAGGATACTCAAAAAATTTGATTCAGGAAATGCATATGAAGTGGAGTTACTGGAGACATTAGGCATATCACCTATTTTCAATATTGCTAACCTATATCAATATCATGAAGTAGAGTTCCGTGACAGCCTTGAAGAAGACTTGAAGAAGCAGTTACCACAACAAGCACTAGAGCAGATTGAAGACATTTTGGACAGCAGAGTTGGATGCAACACTAGAGGAAGACAATACAAATAATACCTTGTGAAGTGGAATGGCAAACTGGAAGAAGATTCATCATGGATTTCTCAAGCTAAGGTGGACCATCTTGGTTTTCCTCTAGCCCCAACAAAGTGAGGGACTCACTTTTTCAATAACCCCGGATGTCTAATGCAGGAGCATCCCTGGTTCAAGAGCAATCTTACATCAACCAAAAACATTCGCAATTCAGTTTGTTTGCAGTTCAGTTTATTTCTTTTCATTTTCTAGTTCATTTCAGGCAATCCAGTAGCAATGGTTTCTATATTTTGGTCCGCATTCTACCGTAGTTGCATTTCATATCTTGTGGAGCTAGACTTAACATATAGATTCATTCATCTACATCATATCCATAATTCAGAGCATTTGGAGCAGTTACCGGAAAGATATCACTATCAGAAGATCAATTGTTTTCTCAGAACAAAGCATCTTCACAGTCTCAGACACATCAGTTGAAGGAGAAGACTTGCGGAGCTTTCCTCGACTTGTGGAGCTTAATGACACATCATTCAATGATCCTTGGTTCATGGCTGACCTTCCCCAAGATCTGCACATCATTCCATTCATTTATGGAGGTGTTCTATGCATTTAGGTCTGACCTACCCGTGTACACATGTTACAGCTCTTCATTGGAGTTTGTGATCTTCCTTGGCCGACGCGGAGGAATCTATTGTTTCGGAGATGATATATATTGATGTAATAGATGCCTAGGAAAGCAGTTATCGAATGATTCAAGTAGTGATAGTTGATAGTTTAGATTTTTGTATGAAGGAGCTTCAAAGCTATATCTTGTGCCTATTCTGATATTCTGAAATCAGGCCCTTGAGGGAATTGTAAGCCCGCATGTTGCCATCCCATTTGTATTTGAATCCTATGATATATTGAATGACTGAATCTGCATTTGCTTCATATATTTGAGTTTTTTCTGTTGTGTTTACTCTTGTTGCACGACCTAGACAGTTCATTCTATGAACCCTCCTGTCGTGATTGCACCATTACTTATTTTATTTTTCTTGTTTCTTGGGAAAAGAAAGTAGATTTTTATCTAGGAATGTGTTTGGGTTACTTTTGGGCTAGGATGCCAAATGTGGATTATCAGAGATGGCTTTGCCTCTTTTCAGGAATTGACTGGTTACTATGTTTAAAGGTTTAGATCTAAACGAGTTGTCATTGAAAAAGATGAATATTTTGTCAAGCAAACTTATTGATATATATCTCTACCACATCCTGTTGTGAGACAATCTACATTTCATTATTAGAATTGCATATTAGACATCAGGTTGCATCGGGTGTTCCCACCTTCCAGTTGTTCCAGGTAGCTAGACATTTCATGCAAGGTTGGGTTTCCTTCATGTTATCAAGGGATCTGGGGAAGTGTAATTGCTTCATGGTTGGGTGGAAAAGCACCTGAGCCATGTTCCCATCTCTCGTCTCACAGGAGAACTATTTGGGTTCGTGGCGACTGGAGAGCGTATTGATTTATTTATACTTGTTGTACATGATTATTGTAACTTGTAATTGGATGTATTATGAATGAATGCCAATGGACTTTGTATATTATTTTATAGTGCTATCACCTGGATTGAGCACGAGATTTTTATAAGATTTAATGACTTTTATTGATTATATTTATGAGATTTATCTTTTACTTGTGAAGTTGTAATTAAGCAGATTAATTACCTCATTTTACTTTCGTTACTTGTGATGCTGTAATTTAAATGGATTATTTACTCTGTTTACTTTTGTGATGGTTTGAGGGGCTTTACACTCTCGAATGATAATACAAAGATTATCCATATACAAGGCTAGGTCTTGGCAATAAAGAGAAAAATATGGACAATGTTTGGAGAGACATTGAGAAATACAATTTAAATCCACCAAAATCTCCACTTGTTGGAAAATAATAGGGGCATCCTCAATCTATACCTATCTTAGACCGATTGCCAATGAAGATTACACCATCATTAACAATTATGCGACTAAGCATCACTTCCTTAGTCACTGTATTTAGAGTACAAGCACTAGGCTTGACAAAGAAATCTTTTATTATGGAGGCCTTAGTAGTAGAGCTCCTATGTTGCTTAAACCATCAACCTCCAAAATCATCTTTACAAAATTTAGGGTAGCACCAAGTGGAATACAAAAGGTTCTATGAAGGTGGTAGTTTGATACTGCACCATTATATGGTCAAATTACACAAAACACAAAATAATTAGTTATATGCCAGTTGCTACAACACCTAGAATGAGAAACTAGCTAAGAAAAACTCCAAATGAAAAACTATATCAAGAGCCAAGATCTAACATTAAATTAGGGTCAACTTTAACCCTAGGCTCCAAAAAAGAGTAACTTTTCGCTCTTACAATACCATTGATGGATACAGAAGGGAGGGTAGAGGTACCTAAAATTTTTAGCCCCCATCCCTTAAAATTACCCTCAGATTATAAACACATAAAGCCAAGTCCTAATAACATAGGGCCAAATCTGAATGTTTCTTCACTAATGACCTAGAAACCTAGTTGAGTTCAATAATCTATTGAGTGTGTTGTAGGACAAGGCTAGAATCCTCTACAAGAGAGCTTGACTCATAGTCGGACCTCAAAATGACCACCTCCTCATTGGGGACTACTCTACTCAAAATCTAGTGGAAAGTTGTAGTGTTTGGAATGCGAGAGCTCAATCTAGACTCAAAGTTTACAATAATGGAGCTTGAGAGCACATAGCTCCGATGTCTACAAGACCTTCATCGCCAAAGATAGTCTTCACAAAATCCAAGGTCATTTTATTTGGTATGCAGAAAACATTGCATAGGCAGTTATTAGAAACAACCCTCTACTAGGATAGAAAATCACTATAAACCCTCAAATGCATACTATTTTCTTTCTTTCAAAATAAATCAATTATGCTTTCTATAGAACATGTATTTCAATTATAACTATTCATCACATAAAAACACCATATGCAATGTATTCAAATAATTCTTTCATTATTATGTGACAAGCAATACAACACCATTGAATTACAAGGCATATAAGAGAACATTTCACTTAAATCAATTAGTTATCCTAGTTCAATTAATAGGATAGATGTATCATTTTTCAAAGCAACAAGGTCTTGAATTAGGTCTTATGTCTCATCAATGTTAGGAAAGGTGTCTCAATCTTGCATCCTAATGTTATAAACACAAAAATACAAGTTTAGGCTTTAGATGGTTGATTTTGAGATCTTCAATGTAAAAAAAGGGGGTTCAATTGGCTTTCTTGATCAAAAGTTATGGCATCCAAAAGTTAGCCTTCTACATAAAAAATATGAGAGCTTATGTGATGCATAAACGAGCCATAAGAGGGAGTTACAATTATTAACCTTGACTTATGATGCATGTTATGACATGCCATAAGACATCTTTGGATGGAGTTAAGCAAGCCTAAATGGAGTGTCCAATTTGGTGAGTGAACAATGATGATGTTAATACAACTTATGACAAGTGTAATGAATATGTTGTTTTTAACTCGTGGACTCATCTTGGGATTTGGGCATTAGATTTTGACTAGGGATTTGGGTGCCACATTTTGTGTGGTTTTAGCTCATGGTTTCCTAATTACCATTTATTAGTTTCATTTATTACTTCTATTTATTGGGTGCTTGAGATGGATGTTTGATAGTTTAGTTGTGCATGTATTAGTATGTTGCTGGAATATCTCAAAATATGTATGTTGGTATAATCTCTTGCGAAGGCTTGAGCCTAGATTTGTATTCTAACCCTTTTTGTGTTGTTAAGAGTACAATTGGTTCGACATTTGGAGGATGGGTTTTTTCAAAAGGGTTTTCCCAAGGTATATGCTTTGTTATGGTTGTGTGTTCATTCTTTTTTAAAACTATATATCTTTTCTATTTACACCTCTCTTCTTAGATTAATTGTGGAAGTTTTTTCTAGCTTCCATTCATTTGGTATTAGAGCTTGATCATCTTGATTATTGGTTGTTAGGGTTAGACGCATTTTTTGTTCAAATTAATTTTGGTTTGAGCGAGCTATGTGTAGAATAGATTTTGTTTGCAGAGAAAATGGTGAGCAAATCTCATGTGGAAGATGGAAAAGTTCAATGGCACAAACTTTGAGCTATAGAAACTCAAAATGGAAGATTTGTTGGTGGATTAGGATGTATGGGGTCTAGTCATTGGAAGCAAACTTGGATCCATGCTCCTGAATTTTTCAAGAGAATCCACCTTAAGTGCCTTGTGGTCAAAGTTGGGAAAACTCTATCATGTCAAATCCATGACAAGTAAACTTTTTATGTGGAAGAAGTTGTATTAATTGAAGATGGGGGTGATGACTCTAATTTTGAACACCTAAATATGGTCAACATTGTGGTTACCCAATTGAATTCCATTGGTGTGTAGATGGATTATGAGGATCAAAGTATCACATTTCTATGTTCTTTGCCAAATTTGTGGGACAATCTAGTTATGGCCATGAAAGTATCGCTACTAAGCTGACACTTGAAAAGGTAGTGGGTGCTCTCCTTTCAGAGAAGATGAGGCAGAAAACTCAATACACCATCAAAGATGCCTTGGTTGTTCATGGTAGATCAAAGGAAAAAGGCAAGAAGGACAAGAAACAAGAGAAGAATATTTAAGTCTCATAGAAGATCTAAATCTCCTAGCAAGTCCAAGGTGCAATGTTGGAACTATGGTAAGAAAGGCCACATTTGAAAGGACTGTAAAGAGAAGAAGAAGAAAAAAATATATTGAATGATGCTGCAAATTCGAAGAACTCTTAGGATTACTTTGATGCTTTTATTGTAGCAAATGCATGTGAGGATGCATGGATAATCAACTCTGGCACTTCTTTTCACATGAATCCCCACAGGGAGTAGTTATTTTAGTGTGAGAATATTGATGGTGGAAAGGTCTACCTTGGTGACAATACATTCCTTATATTGTTAGTTGTGACTAAGTCAAGATATGTTCTAGTGATGGGAGGATAAAAGGCCTCTCTAGAGTTTTGTACATCCTAGGTTTGGCTCAAAACCTATTATCTATAAGCAAGATGAGTGATGTGGGGGTGCAAGTGGTTTTCAGTAAAGAAGGGTGCAAGATAGTTTGTGGTGCCATGGTGCTTGCTAGGGGAGTTCATTCTGGAACTCTTTTTTGCTTTGATGCGAGCACATATATCTAGTGGAATATTTTTGTTGTACCTGTAGTTAAGAGATCCATAGCTTCTTTACCTTTATCTCTGAAACTTGCTATGAAGAAATCTATTTCTAGATCTTTTGGATGCAATGTATGGTTCCTAAGCTTGCCATTACCCTGGAGAGCAATAAGCTTCCTATTGAGAAGACCATGATGTGCCATGAGTGCATGGGTCACATTGGTGAGAAGGGTCTAAGGGCCTTGAAAAAAAAAAACCATGTTGAGGGGTTAACTGATTGTAATCTAGATTTTGATCTCTAGGAACATTGCATTATATGAAACAAAAATGTGTTTAGTTTTATTTGAGTTCTTCCAGATTTGATGATGTTTTAGATTTGATTCATAGTGATTTTTTTTGTCTTGTAGATGTACCTTCACTTGAAAAATCTTTGTATTAGCTTACTTTTATCAATGACTTCTCCAGGGAAGTTTTTATCTATTTTCTAAAGTGAAAATTTAAGGTCTTTTGTTTGTTCAAAGAGTTTAAGGCTCTTGTAGAGAACTAGATGGGAAGAAAGATCAAGGTGTTGAGAACAAATAATGGTGGAGAGTATTTTTTGAGAGAGTTTAATGCATTTTATAAGCTAAATGGAATCATGTGACAAAAGAAAACTTTGTACACCCCTCAATAGAATGGAGTTGCAAAAAGAATGAATATGATGTTAGTGGAGAGGGCTAGGAGTATGCTCAGTGGTGCTTGTTTAGATCAAAAGTTTTGGGAAAAAGTAGTTAGCATCACATGTTACTTGATTAATAGGTCTCCTACAATGATGCATATTGACAAAACTCCATAGGAGGTTTAGATGTGCAAAAAGCCCTCACTTTAGCATTTTAGAGAGGGTTTATTTTTAATGCTTTATTATTGATGTTTAGGGTTTAGGTTTTTGGGTTCACATTTAGGGAACTTAGATTTCAATAGTAAGGAAGAGGAAGGTCAAGGGAGGGTGGGAGAGGTAAAGAGAGAGAGGGGGGGGTGGTGAGATAAAGAGATAGATGAGAGGGAGAGATAGAGATAGAGACATGAAGAGATAGAGAGAGGAGATTGAGAGATAAAGAATCTCTCTCTCTCTCTCTCTCTCTCTCTCTCTCTCTCTCTCTCTCTATATATATATATATATATATATATATATATATATATATATATATATATATATATATATATATATCCATTTCTAACTCCATATCTTTCTCTATCTCTCCCTCTCTATCTCTATCTCTCACTCTATCTCTCCTTCCCTCTACCTCCTCTCTCCCTCTCTCTATCTCTCCCACTCTTTGTTTCTCTGCCTCCCTCTCTCTCTATCTCTATCTATATCTCCCTCTCCCTCTATTGTCCCTCTCCTCATCTCTATCTCTCTATTTATTTATCTCTCCCTCTATCTATTTGTTTAGTTTTTTTTTTCTTTATTGACTACAAAACATGATTGCATTATAAATGTTGTATGACCTTATCCCCTATCCAAGGTACTAGTTTATGATTAAATGAATTTATATATTGATATTGAATCAAAAGGTTTAAATGAATTCATATTGAATTAAAATGATTAAATGAATTTATATATCAAACAAAACCCAATCATGTTTTATAACACAATCGTATTTTATATTTTTTCTAATTTTTATCCCACCTTTTTAGGCTTGGAATTGGCTTGGGTGACCAAGCCTAAGGATTGGACCTCTATGATACCTCCCAAAGATGTGTTTTTCATATTCAATAACATTTTTGAACTTCAATGTCATCAAATTTATTCATTTTATAACAAAATTTGATGAAACCACCACCAAAATGATGAGCTAGTTCTTAGCTTTCTAACCATATATTTTTTTAATATTCTAAATAAGTTAAGGTATTTATTTTTATTTTCTTTGAACAGTGTCTTCATATTCCTCAATCACATATGTATTATTTTTCTTTATAACTTTTAATTCAATTATCGAAATTTGAAAAAAAATTATATAGGATTGTTCTACACTTCATTCTTTACACATTCAAAATATATATTGATTATTTTTTGTGCAATTTATGTGATGTGCATGCTTAATGATGCAATTTTCAAGATGTGTCCACTTTGAAAAATCAAATATATATATTCAATAAAAAATATTAAAAAATACACAACTTCTAGTACTCACTCTTAACTATATTTCTACCAAGTGGTTTTAAAAAATATTGAATGTAACAAAAAAATAGGGGGCATACATCGAACACTATGTTATATTTTAGTAAGAAAAATAGGAACACTTTTATGTGTGCACAACATTTGACCCTCTTAATCTTAACCATTTTTTAAAAACTTTAGTAGTTAGAAACTAGAGTTGGAGTACTACAATTCTTATTTTTGTTGTATCTTAAAATTTTGAGTGCATGCATCTCAAATTACTCGTCTAAGTCCAAGTTTAGTTGATTTTAGGAAAAAAGTATTCACTTTTGTCCCCCTTTTTGTCCCCCATTTCCATGCACTTACCCTAGAAGCTATGAAAATCAAAAGAAAAAGGATTGAGCATAAGCATGCTATTGCAAAATGATAAATGGCTTGAGCTTTGAAGCTATTACAGAAATAAAAAAGACACACAAGGTCCTGCATAGAGCATAAGAATCCTAATGGAGGCAACTTTGCAAAAGCTTGAGATACTAAGAATGCAATAATAAATTTGCCTCCTCAAATGAATAAAGGAGGGGGATATTTATACGTTTAGAATCCACACAAAGGTGGTGGTGATTGGGTAGATAACTAAATTAATTGGGGAGTGAACAAGCTCTTTTGGAAGATAACCTTTGATCTTTTGGAAATCTAGCTATGGACCTATTGTATTCACAACATGATTTGGTACTATGTCCTCTTGTCCTATGAAAGGAGAAAAATTGATTGTATTCAAATGGTCTATGATATGTCCATCATATCTATTTTCATTCTAGTTTCAATTTCTTGATTGTTGATTATCCCTTTGGTGATAACCGTTGTTTATGGCATTGGCATTTCAAGGGAAATAATCCCTTCCAACATTATACCACTTGTCAAGGTTATTTCTTAGTGGGAGTATGTCTGTTACCCCATTTGTAGTTTCATTCTGATTATTCTTCAGAATCTTGATTGTGGAAGTATTGCTTCCATTGTTATCATTTGTTTGAGTCATTAACTGTCCATTTTTCCATAAGTTCTTCATCTGCTATCAATTACGGATTGATCAATTCTCAATGCGCTCTCCAAAACTTCTTCATAAGATTGTTATGGTAATTTTTGCACCTCCTCTCTGGTGTTTCTATTAAGGGCATGCAAAAAGAGGTCACATAAATCTCTATGATCCATATTCAGGGTGCTAGCTGATGAGTAGAGGACTTACCTCCGCCATGTGATAAAGTGTGCCACCGATTCACTTGCATCTTGTTTCATCGTTAAGAACACCCATATGCATGTTTTAATTAGTTTGTTCATGTCAATTTTTTTTACAAACTCACCTATGAGTTTACAAAAGAAATGTATTGAAGCCTCTAGGAGGCGGTAGTACCGATCTAAGGTGATTCCTTCAAGGGTCTTAAGAAAAATTCTAGCCACAATTCCATCCCAAGGGAGGATTTCCCTTATGGATATGGTGTAGGCTTTGATGTGCAAGTTTCAATCTCCCTCCCATTTAAATTTTGTCAAATATGGGAGACGTGGCAATAAGACATTGTGAATGTTATAATCTAGAGGTTCCTTTAGGTATTCTAGGTAAGTTTTAAAGAATGTGCTTTGAGATGTTGGTGTTGAAAATATGAGTCCCATGGATGGGACTTGTTGGTGTTAAACATTTGTTTGATATCCAAGTATGGACAGAAATATTAGTTGCATTTGTTGGTGTGTTTGAGGGGCTTGATAATTTTTCAATGGATAGGCTCTGTTAAGTTATTGTAGTTGTTGCACTATGTCATTGCTAGAATTTCACAAATAGAAGTTTAAGTATGGGGGTTTGAGTTTCTACCTGATTTTGTTCAAATTTAGCACTAAGTAGATCCATTTATGCTCTAGTTCTTTGCTTAATTTTGTTTTGAGATTGTTGTTCTACTCCATTTTCTAGCATCTTGATCCATTGGACCAAGGTGGCTATAATAAATGTAGGGGTTGTAGCCTCTATTCTTTGGACTTCTCCATAGATTGAGGTGAGTTATCTTGTTGATTTGCTTCATTTGTTTATTCTATTAAGATGTTTTCTAAGTGTTTGGCTTGACATGTAACATGCAAAGATTCTCAAGATTCCTTAGCTTCTTGTAAATGTCTTTCTAAATGACTCACTTCATTGTTTAGTTGGGTATTTGTTTCAGTGTAACTTGTCGTAGGATGGTCTACTTGATGTATCTTAGATCGTACGAGCAATTAGTGTGCTCCACCTTGGTTGGAATGACTAAGTCGTATTATTGAGTCTTGCGCCCATGTGGGATTGTCAAATGTTAAGGAGTGATGAGGTTCTTGTTTGTCATTGTCATAGTCTAAATCCTCATAGTTGAAATGGTTGGAGATGGGTGCCAAAGGATTTAGTGGCACATATATGTCAAATGAAGGTGTTATTGGTTCACTTGAGGGAATGCTCCCTTGAGTTTTGTTTGATTCTATCATATTCGAGGGTGTCATAAACATTGTAGAATAAATGGAATGGAAAGAGAAGAAGATGGAAGTGAAACAGATGAGATGGAAAAAGAAACAAAGGAGATGCAAAAGACTTATCCTAAAAGATTTCCTTCACGTCGGGTTCACCAAAATATGTGTTACTCAAAATGTGACCCAAACACAATGCAGGTGAGTCAAACTCTAATGTGGCACATGAATCGGGTCCTTGCAGCTGGTACTCGCCTAATCACTCCCACTCTCATGGCAAGATCCAATTGAGTGGAGGTGGAACTGAGGGGTTATTTTGTTCGTGGGGAAGTAGAATTTCATAGATCATGGTTGGGTTGATTGTGTGATGTGTGGATGTATGTGGTTGGAAAAATTTGTTATGAAAGTTGTGATATTGACATAAACGTTCAATAGGTGTGGTCGTTGTTATTATTCTATGACCTGAAGGGTCACTTTCTCTAAGTCTATTTTTTTCATTTATGATATGCAGCCGCTCTAACCTCCTTTGTTCATTTTGAATGACTTGTTGAATGAGTCTTTGTTGATGTTCTTCATCTTGTCTTCTTTGTTCTATTTCCTGTTGAATGAGCCTCAAGACGAGTTCTTGCTCTTTTGTTGTTTCCTCTATGGGAATTGGTTGAGGGATGATCTCCCTAATCTTGTCAATGACTAATTTAACCTAATCTTCCCTTATGCCTAGGCACATTGAATGCTAGACAAAAGGGGGAAAAATTTTGTAATGAATTTTTATTTTGATTGTTGACCTCGTGATAAAATTGAGGGTTTGTTTGATCACTTGGTTTCATATTTTTAAATGTTTTTGGTATTTTCTATGAGTTCCTAAATGAAATTAATATTATATGAATGCAAACAACTTTTGAGTTCCTTTCCTATTTTTGAATGAATTAATTACTACATGAAAGGGAAAATGTATGCATCCAAATGACTTTTTATATGCAATCTAATCTTTTTTTTTTGTATTTTTGTGGTTCGATTTTGACTTGTAATCTATTGAATCTTGCAATTATTCTAAGTACAATGGAATGAAATTTAATCTAAGAAATTTAAAATCAAATCTATTCTAAGAAGGCAATTTAAACTACCTATCAAGAGAAAGACAAACAAAGTTTTACTTACTCAAAAGCAATATTTGTTATCTAAATTACTAAAAAAATCATGAAAAACTTGTACGAATTGTGTGGCAGTGCCTAGCATAAGTCCTCAAAGGTCATGTGGCAACCATCTCTTCCTCTACAACAGCAAGGTCCTCCTCTTGGCAACACGGACAAAAAATGGGGATGTAAAATCAATTGGATTGAGATTAGAAGTTGTGAAAATCAAAAGCAAATGGATTGAACATAAACATGCTATTGCAAAATGACAAATGGCTTGAGGTTTGAAGCTCTTGTAGAAATTAAAAAATGCACACAAGGTCTTGCGTAGAGCATAAGAATGCTAATGGGGGCAACTTTACAAAAGATTGAGCAACCAAGAATGAAATAATGAATTTACCTCCTCAAATGGATAAAGGAGGGGTATTTATAGGTTTATAATCCACACCAAATGTGGTGGTGATTGGGTAGATAACTGAATTGATTGGGGAGTGAGGCAAGCTCTAACTAGAAGATAACAAAAGTTAGAGAGGAGATCACAAAAGACTGATTGGAAGATAAAAATAGAGTGATTGAAAGCTAACAATAGAGTGATTGAAAGTCTAGAAATAGCTAGGGGAAATCAAGGGTTAGTTATGCATGAAGGGACTCGCAATCAAAAGCTAAAAATAGAGTTAAATTAGGCTAAACTAGAAGAAATCACACATGGAAAAAGATGATAGGGTCATCTATTACGAGAAGTGGATCACCCATATTAGCAAGGCAGGTCGCCCAAGAGATCTAGACTTAATTTGCAGGGTCACTTGAGATCCTACAAGTCATATGGGTGACCCACTCAAAGTGATTTGGACTATCATCTAGAAGGTATGCATGACCTTGGGAAGTCAGTTTGAAGGTAGGGGAGGAATAAAAAAAGGGGAAAACATTGGGTGACACATCACCAAGAGAGAAACTGTTGAGAGGTATATAATTGATTCCTTCATGGGCATGATTTGGATTCTAAATCATCATTAGACTATTGTGTCAGATTGTGTACTTTTTTTGTACTTACAATGACACAAAAGAGGTGCAAGCAATTTGGCATGCCTCCATATATGTCGATGAGTTGCTCATCCTCTTCATCATAGGGGATCCATTCTTCATGTCTTCCCTAGTTTATTGCATGCTCACAATCATCCTCAACTCCCTCCCCTTCCTCGTCCATATAGGAACCACCTGCATTCCCACTCATCCATTTGAAACTCCCGCTCTCGTGTTTGCATTCTATTTGTTGGTTATGTGGCTAGTAAACGTTATTATTTTTTCCATTGCTACTCAATGGTTTGTAGTCGACTCATTACTATTTTTAAAATTTTCTTTGGCATTGGAAGTTAGAGGCAAAAGTATTTGGAAGCACCTATGCTTATTACATATCTTTGTTATGCTTGTTGTGTTTCATACTAGTTCATTATGGTAATTCCTATTATCATATCTTAAAGCTCACCTAGCTATTTGGTCTTGCTATTTATATTTCTTTCTGATTCACATAAAATAGTACTAGCAATTGGACCCAAATGTTCAATGGGCATGCTGATAGTTTTGCCATGGTGCAATCAACTCTTTAATTACATGGCAAATGATACAAAATGTATGCAATTTTTTAATGTATTGTTTGTAGGATGGAATCACCACAACAAAGCTATGAGAAACTTCATGGTGGTCAATATATGCACTAATTTATAAGTAAACTCTATGTAAAAATAAATTTAAGGTTTATTCCAAAGCAACAAAAAAAATTACTCTCATTAGACAATATTACCAAATAATCCACAAAATTTATGAAATTTGTCTTCCCAAAACCAAGAAAACTTCCTCCTAATTTCACAGGTAAAGTTGGACTATAAATTCAAATTCATTTCAAATTAAGATATAGTAATTCAATTTCAAGGGATTCTTTGTAGACATCTTTTGAGACAGTTCTTCTCTTGCTTATGTAGGATTACATACATATTTTTTCCATGCATGCATGCATACATGATGATGACCACCTCTATGGTTGAAAATTACATGTTTTGAAACTGATGCAAACCACCTCTATGGTTGCAAATTACATCCTCTATTCTAATAAATAAAGAATAAAAAATAAACCAACAAAAGAAACACAAAATAGTGAATGAGGCACTCCAAAAGTTTAGTAGAAAAAGAAACATTTTTATTTCCTAGCTTGAATACAACACATAGGCCTTGCATGGCTTCCTCAACCCAATCCAAAAACTACCTTCTACCTAGCATGCACTCCCCTAATAAACACCAAAACTAAAAATAAGAAAAGAAACACATAATTGACCACTATAGCTGCCACCAGTGACAATTACAACCCAAATTTACAAAAATAGTGTAGTGAAAGAAAATAAATGGATAGTGGGGACTCATCATAAAGGGAAGTTACATCAACTTCCCCATATTTTACAAATTGTAAACCTCTAGGTTTAGAGGAATTTGATTTTGTAAACTTCATCTTGAATGTCATCACTACTACTAGTACTAGTAGGCCTTCTAGTAGTATTGTCTTCAATGTATTTTGTTAGGATTCCTTGGCACAACCTAGCCACCATTAAATCTTCCAACCCATGCTATTCTAAGGTCTAGGGGAGCCTAGTGTCGATTCCACCATCCAATTGGGTAGGCAAAGCAATGCGAAGTCTCTAATTGCATAGCAAAGTATTTTCTATGATCTTGCTCATACTCCTATTATTCACTATCCCTTTCCATTCAATTAGAAATACTTGTAGGATCTTCTAGTGTTACCTTTGAATGAAGATCATAGTCAACTAAAACTTCATTGAATATATCTCGTAAGATGCACCTTCAACCTTGCCACTTTTAGAGACTTATTCTAGCTCCATTGCTTTTTCATCAATTCTCTATTGTACCACACTCTTCAAGTCATTTGTACTTTTGGTTCCCAAACATACTTCTAGGTGTGTGTGGGATCATCATGGACCAAACAATACCTCTAAGTGGCAATGAAAATGCTAAAAAATAGACTTAAGCAACTTCACGTGAAAATTCGAATGGGTTATCTACACATTGAAAAAACCTAAGAATAAAATTTGTAGAAAATTGAATATAGTTTATGGGCTATTATTTTTTTTTAATATTTGGTGAAAATTAGATATGTCAATGATGCACTACTAAATTTTTTGAAAAAAAATAAAAACTAGATGTAATTTTTGCCAACCTAAGTATGAGAATTAAAAAATGAATCTTTAGATATTAAAAGGACACATGTTTAGATGTGACACATATTTTTGTGAACTTTTTTTGTAAGTAAATAATTAGTTATGAATTTTTTACTATGACATTTTAAAAATATTAAAAAACAATTTTCTGAAAAACCAAACTTGGTCAAAAAAATATGAAATTAAAAAAAATGGACTTGTAGCTAGTGAAGCGTAGAGTGTGACGCATCTTTCGGATTTCAAAAAGGTGAAACAATTTGAAAGTTATGGAGGTTTTTCAATTAGTGTGTCTATTAGGAATTCAGAGATGGTGTAGGTAGAAATTTATTAATAATTACCTATTAAAATTATAATCGGGTATATATTATATTTTTAGAATCTTGATAGTTTCCTAAATATACCCTTTTCATTTTATAAAATTTGGATTAAAAAAGTCCATCAGCATCAAGGGTGAAGTCGAGAAAAATCTGTAAAAACATCCCAACTCTTCATTTGCATGGAAAAGGTAGGTTTGGAATCCCAAGCCTAATTCCCATGTAATTTTTGAGGGGAAAAATTTTAAAACCAAAACAAATATTCATTTTCAAGAAATGGATATTCGTTTCTTCCCATGTATTTTTTTAAAAAAGGGTTTGAAAATGGATATCCATTTTGTTTCCATAACATATTTCCATTTTCCCAAAATGGATATCTTTTTTGAAATGGATATCCGTTTTGGAAAAGCTAATATTTGTTTTGTTTCCACTTACCAAGCCAAAATCCAAGACTAAAAAAGAGTTTCACAATTTTGGATAACACTTTCACACAATTTTTTTTCCATTGCTAATGTTTATCCAATGATAATCTTGCACTCAACCCTCTATCTTACTTCTTGGCTTATCTAGAATGTGGTTTTTCTCTAGCAGCTCAAGTCTAGCTTCTACTAGAAGAGACAAAGTTGTCATTTCAAACGCTTCTTCCTCTTTCATTAGTTAAAGATGGGTGCAACTTAAATATACCTTGTAGAAATGATACCATGGTGATGCTCATGATACCTCATAATGTCATTGCAAGTCTGCTACATTATTGATAAGTGTGTTGGGCAATAGGAGATCACTTTGAGTGCAGACCTTAAACTTAATGAAGGTTTTAGTTTACACCTTCCCTATGCTATGACTTATCCATATGTTCTAAATTCATTCAAATTTCTTTTAATTATCAACTAACCATTGATTAATACAACTATGAAATTATTTTCTCTTTGTAGACCATGTGTAAATCCATGAATAGGGAGGAATAAACAATGCTAAAACATATCTCATACCAAGAACAATCATTCAAAAATATTTAGCAACTCATAGTGCGCCCTTGCCACCTGTCTTATTATTTCTTTTCACCACATAAGTGTTGTGATTTCCTTTTTCTTATTCCCACATGTTATGTCTTATTATTTTCTTTCACCATATTTGTGCCATGATTTAGTTTTTCTTATTCCTACATGTTATGTCTTGCAAACAAACATGAACCAAAAACATTATCATCTATGGATATGCCTTTAATTTAATATTTTAGTTTTCATAAACTTGAGAAGAGATTAGAAATTACAGAAAGAATGTTTTGTTTAGTAACATTCCCATTTCCTTCTTATTAAATTACATGACCATAACACCTTTAAAAAAATCTCTTATTTAATATTTTTAAAACAATGGCGTTGAAACTACGTTGAACTCTAAATAATCTACAAAAATGTATAAATAAATTAAAATTACCATAATAAATAGTAAAATCCAAAATTTTAATAATTGTCAAAACAAAGAAATTGTGTTCAAGGCATTCTCATCCAATCTTTACTAGATAATCATCTCCTTTAAAAGATTGAAAAGTACAACTCGCCCAATGATTCATCTCTTCATTAGAATTGATTTATTTCTTTCCTTCTCCCCTTCTTCATCTTAATTAAAAGTGAGCAACCAAGACATTAACTCAAAGATATCATCATAAAAAATCTTTCTTGCATTTTGTTTAGAATTTCTCAGTGACACCATTATCTATTTTCCACCTATTTCTATTGATTTTAATATAAAACCAATCTTCCAATAACATTTTTAACTTAAATTGCTTGTCTATCAAAAATTGAAATTATGTACCAAAAGCTTTGGGAGTGGCACAATGCACTACATGTTAAAAAAATAAGTCAGTCTATTGAGAGCATGCATACTTTTACCAATAGAAAGTCAAAAAAACATATACAATAGATTGGAAGCCCAATATATTGTTTCTAATTGACTTGTACATGATATATATGAACAATCTATAGGTGTTTATTGACTCTTAAACAAGCAAGAAATCATGTAATCATTGACCTAAATTAAAACACAACTTCATATACTTTGTCCTAACATCATAACTTGCAAATTCCTCTTTAATAATTTATATTGTCCTCTACATGTATTGTATAATATTATTTAGTTTTAGCATACAAGATTAAAAACCATTTATTTAGTCAACCAAAATACAAGTCATGTATTTAAAATTCAAAATAAACTAATGTACTTGATTGTAAAAATCAAAATCCATTACACATATGATCGATTATGAAAACCTAAATACACTTTGCATTTAATAAAGATATTAATTCAAATTTATTAGATATAGAAGAAGATACAAATCATGTCACTATCAACCTAGGGCAATTCACAGTTTAATAAACTCCTATTTTCTGACGTTATAGCTTGTAAACTCTCCATCTAAAACTTGCAAGTTCCTCATCAATAACTTGTAAGCTCCTCAAAATACATTTGTAAGAAATTTTAAGCTCATTTGCATCGTAAAACATGTATTGTTATGTAAACTCTCCATCTAAAACTTGCAAGTTCCTCAAAATACATTTGTAAGAACGTGTAAGCTCCTCTGCATCGTATAACATGTATTGTATTACCAAATATTATCAACAAACATTGTTTTGTAGCTTACCAAAAGGAATTACAAAAAGGTCATACAAAGTGCTTTTGCATGCCTATGCTACTCTTGACAACAATACATTCAACAATACATTCAACAAAAATAGAAGCCCCATTTGAAATGTAAAAATCATTATTAATAACTTGTAAGTTCCTCTGCATCGTATAACATGTATTATACTACCACATATTATCAACAAACATTGTTTTGTAGCTTACCAAAAGGAATTACAAAAAGGTTATACAAAGTGCTCTTGCATGCCTATGCTACTCTTGACAATAGTACATTTGACAAAAATAGAAGCCCCATTTAAAATGTAAAAATCATTATTAGACATAGAAGGACTAATTCAAAAGGGTCATACAAAGTGCTCTTGCATGCCTATGCTACTCTTGACAACAGTACATTCAACAAAAATAGAAGCCCCATTTGAAATGTAAAAATCATTATTAACCATAGAAACACTGACGACATTCTTGGCAAAAGTATTCCCCCCCTCTAGAAAAATAAACCATTATAATGTGATATTAGCATGAGAGTACAATTAAAAGATTCAACCAATTTTATTTTATAAGCATATAATTCTCCTACTATGAAAAGAACTATGCTAACTTATAAATACTATTATAGCCTCCCAATTTTTAAACTATTATCTATTAGAAATGAAAGCACAACTACTTCAAATGGAAATCTAATTCAAGTATATTTAATGATCTTATATCAGTGTATTATCAATTGACATTGCATCAAAACATAAAACCCACTATAGAGAAAATATCAAGCATGAAGAACTGAACACAATGACACAGTGTGTAATGTGGAGAAAACCCTTTTGGGTAAAAAACTGCACATAGGAAAGAGGCCCAAGTTTGTATTAATCTGAAAATGATTGTACAATACAACAACTTTTCAACTCTCTCCACCAGTATTCAATCTGACAGCATTCCTATAGCACCAAAGTACCTAAAATCTATATTGCAACAACAAATACAATGGAAAAATACATATAGAAGTTTTTTCCTCCAATCCAGGTGTCCACTTTCTCTCTCCTAAGAATCCCCCACATGCAAACATTAAATGTCATCATACATGCAACCACCACTTGTCAAAAGATGCCCATGCAAAGTTGGGTGCCCAAGGTCAAGTATAGCATCTTATAGCATCTTATGACACATCATAACCGTCATAGATACCACCAAAGTGTGTCTTCCCAAGATGAGTGCCTGGGGCTAAACATAGCAACCTACAACTAATGAATATCTGTCATATGCATCATAGTGTCATAGAATCTTATGACAACTTGCAGTTGTCATAGATTCTTTACATGCACCCACCAAACATTATGACGTGTGTCATGTATGCTAAAAATAGCTGATTCTCCGAAGGTGGCACCTACACTCATTTACTTATGAGTTTTACAATTGCTAACTATAAATGTCACGTATTAATTACTTCCGGTGACTCCAGAATTACCACTACCGATGAAACTACCTCATTCCCTTATGGGTAATTACAAATTACAAATAATAAATGGAGTAAATACAATATTGGAATTTACAAGGTTAATGGCACATTATTCCAATATTCTCCCACTTGACATTATACATTGTAAATTAACCCATATGAAATCAAATAAAATAATAATCAGGCACTAGATACAAGGCCCATGGCCTCTCTGCACCACACGAACTTCTCTGTGTTCACAGGTTTGGTCAATAAATCTACAACATTCTCCTGAGTGTCTATCTTCTTCAGCTCAATCTGTCCATTTGCAACCAACTCTCGAACAAAGTGATACTGAACATCAACATGCTTAGTCTGAGCATGATACATAGGATTCTTGGTCAAACAGATAGCACTCTAGCTATCACAACCAATCTAAATGATCATGCAATCAAAACCAATACATGTACATAGTCTCCTCAACCAAACTACCTCCTTAGATACATGAGTAACAACCATATACTCTGCTTCAGTGGTGGACAACGCAACTGTGGGATGCCTCTTACTCATCCAACTCACTGCTCCTCTAAACAGAGTAAATACATAGCCACTAGTGGACCTTCGACTATCCAAGTCACCTGCCCAATCTGAATCAACAAATCCCTGTATGTCCAAAAATTTATCAGCACTATTAGTACCAAAATAAATCAAACAATGATTAGGAGTACCTGCAAGATATTTAAACACCCTCTTCGCATAATTCCAATGTTGTCTACCAGGGTTAGACATAAATGCTCAAAACTCCCACTTCTTGGGCAATATCTGGTCTAGTGCAAATCATTGCATACGTCAAACTCCCTACAACACTAGCATATGGCACATTAGACATATCCTCAAAATCATCCTCATTCTTTGGACACATATCTAATGAAAGCTTAGTACCAACGGGTAAAGGAACTCTAACTGGGTTACAGTCCTCCTTACTAAACCTCTACAAAATAGTATTCACATACTTACTTTGTGACAACCAAAGCTTTATGTTACCTCTATCACTCTTGATCTCCATTCCCAGAATATACTTGGAAGCTCCAAGATCCTTCATATTGAATGCACCTGGAAGTTGAGCTTTTAGCTCACTGATCATACCCTTAGTATTGCTGGAAAAAAAACATGTCATCAACATACAAAGCAATGATCAGTATAGAATCACCAATACAATGATCCTCCTCGCTCCTAATAAAACCCAATTTCAATACAAATGAATCAAATTTTTGATACCACATTCTAGGAGACTGTTTCAAACCATAGAGAGACCTCTTCAACCTGCAAACCCAATGTTCTTTTCCTTTTACCTCAAAACCTGTAGGTTGTTGCATATAAATTTCTTCCTCAAGATCTCCATGCAAGAACACAATCTTAACATCCATTTTCTCAATCTCCCAATCAAAGGCTGCATCAATGGATAAAAGAAATCTAATAGAAGTCAATTTAGCAACAGGAGAGAAAATCTCACCAAAATCAACTCCCTCTCTTTGGGAGTAGCCCTTAGCTACCAGTCTAGCCTTGTACTTCTCCAATGAACCATCTGCTCCAAACTTCTTCTTGAAGACCCACTTACAACCTATGGCCTTTCTTCCTTTGGGCAAATGAACAAGATCCCAGGTGTTACAAGAATCTAAAGCCATCATCTCCTCTTGCATGGCTAACTGCCAAGACTCACTATCATCTGCAAGAATAGATTCCTTATAGGATCTAGGCTCATTGTCAGTACTCAATAAAGTAAATATACAACAGAAATCTGGTGGGCTATACCTATCAACTAGATTTCATTGTCTTGTGTATCTCCTCAAGGGTGGAGTTAGAGTCTCAACTTGTTCTTCTGCATGATCATCTGTACCAACTTCTTCTGTAACAACAGATTCATATTCATCAGAACTACTTGAATCTTCTTCTTCTTCTTCACCCTCCAATCCATCATTCTATTCTTCCTAAGGTGCATCTTGCTGCTCTAAATCAAAGTGCACTCTCTTTACCTTTTCATCTTTTTCTTTAGGCTACTCAGGTTCAGAAATAGCTCTAAGTTCCCTAAAAATAACATCTCTAGAAAAGATAATCTTAAGGGTTAGTGGATTCCAAAGCTTATAACCTTTGACATTATCACTATATCCAATGAATGTACACTTTTCAATTTTTGGATCCAACTTAAATCGCTTTTCCTTAGGCACATGAACAAAAGCCTCACAACCAAAAACCCTTAAATGTGAAATAAAGGGTTTCTTACCTGTCCACACTTCATAAGGTGTCAAATCAAGAGCCTTACAAGGAGATATGTTAATCAAGTAGCAAGCAATACACGTAGCCTCTGCCCAAAAACATTTATCCAACTATGCATCACTCAGCATACTTCTGGCTCTTTCCATAATTGTTTGGTTCATCCTTTCTACAACACCATTCTGTTGTGGTGTATACGGAGTTGTTTTTTGTCTGATAATACCTACATGCTTGCAAAACTCATCAAATTCCTTAGAGAAATATTCCCCTCCATTATCAGATCTTAATATTTTTATCCTTAATCCTGATTGGTTTTCAACTAAGACTTTAAAATCCTTAAACTTAGTGAAAACCTTAGATTTGTGTTTCATAAAATAAATCCAACTAAATCTAGATACATCATCAATGAAGGTAACAAAATAATAAGATTTTCTGATAGAATCATTATCCACGAGTCCAAACACATCTGTATGAATAATCTCTAACTTCTCTTTTGCTCTATTGCTTCCTGAAGGAAAAGATTTTCTATTTTATTTACCAAACACACAATGCTCACATAAATTAAAGTGCTCATCAAAATAAGAAAAATCGTCCAACAAATCTTTATTCTTAATGGTTTTCAATACATTATTTCTTGTGTGACCCAATCTATGGTGCCACAACATATAAGTGTTTTTAGAAGCCTCAGAAACATAAGAGGCATTATAAACTGTAGTGGCTTCTAGCCTAAACAAGTTTTCCAATCTCTTTCCCCTTGCTACCGCCAAGTTTCCTCTCACCAATCTACAACCATGCTTATCAAAAGTTACATGCATTCCCAAATCATTCAACTTTGAAACTGAAATCAGATTTATAGCTAATCCAAGAATATGCAAAACACTAGGGAGGGTTTTAATCCTCTCATCACTGAAACACAACAATACCTTGCCTTTCCCAACTATCAGATATGTAGAGTTGTCTCCAAGTTAGATAATACCTCCATCATACTCTTCATATGTGGAAAACCATTCCTTATGCAGGGTCATATGAAACGAGCATCCTGAGTCAACCAACCAGTGATCATTAGCAACAACATTACAAGCAGAAAGTAAAACATCTTCACCTGCATTCAAAGACTTCTCAGAAGCATTCTCCCACTATTTCTTTGGGTTTCTGCACTCCTTCACATGTCCCCTTTTACCACAGTTCCAACACTTAACTTTGTTCTTCTTTCCAAGAGTCTTAGATCAGCCCTTAGACTTGTCCTTAGCCCCTTTCTGATCTCCTTTCGGTCCTCTTTCTTTAGGCCTTCCCTTGACACTAAGAGCATCCCCTGAAGTATCTGAACTCTTCTTCCTTAATTTCTGTGATAGTAGAATTGAAACAAGTGCATCCAACTTCAAATCTATGAGGTTAGCAGTGATAGCCAATATGACATTCTCCCAAGATTTAGGTAAAGAACAAAGAAGTAAGATACATTTATCTTCCTCATTAACATCAACATCTACGGATGCAAGCTAACTCAACAACAAATTAAATGAATTTAAATGCTCTGCAACTGAATCACCCTCTCTCATTTTCATGGAAAATAATTTTCATTTTAAATAAAGTTTATTTACCATACTCTTGGCTTGGTAGATCTCACCCAACCATTTCCATAAACTATGTGCAGTCTCTTCCTTTGCGACATTCAGCAGGACATATTCTGCAAGACACAAACGAATGGTTCCCCGTGCCTTTTTATCCAATCTTGTTCATTCATCTGGAGAGACATCATCAGGTTTCTTCTCATTTTGAACAACCAACCACTGGTTTCTTTCTTCCAACAAGTCTTCCATTTTCAGCTTCCACAACTCATACCTCATTTTGTTGAACTTCTCAATGTCCAATCGAGAGGTTTATGCAATGATGGATGTAGCCATAATATCAACTCAAGATCTGTAAAAAAAATGCAACCAAATCTCCCACTGCAACTACAACTTTCACACTACCACCCAAGAGTCAAAGCTGGCCAAACTCTGATACCAAATATTAGAAATGAAAGCACAACTACTTCAAATGGAAATCTGATTCAAGTATATTTAATGATCTTATATCAGTGTATTATCAATGGAGATTGCATCAAAACATAAAACCCACAACAGAGAAAATATCAAGCATGAAGAATTGAACACAATGACACAGTGTTTAATGTGGATAAAACCCTTTTGAGTAAAAAACTCCACATAGGAAAGAGGTCCAAGTCTGTATTAATCTAAAAATGATTGTACAATACAACTTTTCAACTCTTTCCACCGGTCTTCAATCTGACAGCATTATTGCAGCACCTGAGTACCTAAAATCTATATTGCAGCAACAAATACAATAGAAATATACATATAGAAGTGTTTTCCCTCCAATCTAGGCGTCCACTTTCTCTCTCCTAAGAATCCCCCACATGCAAACATTAAATGTTGTCGTACATGCAACCACCACTTGTCAAAAGATGCCCATACAAAGTTGGGCACCCAAGGTCAAGTATAGCATCATACAACATCTTATGACGCGTCATAACCATCATAGATACCACCAAAGTGTATCTTCCCAAGATGGGCGTCTGGGGCTAAACATAGCAACTTACAACTAGTGAATATCTGTCATATGCATCATAGTGTCATAAAATCTTATGACAACTTGCAAATGTCATAGATTCTTTACATGCACCCACCAAACATTATGATGTGTGTCATATATGCTAAAAATAGCTTATTCTCCCAAGGTGGCGTATACACTCATTTACTTATGAGTTTTACAATTGTCATCCGTAAATGTCATTTATTAATTACCTCCAGTGACTTTGCAATTACCACTGCCTGTGAAACTACCTCATTCCCTTATGGGTAATTACAAATTACAAATAATAAATGGAATAAATACAATAGTAGAATTTACAAGTTTAATGGCACCTTATTCCAACATTATCTTTTCAACTTAGATAGTTTTAAAAATTATAAATATTGAACCTTTGGATGAAAGTATCCCTCTAATATAATGAACTTTTCCATTATATCTAGGCATGGATAGAAGGAAAATTGTTATTACAGATCATAGCATCCATAAACAGCTTAAGATTTAATATAAGGCTAACAAGCATTTCTATTTCAATATCCCTAGAGCTAAAGCTAGAACCATCTCATATTAAAAATTGGTCATAGGATGCAAGTTCTGTAAACCTCTAATTGATGCTATACTAAAATAATTTGAGTGTGTATATAAGGGGGAGAGACATAGAATTGTGGGTGACACAAGGAAAAGAGTCATGTAACAAAGGGATATTTGGTTAGTCATGACAAATCTGATATTGCACAATAATCTTGCTAGTCAATATTGATGTAAGAGCATTTTTATGAGAGGTTAATGTCATCCACCACTAACGGGTTGTTACAAAAAATTAACACGTTGTATTATTATTGTGTGAGCAAAGAAAAACATCTAGTTAAAAAGTCCTCTTCCATTTGTTGAGTTAGTTTACACTCAACATGAATGATGTTCATTAAAGTTGTTCAAACTTTCAGATGTGTAAGGTAGAGATTCATTCCAAATAATTTTGAGTGCATTCTAGAGAGCTTGGATTTTATATAAATAAGCCCTAAACAAAATACTGACGGGAAATTTAAATCTCTATAGACAATTCTAAAACAAAAATATATCAAACCATATAATAGTCAAGAATAAGACAAAGATAAAATTAAATAATAATAAATGAAAGGTCAAGAGGTTTTCTATTTCTCAACATTTGTGGCATTGCTTCAAAAAACTTGCAATCAAGATTTGTTTGGTGGTAATGGACTTTTAATCTCAATCATCAATCTATGTATTTCATCTAGTGCTCCTCACTAAGGGAACACCTATTGGTGTAAAAATATATCCTAAACACCAACCTAAGTATTCACCATCACCCAATTAGTCCCTTCATCCTAACTTTCATTGGATTCTTGGGACATAGCTATCCCAAATGACCATATTAAAACAAAATCTCTGTTTAGAAGGATAATTTCCAAATCTTATATTTCTAATTCATATCTTTAATCCAATAGTCTCAATACTATCGTTGCTTGGATTCATCATTTATTTCACCATCCAACTCAAATGATAGACTTGTGTGAGAGCTCTAATGACAGTGCAGTAACCTCAACTAGACAATGGAAGACAAGTCCTCAAAGTGACTGAATGTTACATTGTGACTTGAATATTGTGCACTATTTTGAGCCAGGTATGCCAAGATTGAGTAATGGAATGTGGGGAATATTCCTAGCTTGTTTTAGAATAGGTATTATAGGATTAATGAATTATTGGAATGGAAGTTAAATGTTAGTTCTGGAGTAAGAGAACTTAACATGAAGGAAAGTGGTTAATGATATGAATTTATGTAAAGTTACTCATCCCACATGGAAAAAGAGATGAGTCATAGAGGTGAATGCATTGTAATCTATCCATTTAATAGCCCTTTTCTTTCCACGATTGTTTAGAAAACCAATAGTACAACTAATTTACATGGCAAATCAAGGTATAGATCTATTTTAGAATTAGTCAATGGTGTAAACTAATGAAATATAGTATCATGAGTGAGGATTTAGGAATATAATGATGTATTGTTGGTTGCATGATAAATTGTTTTGTACCACCTACTTGTGTGTTTTAAAAAGTTACTCATTTTTTTTTACATTTTCATAGTGATAGCACAATAAAACTCCTACACCATGTGTTGTGAACCCAAACCTAAAAATGTTAACTACAACCACTATAAAAATATGGACCAAAATAGAGAATTAGAATGTAAATTAACAAATATTTTCCCATTATGAGGGTACTTTTGTTCTGCATGTATAATCTCTACTCAAGTTTCGGACTCAATTCTCTAATAAAAAGACCTTAATCAGAAAATGTATGTGTATGCACTATGAGGTATACTATTTTTTCTAAAGAATAAGAGTGGTTATTCCAAATATAATAGAATGATTTATTTTCATGACAAAAGAATATTCTTCTTTTTTAACTGTCGTATGTCCTATTTTGACTCTTACATGAATGGTAGTTTTACGACAATTGCTAGTGAAAACATACTTTATAAAATCAACTGAACATTTACTATCTTTTAATTGAATAGAAGTTGGCACCGCCTAGTTACTTTATCAAATTTGATTGTGATTAGATTATAGTGAAAACACATCCAATGCCATTGCCTACCCATCTATAAATTTAATAGATTATTTCTCCTCCTCTAGAATTCCCCTCTCACCTTCCTTACTAGATATCTCTCCTAGCTTACAAAGGTAAGAATAACTATAGTAAAAGTCACCACATCAAGAGTGTAACCCTTGTGAACCATTCCATCTAGAATATCAATAGCAAACTCCTTATCTCCTTTCATGAGAAGCCACTAAATTTTGAAAGTGTATGTTAGCTTGTTTGGAAGAACCCCATTGTAAGCCATTTTAATAAACACATTTATGCCTTGTCAAACTTGTTTTTTCCACAAGATTCATCAAGAGAGAGTTGGAGGCAATAAGGTTGGGCTTGTGTCCAAGCTCCTCCATCAAATTGAAGTCGTCCTATGTCTCTTGGACTCTCCCACCCATTCCATATGAATTATTGATTCTATTAAGCATGCTCTTAGTAACCATCGCATCCTTCCAATCTCATTTTCTTCAAAATGGAGAGCATGTCATCAAACATCTTTACCAAGGATTGTGCAATAGGCATTTATGTTGTGTTCATAGCCCTCCTATCTATCTACCCAATTGAAAAACCTATGCCCGCATTTTGGGCTCTAGGTTGGAGGTTCAACACCTTCACCACCATATTAGGTTCTAGGCACTAGGCCCTAAGGTCCATCATGTCCTCCCACTAATCGTCTAGTTGAATAGTTCTACAGATTTTATTGAAGACATCCACAGGCATTGTAAGAGTGACATCGACATCAGAGGTCCCAAGCCTATTCCTTTTTGGGTGTCTTAACCCATTAGTTTCTTTAGGGCTTCTGATGTGTTTCAATGGCAGCAAGGATGAGTATGCCAAAGCAGCCCTTGAAATATTGAAGTGGGTCTTTGTTGTACTTGTGGGTCTACCTTGCTTATGAAAAACATCTCTTTGATGTTGCATTTAAATAATGATGGTCTCAACTCTCATCCCTTCGATAACCCATCTTATTTTGTTCAAAACCTTTTCTTTTGGTATATTTGTTTTCACAATTATTAACAAAAAGTAGTGTGTGTACATCTATTCAAAAAGATAGATTCAAATGCTTGTGCAATTTTGCCTCACACTCAGAAACATTATTTAGTTATTGAAATTATTTCACTTTATAAAAAACCATTCTTCTCGATTCAACAAAACAATTTCAATTGACACATATATTATGTTGCTACTACCAATATGCATAGTAGAAGAAATAGACAAGTTAATGTTTCTTTTAAATTTCTAAGAATGATGCATTTTTATGTGCCTTATTGCATTATGTATCATTTATGTGTCTTATTGCATTATATTATGTTGTTTTTGGAAAGATGCATAACTTAAAATGAGATTATAATTTTATGCAAGTTCTTATGGTTACTACTAATTGTGACACTCTTGTCTAAAAGTGCTATCAAATGGCTCATAAACATATAGTTATATCCTTCTTCACCAAGTATTAAATATAATGACTTTACCCCCCCCCCCCCACAAAAAAAAGTCCACTATTTAACAATATGGTTGTAAATATGTGTGCCTATCATGAGGGAATTTAGTAAGGTACTTTAGTTCACCTAATGTCTTGATTGCTTGTAATAAATTTAGTGGATAACTCTAGGGCACTAGTATATATCACTTCTTCTTGACTGAATGGGAGGCCATAGTTCTATGATGATTTGTTTATGATTTAGTTTTCTAATGGTTTGTTTAGTTCAGGTGATTATTCATTTAATACCATTTCATTATTTTTATTTGAAAAAAAAAAATTATAATATTTATGGCCTTGTCCATCAACTACTACATATAATGACTTTCTAGTAAAAATATAAATATATACTATTTAACCATAGACCTATAAATATTTGTATGACATAAGGGGGTTGCGTGGGATACCTGGTATAAGCATTTTGGTTGGGTCTCATATCCCAAGAACAGGCACGGCGCAATTGTATTTATACAAACAAATTAAATTTGGCACATCATTTAAGTGTTGAGTGCATGTGTTTGAAAGGTTGCATGGGGGTTTCGGGAGAGTAACAATAGATAATCATTGCACAGTAGTTGGGCAAGGGTGCAACCATTTATATGATTACGCAAGCCATTTAAATAATGCCAGCAATATAAAGGCATAAAATCCAAATAGGTGAAATACAACAATTAAAATGGATTTACAAGGTTTCCTAATGTTGTTGGTGCCGGAGATAACATAGAAGGTAAATAATAGTTGAAATGTTTTCATTTATTTTCAAAGGTTAGTAGTGTGGTTTACATTGGGAGTGTTGGGAGGAGTGCAAAATGTAGGTTCGGAGGAGTATAGAGTGTAAGTGTTTTGTATAGCTCTTAGTTCAGTCTTGGAAATCCTGTCATGGCACATAGGCACACAAGTGTCTTCCAATTAAGGCTTATAGGGGTGATGTGGCAGTCCATCACTCCATCAATGACTTTCAAAACTTTCTATGGATTTTATATTTACACTCAAAGCAATAGGTTGTCGTGTTTTGGTCTAGAGGCTTTACTTGTTCATACTTCTTCAATTCATATCTATGACAGGGGCTCATCTTTCTCAAACATAGTTTGTTATAATTTAATATTTTTAAAATTTTGTATGATTTTTATGGTGTTGCAAGGAATGTCAATTGTTGTTGTTTTTCTATCCCAGTTTTATGTAGCTTTCATTAGTTTGTTTCCAAATCTATGCCCACGTTTGCACCATTATTCTTTTGTCTGTATGCGGCTTTCTCATGTTTGCTAGTTTTATATCTATATACATGTATTAATGCACTCTTTTGTCTGTCTTTAATGCTTTCTTAATCCTTTGTATTGCATATTCATTTCTAACGCAAAGCCATTCTCAATTATGTGTCAATTCAATGTTTCAATATAATCCCTAGATTACAACTCTAGTTTTGTTTTCCTGAAACCCTAGAACAAGATACAAGTTACATGTGCGAGCCAAAGCATTGAAAGATGGTCTTGAACATAGTTTTAATTGTTGTTTACCTTTGGTATTTGTCTAATGACACCCATCATGTTTTTTTGTTTATACAATATTATTCATACTCTAAATTTGGAGCCATAGTAAAAAGGATGATTGTAAATATTCCCATTTTTTATGGTTTTCTAGGTTGGAGTTGTTTTGGCTACACTTTGTTAGCACTAGATTCCATATTAGGTGTGTGATGCCAAATGAGCTCAAAATGTTCCCTTATGACAACAGTCTACACAATGTAATACATTTGGGGTTCTAAGGGCTAAAAGGGTCAATTGTTTCTTGTTGTTTAAGGTTTGCATAATTAGTGTAGATATTGTTGGCTATTTTCTAATGCATATGCAATTACAAATTTTATGGAAACATAATATTATTTTGTGGAAAGAGAGTATTATTATATGTTAATATCTTAGTTTTATGTAGGTTTCATCAGTTTGTTTCCAAGCCTATGCCCATGTTTGAACTATTCCTCTCTTGTATGTATGTGGCTTTCTCTTGTTTGCTAGTTTTATATTTGTATACACATATTAATGCACTCTTTTTGCCCATCTTTAATGTTTTATCGATCCTTTGTATTGCAGATTCATTTCTAATGCAAAGCCATTCTCAAATAAGCATGTGTTGATTTAGTGTTCCAATATAATCCTTAGATTACAACTCTAGTTCTATTTCCCTAAAATTCTAGAACAAGATACAAGTTACTTGTGAGCCAAAGAGCTAAAAGATGGTTAGCTCATGCTTACTTTTGATTATTGTTTACCTTTGGCATTTGTCTTGTGGCATCCATAAAATTTTTGTTTATACAATATTATTCATACTTTAAATTTAGAGCCACAATAAAAAGGATGATTGTAAATATTCCAAATTTTTATTATTTTCCAAGTTGGGGTTTATTTTGGCTATGCCTTACTAGCACTAGATTCCATAGTGTGCGATGCCAGATAAACTTAAAGTGTTCCCTTGTGACAACAATCTATACAATGTAATACATTTGGGGTCTTGAGAGTTAAAGGGTCAATTATTTCTTGTTGTTTAAGGTCTGCATAATTAGTATAGATAATTTGACTAGCTACTAATATGCAATTATAGATTTTGTGGGAAGACAACATATTATTATCAAAGAGGGATCAAGGAAAAAGGCTTTGTTTTCGCATGCATTCCTTCAAATTGGATGCAAAAGCCAAAAAATAAGGCTCATTATAATGTTAGTTTATTTAGCTAATTGTCCTTGATATATTTTTAAAAACTTGAGTGGTTGTTGCTTTTTTGTGGGGGAATATTAATTTTTTATTTCCTAAGAAAGTGAAAAAACTCTTCCAAATAGCATCTTGAGAATGCAACAATTAAAATGGATTTGCAAGGTTTATTGATGTTGTTGGCACTAGAGACAATACAAAAAGAAAATAATAGTTGAAATGTTTTCATTTTCTAAGTTTAGTAGCATGGTCTACATCGGGAATGTTGCGAGGAGTACAAAATGTGGGTTGGAGAGGAGTGCAAAGTGCAAGTGTTTTGTAGAGCTCTTGTTGCAATCTTGGAAAACCCTGTCATGGCACATAGGCACATAGGTGTCTTTTGATTAGGGCTCATAGGGGCAATGTGGAGCTCCATCATTCCATATGTAGCTTCCAAACATTTCTATAGATTTTATATATCACTTAGAGAAACAAGTCGTTGTGTTTTGGTTTGCAGGCTTTCTAAGTTCATACTTCCTTGGTTCACATTTGTGGTGGGTGACTCAGCTTTCTCAAACATGGTTTTCAATATTTTTTGAAGTTTGTATGATTTTTATAGTGTTGCATGGAATGTCAACTGTTGTTTATGCTATCCTAATTTTATGCAACTTTCATTAGTTCATTTCCAAATCTATGTCCAAGTTTGCACTATTATTCTTTTTTCTATATGCAACGTTCTCATGTTTTGTAGTTTTATATTTGTATACAGGTACTAATGCATTCTTTTGCCCATCTTTAATGCTTTCTTGATCCTTTGTATTGTGGATTTATTTCCAATGCAAATCCATTCTCAAGTAATCCTATGTTGGTTTAATGTTTTAGTATAATCCCTAGATTATAACTCTAGTTCCGTTTGCCTCAAACCCTAGAACAAGATACAAGTTATTTGTGAGCCAAAAAGCTAAAAGATGGTTAGCTTAAGCCTACTTTTGATTGTTGTTTACCTTTGGCATTTCTCTTATGGAATCCATCCTATTTTTTGTTTATACAATAGTATTCATGAATTAAATTTGGAGCCATAGTAAAAGGATGATTGTAAATATCCTAGCTTTTTATGGTTTTCCAAATTGAAGTTGTTTCTAGCTACTCCTTGCTTGCACTAGATTCCATATCAAGTGTGTGATGCTAGACAAACTCAAAATATTTACTTATGACAACAATCTATATAATGTAATACATTTGAGGTCCTGGGGGCTAAAAGGGCCAACTGCTTCTTGTTGTTTAAGGTCTACATGATTATATAAATATTGTTTACTAGTTTCTAATATGTAATTATAGATTTTGTGGAAAGATAACATATTGCTATCAAAGAGGGACCAAGGAAAAAATATTTTTCCTCCTGTATAATATGAAGCTCAGTTTTTCCCCATTTACATATAGTTGAGTAATGAATTCCTTGTAGCTAGTTGCAATGACCAAAATAGGTTCAAAGTAGTGTGTAAGGTTGTGGTCTAGAGGTTATTGTAGTTATGACATGGGTGGACTTGTGTAAAAAATAAATACATGACTATTTTTATACCAATAGCTCATGTCTAATCATATGTATGCAACTACCAAAAATTTTCATTTCTACAATTGAAAACTTTGAGCAATACAACGATCATATATAATATTGTTATCAAGGTAGCTAATCCAAATCTATTATTTGTGATGGGGGAGATCCAATTGTTTATTTTTTAAGAACAAATATATAACTCTAGTGAGGATAGGGGAAAGGACCCAATAGGTGGGATAGTTCCAATCGCTGAGATAGTAAATGTGCATTTAAGGCCCAATATTTTTTAAGTTAAGGCCCAATACTTTTAAAGTTTAGTACTAGTAGTTGTGAGTTTAAGGTTGTTAGTGTTATTATAAGTACTAATAATTGAATGAAATGTGCCCTTTAGATTTAAAAAGCAACCAATCATGTGATGCCAAATCAGCGCACCATCAAAGGGGGTCTTAATTCACACCTATTGGTCCACACTTTTGTTTTGGGCACTATTTGACACCTCAACAAAAAGCATGCTGATGTGGCATCATATTTGATGATGTGGCCCTGAAACCTTAGTTATAAGCAGGGGCATTGCCAAGTAAGCTACTATAAAAATTTTGAAGTGATTCGAAATTGCCATGTATGATTTTGAGAGGCGTGAAGTTAGGGTGCACAACTACTGGGTCCTCTCCCCTAGTGAGACCAAATTCCTTAAATAAAATAAAACTAGTTTGTGCAGGTAGACTATAATATGAAAAAGATTAAAATAATTAAAAAACATAGAAAAATCAACACCCAAGAATGTAATCTAGGTTTCTCTCATAAATAGTCATCAAAGAAAGGCAAATTTTATAACCCCGCAGATGTTATGTATAAGGATTAAAAAACACAAGAATTGTTTAAATAGAGAATGTCACACTTGCTAGATCCTAGCAACATGTAGATAGCCCACTTCCCCAAAATATTGATAATAATTGTTCTATGATGCAAACTAACTTCAAAAGAAAAAGATAGGTGAATTTAAAACGTGTCCATTTTTATTTTAAGGAAATGTCATTTAGGAATTCGTGGAGACATCAATCTACCATAGCTATATTATTATCTTAAAATGTACTTAGTATCAATATCCCATGGCTAGAAAAGATCCCATTGTATCAAATTCAATTGAAGCATTAAAAAAAATTCTTATGTAGATTCCATTGAGATTAAGTGAACCTATAACCATATCCTCACTCTCCTTTTTTCCACTAATAAAATCAACCCTAATGAAATCATGTTTAGTAAAAAATGCACCGCTATTCATTTGTATGTATTAACCCAAGTCACTAAAGGAGGAGCGGATGATGATGATGGTACTTACATGGACCTAAAATGCATAATGATGTCCAAAAACCTAGAAATTGTTTCTATCTATGATAGAAGTGACATTCCTATGGGATGTAAATGTCTAGAAAGAATACATACTTTTAAAAATATCAAATTTAAATTCTTGGTCTTTGATTTTACTCTTCAATATAACATTTTTCTTAGATGAACATGAGCTCATTAAATAGGGTAAATCATAGAGTAGTTATAACAACTTTGAAAGGACAAATCTAGAGAATAAATCTCAACAAAAGCATGATATTTAGACTTCATTAGTGCTCCCACCAAAGGATTTAGAATTCATGAGTGTGATGGGAAAAAGAGGGTAGTGGAGATCATGAAATGAAAAAAAAAGGAAAGGAATAAGAGAAGGTTTCTAAATCTGCACAGTAAGGAAATGGTAAAGGGCTTTGGCTTTGGCATTAAACGGGTAGGGAGAAATGGAGAAAATTATGGTTGAAAGAGGGATGTACGAGGATCAATAGGAAGAGAATGGAGAGAGAAGGATTTAAGGAGATCTATGGGGTGCAATAGGGGCATCCAATCTTCAATATTCAATCCTCTAGCTAGTTTCCTTGCATAAATATGGAGTCCGTCTCTTGAACTTCAAATAGCTTGAATGAGAATAGAGAGAGCAAGGTGAGTGAAAAATCAAGTGAACCCAACGAATTCTTAAAAATAAGGCAAAACTAGCTTTATAGGCTAATCTTGGCAGGATGATTGTTGAGAACATAGTAAGTTTTAGAGTTACAATGGGTATTGGAGCCAAAACCTAAAATTTAAACACAAACATGAGTGTGGTCACATTGGTGTCCAGACATGAGCATTGGGCTACGCTAGTATCTAGACATGAGTGTTGGGGACGCTAGTGTCTTGATGGACTTAGGTGCTCAAACTTTTGGAGTTGATTGGGGATGAGTTCTTAAGGTTCTTTCTCTAGACTTCATTCATTTGTGATTACTAGAAAGGCTAGAAAATGGGTTGAATGATGCCTAATTATGACCAGGGGCATGGACACCAAAATGACTGCAAAAATGTAAAATGAAAGTTGTAAAGTGGGCATTTTTTTAACTTACAATATGATCCATGTTCCCTTCCCATGTAATCATGGTTATCCTTCTTCACAATTTCATCTTTCGTGGAATTAGTGAGAGGTATTCTCTTTACTTGGGAGCTACATGAGTTAATTTTCTCATCTGATATGGAATTGCTCATGTCAATACACTATATTTGATAATCTTTCTTCTAGAAGTTTTCATCCCTAGCTCATCCACTTCCTTGTTGGTGAACTCATTTCTTGGATATTGATTCACCTTTCCCATTAGTTCTATATTAGATTTATCTTCTCCATGTCTTCTCCAATTATTTGTCAAAATCTCAAGGTTGGATTATGTTACAATGACCTTCATTAAATGTAATTCAAGGCCCACAACCTCTACTTCCATTTAATAAGTTTGCATGTTGCTCTTTTTGAACTAAAGTCCTTATCTACATTGAATACTTCCCTTCCATATTACTCTTCATATCTTTCCCATGCAATTATCTTTGCAAAAATGAATGTCATTAAATCTTGGGTTCCTTGTAAATTTTGTTGCCCATATTTAGTTTTCCACAACCATCTATCCACCCTAGCTACCTTTTGCCTTAACTATATTTCACGGATTTACTTCACCAATGCTTTCTCTACATATCCCTCTTCTCAAGAAGAGATTTTATAATTTGGACCCTTAATTATCAATGGTAGGCTTATCTCCAATTCCATTGCTTCTAATGCATCACTCTAATTCAAACATTGGTCTAGAAGTATTGTGACTCCTAGATGCCACCTTCACCAATGCTCAATCCGCCTTTGTTTGGTCAATTGAGTTATCCCTCATTGAATCATACACCCTACCTTCTACATTACTCTATTTTTGACAATTCTTTAGTACCTGTGATTTACACACTCAAAATGAATAGGATTGCTAAACCTTTTAGTTGATATAAATAAAATATTAATCATCAGAGTAAATTTCATTAATCAATGCATTACTATTGAAAATGAAGGTAGAACTGCTGCTATAAACTTTAAAATTTTGTGTATGCAAAGCTTAAATTAAGATTAATCTGTAACAATTAATGAACAAGTGTTTATGCACTTTCAATCCAATGTAGAAGAGAAGAGGATAGAAGAGAAGAAGCTTGCACAGTATTTACGTGGAGAAACCCTTTCAGGAAAAAACTCCACGCTCAAAGATGTTTCCTACTTGTATTAAATCTCTTTGGAAAAGATTACATTCAATACTGAAATTCCTCTAAGTCCTTGATGCACTTCACAAAAAAGCTTCTTGCTTTTTTCTCTAAGTCTTTTCAAAAAACTTATTGCCTTTTTTTTTCTTCTAAGTCTTTTTCCTCTTTCAACTCTCTAGAAAATGTATGGAGTTTACAATTAAATCAAAAAGCTTCTTTTAATTCAACAACTTTTTAATTCAAAAGCTTGAAACTCAAATTACAATAAATTGTAATTGATAACATAGCTTCCAAAGCTCATGCAAAAACTAAGCACACTTAAATTGAGAAGACTGAACTCAAACAAAGTCCAAGCTTTGAGTTATCTGCCCCTTCATGATGTGGGTGACCAAGATGGCTAAATATAGTTGTCCCAACATCAAACTTATCACCAAATAAAAGCAACATCAAAAACTCCTCTATTTGGGTGTCCATATTTGCCCAATGAGTTTCTAATAACTGAAGTGACCAATGCACATCAAAATCATGCAAACAACATGCAAGATTGATGTCTCCAAGGTTATTCTGAAATATCTTGTTATGTACATGCAAGTGACATGCAAACACCTGATCTAACATTCAACTGATATCTATTACCTAAAACACTGAGATGTACCATCCTGCAACTTTCGGGAGTTGGAGTGTCTTGCAAGTAATATCTTAAAACTGACATGCAACTGATATGCAAACATTTTTAACAACATGCAACTGATACCCATTTCCTAAATCACTATGATATACCATCCTACAAGTTTCTGGAGTTGGAGTATTCTGTAAGTAAACTAACAAAACTGACATGCAACTACATGCAAGGTCATATAACTGACATGCAAGAATATGCAAGGTCATACAAGTCCATAGGAATGACATGCAACAACATGTAAGCACATGCAAGTGACATGCAACAACATGCAAGGTCATACAAGTCCATAGGAGTGACATGCAAGCACATGCAAGTGACATGCAACAACATGCAAGTCCATATGAGAAACATGCATCAACATGCAACAACATGCAAGTACATGCAAGTAACATGCAACAACATGCAAGTACATGCAAGCTACATGCAAAAACATGCAATTCCATGCAAGCTATTCTGACCACATGCAAGCAATATCCAATTCATGCATCTCTAACACTGTAGTTAACTCCAACATTATATCCATGCAAGGTGTCTCAACATTATCCACTCATGTACATAAAAAAGCACAACTCTAAGTCTAAAAATAAGTCCCAAGTCTAACTCCCACTCACTAGTAGTTATCAAACTCTATTTTAAGACTTAGGAGAAGTCAACAAGGTCTTCATGGCTCCCATCTCAAAGTGGGCGCCCAAGTTTGACATTATCCATTTAGAACTTAATTGCAAAAGTCAAAGTGATGTAATTAATAAATAATTAATCTCTCAAAGTCTTAATGTGTTGGGGAACACATTCCAAGAACTTTGGAGACACATGAATTGGTTAGGATTGCAAGTTAATGGCAACTTATCCCAACATTCTCCCACTTGACATTATACATTGCAATAACTCTAAATGATATAATTCAAACTTTAAATCATAGGGAAAAACATCCCTAGCCATCAATGTACCATTGATTCTTCAACATACTTATGTGCTCCAACAAGATACCTGCAAAAGCAACCATGATAACCATCATCTCAAATAAGAACTCCTCACATCATGTCACCCATGATAAAAAAGAAACAAGCCAAGGTGAAACATATCAACTGTCACTGAAACCTGTACCAATCTCAACATGAACACAAGTATCAAATCATATGATAACATAAGACTCTGAGTGTCTGCCACACTCATACCAAATGGAAAAGCAACCACAACAAGTTGCTAGTTCATCCAAAATATCCATACCTCAAAAAACCAAGGTAAACAAACCATCATAGGTAGAACTCCATGCCATCAACATACCAACCCAAAACTGTAATCAAGTCCCTATAAAGCAATCCTGCTAATCATCCATCCTTCCATCGCAATGCAACATACAAATGTACAAATGACCAAAGACAAGGTCAACAAACAAAATCTGCAATAACACTGAACGGATCTGTGGATATTGACAGTCCACATCCAAGTCATCAATGCAACCAATGCATAAAGAGAGCCCACTAAACCTGCACAACTCGTAGATCCCAATAGTGAAACATGCAAAATCATCTTCACATCAATAACCTGCAAACTGAGACAACCAAGAAGATATCAAGACAATAAAGAGCATAGAGATCCAAGAACTCCCACTGCATGGGTAATGTCAAATCTGAAAATAAGATTAAGGCATTAACAAATCCTCCTATAGCACTTGTCTTAGAGGAAGTGGCTAAGTCCTCTACCATATAGTGTCAAAACCTATAATGATATGCATAAAACATCTCTCATTACCAATCTCTGAACAACTCTCCCAAGTCCTCTTAACCAATGAAGAAAGAGATCAAGGAGTTACCAAATTATTGTTAACAATAATAACACTTGACTCCAATGCAAACCTCAACTCCATAAACATGAGAACCTTCAAGAAGAAGAAAATATACCAGGAAAAAGAGAAACTGCAAAATCATACCATGTCTTTATACCACACTAACCTATGCCAAACTGTGTAAAGTAAGATCTCTTTCAACACTCCCAAACTGAAAAGGTATCAACATCTAAGATCCAAATTATGATGAAAAGCATGGCAGCAATAGATGTTAACCTCTCATTGAAAGTAGATCAAACTAACCAAACATTCCCACAAGAAAGGGAATAAGCCCAAAAAAAAAAACCACAAACCATTTTTGTACCTCTCCAAAACAAATCCTCAGAACTAGTTTCATAGCTCAAGATCAAATAATAATGACAACAACAGAAATCCATAAACCCATGCATCTACTTCTCAACAATCCTTTTCAAGGCTAGTGTAAAAGAGAAGACAAGATACATATAAAAAATGCATCTAATAATCAAGTGGGCAACACCTATTAGATCATTTACCTGTCGAGTAGACCAAGAGTGGGATACAAGATTGTCCTTGCATATAACACTAAGCAATAAAAGCTTATAATAAAGACAACCTTCTCATAAGGTCTATAATGGACTCACATTCATTTCCAAGTGTAGGCTTCTCGGTCCTTTTGTTGACATCTCATAATGAGAAATCTTTCCAACACATATCGCTAAGTTCAAGAGATATCAAGCCTCACCCAAGTCTCTCTAGTATCCATGAGTTTTCAACAATCAATCCATGCCAACTTCAAATGCAATCTGCATAATCATGAAGCTCCAAGTAAATGATTAATATTTCAAAACCAAAGAGAACTTAACCAAACCATTGTCAAAGTTCCAACTATAGAATCAGGAACATATCAAGACATCATGATATAACATCTTCTCAAAAAGATCATATGTTCCAATGAACATATCGTGCTCCTAAGAGCACCTGTATTATGCCAAAAACTCTAACTCATGATCAAGAGTGCATCATGACATAATACTATACATCCTCTAAACTAAGGACCATATATCAAAAACTGATAAGTTATAAACTCAACACCTCACCAAAAAACTCCAAGAGTCCTCCATGGAAAACCAAGATGTCAACACCTCTTCAAAAAATATGAAGATCTAGCATCCTCTGTCAATAGAACCAAAAATATCAATGAACCCTTACTGCAAACTAAAGGCATAATCCAAGAGCTTCTTATGACACCAACAACCATTGCAAAAGATCATACATCTTCTAATCAAAGATTTTGCATGCCTCACAACATTGCAACAACAACAGTTTAGAACCAATATCTTTAAACAAAGAAGATAGAACACATTATGTAAATGCACAAAACTCCCACTAAAAGTGATACCAAGTTATGCATGGTATCATGATCAATCATCATTACCAAAACTCCACTGAAAGTGAAAAAAGCTTCTCTTGCAACATAACTTTACTGCTATAGATTCCAATGAATAACTAAATCAAGTACTCCAAACTACCCTTTTGTCTCAATACAAAAAATACCAATGTAATTAAGGTGACCAAGAAGAGGCCTACCAAATAGAACCCATATCATCTTATTCACAAGATCTGCACACATGTAACATCTCATAGGAGAAAAACATGATCAGTGCTCCAACCTTTAATAACTAAAAAATAGATTCAACCCCACATCAATAACATGTAAAACAAATGTAACAAGGTATAACATGTAGATTTCTAAGACTCAAACACCAGAATCAACTCTAAATCTGATTTGCCAAATAAATCCACATAGGAGAAACCATAGATCATAGAAACCCAACAAGCAGCCTTGCAAATCTGAAATTGTTTCCATCTAGAAAGTGTATGAACACAATTTTCCACAAATCTACAAACCACAGATTTTGATTAACATGTAAAACCTGCAAAACCATATCTCTGTAAATCTAAAACCACTTAAACATCCAAACATTCACACCAATGAATACCATCAAATATGTCATTTGAAATACTGGAATATCACAGATCTACAAACCCACGATCTTTTGAAACGGGAGAACTATGAAAAACTTACATATTCAAAATAACATGAATATGAGAAAGGAGAAACTAGGTTGTTCAAGAGTGTCCATATCATAAAAAATACCAACTCCACAACCTCCATACAACCAATGATAAATCATCCAGTGCTTTTATGTAACCATGGACTGAAACCATGAACCCAACATAAGCACTCCAAACTGTAGTTCAAGAAATTAGTGTTTTTTCATATGATTAAGGTACCAAAAGTAACCATCCAACATAAACACCCTTTCACTTCACATGACAACAAGGTAAAGGAATAAAACCACCAAATAAGAGAATATACACATTGTCAAAATGGAGCTCCAAATCACTATCATAGGATCAACTCCATAAAGATCCATAACCTTGAGCCTCAAGTGCCCAACAAAGATTCTTTTGACAATATCCATCTAAGAGGTAAATACAATGGCTTCCAAACTCACAGATATGCAAAACCTACAAAACAAAGCTCCCACTGCAGCCAAAAAAACCTTCAACACTTTAAGAGAAAGGCATCCCTCACTCTACACAATCGTTAGCTCTGATACCAAATGTTGAAAATGAAGGTAGAAATGCTACTATAAACTTTAAAATTTTGTGTATGCAAAGCTTAAATTAAGATTAATCTGTAACAATTAATGAACAAGTGTTTATGCACTTTCAATCCAATGTAGAAGAGAAGAGAAGAGAAGAGAAGAAGTTTGCATAGTATTTACGTGGAGAAACCCTTTTGGAAAAAAACTCCACACTTAAAGATGTTTCCTGCTTGTATTAAATCTCTTTAGAAAAGATTACATTCAATACTAAAATTCCTCTAAGTCCCTGATGCACTTCACAAAAAAGCTTCTTACTTTTTTCTCTAAGTCTTTTCAAAAAAATTATTGTTTTTTTTTTTTCTTCTAAGTCTTTTTCCTCTTTCAACTCTCTAGAAAATGTATGGGGTTTACAATTAAATCAAAAAGTTTCTTTTAATTCAACAGCTTCTTAGTTCAAAAGCTTGAAACTCAAATTACAATAAATTGTAATTGATAACATAGCTTCCAAAGCTCAGGCAAAAACCAAGCATACTTAAATTTAGAAGACTGAACTCAAACAAAGTCCAAGCTTTGAGTTATCTGCCCCTTCATGATGTGGGTGCCCAAGATGGCTAAATATAGTTGTTCCAACATCAAACTTATCACCAAATAAAAGCAACATCAAAAACTCCTCCATTTGGGCGTCCATATTTGCCCAATGAGTTTCTGATAACTAAAGTGACCAATGCACATCAAAATCATGCAAACAACATGCAAGATTGATGTCCCCAAGGTTATTCTGAAATATCTTGTTATGTACATGCAAATGACATGCAAACACCTGATTCAATATGCAACTGATACCCATTACTTGAAACACTGAGATGTACCATCTTGCAACTTTTGAGAGTTGGAGTGTCCTGCAAGTAATATCTTAAAATTGACATGCAAGCATTTTTAACAACATGCAACTGATACCCATTTCCTGAATCACTGAGATATACCATCCTGCAAGTTTCTGGAGTTGGAGTGTTCTGCAAGTAAACTCACAAAACTGACATGCAACTACATGCAAGGTCATATAATTGACATGCAAAAATATGCAAGGTCATACAAGTCCATAGGAATGAAATGCAGCAACATGCAAGCACATGCAACAACATGCAAGTGACATGCAACAACATGCAAGGTCATACAAGTCCATAGGAGTGACATGCAACAACATGCAAGTCCATATGAGCAACATGCAAGTACATGCAAGTAACATGCAACAACATGCAAGTACATGCAAGCTACATGCAAAAGCATGCAAGCTATTCTGACTACATGCAAGCAATATCCAATTCATGCATCTCTAACACTGTAGTTAACTCCAACATTATATCCATGCACTGTGTCTCAACATTATCCACTCATGTACATAAAAAAGCACAACTCCAAATCTAAAAATAAGTCTCAAGTCTAACTCGCACTCACTAGGAGTTATCAAACTCTATTTTAAAACTTATGAGAAGTCAACAAGGTCTTCATGGCTCCCATCTCAAAGTGGGCGCCCAAGTTTGACATTATCCATTTAGAACTTAATTGCAAAAGTCAAAGTGATGTAATTAATAAATAATTAAACTCTCAAAGTCTTAATGTGTTGGGGAACACATTCTAAGAACTTTGGAGACACATGAATTGGTTAGTATTGCAAGTTAATGGCAATTTATCCCAACAATTATAACATAAACATATCCCTTAAGGTATTAAGGACCAAATTATCCTAATTAAGCTTAGCAACAGTAGAGTTTTATCTATGAGCTAAACTACAATTTTATGTTGTCACGGACAACAAACTTACTTGAGTCATGATATTATACAATGTACATATGTATATATTTATTCTAAATCTTCACGTGAACTCTAATAACTAAGGAAATATACATACATTTGATGGGCATAATTGTTTATAGGAAGATGACTAGCCCCAATCATAGAAAAGGAAATTGAGGATTATCAAAGGAAAACAAAAGATGTAAAAATTCAAGTAGACAATCACTGGACAAGAAATGTTTCAAACTTACATGTGAGAAGAACTATTTTCAGCAAGGAATTTAAATAAATGTTTCATGATATATAATGAATTTTTAAAAAAAAAAATTTAAATAGCAAGTTTTTTTTTCTTTTATTTACGAGTCAGCATTAATACGATGGTTTAAATTTTGATGGTTTTGACTTTATAGAAATAGAATTATTTAATTTTTTAATCTTTAAAAAAAAAACTGATTCTTATTGTTATTGTTAGAATTTGAATCATAGTATTGGAGTTACTAATAGTCATTGATGATGATGTTTATATATTTCATATTTTAATGATAAAATGTTTTTATTATTACTAATGTTTGAAGTTATTATGATGATCATTGATGATTGTAACATAATCATTTTTTTCTTGGGAAGTCTGGAGTCTGGCTATGCAAAATTTGGGAACCTCATGGAGTATGGATGTTGACCTCCCTAATTTCTTAAGGTCCTGGAAATCCCCATTCATTCACCCCATATGCAAAGAAATCTGGGCCCAAGTACCTCCTATCCTATCGTGGGGCCTTTGGAAAGAAAGGAATAACAAGCTATTCAGGGAAAAATACAAATGTCCTAAGGAGGTTTTTTGTATGATTACCAAGCTCCTGTAGGAAAATCTCTCTAACAACACTTTGAAAGCTATTGAACTTCCTCCCACCAACCTTGAAGCTAGTATTATAAGTCAGTGGAGTATTTCGGCCAGTATATGTAAGGTGGATGATTCCAAGCATAGAGCTAGAGCCAACACTCAGTGGTTCCCCCCTACTGGATGGACCAAGCTTAACTTTGATGGAGCTGCTAAAGGTAACCCTAGGGTGGCTAGTGGGGGTGGAGTTCTCAAATCGAACAATGGTGTTCTCATGGCGGCTTTTGCAGGGGGGCTTGGCAAGAACACTAATAAGGCTGCTGATGCTATGGACCTCCTCTGGGGCCTCAAGGTTGCCCTAACCATTGGTATCAAAAACCTTGTGGTTGAAGGTGATTCTAAGTTAATCATTGATGCTATCAAAGACAGAGCTAGAGTTGGTTGGCAAGTTCATGTCATATTTCCAGGCTATTAATACTTTGCTTTTAAGCTTTGAAGGTGTTGAGATCGTCCATATTTATAGGGAAGGTAATCAAATTGTGGACTTCATGGCTAACTTAGGAATCAATCTTTACCCTATCAGATGTTAGAGGAGTATTTCTAATCTTCCTCCGCACATAAGAAATAACATTCAAAAGGAGGCTTCTTCTTAATTCCTCATGGCTAATATTTCCCACCTCTTCATATTATTTTGTGCTTTCATGTCCTACCCTCATTACATGAGGACACATGAGAAGGATGGCATCATCCTAAGGATGATACATTATGCCCGATCAGGCTGGATCAGAGAGTCCCACGTGGACAAATGCCAACTCAATGATTTCCTAAAGCCACCGCCTTGCTGGCACACCGAGTCTTTTCACACTCTGCTGGCTGCTTCGGCTTTTGTGAGATTGCATGAGCCTCATAATGAAGGAAATTATGTCCTGGATGCATTTTGGGATATGATGGACATTTTTGGGATATGAAGGAAATTGAGTAGCCTTGTTAGTAGAAACTTTTATGAGTGCCAAGCCATCTCTAGATTGTTCGAGGGCATTCTACAATCTCCTAAGTCTTGTAACTACTTCTCTCCTTGCTAGTTTGGTAAGTTCAAAGCTATGGGAGGTGACAAAGTTAGAATGGAGCCGACGTCATGTGCGTAATTTAAAGCTGACTCTCAAGTCTGGAGCATCTGTTATGAAGGGGGGATAATGCCTTTCCTAGAGTGCTTGAACAACTTCGATGAGAGTCTTTATGTGTAGTTCGCTATGTCATGGGATGAAGACCGGATGGTTCGTGTTAGTGGGGTGCAGTTTGAAGTCTCCGAAGACTCCATAGCTAAATCCACAAGCTTGAAACATGAAGGTAAAAGATTGAATAAGTAGATGAAGGTGCATGATCCAGAGGGTCTGAAAAAATTCTTCCACGAAGGTGAGAAGTCGGTCAAAATGCAAGGTGGTTTCGAACAAGAGAGCCCGGTAAATCCTTGGGACCATGTTTGTTATGCTATCATGAAATTTATTACTCTTGAGGGTCGTTATAGATGTTTCTACCATTACCACTTCACCCTATTGAACTACTTTAGACATAAAGTCCTTGTGAACTTTCCCTTCCATCTGCTCTCCCCCCTGGAATCTTCTATCAAGTTAACTAGAAAAACTCAGGAGGGTAACCCAGCGGTAGTGGTTTTCCCCTGCACCAGGGCTTGATTTTCTGCCTCTATCACTTTCACCTGGCCCTCTTCCCTGCAAAGCCTATTAAATCTAGCTTGATTGATGATTCGGATGACAATATCCCACTAAGTGTTAATTATGGCAGCCCTAGTAAAAGTAAAGCCTCTTTCCATGTTGATGTTGACCCTCTAAATTCTACTGGGCCCCCCTAACCCTCCTGCAATCCCTGATCCCTAACCCCACAAGAAGAAAGAAACACCTACCCCTCGGGCCCATCAAACTAGTTGGGCCCCTACCATTCAGATTTGGGGGGTGTTGATGGGTCCCAAGGCCAAGCTCACAAAGATGTTGTTGAAGGTCTCTATGGGCTGAAGAACTGCCATTCACCTGCTGGAGGCATGAAGGGCAAAGGTCTGCAAGATCATCCCAGTTCTAGTAAGGGGGGGAAAAAGAAAAATAAAAAAGGTGATGAGGGTGTGAAGAATGTGGAACCGGTGGTTGAGAAAGGACAAGACAAACCCCAGGAGCAGAGAGAGGATGACATAGCTGAAGTCAAGGAGATGGCTGAGGGTAAGGATACTACTGTGAGGAGACCTAGCATCCACAAGTCAAGTTGGCTGGGGGGAAGCCCCCCATGTTAAAAAATGTTGATTACTCCCCTGTGTTTGACCCTGACGACCTAGAGAATGAAATTGAGATAAAGGAAATGAAGACTACCCCTGTGCAGGATCAAGAGGGAGCCAGCCATTTCGATTCGATGAACAATTCCTATTATGATACAGAGCAGGATGATGTGGAGATTTTAGAGACCCCTTAGAAAGAGGTGGAAAGTGCCAGGGATGATGACTCCAATAATCAGCTCAAGCATGAGTTAGGGGAGGTTAAGACTCAGCTCTTAGCTATGGAGGCTAAGGTCAAGGTGTTGGTGGTTGTTTTCTGAAATTCATTCATCGAGCGGCTACTACTTTTACCACTCTGCAAGAAGACCACCATGCTGATAAGGATGCAATGCCCAAGAGTAAGGAGGATCTGTTGAAGTTCCTAAATGATGATTGGAAGGATCTGCTTCATTAGTTTTTACTTTTGTTCTTGTTTCTGGTCCTTGTATTTTGATACTATTATGAACTCTTGTTGTTAGTCAGTTGTTTTTGTGTTGTTCGTGGCCTTTGGCCCATTTGGTTGCCCTTTGGGTTTTTGTTTTAGGGATCTACACCCTTGTTTGCAGCTTATTAATATCAAAAACATAATCGCTTCTCTTTATTTTTTTAATATATTGTAGATTCTAGTGTGTATTATGTATCTTGTTTCAAATGATTAATTAAAAATAGAAGATGAAACGTAAATATGAATTTTATCATTTTTTGTTATACCATGTGTTTATATGAGAGATGTGATAGTTGACATGTTCCTATTTTTTAATAAAAATAGATGATAAATGTCAAACTTGTGTCATGAATTATTCCAATTAATGTTGTCCTTATAATTTTATTGATAAAAATAGATGATAAATGTCAAACTTGTGTCATGAATTATTCCAATTAATGTTGTCCTTATAATTTTATTGGTCTCATAGGTTATGAAAAAATAGATTTATTTCTGCAAGATTACATTTATTTTATGATGATGTTTATATTATAAATTAGGGCATAATATATTTTGTGATGTTATTGTTCTTAATAGTCTTAAAGTTTTCTTAAAAAATTCCATTAGTCTTTATGGTAGTTGACAATTTATTTGTATGAGACTACATTTATTTTTTATTATGGTAAATTTTTTATTTATTTCTATGAGACTGCATTTGTTTTATAATTTTTATGTAATAAATTTCATTATAAAATTTAGTATATATATGGTTTAAATGCTTCCATGAAAATAACTATCAAACATGAATCTTGATATATTTCACAAGAATTACATTAATTTTTAGTAATTCTTGTTACTCATTTCCCAAGGACTTTGTTGTATATAGAATTTAATATTTGCATCATGGATATCGATTTCAATTTTTTATTTTGTCTCAAGTTCTAGCTTAAAATGGTTACTACAAAGTCTAAAACTAAATATGTTAAAGAATTGAAGAAGAGTTTGTGTAGGTTATGTATCAATGAGTCTCTCATAGCATTATAAAGAACCATTAAGTAGAGGCAAAATAGAAGAAAAAGGATTTGAAGAAGTGCTAAAGCACAAAAGTATAAACGACATTAGATGAAAAATTTTATCTATTTTTTTCTCGAATGGCAGCTATGAGATCTAAACTTAACCATAATGTCTTTGCTACAAGTGGTGATGGCAGTGTGGTGCTTATTAATTTTGGTGTTGGTGTGAATAGAGGTTTTTCCTAACTAGTTTAGTTAATTTTCCCTTGTGTGAATAATTCATATTATTTAACAATTTAATAGTTAAATAATATTCACACATTGCACATAATTCACATGTTAAGTTGATTTAGTGAGTTTTCTAGATGTTTCTAGTTGTTTCTATTTGTTGATAGTTGTAGTAAGTTGTTTTATCCTACACATGTGATCTAGTCGGCATCCTATCCTCTAGTTGTCACATGTGATAGGAATGTGACACTTGTCACATGACTACAACTCCTTATTTCTCATCCTTTCCTTTATAAGAAAATCTCTCATTGTATTTCATACAGTTTAGTGTATAGAATATTGCTCCATTGTTTTAGCATATTCTCTTTTCTCATAGTGTGGAAGGTTGTCTTGATTGCAGAAGATCTTGGCTTGTTGAGTCACATTGACTCTTACATGGTATCAAAGCCAAATCTACAATTCCCTTCCCTCATTGGAGAGATTTTGCTAGGATCAACATTTTAGGAGCCCCCTGGGTCGAATCTGACATCACCGTTGCAATCAGGGGGTGCCAAAACCTAAGAAACACTTGTTCAAACATTGAATTTCATCATTGCAAAAAAAATTGGAAATTTTTTGCCCCTGGTTAGGGCTTCGGTAGAAAAATCTATACATTTGTACGGTTCCACGTGTGCACCTGCTCCAGGTCTAGGTCAGCGAATCTCCTTTTGCGACATACAGGTCAAAAATTATCCGTCGAGTTTAATTTTTGATTCGCTGGTTTAAACTAAAATATCCTGCGTTTTTTATTTTGTATGCAGTGGATTTTTTAAAAAATATATATATATTAAAACGATACTAAGGGTACTAACAAGATTTACGCCTATTGGCCCCTTGTACTAGGTCATATCCTTATGGACCTGTTTGTAGGAGCCCATGGGACATAAGCCCACGTGGCAAGGGATCCCCCCACCCGCGGGTCCCTTAGGTCCACAGACCCCTTAAAGGGGCTCAGCCCAAGTTTAACAAGTCACACGACCTTGTAATTTTTCTTTTTTAATTTTTTTTGAAACAAAAAAAAATAAGTACACAGATATCTGAAAACCAGCAGCAACATATACCGGGAATATTTTTGTTTTAAAATAGTGCTTTTGCCTTCAAACCGACGGTTTCCTCCCTTGACGGTGGTTTTCGCTGCATACAGGTGGTTTTATCTTCTGACTAGCGGTTTTAAAGGGAGGAGGGTAATTTTCCAGTCTTACAGGTGGTTTTGATTCTGTAGGGAATATTCCGGCCGCAGACAGAGAATATTTCGTCAGCCAAGGGGGCCTTTTTACCCCTCAAAGCCCTAAAGGACGGCTTTTTTAATTTTTTGCATAACTTTTGCCCATGGAGGAGAAATCAAGTAAACCATATATCGACAGAAAGCTGACAGAGTCTACTTCATAGTGGTGATAGTAGTTTTTCCATATTTTTCTATTTAATAGCATTTATTGTAGGTTGAAGATAGATCTCCTTTTTTGGCTTCTGAGCTCACAACTTTCCACCATGATCTCCATTTTTTGTGATTCTTGTGTCATCGGAAAGGTATTCAGGAGCTCTTCAAATCCATCTAGGCACTTTTCTCATATTCAACACCAAGTTCATTTTATTCAATTTGTTATTTTTTTGGCTTTTGAGTGATAACTTGGGCATTTTGATGCTTGAGGAAGTGAAATTTATTTTGGAAAGATTTTTTGCTATAATAAATCAGTGTGAGTGATTGTAATATCACTTGTATCTCTGTTGTAAGAGATTTTGTTTGTTTTCCTAAATTTTGGTCCCTTGAGGACAATTTTAAATCGCACTAAGTATAAAGTGCCACAATAAATTGGGGTCTCTCTTGCATAGTAAAGGGGTGTTGTTGTATTGTTGCATTTCTTTTTCATCATGGATGTGCCTCAAATTCCACTTTTAACTCCATATAATTATTAAGAATGGAAAAAAACATGGAGTTTCTATTGTATAAACAAAAGTTACATAGAATAACTTTAGGCACAGATCTTGAACCCACGAGTGCTACTAAGAGAAGAAAATAGTTAGATAGAAGAGATGAGGCTTATGGTACACTTTGTCTTGATATTTATCTAGATCTTAGATTTCATGTTGAGCCTTGTAAAACACCAAATGAGATATGGACAACATTAGACAGTCTCTCTGGATAGCAAGATAAAATGAGAAGGTTCAAATTGGAGAATGAGCTAATTCCACTTAATCCTCAAGATTTTGATCAAATAGAAGATTTCTTCACCAAGTTTAAGTCTCTCAGGTTGCAACTCAAACAGTGTGGTCTTGAGAAAGAAGATGAACAATTGATTCTATCTAATCTTGCAAAATTAGGTCCTGCTTAATCAGTTTATGTTTCTACCTTTTATGCTACAATGGATGCTTTTGGTAGTAAGTTTACTATGCCTTCACTTGATGAGTTGGTTGCACAACTCACTAGAGAACAAGCTAAGCTACTACATATGGGCACATTGAAGTCTCCTAGATCACGGGCTCTAGTTGCAACACAAAGCACAAAAGATCCTAAGGCTTCGAATAATAAGGGAAAGAAACAAAAGGATTCAAAGTCTAATGAGCAAGAGAAAGAATCAAATAAAACCCCCAACTCTTCTTCCAAAGAGGAATCCAATAAGAAGAAGAAGCCAAAGTGCTCTTGTTGTAAGAAATTGGGTCATGATGAAACTAAATATTATAAGAAAAAATTTGATGAGATGTCACAACTTCTTCAAAAACATAACATTGAGTATCCATCATCAACATCAGTTTTACCCAATTCTTCTTCTTCGACACCATCATCATCTACACTGCCAAAGACAACATTTACAAATGGGTCAAACAAAGGAAAATGACAAGCACTCTTTGCTTCTATAAGTCTTCAATCAGATAGATGGCTTCTTGATTCAGTAGCTTCTCATCATATGGCCTCTTCACAAGGGATGTTCTCTTCATTTCAGTCATGTACTTCGCCACCTATTTTGATGGGTAACAATACATACATGTGTAGACACCTAAAATTAACATAAGTTATTATTTGCATTTTCATGTAGATCACACTTGCATATTTCTTCTAGTTTCCCTTATTAATTAAATAATTAAATAATATTAATTATTTAATTAAATCTAATTATTCCCCCTTCTTCTAAAAATAATAAAATAATGACAATTATTTAATTAAGCTAATTATTCCTCTAAAAATAATTTATTTTAATTTAATTATTTCTCCTTTGCCAAAAATAATTAAATAATATTAATTATTTAATTAATCTAACTATTCTTCCAAAAATAATTTAATTTAATTTAATTATTTATCCATCTTTTCTAATAATTAAATAAATTATATTTAATTATTCTCACCATCCCTCCACATGATTAAATAATCTAATTTTTTTTTAATTAACTAACACCTCCTTAAATCAAATTTATTTAAGTTTCTTCAAACTTCTTAAAATAAATAATAAATCTTATTTATTCCTCCAACATTTTTTTATGCTAAATAATAATAATTAATAATTATTATTTAAATTCCTTAATCCATGGATTTTTGTCTCATTTAATCTCCACCCTTGATCAAAAAATCCTACAACTTAATCTTTACCTTTCAAATTGACTTTGAGTTAACATATGTCAATTCCTTGATTTTTGGAAGTTAACATATGTCAATTCCTTGATTTTTAGAAGTTAATATATAGCAATCCCTTGATTTTTAGATTTAACTCCTTGATTAACTCATGGCTTGTTGTCTCATCCATTCTCAACCCTTGATCTTAATTCAAATTCATTTGATCTCAACCCTCCATTCTTTTCAAGGAAAAAAATATAAGCACACCTCCTCTAAGCTATTTTCGAATCACTTCTCATTATCTTAGCCTTATGATGTCATTTTGATTCTCAAATTATCAAGTACTCAAGCATTCCATTATTGAAGCACTCAACCATTGTCAAGCAATAGCAAGCTATCACGTTATGCAAATCTAAGAGCATTTGGATCACGATTTTATAAACAATAGAGCTATTTAGTATTGTATTGGTTGTTGATATTTGTATTTACATTCATAGTCTTTTATCTCTTGCTCTATTGTGTAGCTTAAATTTGTAGCTATCTCTTTGTATTCCTTTGGTTTGATACATTTGATGTTATCTACATTTCTATAGCTTACATTTTTGGCACCCACCGTGGGGCCCATGCTCCTGTTCTAATCTCTTTTTGGAGCCTACAGATGTTTCATTGAAATTCTTAGCCCTTCTCGACCTCTATGTCATTGTTTTGTTCCTTGTCTCCGTTACTGCAATAGCCTTTCAATTTTCAATTTGCAGTCGAGAGCTTCATTCATTTCTGGTTCGAAGAAGTCTTTGCAAATAGCTTTTCGATACTGATGGTTGCTATTTTTGATTTGATACGTCACCATTCACAGTTTGTGCCGCCTAACTCTCTCTACTCACCTCATTGTGGACATTTTGCATTAGCTTCAGGCACCTTTCAAATGTTTCATGGTCATTGTTACACCAGTCTCCATTTCAAACTACCTCAACTATTTTTTTGGTCTTTGGTTTGCCTTTGGTTTGTCTTTGATAGCAAACTCACTCAGCAGATCAAGGTGTGGTCAACACTAGAGTTACAAACTGACGGTATATACCAACATTTGTTGAAGGGTTTCAAAGCACAGAGGTAGTTTTGTTGCATAAGTCGACTCTCATTCTACCACTAGTCACCAGTTCAAGCAACCATTTGTTGGCTTGTTGTTCTATCTGCAACGAAACATAGTCACCATTTGGTTGTTTTCATCTATGGTCATGGCTTATTTTTCAATCTGCCAACACCATTTCCCCTGCTCACGATCTCCACTGAAGATTTCAACTTGGCGTTTGCAATTCCAAGTCGCTATCCTCTCTCACAGTTAATATGATTCCAATGGTTGAAGCAAAGAAGTCTTCCACCGCCCTCCATAGACGCCACCACTCCATAGTCTTTGATCGCTAGTCGCTCATCTAGTTCAGTTTGTTGTTGGGATCTACACAGGACGCTCACAGATCGGGTCTCCTTCACGTTTCAGGCTCACAGATTGGGTCTCCTTCACATTTTAGGCTCACAGATCGAGTCTGATTCGGCCTCCTTTGCAACTAGCTCAGGCTTCCCTCAACGGCTCTTTGGCGTCCAATACATAGACTCAATCCACCAGTTCATCTCATTTTTCCAACATTCAAATTCTAATACAAATCCCCTAACAGCATTCGATCATTATTATTTGGGTAGAATTTTTGTGTTTTGTTTTGCTTTGTTGTCTTTATCTGTGTGTAGGGAAAACTCTTGCCTGAATAGATCTGCATCAAAAGGGATCTACTCGTTGGAAGCTAAGGAGTAAAAACATAAGATACACTCATTCCAACCTTTATATCTTTAGTATAATAGGTTGCTTGCATCACATTTAATTTGGGGGTTTTAAAGAATAATTGTTTGGTGAAGAAGTTGTTGGCCATCTAGGAGTGGTGTGTATGCTCTCCACTTGCGTGCTTAGCACGACCTTGAGGATCAAAAACACCCTCTTACACCTTCCTCTTCACATTCTTTCACGTTTGATTTTGGGTCTTTAAAAAGAACTAGTGTTTGAAGTGTTTGGTAAAGTTCGTGAACCATTCAAGATTGATATGTATGCTCTCCTCTTGCGTGCCTACACGATCTGGAGGATCTAAAACACCTTCTTACATTCACAACTTTGCATTTTTATTGTTATCACACTTTTCTTAAAGGTTAAAAGAACAACTTATTTTGGTAAATAAACACGTGTTTGATCTCCTCTTGCATGACTACATAATTTTGAGGATCAAAAACATTGTTTGTTTTACCCTTTGTAACCTCTTAGGAAGGCCTGCCTAGAGAAGTGATCACTCTAGGGATGACCTTAACTCCAATGTTCTGGCAGAGTATTAATAGTGGGAGGTGAATCTAAAGACACCTCTCTTGGATCTAGTATATTGTCACTATAACTAAGCCCCCAAGAACTTTATACCTTGGAAAAGTGATAGAGGAGGGAGGGTTACCCTCTCCTCTTGGTTATTGTGAGGATATTCTTATCCATCTATGGATTTGGGCCTCAAGTACCCTCAAGGTATGTAGAGGACACTTCCATTAGTGAGCTTGTTCTATCCTAGTTAAGCCATCCAGCCTATCTACCCTCTTATCTCTAGGTTTGTTGTTGTGTCTATTGTGTTTGTAAGATAAATATCAAACCTGGAACTATAAGAAGTGTTTTTAAGTGTCCGCTTTTAATTGTTTGCTTTTAGCATCTATATTTCATTGCAAGAATATAAGTACAAACCAAGTTCTTTGTCAAAAACTAAATTAGTCTCAATCAAAACCTTTTCAAAACTCATTTAAACTCTTTGTTCTAGGGTGGGTTTTTGTTTGCTGGTTTTTATCAGTTTGTGACAGTCATTTTGCCAAAAATATCTTAACACTAATCAACTTTAACTAAAACAAAAATTAACTAATCAGATTAAAAGAAAACCAATTTTTTGTATAAATCCAGGGATTTACATAGGAAACCTTCTAAAAAGTTTCAAATTGTTGTTCTTATCTTTATCATATATCCAATTGTTGAATGTCAAGATCTTGGTAAATATCAAAATCATTTTGAACCTCTACTTATCTATATCAAGAACATATCAAAGAGAACACTAGATCTCTCCATCCAATTGCATAGCAGTTTGCTTAGACTCAAAATTCTAGTACAAGTAAACACTATCATATTGTGATCAAAATATCATTATCATGATCATATATATCCAGTTGCATATTAGTTTGCTTGGACTCAAAATTCTAGTACAAGTAAACATTATCATATTGTGATCAAAATATCATTATCATGATCATATCTTATATCACTGGAGATCTAGCATATCTTTGACTTCCTTGGTTTAGATTAAGCCTAAGGGTCTCAAATTTTATCTTTGAAACATATCCAAACTCGATATCAATTTAATGATAGTATATGGTGAATACAAGAGCACGTTATAAACAAGAAGAAATGGATCCTAGAAGAATATCCATCAATGTCTCAGGAACCTCTTATGTTTCAATTGCAAACACTACTTCTGAAGAATACGGTATGCCATCTATGCCATCAACCTTGCCCTTGGAAGAAGTCCTTGTGGAAGACCTAGATCACATGCCTACTTCTAAGGAAATAGAGGATTTTATAGCTGATCCAAGGGGCTCTAAACTCATTGAAATAGTGATAGGTAGAGACCCTAATTACTATATGGAAATGTTGCTAAAACTAGGGGCTAGAATTCCCTCTCAAGAAGAATTAAGACCCCTTGGGGATAGGGATCCTATCATTAGGCAAATATACACCACCATGGACCTCTTAACCCCTACCTTTTCTAGAGGTATCCCAAGAATGGAATCTATGCCTTTACCTTAACCTTCAAATTCCATATTTATCCCAAGTTCACCTACCATTCCCAACTTATTAATGCATATACCCCAACTTTTTAATTCCATGTTTACCCCAAACTCACCCACCATTCACATCTTGTCCATGCCTCAACAAACTCATGTTCCTAGCTCAAACATCATTCAAACTAACTTGCCTTTGATTTCAACACACTATGGTTCCCAAAATCCTTTTTTAAATACCTCCACCAATATCCCTCAAACCCAAGTTCAAACCTCATCCTTTATTCCCCAAGGGCCAAATTTAATGTCTAATAATAACCCTTTAAATCAAAATTTCATGTCTAATAATAATTCTTTAAATCCAAATTTAATGTTTAACCCTTTAAATCCAAATTTAATGTCTAATAATAACCCTTTAAATCAAAATTTAATGTCTAATAATAACCCTTTCAATCAAAATTCAAATTTTAATCTTAATCCCCAAATTGATGAAGTAATGATAATGAAGCAACAATTTCAAGGGTTGCAAAAATAAATGTTGGACCTTCAAATGGGAAGTACAAAGAAGAGTTATACTTTAGAGGTCATTTGTCCCTACCCATTTGATAGATCCCTTAATATGGTTCCTTTCCCTAAGAATTTTGAAATCCCCAAATTTGATAAATATAAGGGTAAAGGTGATCCTAGAGAACATGTGAGAGAATTCTACTTAGCTTGCATGGAAGTATCCAATAATGACACTTATCTCATGCGCCTATTCCCTAGAAGTCTAGGGCGGCAAGCAATAGAGTGGTTTGCTCACTTGCCTCAAGGGATCAAGAGTTTTCAAGAATTGGCTGAGATATTTATCCAACATTTCTCCAATAACATTGAACATGAAATATCAATGACTGATTTGTATAATACCAAGAAAAAGAATGGTGAATCTTTTGCTTTGTTTTTACAAAGGTGGAGGAATTTGGCAAGTAAAATTCCTTGGTCAATTCCTAAAAAACAATTGGTCAACATCTTTACCCAAAACCTAAATCAAGAAATGAGCTTTCATGTTCAAGTTCAAGGTCCTAATACCTTTTCTGAACTCATAGAGAAGGGTATGACCATTGAAAGAACATTGATAGCAAAAGGTATTGTCAAAATATATAAGGAAGATAAAGGAAAATCCTCTAACAATAATAATTACAATGATCAATCTAAATTTTGGATTAAAAATAGGAATATTGTACATGATGGAGTACTTGATTCAAGGGCTATTCAAACGGCCCCATCTTCATCAAATATAGAATTGTCAACCAACCCTCAAGGTAATGAACGTCCTCACAAATCACTCTTTCCTTTGAAAAGGAAGTTCACACCCCTAAGGGAACCTATTGAGGTGGCCTTACAGAAGCTGGTCAAATCTAAATTAACTAATTTACCTGAACCTCGAAACGTTGAACCCCAAGTAAAATCGCATTGGTACAATGATAATGAATTTTATGACTTTCATAGGACCAAGGGTCATAGAACTTCTAGTTGTATTAGGCTCAAACACCTAATCCAAGACCTCATCAATCGTGGTGGTGTAACGGTTCAAAATAATTCTCATACCACTAATGCAGCTTTAAAAAATTTTAACGATCCTATGCCTAGCCATGGAAAAGGACATGCCCCTAACCAAGTTAATTCTTCTAGAGATGCCAACTACACCAATGTGGGCTTTAATTATGCAATGGCCTATGTAAGACAAGCAAACAACCATGTCTCTACATTAACCATAAAAAATCCAACAATTGATTATAATGTAACCACTCAGAGAAGTAGGGTCACTATTCAAGGACCTTCTACTTCATCTAGACCTTCATCCAATTATAACCTTGAAGATCATTTGAACAAAACCTTAGCTCAAATCTCTATCCTTGAACTTCTAAAAATATCCCCAACCCATCATGCAATCCTTGATAAAATTCTCCAAGAATCAAGGGTGTCTTCCAACATATATGCCAGTGAGTTCCAGGCCATGGTCAGTAATATTGCCTCTACACATCACCTTGTATTTTCTAAAGAAGACCTTCCACCTCTTAGCCCCAAACATAACAAGGATTTGTACTTGGAGGTTCTTATTCATAAGTATAAAGTCAAAAGAGTCATGATTGATGGGGGAGTTGGCTTAAACATTTGTACTCTAAGTTTGGTCAAACAATTGGGGTATTCCGATGGAGTTATAGATCCCTTAAATAAAATAACCATTAAGGCTTATGACAATGTTGGAAGAGAGTCAAGGAACTGTTGAATTGCCTATTCAAGTGGGCCCTACATTAATAACAACTATGTGTCAAGTTTTGGACCTTGATCTTGTTGGCAAGAGACACTATATGGATTCATGAATGTTGTCATTAATGGAAACAAAATTCATCCCACACATCCGCAGGACATGGTATGTCTATACCGGAAGTCAGAGTGAAGAATGTTGTGGTCCGGTAAACAAGAACAGAGTAGTTAGTAAGGTCCGACAGACAGGTCTGGATCTCTCAGCAGAAGTATCTCAGTGAAGTGCGGATTTGGGGAAGTCAAGAGGAGTATCTTGACTGATAGATTCCAAGGTTTGAGCCTCTGGTGTGGAAAGGATAAAGAGATATGAATGCTTGAGTGTCAGGTTCCCAAGTGACAGTGTGAACAGAGGAAGAACTGACTAGCAGAACATCAGACATTATTCTGGATGTGTTTCTGATGTTGGTAAAGGTTATGAAGGCATGAATTATGTTTGGCTGACATGATTAATGATTTCCACAAGTATATCCTTGATCCGCATTATCTGGTGTGCAAGGATTCAGCCGACAGATCAAAGTTTGTGAAAAAATTGACTATTCCGGGTGCTGACTAGAAAGGTCATGAAATCACTTGTGCGGATATATATACAAGATGGATTTAGTTATGAGAGGTGTTGTGGTTGTTAGTGAAGTGTGAAGAAAAGCAGTAGAGCCGAATAAAAGCAGAAAGGAAGATCTAGTATGTAAAAGAAGAGCAGCATAAAAGAAGAGGAAAGATGAAGTGCAACAGATCAGTATACAGAGCCTAACCGGAACTGAACTCTAGCATATGTTGATGCTCCTTATCAGTTCAAGTATTGTATTACACTCTTTATAAATTGTAGAAAGTGTATCTCTTGTAGGCAGTGTGCCTCTTGTGAGCAGTGTGCTCAGGCAATGAGCCCTAATTGGCAAGTGCCATTTTGTACTTCCATTCTTCTAACAGAGAATACAATCTTGGGTTAATCACCCCGTGGTTTTCTCCCTTAACAGGGTTTCCACGTCAAAAATATTGTGTCATGTGTATTTCTATTTCATGCTTATGTTTGCTTGATTGAATTGATGCTGCACTAATTATCAAGAAAGTTTAGAAAGCTGAAATAATTAAGATAACTGATTCACCCCCCTCTCAGTTATCAACAATTAGTATCAGAGCTAAGTTCCTCCTAAACAAAGTCTAACAGCTTGAGGAAGATCTGGGAATCCAAATGGATGCATATGGTTTAAGGGAGCAACTCAAGACTGCCCTTGATGATCTTGAGCAATCAAACTCTGAAGTCAATGAATTAAAGGAAAGACTCAAACAGGCTGATGATTTCATGAGAGAACTAAAAAACAAATTAAGTCTCTCTATGAAAAAGAGAAAGGAGCTACTTCAACAATTGGCAAGTCAAGGTGAAGCAAATAATGCAAATGAAGATCTGAAGGAGAAAACCAAGTTATGTGAAAAGCTATCAAAAGAAATCATTATGGTAAGACATGAAATGGAATCAGGAGTTATAAAGTTTACCCAAGAGATTGAAGAGAAAAGAAAAACTGAAGATAATCTAAGACAATCTCTCAAGGAGAAATCAGAAGATTGCCACAAGATGGATAGAATTATCAGTCATCTTGAATCTGATCTTGAAGATGCTAAAGATAATGAAGAAAAACTTGAGGATCAAATTGTCTCTCTCAAAAGGGATCTTCAAATAGCAAATGAATATAAAGAGAAATTTAAGATAAGTTCTGCCCAACTTGAAGCTCTTCTTCAAAGCCAAAAGAGGGTAGATGACAAGTGTGATTTGGGATATGAGAAAGGAGAAAGCTCCAGATCCGGTCAGAAGAATTTTAGATCAGAAAATCCAAGGAACAGGCCTAGAAGTCTCCGGTAAGGCAGCCTAATGCTCAAAGATATCCATCCTTCAATGGATACTACCACAACTGCAATAACTTTGGTCATAAAGCTAATCAGTGTAGAAGGAGAATGAATCAGACTAATACATCCTTCTTCGGACAGTGCTTCAACTACAAAAGGTATGGTCACAAATCTCATGAATGCAGAAATATGCAAATGAATAATTCATTCAATGGTAGATGCTTTGCATGCAATAGAATGGGTCATATGGCTAATCAATGCAGATCAAGAGGATATCAATCAAATATGCAAAGAAATGTTGTTTGCCAAATTTGCAATAGATCCGGTCATATAGCAAAATTCTGTAGAAGCAAGAATCAGGATAAAAGAGGTCTGGTATATTATAATCAGAATCAAGATAAGGGAAAACAAAAAGTAAATGTGGATGAAGTTCAAAGTGAGATGAACAAGATTTGGGTGAAGAAAAGTATAGAGAATGTAGGGGATGGATCCGCACCAGACTCTGGTGCTGATATTCCTTCTGGAAATTAAAAAGTGAGCTCTGGCTCAGGGGGAGACACAAAAAAAACCTTGTTCCCCCAGCCAATCAATTGGTGCTAGAACTGGCACAAGGAGAGCTGCGGATTAAAAGGGGTCATACAAGAAACATCTAAAAGGGGTATGGTAAAGATTTGAGAGATCCGCAAGAAGATTTGAAGAATCTAATCCTACCAGAATTGATCCGGTAAAACAGTCTTCCGGTAAAAACAAATTCCCTACATGTTTGGTCTGGTATGATTCTAACTATGGTGTCTTGATCTGCAAATAGATCAAATGACTAATGAAAGGAAGATAGATTATCACTACTCTCCTAGAATAACTTCAAAATTTGTCTCAATGATCTAGAAAGGTTTTGTGTTTGAATAAGGTAAGCAAGGCTAACCAAAATAAATTAGGTTGCGCATTTATTGCAGAATGAAAATTAGGGCTTCTCAGAAATAAAAGAGTTCATTTGCTCATCATTTGTACACTCACATTCGAAGAAAAGAGAAAAGGAGCTCTGAAACTACTTCCCCCAAAGATCAAGATGATTCTTCATACAGCTCAATCCAGATTTCTTTGTGTGTGCCCTAAACAGTGCAAAAGGTATTCTTCGGTCTTGATATCTCTCAATAAGATTCCTTGATAATGGCTACTCTGAATATAGTAAAGATTTTTGATAGACCTCGCCCCATATTTAAGAAGCATCCATACAAATCCTTGGAGGTAGATCCCCTAGGAGCCTTCTCTAGTGTTCCACATGGTGTTTTGCACACAAAAGATATTAGGGTTTACATACACGCAAATGTTGAAGAGTTTGGGGAATTCAAACTAAGAGATATCTATCACAAACAATTGATAGACGATGCTTTTGAGCTTAAACCAGAATATAAGGGCATCCAGGAGAAACATTTTGATCAGTTCATTCATTTCCCCTGCTTTGAAGAAGATGAATGGGTCCGGTATGTGTTGAGTAGGGTACATGACAACTTTCTATGGCTTAACAGACCTTGCAAAATTACCAAGGAAGCAATTAAGGCAGTAACTAGTTTACACTCCTCCGGAGGAATACCTGTCCTCAAATCTATCAAAAACAACATTGTAACTGAGGCAACCGGATCAAAATTTGATAAGAGGGCAATGACCATTGAAGATATTACTGACCCGAATATCAAGTTTGCATCTATGATAATAGGATACAAGATATATCACTCCAGTAGGGAGAATTCAGTATCCAGAACTGCAGTATATACTGCCTATGAGATGCTGAGAAAGAATGCAGAATATGATCTCTGTGAACTTCTTTTGAGCCAATTAATGGAAAACATACAGAAGATCAAAAAGGACAAGAAGAACTCCTTTAAATATGGTGGACTAATATTGTGCCTATTTTTCTACTTCATGAATGAGCTGCCCGGATCAAATGGATGGGTATGGCAAAATGACAAACCGGTAGCAATTCATATCAGAGACTATTTGCATGGGCTTGGGGACGCCAAAGCAAGAAATACAGCCCTATGGGGATATTTCAAGAATTTTCAGAACATGATGCAAGCAAGAGAAAGGATTCCCCAGTCTCTTGTTGAGAAATACAAAGACACAGTATGTTTTATGGTAGAGACTGATCAGTGCCTAATGGAGGCAGTAGAACCAAGAACTGTATGGATCATGCCCATGGGGTATGAAGTTGATGAACAAATTGTGGAGCTGCATGTTCAACACATGCTAAGTCAGCCAAAGGATCCAAAGGCAAAAAGGTTTGGAACCTTTGAGGAGCTGAGTGTAAAGATTCATGTGGAACTCAGAGAACCAGAGATCAAGAGGAAGGTGAGAAAAGAAGTAGAAAATGTTACCAAAGGTCTTGGCATCTCAAAGGAGGCACTTGATGCCCACAGGAAAAAGATGGAAATAGGTGAGGAAGAAAAGAAGAAGGCAAAAAAGAAAAATGAGGAAAGTGCTCCGGCAAAACCTTCCACCCGGACCAGATCATCAAAGAGATCTGTACCTACCACTGCCAAAGGCTCAAGGACATTAGAACCGGAAGCACAATCATCTGGCAAAGGAGAGAAAAGAACAAAGACAAAAGCTACAAGAGCTTATGCCAGTCAAAGGAATGAAGAGGAGACTGAATCTGATGAAGAAATCAAGAAAATGAAGAAAAAGAAGAAAACATCTAGCCAAGCCTCTACCGAACAGAAGGAAGAAGAAAAGACAGAGGAATATGTTGAAAAACCCACTCTTCACATTGATGACATAATCAAATCAATCATAGTGGACGGAAATCTTCAGCTAATGGTTGAGTTCTATGATGATTATGGTGAAGCAGATTAGAAGATATTGCAAGATGCCACAGTCAGGTACCTAAATATCTACAACAAAGAATTCATTGAAATTATATCTCTGATCCCCAAAAGCTTGGAGAAAGAACTAGAAATAAGAAAGAACAATGCCCAAGCAAAAGACCTAGAAATCCGGGAACAGATAGTTATTCAGCTATATCCTTCAATCGACCCCAAGACAATGAATATGGTATTCAAAGATTGTAAGGATGAGTTCAGAAGCAAAGCAAGGATGAATCAACTTATGCTTGGTGAGACTGACAAGGTAGCCAAGGACACAGAAGAGATCCTCCGAAAAGCCTTCAAAAGATTTAATCTCCCTATTATAGAGGACTTGGGTTCTGACCCCTCGACCACAAGTGTTGCAGAAGAGCCCACTGAGAAAATAACAGAAGAGGTAATGAATACCGGTGCAGAAACAACTAAGGACTTGGAATCCTCTGCTCTGGAAGAGGTGGCCCATGAACAGACCAACATCACTCCTACGGGTTCCCTTGCTGACTCCGGATCCAAAGGAGAAGAAAGAATAAAGGAGAAAGAAGCAGAGGTAAAGGGAAAAGAAGATATCAGTACAAAGGTTGTGGAAGGGGAGAAAGCTCCAAAAGACAGTTCTGTGACTGCAGAAGAAAAGAAAAATCTATCTTTGGCAAGAGACACTGCAGAATCAGTCAAGGACTTTTTGACAAAAGCAACTATGGACATTGATGAACCGGAACTATTAAAAGAGCCATTAAATTTTGACTCTCTATCTCCAGTGCAAACAATGAAAATAGCTTCATTTGCAAATGCGAAGGTCAAAGAGAAACTACTGAAATCTCCAATGGAAGACTATGAGCTTATAGAGGCAGCATCCGGAATGTTGGAAAAGATCATGCCATCTTTTCAAAAGGATCCCACAGCCTCTTCCTCCGGTAATCTCAAAACTCTAGTTAACAGTGTTAGCACACATTTTGATTCTCTAGAGAAGTCAGCTGAAGAAAAGGTCCGGAAGGAGTTTTTGGATAAGAGATTTTCTGAAGTACAGGGTCTGATAACAAATGATAGGAAAGTTATGGATATTGGGATAAAGAGCTTGGAAAATGCTCTTAAAGATGGCAGAAATATGTAAAAAATTTGCTTATCTTGGCCCACAGTGACCAAAGATATTGAGAGAAAAGTAAAAGAACAAGAGGATAAACTATTATGTCTGTCTCAAAGTTTTGATCCTCTCTCATCCTCCATAGTAAATCAACAGTGTCAGACTATTGCAATCACAAATGCAATAAATAATTTTGAGAAGGAAAGGAAGAACATAATTAGCCGGATGGGTGAACTTAGAAGGATCATTATCCCTAAGTTAGAGGCCATGCATGAGGCCATAAGTGAAGCTCAAATCACAGCCCAGACCAATGATCCAACAGATCTAAAAAGGGCAAATCTTTTGCGTTCCTGTTGAGCGGTCATATTTCAATTTTGGGCAGAATGAAGCAAATTTGGGATACAGAACTTACTCAATTGAAGACAACTTTTGCAGACATACTTCAGTATATGTAAGTATGCCATATGTATATACTTATGCGGCTAAGTATAGTTGAATTTTTGAAAGTTTTGATATGCGGACCCTACCCTTTGCCATTGATGTCAAAGGGCGAGTGAAGAGCAGTGAAAAATGAGGAATCCAACTAAGGGGGAGCTCTGGAAAATGTATATAAAAATAGAGCATCAGCCAAGGGGGAGCATAGTGTAAACACTTAGTCATTTTTCACTAAGTGTTGCCATCAATGACAAAGGGGGAGATTGTTGGCAAGAGACACTATATGGATTCATGAATGTTGTCATTGATGGCAGTAAAGTTCATCCCACACATCCGCAAGACATGGTATGTCTATACCGGAAGTCAGAGTGAAGAATGTTGTGGTCCGGTAAACAAGAACAGAGCAGTCAGTAAGGTCTGACAGACAGGTCCAGATCTCTCAGAAGAAGTATCTCAGTGAAGTGCGGATTTGGGGAAGTCAAGAGGAGTATCTTGACTGATAGATTCCAAGGTTTGAGCCTCCAGTGTGGAAAGGATAAAGAGATATGAATGCTTGAGTGTCGGGTTCCCAAGTGACAGTGTGAATAGAGGAAGAACTGACTGGCAGAACATCAGACATTATTCTGGATGTGTTTCTGATGTTGGTAAAGGTTATGAAGGCATGAATTATGTTTGGCCGACATGATTAATGATTTCCACAAGTATATCCTTGATCCACATTACTTGGTGTGCAAGGATTCAGCTGACAGATCAGAGTTTGTGAAAAGATTGACTATTCCGGGTGTTGACTAGAAAGGTCATGAAATCACTTGTACGGATATATATACAAGATGGATTTAGTTATGAGAGGTGTTGTGGTTGTTAGTGAAGTGCGAAGAAAAGTAGTAGAGCCGAATAAAAGCAGAAAGGAAGATCTAGTATGTAAAAGAAGAGCAGCATAAAAGAAGAGGAAAGATGAAGTGCAGCAGATCAGTATACAGAGCCTAACCAGAACTGAACTCCAGCATATGTTGATGCTCCTTATCAGTTTAAGTATTGTATTACACTCTTTATAAATTGTAGACAGTGTGTCTCTTGTAGGCAGTGTGCCTCTTGTGAGCAGTGTGCTCGGGCAGTGAGCCCTAATTGGCAAGTGTCGTTTTGTACTTCCATTCTTCTAATAGAGAATACAATCTTGGGTTAATCACCCCATGGTTTTCTCTCTTAACAGGGTTTCCACGTCAAAAATATTGTGTCATGTGTATTTCTATTTCATGCTTATGTTTGCTTGATTGAATTGATGCTGCACTAATTATCAAGAAAGTTCAGAAAGCTAAAATAATTAAGATAATTGATTCACCCCCCCTCTCAGTTATCAACAGATCTACCTTATAACATCCTTCTTGGTTTCCCATGGATCCATGTCATGCAAGCAGTCCCATCCACTTTCCACCAATGCATAAAATTCCCCTATGATGGCAATGAAATTACCATCTATGGAGATCCTCAACCCTTTCAATATTGTCAAAATTTAGCTGAGAAATACCAAGAGACTCATCATATCCCTATTAACCATGAAGCCTCTCCATCACCATCTTATGTGGACCCATCCACATTAGCCTCATCATCGTCTGCTCCTTCCACTTTGAATCCATCACCACCTGAGATCAAGGTCCAAATCCATGACAATGGTTGTGGAGAATATAAAATGCAATGCTCCTTTTGTGTAGGTCAACTCCCTCTCACACCTAAGTCTCTTATGGTCAACCTAGGGAAGGTCTTTTTAAGGTCATTGCTAAGCAATGGTTCCCCAAGTTTCGCCATTGGGGTAAGTTTGAGCGAGAAAACATTCAAGATGATGTATCATCATGGCTCTATAGAGAAAAAGAAGAAATCCAAGTTCCCAAAGTGAACCTTGAGATCTATCCAAAAGGTCTCCATATCATAAAGAACATGGGTTATAAAGGAGAAATTGGCCTTGGGTGTCAAGGTCAAGGTATCATTGCGCCTATCTCTCTAGTTCCAAATGGTAATCATGGAGGGTTAGGGTATGGGCCTCCTATGAATGTGCCCCTAAAATCCACATACACTCTTGATGAAGTTGGTGAACCTTCCCTTTTGGATAAAAACCTTAATGTAGACATTCAAGAAGACTCTTCCTTTAGTCTAACAAACATTTTCCAAGACATGTCCATTTGCACCATAACCGCCATGACATCCACTTCTCAGACCAATAGTGTTGACCTCATATATCCTCAACTTATTGATTGGGACCAGCAAGGACCACCCTCTTTGGACCTTTTTCAAAATGATGAAGCCACTACAGAATTTATGGGTCTTAGGGATGGAATTCCCTTAGGTGATCACAAAGCAGGTTTTGCAATAGAATTAGATGCAAAGGCTTATTTTGGGGAAGATGCTAAAAGTACAATCTATAATACGGAATCCTATGCCAAGGAAGAAGAGAATATAGGACTTCCAAATATGGCTCGATATCCAAAAAGATCTCCTATCTTAGTGGAAGAAGCTCAATAAGTTAATCTAGGTACCCAAGAGGATCCCAAGGTTGCCTTCTTTGTAGCATCTTTAACCCCTCAAGAAAAGAAAGAATTTACAGCTTTCTTTGAAGGAAGGAAGATTAATTTTGCATGGTCCCATTCTGATATGCCAGGTCTTGATCCTACCTTAGTGGTGCATCATTTAATAGTTATGCCTAATGCTAAACCAGTCAAACAAAAGCTCTGTAAGATGCATCCCCAAATAGCACTCTTGGTTAAGGCAAAACTTCAAAAACTATTAGATGTGGGATTCATTAGGACCATTGATTATCCTGAGTGGGTCTCCAACTTGGTTCCAGTCACCAAGCCTGATAGGGGCATCAGAGTTTGTATAGATTTCAGAATGGCATGTCCAAAGGATGATTTTCCCCTTCCTAATATAGATATCATTGTGGACTTAACAGCTAGCTATGAAATGCTCTCTTTAATGGATTTTTTTTTGGTAATAATCAAATCAAAATAGCTATTGAAGACCAACATAAGACCGCCTTCACATGTCCATGGGGAACTTATTGTTGAAATGTTATGCCCTTTGGCCTTAAAAATGCAGGGGCCACATATCAAAGAGCTATGACCACCATTTTTCATGATCTTTTTCCTACCATTATGGAGGACTATGATGATTACCTTTTGGGAGAGTCAATAACAAAGGAAGGCCATTTAAGGGTCCTAGAACAAATTTTTGACAGATTAGAAGCATATCAAGTCAGATTGAATCCTAAGAAGTGTGTCTTTGGGGTCACATCAGGAAAGTTGCTTGGATACATTGTATCACAAAGGGGAATTGAGGTAGATCCTGCTAAAGTCAAGGCCATTGTAGACATGAAATCCCCATCTAACATAAAACAATTAAGGAGCTTACAAGGTAAATTATGATCCATAAGACGGTTCATAGCTCAATTAGCGGATAAATGTCATCCTTTTACTCATTTGTTGCATAAAAATGTGGCCTTCCAATACAATGATAAATGTCAACAAGCTTTCCAACAATTAAAGAAGTATCTTATGTCACCTCCGGTTTTAATGCCACCTATCCAAGGTAGACCCTTGTTATTGTATATCTCTACCACTCAGCAGCTCTAGGGGTGCTCCTCGCTCAACATGATGATCATGGAAAGGAAAGAGCTATATATTATGTCAGCAGAACTTTGGTGGGCCATGAATTAAATTACACCTTCATAGAAAGAGCTTGCTTAGCAGTTGTGTTTGCTTCTCAAAAACTTCGGCACTACATGCTAAACCAACAAACTAAACTCATATCAAAAGTGGATCCTCTCAAGTATCTTTTGTCTAAGGCAGCCCTAACAAGAAGAATGGCTAAGTGGGTTATGATGCTAAGTGAATTTGATATCAAGTATGTGGATAGGAAGGCCATCAAAGGTCAAGTCATAGTAGATCAGTTGGCAAATTTCCCATTGCAAGAGGATTATCCCTTAGTATCTAAGTTTCCCAATGAATCGGTCTTTGCTATGGAATCTTCATCTTTGTGGAAATTATATTTTGATGGGTCCTATACCAATCATGGATTGGGGGCAGGAATTCTTTTTGTTACCTCTCAAGGAGATTGCATACCTAAGTCATATCCCTTACCTTTCCCATGAAAAAATAACATAGTTGAATATGAAGCTTTAATATCAAGTCTAAAAATAGTTAGTTCATGGAATATTAAGGAACTTCAAGTTCTAGGGGACTCCCAATTAGTCATTAGACAAGTGAATAAAGAATACCACACAAAAGATGAAAAAGCTATGGCCCTATAAGAAAATGGTAGACACATTAAGGGAGCATTTCAAAATGATCATATTTGAGCAAATAGCAAGGTTAAACAATAGGGCCGCAAATGCAATGGCCACTATTGGGTCCCTTTAGGACATGCCTCATGGTGATCAACACTATGAGTTTCTAGTTGAGAAGTTTTTCATACCAACCTATGAGATGTCAGAATCAGAAACAGTGTGTGTCCTTGTTGGTCCTAATTTCCCTTGGTACCAAGATGTCTACACTTACCTTCGTAATAACACTCTTCCACCCAATCTCTCTAGCTCTGAAAAGAAAAACTTTATTCACTGATCCACTCACTTTACCATCCTTGGTGATACCTTATATAAACGAAGCCTAGATGGTATTCTCCTTCAATGTTTAAACCTTGAAGAATCCAAAACTGCTTTACAAGAAGTGCATGAGGGAATTTGTGGGGCACATTCTAGTGGGTCATCCTTGTTAGTGTATATATTTTTCATCTATACTTAGGCATAAGCCTACTTAGTTGTGCCCTTACACAATCTTGACACATGTCAAGGTTGTTGGGCGGTTAAGGTTGTTAAGAGGTTAGTTAAGGGGTCATCAAAGCTCCCACTAAACTAGTCACTCATGCTAGTTTGTAGAAGACTTTCCCTCAACTAATTGTTGATTTCCTGTAGCTCGAAAGGTGGGCCCATGTGGAGGGTGGGAGTTGCTTTAAAGCAACTCAAGTTGGATTTTCAACAACAACAGTTTTTTAATTTAAGAATAGTATGTTTCTTAAGTTTGTGAGGTTGAGATAAAACCAAGAGCAATTTTATGTGTGAATTAAAGCTGAATAAAGCAAGGAAAGTTTCTTTTCTTGCACGTTAAGTAAAGCAGCTGGGCTCTATATATGTAAGATTGTTGTAGCAAACTTGTATTGTATTTTTGAAGAGAAAGTTTATTGTTAGACTGAATAGAAGATCCAACAGTTGCAGGTTTTTCCCCACACTAGGGTTTCCTGGGTATATCTTTGTTATTGTCTATTTGGATTGGCTTCTTGTTATTTTTTGCTTCTGTTGTTATTAGCTGTTAATTAACCCAGAGTATTGATTGTTATAAATTAGATAGAGGTTTTATTCTATGAATTTATTGTGCAATCAATTTGTAGCTGGGTTATAAGAAATTAACATGGTATCAAAGCTTTAAACTCTGAATACGAAGCCAAGATTTGTGATGCAAATTTCAAGAAAAAAAATTAGTTTTTTGTCTCCAGTTTCTTCTGTGGCTATGGCAACCAGTGTTCGATATGAGGACAGACTTGAGGGTGCGTCCAACTTCTTACAGTGGAAGGTACAGATTACATCTGTTCTCAAGGAAAACAGGTTGTGGATCTATGCTAGTATAAAGGTGACACCACCAACAAACGATCCTATTGCCCTAGATTCTTATGAAGTTAAGGAGGCCAAGGGTCAGAGGATTATCCTTGATGGGGTAAGAGATCATCTAATTCCTCATCTATCGGGGAAAGACACCACCAAGGAGATGTGGGATTTGCTCACAAAACTTTATCAGAGCGACTATCAAAGTCGTAAGATGATGTTGAAGGACAAATTGCATAACACCAAGATGTCTAAAGGTGAGAGTGTGACCTCTTACTTGTCCAAGCTGACACAGGTCAGGGATGAGCTGGCTGCTAATGGAGAGACGATTGATGAAGATGAGTTGGTGTGTATAGCCTTGAACGGTTTCTCAAAGCACTGGGAAGTGTTTGTCAAGTGTGTTGTTGGCAGAGATCGGCCACCTGATTGGGACAGGCTTTGGGATGATTTTGTTCAAGAGGAGATTCGTGAAGGTGCTCATCGAGGAGATCAGACAAAGAAGGGTCAAGACGAAGAAAATATTTCTCTTGCAAGCAAGGGCAAGCAAAAGTCCAATAAAGGGCAAACAAAAGGTTCTTCCAAGAGTGGGAAGAAGAAAAATCTGAGAAAGATAAAATGTTTTTACTGCCATCAAATGCGTCACTATGCCAGTCAATGTCCATCTGAATAAGAAAAATAAGGACAAGTAGAAGAAGCAAGCTGCTGGCATAGCAGAGGTGGATGAGTTTGCATCACGATTTGAGAATGAGTTTTCACTCATTGCCTGTCTCTCAAGTTCAATTGCCAACAGGGTATGGTAAATTGACAGTGGGGCTTCTTGCCACATGACGGGAGTCAGAGAATGTTTCACCAAGTTGGAGGAGAAGAAGTTGGATTTCTATATTGCGCTCAGAGACAATGCCAAGTACCATGCAACTGGTATTGGCACCGTCAAGTTTCAAAGGGAGTCTGGCAAACCCTTGTTGGTGGAGGATGTGTTGTATGTCCCTAGCATGATGAAGAATTTAATCTCGGTTTCTACTTTGGAAGACAAGGGTTACATCATGACCTTCAAAAGGGGCAAAGTCTATATTCGTCCCAAGGATTCCAAGGTTGCAAAAGTGATTGGAATCAGACATGGTAGCTTGTTTCAGTTACAGTTTGAGCCAGCACATGTGTTAGTAAGCAGCTATAGAGGGGTAGGAAAATTGTGGCACAGGAGGATGGCTCATCTTCACCATGGAGCACTTAATGTGCTCAAGGAAATAGTGATGGGGCTGCCTGAAATGAAGACAGAAAAGTATGAGGTGTGCAAGGGTTGTACTCTTTAGAAATATGTCAAGACCAGTTTTCCAAGCAGCGACACTAGATCCAAAGGGATTTTGGATCTCGTACACTCAGATGTGTGGGGGCCCATGTCAACAGTATCCTTGAATGGGTATGAGTATTATGTTACTTTCATTGATGACTTCTCCAGGAAGACGTGGATATATTTTATGAAGAAAAATGATGAGGTCTTCAGTAGGTTCAAAGAGTTTAAGGCTCTCATGGAGAACCAAACAAGGAGGAAGATCAAGATATTGAGGTCTAATAATTGAGGCGAATATACCTCGAATGCCTTTAAATATTTATGTGCTCAGGAAGGTATCAAGAAAGAGTTGACAGTTCCGTACAACCCTCAGCAAAATGGGGTTGCTGAACGGAAAAATAGGGCTATAGTTGGAGTAGCCAAGGCCATGCTTCATGATTAGGATCTGCCTTGGTTCTTATGGGTAGAAGCTTGCAATACAGTTGTGTATTTGCAGAATAGGAGCCCTCACAAAGTGTTGGGCAAATTGACTCCAGAAGAGGTGTTCACTGGTAAGAAACGAGATTTGGGGCACATTCACACCTTTGACTGCCTTGTGTATTGTCACATTCCTGTGGAGAAGAGAACCAAGTTGGAACCAACTACAGAGAAGGGCATCCTTGTTGGGTACAGTGAAACTTCTAAGGCCTATCGGGTTTACATTCCTGCCCTCGGGAAAATAGTTGTTCGTAGAGATGTGAAGTTTGAGGAAGAAAGAGCTCTTCATAAGTCTAGCAGCTTGATGAATGAGGAGAAGCAATCACCCACGGTTGAGGTAGAACAAATCCCTCAAACTTCAGTCCCGCAAGCTGGAGAGTAGAGCAAGCAGGCCGAGCAAGTTGATTAGAAGGAGGAACAAATAACTCCTCAGCCTCAGATTCCCATTACTGAGAAGAAGAGAAACAGGGCGGCTAAGCAGACACTGAGAGAGGCCCAGGAATATGTTGGTGATCCACAGGATTTAGTCAGACAGAGAAAAGCTCCCAAATGTTATTCTGATTATGTGGCACTTATGAGTGAATTAATTGAAGAGGAGCCTTCCAGCTTTCAGGAGGCATCCATGCACCAAGTATGGAGGGATGCCATGGTGGAAGAGTATTCTTCCATCATGAAGAATAGCGTGTGGGAGGTAGTACCACAGTCAAAAGGTAAGTCTGTGGTGGGCTCGAGATGGTTGTATAAGATTAAGCATGCTGCAGATGGTGGTGTGGAAAAGTTCAAAGCCTGGTTTGTGGCTAAGAGGTTTTCTCAGAAGGAAGAAGTCGACTATGACGAGACTTTCGCTCCAATAGCCAGGTACTCATCCATAAGAGCTATCATTTCTATAGCAGCACAAATGGGTTGGAAGATTCACCAGATGGATGTAAAGACGGCTTTCCTCAACGGAGAGATTGAGGAAGAGATTTACATAGAACAACTAGAAGGATTTGAAGCACATGGGAGGGATTCTCATGTATGTAGGTTGAGAAGAGCATTGTATGGGCTCAAGCAGGCTCCCAGGCCGTGGTATTCACATATTGATAGTTACTTGCAGAGCGTGGGCTTCATCAAGAGTGAGGCAGATCCGAACCTGTACTATGTTCAGGTGAAAGATGAACTTCTCATATTGGTGTTGTATGTTGATGACCTATTTTTCATAGGTTCAGAGGAGCTCATAGCCCATTGCAAGCGGGATCTTGCAGGAGAGTTTGAGATGAAGGACTTGGGGTTGATGCACTACTTTCTGGGATTAGAATTGTGGCATAAAGAGGGAGAGATCTTCCTTGGACAAGGGAAGTACATAATTGATATCCTGAAGTGATTTAGGATGGAGGACTGTAAGCCCATGTCCACGCCACTTGTGACCAACTGGAAGAAGATTGACCTGACTTTATACAGACAGTTAAGAGGCTCTCTTATGTATTTGGTCAACACCAGGCCAAACATTTGTTTTGTAGTGAACTCACTTAGTCAGTTTATGGTGGAACCTAAACGTGTGCACTGGATAGCTGTGAAACATGTTTTGAGTATCTCTGAGGCACAGTTGATTATGGGTTGAAGTATACTCAACAGGATGGAGTGAAGCTCAAGGGGTTCACTGATGCAGATTGGATAGGTAGTACAGTTGATCGGAAGAACACTTCAGGGTGCAGTTTTAGTTTGGGATCAGAAGCAATCTCTTGGTACAACAGGAAACAAAAGTCAGTTGTACTGAGTTCTATGGAGGTCGAGTATATGGCAGCCAGTATGGCTACATGTGAGGCTATCTGACTTCGAAAACTTCTAGCTGGGCTCTTTGATCAGAAGTTAGATCCTACAGTCATTTACTGTGATAATCAAAGTTGTATCAAACTCTCTGAGAATCTAGTGTTACATGACAAGTCAAAGCACATTGAGATCAAGTAGCACTTCATCAGAGATTGTGTGGAGAAGGGGACAATGAAGCTCTAGTACATTCCTGCAGATGAACAGATAGCAGATAGCCTGACCAAGCCCTTGATGAAGAGTAAGTTTGTATTCTTCAGGGATAAGCTGGGTGTTGTGCAGAGCACCTTCCTCGCTAAGAGGGAGTGTTGATTTTTTGTAGCTCAAAAGGTGGGCCCATGTGGAGGGTGGGAGTTTCTTTAAAGCAAATCGAGTTGGATTTTCAGCAACAACAATTTTTTTTATTTAAGAATAGTATGTTTCTAAGTTTGTGAGGTTGAGATAAAACCAAGAGTGATTTTATGTGTGATTTAAAGTTGAATAAAGCAAGGAAAGCTTCTTTTCTTGCACGTTAAGTAAAGCAGCTGGGCTCTATATATGTAAGATTGTTGTAGCAAACTTGTATTGTATTTTCAAAGAGAAAGTTTGTTGTTAGGCTGAATAGAAGATCCAACAGTTGTAGGTTTTTCCCCACACTGGGTTTCCTGGGTATATCTGTGTTATTGTCTATTTGGATTGGCTTCTTGTTATTTTTTGCTTCCACTGTTATTAGTTGTTAATTAACCCAAAATATTGATTGTTATAAATCATATAGAGGTTCTATTCTGTGAATTTATTGTGCAATTAATCTATAGCTGGGTTATAAGAAATTAACATAACTACCTCTCCCTCACCTATATGTACTCATCATTTGCCTATTCAAACTACTTCAATTTGATACTTGCATTTGTTCAGTTGATCTTGTGAATTCTCATATGGTATCAGAGCAAATCTGAAATTGTGTGCAGGTTCATTGAAGTCTGTGGTCAAGGTGTCAAACCTGAGCTCATTCGAAGTCTAGTTTCTCCATCACATCTGGGGTTTGGATCGATCGGTTTGGAGGCACTTGCTTTGTGCTAGAAATTGGTGGTCGTTGACCCTGTCATTGCCCCTGCATCAGGCTTGACCAGCATTTGTCTATGGCGTGAGGAAACCCATCCTCTACGTTTCCCATTTCATACAAAGGGATCGGTCTAGAAAATCATACGATGGCCTGCAAAGAAGGCTGCAGGCCTGTGTAGAAGGGTCGCGCCCTTTATAAGGCCACCGGCCTCCACAATAGGTTGTTGACCTCCAAAGAAGGTCGTTGGCCTCTCTCAATCACTGACCTCATCAAAAGGTCACGCAGAAAGGAATGCTCTTCGATTTCTTGTTTTTTTGTGTTCTTTTTTTGTTATTTTTTCCTATATAGAGGAGGAAGCAGGAGCCCGCAGTTGGATGCCTTGTGAGGACACCCTGGTTGAAGATTGAGGCCGAGGCACTTTCAGTTCACAGGCCCTCCGTGAGAGAGTAGTGGGCAAGGAAAAGTGTGGCTTAGGAAAAGTGTGGCTTTGCACAAAGAAGCCACGGATTTGCACACAGATGCACATCTCGGACAATAGAAGACCCCTGTTTGTGCATAGAGGCATTGGAAATTGGGCAGAGAGGTGTTTGGATGGGCACCAAATTGGACCAGCCATAGTACGTCCCTATTTTCACACATGTTCAGGCACGTGAAATCTCTATTTGAGCAAAAGAAACCCTTGATTGCCCCTACATCTTTTTGGGCATTTTGCCCTATATTTTTGCCCTTTGTGTGAAGTTTGTTTTTTCCTAATGTGCCCTAATTCACCCTAATGGGCTTTATATTTTACTTTGTTATTTTGAAGCATTTAAAATTATGCTTATAAAATACATTTTGGGGTATTTAAAATTGGGGAAAAATCATTTGAGGAGGAATTAATTGTTTAGTTAGTCTTGTATCTTCGCGTTATGAAGACGAAGGGTGACGCCCAAGATGGCAGGAGGCCAGTTCCCCCTCAAAAACTAAACTATCCTCTTCTTCACTTCATGCCGATTCCAACGAGTCGTTGGAAGGCTAGGCTACCTCAAGGCATAGGCATTTTTTTTGCTTTGTAGTGTGCATGCATTAAAATAGGTTTTTTTGCGGGAAATTGATCGTGTAATAACTTTTGATCAGTAGCTCAAAATTGAGCACCATTTTTTACAAAAGTTAATATTTTAAAATTTTCCATCTAATGAACCTACTTGCATTGTAAAATGCACTAAGTTATAAAGTGCCAAAATTGGGGGGGTCACCTAATCTAGGGGCCTAATGTGTTGATTTCTCTTGTCTAAGGAATTAACTTGTTCTAATCATGGGATATGAAACTCACTCTTCTGTAATCAATCTAAACAAGGGAAACTATAAGTCTTGGTGTGAAGGCATCCTGAAACATCTCAAGATCCATAATCTCATACCCCATCTATATGGACTTGTCCCTGAACTTAGTAAATAATCTCAGAAGGCTAAGTGGTTTAATCATCGTGATCGTATTGTTGGATTGATCAGTTTACATATTCCAGATGATGCTTTGTATGCCATCATGGATATTGACTGTCCACATGCATTATGGATCAAAATTTGTGAGATATATAGAGACTCCAATGTTTCTCCATTCCCACATGATCCTTCTTTGATCACAACTCACATCCCTAATCATGATACAGAAATAGAATGTTCCACTGACATAGAAGAAGTCATCACTCCTATTGCTTCATTAGATTCCAAAGTCACTTCGTCCAAAGCTTCGATGCTTCTTTACAACAGGATACCAGTCTTCCTAGCATTGTTGATTGGGATATTTCTACCTGACGTCACTTGTCTGTTTGTAGAGTACCACATTGCTAACATGGAAGCACACATTGAGCACATCCGTGTTCTCTTCAATGACAGTTTCGATGAAGATGCATCTCCATTGTCCTCTTCAGATATTCATACTCTACATTGTCCTACACATGGTTTTGGATTGTCATCATCCTCATCTATTGGGCATGCACCTGATTTGATTATGGCATCCTTCGACATCGACATGGGGACACCTGAGCACTCTTAGAAGGCATTGACATGGGCATCATCATCCTTGAATTAGCTTTAACATGATTCAAGATCATACATACATCTTCTCGTATGGGAAGATATCATGCATCTTCAGGTGGTTTCGTTTCTTCCCAAGGGAAGGAACATCGTTCAGCATTCTTGGATCTACATCTACATCCTTTGTCGACTATCTAGCCTCACTGCAGTAGGACTTGTATTACGGGAGGTCTCATAGACCTTCTATCTTTTTCTCTCATATGGGGGGAATCATACATTGTACTTAGTGAAAGTAGTACTTCTTCACCTGTATAATTTCTCTCTTTTAGAGTGTAGTTTTTTCCCACTGGGTTTTCTAGCTTTCTTCGTTTCTGAGAGATTGCATTGTACATGGGTACCTCACCATGCTTTGTAGTTGAGACCCATTTCATTTGTGCTCACCTAAGCTATGCTTAAGGGGGGCTGTTAGTGTATATATTTTTCATAGATACTTAGGCATAAGCCTACTTTTGTGAGCCCTTACACGATCTTGACACATGTCAAGGTTGTTGGGCGGTTAAGGTTGTTAAGAGGTTAGTTAAGGGGTCATCAAAGCTCCCACTAAACTAGCCACTCATGCTAGTTTGTAGGAGACTTTCCCTCAACTAATAACTACCTCTCCCTCACCTATATATACTAGTCATTTGCCTATTCAAACTAATTCAATTCCATACTTGCATTTGTTCAATTGATCTTGTGAATTCTCATAATCCCTAGCTAAGAAGTTGTTGAGAACAGGATACTATTAGCCAACTTTGGAACAAGAAGCTCAAGAATTTGTCAAGAGATGCAAACAATGTCAGCAACATGGGGATTTAATACATGCACCTGCTCAGAGTTACAACCTATCACTACTCCTTAGCCTTTTTCTCAATTGGAGCTTGACCTTGTGGGCAAAATCCACCCTCCTTCCTCCAATGGCCATACCTTTATCATAACCACCACTAAATATTTCACAAAATGGGTAGAAGTCATTTCCTTAGCCAATATTACCAGTAAACAAATCTCTCAATTTATCCTTGATTATATTATTTGTCGATATGATATCCCATCTGCCATTATTACCGATAATAGTAGGCCCTTCAAAAATCAATATGTTCGCGAACTTTGTTGTAGCTTCCATATCCAACATCATTTTTCCGCCCCCTACTACCCACAAGGTAATGGTCAAGCTAAGGTTTCAAATAAAACTATCCTAAAGATCCTCAAGAAAACAATCAATGACACTGGTTGTGATTGGCACTTACAGCTTAATACAACTTTATGGGCTTACCGAACTAGCATTCGTACCCCTACTGGAAACACTCCCTAATCGCTTGTTCATGGAACCAAAGCCATTTTGCCCATTGAGGTCGAGCTTCCATCTTTGAGAGTGTCATTAAAGCACGTAATTGATGAAGAAGAGTATCGGGTATCTAGATTGCATGAGCTTGATGTCCTAGAAGAGAAGTGTTTGCATGCTTTGAATCATTTGCAATTTTATCAGAATCAGTTACGAAGAAGTTATAACAAGAAAATCAAAGTTAGAAGATTTGAGCTTGGTGACTTGGTACTTCATGAAAATTAGAAGAATCAGCAAGAAAGAGTGAAGAAAGGAAAATTTGAGCCTAATTGGCTTGGACCTTTTGTGGTTATAGTAACTTATGGATCAGGGGCATATCAAATGGCAACTCCCGAAAGGGAATCTTTAGACAAACCCATCAATGTCATGCACCTTAAGAAATTCTATGCTTGATCCTCTAGAACATAAATGGTTGATGTGCAGTATTTATACCTTGTGTCTTGTACCTTTGGCATCTATGTTTCCCCCATTCGTTGGGTGTATTGTTGTCTCTTTTAAATTACATTATTAGGAGCATTTCTTAGTATATGGTTATGCATATGGATCCTTGAAACAAATCTAAAAAATTTTAAAAAGCCAATATCCTAACTTTCCCACACAAACAAACTAATAAGCAAGAAGTCTCGACCTTAAAAGATCCTTGTAAATTAATTAATCTCCTAACTTTGTCTAAAAAGCCAAATCTTTCAAAATCAAAATCTAATATCAAAATCATGATGCCTTGACAGGATATATCTTTCCTATATCAGGCTATCATCTTTCTCTAAAATCTTGAGCTTAATGAATTGGCAAAGGACATTGTGATTTTTTAACCTATTTTATTTGGTGACTTTTTTGGGTCCATATGGGTAGTTTAGCATAGGAGTGCCTTGGTCAGTGTATAAATTTGTATCTTTTTCTGTGACGTGTGTTTGGTGGTCAAAATGTGGCTGAAGAATGTTGCCTGTGTGCATCAAATCATTTTATTGTCATTTGTCTTTTTTACCCTTTTCTTCTTTTATCCATCCATTTTATCATGATTATCTTCTTTTGTCATTATTATGAATCTTTAGCATTTGTCACTATCTATTATCATTTTTCCTATTTTATATCCTTTATCTTATCTCATATCTTGTGTCTTTTAGTGTTTTATCCTTTATCATTTTCTCATTTGTATCTTTTATCTTATCTTATACTTTAGATGATCTTATCTCTTTATCTCATTTGTTTTATGTCTTTAATCTTTCATAGTTTTATGTCACATTCCGAGGAAGCTTGAAGATCTCTACACCATGATGTGTATGAAGGAAAGTGAAGAATGGGCGCATGAGTGCATGTATGCATGTGTGTGTGTGTGTAACCATTATATGATGAAAAAGAAAGCATAACCAATAATATCCTAGATGGATCTATTCCATTCTATGAAGGAAATACAATGTGTGAAAAACCATCCATATCTATATACCATGTCCATATCCAAATAATATCACATTACATCACAATATACAATCATAGAAACCATAAACATATCACACATCCATTTTATCCCAATTCTCATTTTATATGCTTTTCCTTGAAATTAATGTGTCTTCTTTTCGAGAGTTTGTCTTGTGTTCTCCAAGCCAATCTCCCGAGGGGGCATCACCGGGGCATGCTGCCAGCTTTTTCTTCAGTGTTCTTTGATACAATGCCACATGGGCATGACATTATATCAAAGAGGGGTAAAATGTACACCTAAAATTAACATGAGTTATTATTTGCATTTTCATGTAGATCACACTTGCATATTTCTTCTAGTTTCCCTTATTAATTAAATAATTAAATAATATTTTGTATTTAATTAAATCTAAATATTTCCCCTTCTTCTAAAATAATAAAATAATGACAATTATTTAATTAAGCTAATTATTCCTCTAAAAATAATTAAATTTAATTTAATTATTTCTCCTTCTGCCAAAAATAATTAAATAATATTAATTATTTAATTAATCTAACTATTCTTCCAAAAATAATTTAATTTAATTTAATTATTTATCCCTCTTTCCTAATAATTAAATGAATTATATTTAATTATTCTCACCATCCCTCCTCATGATTAAATAATCTAAAAATTATTTAATTAACTAACACCTTCTTAAATTAAATAAATAAATCAAATTTATTTAATTTCCTTCACACTTCTTAAAATAAATAATAAATCTTATTTATTCCTCTAACATTTTTGGATGCTAAATAATAATAATAATAAATATTATTTAAATTTCTTAATCCATGGTTTTTTATCTCAATTAATCTCCACCCTTGTTCAAAAAATCCTACAACTTAATCTCTACCCTTCAAATTGACTTTAAGTTAACATATGTCAATTCATTGATTTTTGGAAGTTTAACATGTGTCAATTCCTTGATTTTTGGAAGTTAACATATAGCAATCCCTTGATTTTTGGATTTAACTCCTTGCTTAACTCATGGCTTGTTGTCTCATCCATTCTCAACCTTTGATCTTAATTCAAATTCTTTTTATCTCAACCCTCCATTCTTTTCAAGGAAAAGCATATAAGCACACCTCCTCTAAGCTATTTTCAAATCACTTCTCATTATCTTAGCCTTATGATGTCATTTTCATTCTCAAATTATCAAGTGCTCAAGCATTCCATTATTGAAGAACTCAACCATTGTCAAGCAATAGCAAGCTATCACGGTTATGTGAATCTGAGAGTATTTGGATCACGATTTTATAAACAATAGAGCTATTTAGTATTGTATTGGTTATTGATATTTGTATTTACATTCATAGTTTTTATCTCTTGCTCTATTGTGTAGCTTAGATTTGTAGCTATCTCTTTGTATTCCTTTGGTTTGATGCATTTGTTGTTATCTACATTTCTATAGCTTACAACATGCATGCAACTGGAAAAGGAACTATGACTATTGGTGAAAGTACTTTCAACAATGTGTTGTGTGTACCTTCCTTGACAACCAATATTCTTTCCATCTACCAAATTACTCATTGTGGTGCAAGGAAGACAGTTGAGTTCACTCCTATGATCATACGAGACTTGGAGAACAGAGATATCATTGTTGTTCAGATGGCTGATCATGCATCTCGCTTGTATACATTCTCCCATTTTGTTTCTGATGATGATGTAGATCCATTGATTGATATTCACACTCATGTATCAAGTGTGAATCATGTTTGTAAAGAGAAGTTTAGTCACTTGAACCTTGGTGTTCTTGCATCTACTTCAGTTCTTGAGACTAGTTCTGAGCTTCCTCCTTCTCCTGCTTCTTCAGAGATTGGCATTGATATAGCTCCATCCACTTCATTTGAGCAGGATATTCTTTGTCTTCCAGATACAAGTTTATGGGATGAGTACTTGACATGTATTTCAAACTTGTTTTGTGAGTCCTATCTTGATGACTTGGAGGACATAATTGATGACATTCATCTCCTCTTTGAAGGAGTTGATCTTCTACTTCGGATGTGAGGGCACCATCTTCACCTCTTCACTTGTCACAGTTTGGCATTGAGTTGGAGTACCTTGAGCATCATTCAAAGGATTCTTTGTCTTTGGAGATTGATGATCTTGAGTTTTCATCTTGTCTTGGATTGTCACATTATTTGATGAGACATGCAACACCTGATTATGTGACATCTTTTGGCTGTGACATGTGGACACTTGAGCAGTTTATAGAGACATCATACATTATGAGGCTTTTTCCCTCATATCTTGAGATGGAGTTTCTTCTACATCAGCCTTTGGACCTGTTTCTTCCTAAGGGGAAGAATGTTGTTTGTCAGCTTTGGATTCTCTTTAGCATTCTTCTTCAGGCATTCACCATTGGCACAAGAGCTACTTCATTGTGGGGGGGACCTATAGTCTCACACTTGCTCTCCTATGGGGGTTAATTGATTGTATATATGTATTGGATGTAGTTCTAGGGGGGTCTTGAGTCCTCCTTCAATCACATCATTCATTCCATTTGTTTTATGCATTCTCACTTTTGGAGAGGAGTTTTGTCCCTTGAGGTTTTCTCCTTTTCTCCATTTGAGATTTGTTGTACATGAGTACCTGACATGGCCTAGTAGCCAGGACTCATCATTACATCTTTGTTTTTAGTCAGCTACTCCCTAAGTTGCATTTAAGGGGGGGTGTTGGTGTGAATAGGGGTTTTTCCTAACTAGTTTAATTCATTTCCCCTTGTGTGAATAATTCATATTATTTAACTATTTATTAGTTAAATAATATTCACACATCACACATAATTCACATGTTAAGTTGCCTTAGTGAGTCTTCTAGATATTTCTAGTTGTTTCTAGTTGTTGATAGTTGTATTGAGTTGTCTTATCCTACACATGTGATCTAGTTGACATCATATCCTCTAGTTGTCACATGTGATAGGAATGTGACACTTGTCACATGATTACAAACCCTGATTTCTCATCCTTGCCTTTATAAGCAAGGCTTTCTCATTGTATTTCATACAGTTTAGTGTATAGAATATTGCTCCATTGTTTTAACATAATCTCTTTTTTCATAATGTGGAGGTTGTCTTGATTGCAGAAGAACTTGGCTTGTTGAGTCACATTGACTCTACATTTAGAACAGAAAGCAAAAGGCATAGTCTAATGGTGGTAGGGAAGAGCTTACATCTGAAGATGATTTTAAGGCCTCCTTGCTCTTCTACTATTGTTACACTGATTCAAATGTGAGGCAATGAACCTCACCCTCTCCAGCGCCCTCCCCCTCCAAAGATTAAAGATTGCATTGTGAAGGCATCAGTGAGGACAGGGAAAAATAAGAACACTAAAAATCCCTGAGGAATAAAAGTTTATCTAAAATAATAATTGTTCAGATAGACATTGAGTGTCGTTTGCTTCTTAGTGCCCAAAAGTCTTCATTTTTATCCAAAACTTAACGTTTTTTCTGCAGAAGTGGTCTAAAATCATACTTGTTTAGATAGACGTTGAGTATGCAGCGTAATTCTTAATGGCTTGTTAGAGGCTTTATATGTCAAACAGGATGAGTTCAAATAATAAAAGCATTGGGAACTTTCATCCGCCATTATTAGCAAGTTTTCTGAGCTTAAGTGTCTTCTTCTGAGTCTAAGCAAGCCCTTCACCAATGTGTCATGCGCCAAACCCCAATCACCAACCCTACGATTGGCATGATTGTTTGCCTCCAGCAATCGTTGCAAGCTTTGATTTTGTCTGTGGAAATTGGCAGCGTCCTAGGATGAATATCGGGTGCACAAAGAATATATGAACGGCTATTGCGATCAACCTTATCTTCTCCTTCCAACAAGGTTGTGCTGATTGATGTTAGTTGGATTGGGTCTGAGGAAGCACTGGTAAAACCCTAGAAGGGAACCAATTATGATGAATCTCCCAGTTCACAGCCTTGATGGTAGTTTTGTCCTCGAGCTAGCATGAAGTCATGAGCGCTCCTAGGCAGCTCCTAATGATGGCGATCAGTCCAAAACAATTCTGCTTGATGATATTGTTGATGACCCTTCCTATGGCAGTTGGATGTGTGATGATGTGAACAGCTCCAAATATCTATTCGCCCGACCTGAAATTGGCAACAAATGCAACCAACATAAACTGCTCCTTCTGGAATGAAGTTGCCAAGGAAGGTACTTGGGATTTCGTCCAACTACCTTTATATGCAGATGCAAGGGTTTTCATCCCAGCAACAACAGAGTTTAAAATATTGGAAGAACTCAAAAAATATAAATCAGATAGATAAAAATCGAATGATTAATCAAATGGAGTCAGGCAACCTTTATACCAATCGCCAATAGCCAAAAGGATCAAGTTGACCTTGAAAGGATCAAATCGGCCTCGACATTTGAAATTCAAAAGGAGTCGGCCACAATCAATTTTATTATTAAAATTATATTATTATTTATATTCAATTAATATATATAAATATACTAGGGCAGAGGCAGAATTTGCCCAAGAAAGGGACATGACAGTTAAAAATATTTCCCTCCTAAACTACAATCTCTAGCTTGTTGATGATCATTTCGCTGATGACTCCTTCCTCACTCTCTTGGAAGAACAAGACAACATGAGCCATGTCTTTGCATTGCTTGAACAATTTTGCCTTGCTTCTAACTCCAGTATTCAATGGTAGAAGACTCAATGCTATCATCAATCCCTTTTCCCCAAACCCTCTTGGCTTGACTCTTTTGGTTGGAAATGGATTGACCATGGGAAAATTTTTAAATACCTTGACATTCCCTTTACTTTCCAATCTTCTTATGCAGCTCTTTGGCAAGTCGTTTTGACTCGCATTGAGAAAAACGTCGATGAAAAAAGATACGCAATTAAATTCAAAAGCACTCATCATAACATTATGGACTTTGGAAAACTCATGCCAACTATTGCTAAGCCTCTTTCTCTAGTTGAGAAATTCTAGATTTGTTCTAAAGTGCTTGCGGCCACTCATGTGTATTATTCTTCCTGTTCGGCTCTCTCAAAAGTCTCCTATCAAAAGTTGAAGAGACTACTCAAGGACTTTCTTTGGGCCTCCTTAGAGCAAGGTAAAGAGTTCCATCGAGTTGCCTTGGAATCATGTTGCCTCCCACATGACTAGTGGTTTGGGCCTTATTAGTACTCACAAACAAGGGATGGCCTTGTGTGCCAAATAGATAATGCATGCCCTAAAAGGCCACGAAGCTAAGAAAATCCTCCTTGAGCATTGCATTGCTTCTAGCTTTCCTCATGGCAAGCAAGTCTCACAAGGTCTAGGCCTTCCCTCCATTCTCATCATGGAACCAATGCAAATTCAACCCACTTTTGTTGTCTAAAGTATTTGGAAGGCTTGGGAAGCCATCAAGCCATGGCTTATCTAGAAATGAAACGATTTTAGGACTAAGATTTCTTTCAACTAGCAATCGATTTGGTGGTCTCCTATGATTACTTGCTAGGGTCGACCTCTTGCCGAAGTTCCTTGGGTTTGTGCGCTAAAATTCTTTAAGTGTGGGATTTTTTTAATTTTTGACCTCTTCTCCAAAGCCACTAAGAACTCACTATCTTGACCAAAATTTAAAGTTAAATGTAGGCTTGGCAACCAAGATTTTGAGTCCTTTCAAAGCATTATGGAGTCTATGCTTTTAGAAATGGTGCTTAAAGTTGGGATTCAATGCACTATACCCTAGTGGAAGGATTGGAAGTGGTATCCAAACAATCCCTTCAAGAATGAGAAGTCCTTTCAGGGGTATTCTTGGCTCTCTGCACCTACCCCTGGTTTAGAACTTAATATCAAGTGGAACCTCCAATCCACTACCACTCAATAGCATCGCAAGTTTCAAATAGTTTGGTCTACCATTTTAGAGTCCAAACTAGCTCACCTTGTGTGGTGCCTCTTGTATCAAGTTCTTCCTATTGGATCTCACCTTATCCATTTGGGTGTTTTCAACCTCCTCTATCCTTTCTATAGACATTTGGAAACTCTCAAGCACTTCTTCTAGTTTTACCCACTAGCCCAAATGGCTTGGAATTGGATACATGATTTCTTTGAGTCTTTCAAGCTAGAGCTATTTTCCTACCATATGATTATTTTAGGCGACTGGCCTAAGATGCCTGTGAGATTTATCCAAATTTGGCATGCTTTTATAGTAGAATTCTATTCAACCTATAGAAAGATAGAAAAACTGCTTTATTTTCAAGTTCTGCAATGGATGCTCATTTCTCTCTATATGCTAAAGCCATTATATGCTCTAAATTTTATGTTAAAGATCTAGGTGTAGACCAATAAAGTTGCTCTGGAGGTTTTCCACTTGCAAACACTTATTGAACACTAGGCTAATGCCCCTTGTATTGTTGCTCACGTGTTGCCTTCTCTTGCCAATAGGGATGCCTCTCCACATGGATGTTGTTGTGGTCATAGCCACAATGTTCATTCAGGCCCTGGCTCTCATGGATCCCACGGATCCCCTCAATAACAATGTCATAGTTGGTTCCCCCCACCACATGGGCAATCTTTTGCTCTCAACATGACCATGGCCTCCCTGGTTGGTGTGACAATGGGAAGATCCCTCGGCTAGCCCTTGCTATTTCACATGTTCACATAGGTCCTAGTGATCTAGAAGAAGAAAAAGACAGAGGATGTCATAATGGGTTGGGAGCCCATTCCAAATTCCCTAGATCCTCCAAATGGTTGTGGAAAACACCTCGATAATGACCCCCCTCCTTCTCCCACCAACATAGCTCTTGTTGCTTCGCGGTGTGTCCACCTTTGGTTTTTTTAGTTTTCAGTAGACTCTTGGGAGGTGTAATTATATTCCACCCATATTTTATGTTAATTGTGTATTATATTTTTATATTTTTAATATCGAAGTGCATTGTTCATCATTAAAAAATCCTTAGAAGATGAGATGAAATTTGAAATTGGATGAATATCACATCCAACTTGTTACGTTTAATGTGTTCCAACCTGGGATACATAGGGATGCGTCCCCGGCCCTAACAGGCTCGTCCCCATCCCTAGTGGTGTTTCCAGGACGGGGACGTGACAGGGAACGTCCCCCAGGCGTCCCCAAAAAAAATTGAAAAGGCGGAACATACCTAGGACGCATACCTAAAAAGGAAACGTTTGCAAAAAATTTGGGGACATCTGGCCGTCCCCGAGATGGTCAGGGACGTCTCAGACGTCCCTCGACCGTCTCGGGGACCGCCGGACGTCCCCACATCAAACCTTCATTTAAAATGCATTTTTTTTTTTTTTAAAAAAAAAGCGACCCCTGTTAACATTTCATTGGATATGGAAGGGGCATGGGGGTCCCATAAACCATCCCACGCCCTAAAAAAAGTGAATAATGATTAATGAGACTTTTGATAGCATGCTTGATCAAATGAAGCAAGCAATTCGTGACAAGGATCCTCAATTACAATTCTATGAGCAACATATCAGGCCTATTGTTACAAAGAGTCATATGGCTACCTATGCTCTTAATCCGAAGTGGTATGCACCTAGACCTAGCTAAATGCTTCCTTCTGAGGATGATGAGGTAATGGAGGGGCTTATGGCAGCCCTTCGTAAGATGTATGGCACTAAGGAGGCAACCATACTTCGAGAGCAGTGGCTTTAATTTTCCGATCTTCAGGGTCCTACATTTAGCAAACCAAAGGCTAGGACAGATAGGGCCACTATTGCACAAAAAAACCCTATTGGATGGTGGAAATTTCATGGGAAGGACACACCAAAGTTGAAGCAACTTGCTATTCGTTTACTCTCACATATTGCTAGTTCCTCTATTGCAGAGAAGAATTGGTCCACCTATGGCTTTATCCACTCAATCAAGAGGAACAAGCTTACCTCGAAACAAGCAGAATAACTAGTTGCAGTTCATAGTGCCTTGAGACTTCAGGATTGACAAACTCCAGCAATACGTTGGGATGTTGATCCTGAAGATGTTAGACAAGTTGACGAGGAGGTGCAACCAAGAATGGTCAAGCTTCCATTGGATGTTCCACTTCAGCCAGAGAATGACAGTGACACGGATAGTTCTTTTGATATTGATAGCCCGAATGAAGCATAGATTGTTGTATTTTGAAGTTTGACTATTTGAGACTTTGAGTTTAACTTTAATTTATAAATTTATACTGCTGTTATACTATTGCTGCCATGATTTATTCACATATTGATGTTTATACTGTTGTTTATAGTACTTTATACTGATGTTATACTACTTTATATTGTTGTTATACTATTGCTGTCATGATTTATTCGCATAGATATTGTTGTTATCAGTTATTGACATATCTCTCTTTCTCTCTCTATATATAATATATTTTGAAAAATTCATATATATATATATATATATATCGTCGTCCCCTATCGTCCCCAAAAAATGGCTCTCGGACTGTCGTCTCTGAAACGCGTCCCCTGCCGTTCCCCCTGTCCCCGAAATGCCTTGGAACACAGGTCCAACAAACAAGGATGAGCACGAGTCCTAAGTGAATGTGGCATACCTAAACGAATGAGGCTCAACACAAGTTCCAGAAGAATTTGATGGAATAAATACCCTTCAGCCAAGGCATCTAAGCAAGGCAACATACCCCAACTAAAGAGCCTTGGGACAAGTCCAAAATAAAATTGATGGAAGAGACACCCCTTAATTATGACTTCCAAGCTGAAAGTCTTCCCCCAATTAGAATTCACCAATCAAAAAATTTACTTTACCTCCATATTAACCACACAAAAAATATCCAAATCAATATACATGGTTAGTAACCTAAAAATTCTACACCGTTTTTCAAACCTTCATATGTTCCTCCCACTAACAAGCATTTTTATCATTCAACGAATAGTTTAAAACGTCATATATGGTACTTCCGTTTCAAATAATCATTATGTTAGCTCCTGTAATACAAGAAGACCAACCACACAATACGATTCAAACTAGATCATGTAAGATAGACGGCAGAAACAATTTTCTCTAGTCTCATCTTGAGTGGTACGTCAACTCCATTATGTAAAAATTCCAGTACATAACTTGAAAGATTCCCAAGCGCTCATGAACCAGAAGCAGTGTTTGAACAATGAGTTATTTGACGGGTTCACCCACAATCCAAACAAAGTCAATCGTCAAAATCATCCAATGTAGAGAAGTGTATGGATGAGTTAGATTGTGCTTGAAAATTGTCCTCAACATGACAAAATAGCACTCTCCAAGAATTTAAGTTCTCCTGTGATGCTTCCTCATGCTTATAAACATTCTTCCTTTCACATTTGTGCCCAGAATGGAAGAAGAATGGTCCCCAAAGTGTAGGGCCCAAATAGGAAGCTTGTAGCACTTGATACAGGTGTCACTAAAACTTGCAACACTGCTACAGGTAAACTTCCAATTGACGGAAACACTTGCAACTTGCAAGTAGTAGCAAAAATCTTTTGGGTAAAAATGGGCAAACCAAACGTATATAAAAATTTCAAAAAATGGGGAAAAAATCAGATTATAAAAAAATTTAGAAAATAATTAATATTAATATATATAATATTAAAAATATTCATTATATATATAGTCATAAGAAATTCATAATATATATATTAATATGACTATATTCATAATATTCATATATATATATATATATATAATATTTGTAATATATATAAATTGGACGACGAATATATTTGTAATATTTGGCTTGGAAACAGACCATTAAATATAGCAAAAGAAATCGCATGGATAATACCTGGTTTCTTGTGCAAAAATCGCGAGTAATAGACAAAGTTCAAACAATGACCCTTCCAAATGTGAGTTGCAGAAATCGCGAGCTGAAATGCATCTATGATTAAACTTGCGCGGGTAAAATCGTTAAAATAGGCAGTCGCGGGTTCGGGCTGGGTGAAATCGCGGGTAAAATGCGCGGGTAACGCATGCGGATCAAGGGCAAACGAAATCGTGTTTTTTTCAAGATTTAACGACATAAAAATCGTTGAAAATCACCATAATATCGGTCAACGATTCGGGGAGTTTTTCCAAGGAAAAAACCGGGATTTCACCCGATTCGCGATTTTTTCATAAAACCACGTTTAAATCACAATTTATGCTTCTATGCTTGTAACATCTGCTGCATGTTAACTTGCAACACCACAAAGCCCTAACAAGTTGTTTCAGGTAAACTTGCAGCTTTGCTATGGGTATCATTTCAACTTGTTGCACGTGTCCTACAGCATGTTGCATGTGACGTACAACTTGACTACCTAAAACTTATCACTTATTATGGATTATGGAGCCATGCCCCTTTATAAAGACAAGGTTGAAGCTAGCATGTTTTTTCAAGTTTTTAATCTTGGAGTTTCCATTAGCAACAAATCTAGCTTCCTTTTTTGAAAACTTTGAAATTTCTAACTCTTGTCAAAACTGTCGTCCACCTCTATCCTGATAAAATTCAAATTGAGAACACTTACAAATTATTTTTCCCATACCAGAAAAGTCCTCAAATTCCCACTTCCATTTGCAAAGTTATAAATTTTAAAAACATGATGCTTAAAGTAGTGACGCTGGGCTAAGATGTAGATCTCCTTGATAATTTAGATTAAAGGGTTGCCATAAAGTTCTAAGAGAACAGGAATATTTGGAATGTCGAAAACTCACAGTTCAACTTCAAACTTCATAGCAAGTAGAAAATTGATGGCTCTTTCACATGGGATATGGCTAACAATATACAATTATATAGTAGACCTCCCTAGAGCCCCAAATCAGGGATATGGCAATAAATTGGAGTTACTATATTTGCGGTGCTAGAAAATCTAGCATTAATCCAAATCTTAAACTCAAAATTTGATTGTTCATAGCATATAAAAAATTCATGCATCTTAAAAATCATCCCTCTAAAAATGAAGTTGTCTGCCTGGTCAATTTACGTGTGTTCAAACTTTCAAAGCATTCGCTGGGAGCAAAGTTCAAAAATTATCCTCCCTTAAACATTGAACCCCGAAAAAGTAAATTGTATGAAACCTTTATATAGGTAGACATTCAGAATTCAATATATTTTGGCCATAAAGCTATGATCACCTTGAACAGAAAATTAAAAGTGTGTTTAAAGTTTACAAAACAATAAACACTTACGAGTGCATGATATATCTTGAAACTGTAATAACAATAAATATGCAGAAACCTGTCTGCTAGTGTGCGGCATATTATGATGTTCGCTCACTGAAGGGTGGCCTGAAGTTCAAATCTAGTGGGTGGACCTTGGGGTTGCATGTGGAATTAAGTATCCTCTCCATAAAAAAAGGAGTTTAACAGTAAAAAATTAAACAATCAGACATCCTGATTCCTAATAAACTAACCCTGTTAAAATTTGGTCATTCTATATCAAAGGTTTAGCTTCAGTCTGATCTAGTCAATACATGACACTTTGTGCTTCTGACCGGAAGCAATTGTGCATGTTTACAAGCTTAAAGAACATAATCATCTCACTTTAATGGTGTTCCTTTATTGAATTATATTTCCAATAATTCAATCACCTTCTACGAGCAGCAGAATTGGCTATACGTTGTGGCCCTTGTGAGGAAGATTGTCCTGCAGGTGCTTGTCCTGCAGCCTGTTCCTCTGGCATATTCATTGCTTGGGTTACAGCATTCATGACAATGAGCCCCAAAGGGACAAGGTACATCCACTGCGCGAAAACAATTTTGAACTGTTAATATCAAATTTACCTATTTCTGGCCACAAGCTTCAGCTGCAAAATAAAGTGCTTGATATTCACATATAAGTATATAACCATTTAATGAAGTTTGGACTTCATCTCACAATGGAAAACGTGATTATAAAACAAGGGAGGGTGCAATTGCTTACATATTTAGCCCAAAAAGACCTCTCTGGGGGTTTTGGAGTATCATCACCTTCAAGCCCGTTCTCATTTACTAGAAAATCCTCTGTCATTATAGGCATTCTGCAGATCAAGAAGAAACATGTTTTATAATTATTATAACCAAAAGATCATCCCATCTAGAAAGAAACTAAGCTATCTTTAACAAAATATCCATTCTCTTTGTTTAAAATAAATTCATATAGAAAATGTCTGCAAACATCCAACAGTTCCTAACAGAAAAATCATTCTACCGAAAATGTTGCATATCATTGAATAACAGTTTCTAATTGTAAATCCGCTGTAAAGTGTAACATAATATTATTTTTGAAGTTTACAAAAGGGAAATATAAGCTCAAATATTCAACTTAAGTGTACCTTGAGGCCTGCTCACTGCTTTTTAACACTATATGTGAACTAAATGACCAACGCGATGGCTGCATCCAAAAAAGAACAATGCTCTAACTTATATCAATAAAATCTTCGAAAGAAACGTTGCACAAGACATTCGATTAATAAGCTAAACAAAATAATCTTAATCTTCAAAGAGAAATATCACAAATAACTGCGAGTGTGGTCATCAATAGAAGCAGAAAAGTAACATTTGAATTAATCAAACTTGGATGATGGAGAACCAGGAGATTTATCCACCAAACGAGGTTAAAGTATATATCCAGTGGCAATCGGTTAGATGACCTGCTCCCCATGCCCTCCCCTTTAATAAGTCTTAATTACTGAAATTAGATAAACTGGAATAGTGTGGTCCCCCCACCTGAGGAGATTATTGAAGTCAAATTTAATGGCACAGCCAAGGCCCAAAGCTAATCCCTTACCTGCTGGAGCAGGATGTGGTTTTACAAAATGACAAGCCAGCAATTGCTGATTTTTTTGTTTGATGTGGGAATCGAGTCTCAATGCTTACAGATTCAATTGGGGTTGTAATTAAGGGATGAAAAAGATTTATGGTTGAGGGAGATTCTTAAAGATTGATAAATGCCATGACAACTAGCATCATCTTGTCTCAGAAGCTCAATGGTATCATTGACAAAGTCAGCTAGCTGTCAAAAAATTGAACAGTGTCATCTTCTCCCTCATCAAAAGGAGTGATAAGAAGTAGCTGATAGAGCAGCCAATATGAACTGGATTGATGCAAACTATTGATGTGCCTGGAAATTTTTAGGAATGTTTATTTCCTAATAGACTTCAATTACTACTATTTGAGAATGTTTGGGCCCCCACCCCATTATCCCTAATTATCTCTTATAAGGTTGATAGGAAGAGCGTCATGATTAATGATCTATAGCAATCATTTTTAGTTTCAAAATTGAGACATTTGTGAGTGGGATATGGATGTTAGATGGGCTGTCATACTCATCATAGACAGACCCATTAGTAGCAAAGGGAAAGGGAGAGAAGTTTTGTCCCATGATGAGCCCTGTCCACCTCCTGCCTAGGAAGTCGATTGGAGATGAGAGGGCAAAAGCTGGGAAAATATGATCAGATGGAGGAATTTTCTGCATATCTCTACAACTATTCCGTCATGATTCTGTATAGTTTGGTTGCAGAATTGTATCAATGTAGAGCACGAAACGGATGCAGAAGATGTAGTTTGTATGACATAGTGAATGATTTAGCCATACCATTATCATAGCTGTGTCATACCTCGTATCAGCTCAACAAAAACATGGTGATCCATAATGCCAATTGCGATATCAAACAAGATAGTTTATTGCCAAGTCATAGAAGGTAGCATCAGACTGGCTCATCTTCAAGGGTGCATTGATGCCACAGCCGCTTCTCCCCTGCCTGCACTCCCAGTCACAGATGATGATGAGATTATGCCCGACATAGTGGAGGCCGGATTACCAACTATGAATGACTCGGTTTAGAATTTTTGTGATAGTCTTTTAAAGAAATTAATGGCCATGTATGATGAAAACACTATTGTATCTGACTGTTTGTCTACATAATGTGGCAAACTGCTATTTTTTTTGTATATTTGAACCTGATAACTTGGAAGATCATAATAGACTCTAGAGTGCTAGTTATATTCATGTGTTTTCCCTGAGGATGATTGTGTCTAAAGATGCATTGCTGCACTCTGCACCCACAATATTCATTCACCAAAAATGACTGTTTGCGAGTCATGTGAGTGGAATTGGGAGATAATGTGTTGTTGGCAAGTGTGAGGTTCCTAAAAAGTAAAAAGGTATGTTTTTTTCAAATTGAATTTTCAAGTTGCTGAAGGTCAATAGATGGAGGAATTTAATATTTCTGACCCTGCATGAAAGGTTAATGGTGGTTATTTGTATTTCAGCAAATACTTAAGAATGACATATAATGGTCAATGGAGATGTCTGATCCACCCATATATCAGCAAGAGAAAGGGTATTAGTTGGTAGTTTCAAATAGCCCTGATGATGGATAAATATTTATTTATCTATCATATGAAGGCCTTCCCAAATTGCTAGATCTCCAATCCACCAAACCTGAGAAAATGGAGAGTTACCTATGCAGTTTTTGCTGACAGCTTAATAGGATTATTTCATATTGAGTTTTTTCCATGAGATTAACATACATTCAGAACCAGTTTTCCAGTCTATTTGTTTTGTGGGTCAAGGGTCACTAACCCTAGGTAACCATAACAAAAAACCAACACTCTTCACGTAGTGATGATCAAAAGATTCAAAACAATCACACCCCTACACACAAACTTTCAAATTGGAAAGCTTGATTTTCTTCAGAATGGTGTTTATACTTCTCCAATTATTACAATATTTTATAACCAAAGACTAGTTACAGTTCATAAACAAATTTGTTTTCCAAACTTAGGATTGTCACTACCAATTACAGAGATTCTAAGATTGATCTGTCTAGACTACTCTACATTTTGGTTTATGCTTACATTTAACTAGAGAGACAAATTATTGTAGACCTTATATGTGGAATACCAACTTAGGAGGAAAGTTACATTTATTATTGCAATTCAGATTCACATTGATCTGTCTAAAATGTAAATCCATGTGGGTTTGATAATGATTGATATCAAATTGTAGATAGAATGATTGAACACCACAGAACTATTTTTCTTTACGTGCTCCACAGTAAACCAATTGTGAGGAAAACTTTTATTTGACTACCCAATTGCCTGCGCTGAGGTGTATCAATGGTGTGACCTTTGTCATATCTCAAAAGAATAATGAAGTAGCACTTACTATAGAAAAATCGGCCTATAAAATAACTTCAAAAATTATCTGTAATTCAAACCAAAAAATATTCACAAAAATTAAAAAGGGGAAGGTTGATTACAACTGATAATACACCAAAACTTGGTACTTAACCTCACAATCTAGAAATCAAGATGACTGTTATAGCCAAAAAGCTCACAAACTGAAGCACACAAATACAAATTGTGATGAAATACAGCTTACAAATTTTAGCAGTCGGGAATGTGGGCATTCCCCAGCTGACCCATATGTAATTGCTATGACATTCACCCCTTCCTGCAATGAGAAAAAACAGGTATTGTATAATTTATGAAAGGAAGAAACACTATCTTACAAAAAAGGAAAATAAAAACACATATAAAGTCCACATAAAAAATCATATTTTTGCATGAAGAAGTCCAAGTATAGAAGTTATTGCATTGATACCAATACAACAAATTCCCCTACCTGTGCATGAAAAATTTGACTAGCACTGCAAAATCGTAAATCATAAAAAACATCCATATGTGTCACCCTTCATCTTGATTAAATTGTTCTGGAGCTTTGGAACTACTATTAGATACAAAACTGTCTAGCACCAATGTCCCACACACACACACACACACATATATAATGATAAACCTCCTCCCAGCTTCACTCTTCTGCTTTACCACAGGCATGTGCACAGGTTGAACTGTTTCTTGCTTGTTACAATAGACTACACAGAATACAATCTATAATGCACATTAAGAATCGACCTTGCTTTTGTATCATCCAACATTAATATTAATTGTATGATGCAATGAGAAAATGTACTGGATCGTATGAGTTGTTTATTACAGTATCCAATAGTACTTTGCTGATCTGTGCCAAGGGTTCCACTAAACTTTAGCTATTATAATGTTCCAAATAATCAAAAGAAAATAAATTTGATAATTTGATAAGGGCGACAAGGCTATAGAAAATAAGTTGTACTCACTTTGACTTTTGAGTTGGAAAGCTCCTTTAGAGAACATAATAAAATATATTATACTAATGTTCACAAGGGACAAAAGCAGGTCAATGGGACTCAACAAATACTTCCAGTTAGAAAATCAAGTTGTCCTCACTTTGACTTTTGAGTTGGAAAGCTCCTTTAGAGAAAATAATAAAATGAATTATACTAATGTTCACAAGGGGCAAAAGTAGGTCATGTTAGACTTAGGGCACACAACTGAGGCGGGGGGGTGAATCAGTTGTGCGAAACTTTCTCAAATTAAACACTTGAATCTTCTTTAGTGATTAGCAGAATATTAATCATGAACCATAATGCATTCAAATCAAAAGCAGAAACATATCAACACATAAGACACCAAGATTTTGACGTGGAAAACCCGGTTAAGGGAAAAACCACAGGGTGATTAACCCAAGAATGTATTCTCTGTTAGAAGAATAGAAAGAACAAATGGCACATGCCAATTAGGGCTCACTGCCTGAGCACACTGCTCACAAGAGGCTCATTGCCTACAAGAGACACACTGTCTACAAAGAAATAAGTATCACCTTTATTAATTGGAAAATAGCATCTTCACCATGCTTTGAATCAGTTCCATTTAAGCTCAATACTTCTGCTCTGCCTTTCGCACTTCTCCTCGCTACTACACACTCATCACCGCAAGACACACTTCAAAATGACTTCACAATCTCTTATTTATACAAGGCATCGACTTAGGAACAATCATCTAAGTCAACAAACACCTACAAGAACATCCGCAAGACATGTAGTACATCCGGTCGGCCAGTCTCAAGAAGAACACCAATATCCGGTGGTAATTCTTCAAATGCAAACTCTAACTTCAATGCGGACCACCAACATGAACTGGACATGATCCAACGATCATCATAACCTTCCCTGTATCACCAAGAACATCTGCACTTCATCATCCTACTAGAATTCTTCTCTCCTTCATTCGGAGCTTCAAGAACACAGTCTGTCATCACTGTCACAAATGAATAGGCTCTTCCGGACCTTCAAACCACGAACCAATCTAGTTGATACTTCACAGGGACGTCCTCAACACTCCCTCAAATCCGCAGAACGGGATAATGAATTTCCGGATCTCACCGGACCTATCTGTGACACTCTGTCACCTCTGAACACCTGCCGGAACCGGTTCTACTTGAGCGACCATAACTTCTTCAGATCTTTATGCGGACCTCTGAAAACTTGACTGGAGCATCTCAAAACTTATATCTACAAACCCTTTAAACCGCATCCTCTGATCCTCAACCTATTGAGGACTTTTACCTTCTTGTCATCACTGTACCTGATTGAGACTAATTTTCTCAATATCCTCAGCACACAGCTCATCTAATCCTTCTCATTAATGCAACATGAGTATGTTGACATCAATGACAACACCGGTTAGGCCCATACTTGCAACAGGGCAATGGGACTCAACAAGTACATCCAGTTAGAACAGCATGGTGGTCCCCAGATAAAGCTCCAAAATCAGACCACTTGGCAAGAACTAGAATACAAAAATCTATCTACCAAATGAGAAACTCGAAAAACATCTCTAAACATGCTTGGAGACATACAAAATGAATTAAAATTGCAAATATTACAACTGGCCATGTGAAGGAAAACCTCCCATGCCAAAGATGTCAATCAAGAAGAGAAAGCAATTGGGGACCGCAGTTGGTGCTGTCCCATGCCTATATCAAAATCAGAGTGTGGGATAGGACAAATACTGTCATCAATCACCAAGTAGAAGCCAATACAAGGCCTGATAGTGTTGACAAGTATGTGGCCTGGACTAAGCAAGCCTTGTCATGCCCATCCTGAGGGTCTCATAAACTCTCCTAGCACCCGAGGTAGAAGATGTTTCCCCTGATGCACATGAAAAAATGGTAATGTGCTGCTGCCCAGGTCACCTGTAGATGGGTGAGGTGGGGTGGATGGCTTTCTAGGCCAAGATATGCATAAGTGCACCCCTCTAACATGATATATCATATATGTACAAAGTACATGTGCATGTTTACATTGAATTTTCCATTCTTGAAATAAGTTGTTAATTTCTGTCTACTATTATAACATATTCAAGAGACTATTCTCATGTTAAATTTATGATGATAGTTGTTAGGTAATCATCTTGCAATCGTCAACTGTCACTGTGTCAACAAAGACTTGCAACAGTGACATCTGAGATTCCAGACAACTCTCATTATTTTGAAGCAATCACCAATTCTCATTTTCTTAAACTGTTAAAATTATTTCAAGGTTGCACCGAGACTGGTACTGGTACTGGTACAGGAGACTGGTACTGGTACTGGTACATCTGCTTTTGAAAAATAGGAGACAGGGGTACTTGGAGACACCATTTTTTAAAAAAAATAATTTAATAATTTTATTTATTTATTAATATGCTAACATTAAAACTGAAAATATCATGACATTGAACTTTTAAAACAAGAGAACTGGTAAAGTTTAAGTTTATAGCTTACTTGTAACAATTTAATATAGCTTACTGTATATATATTACTTATAGGCTTATAGCTTAATGTATATATATTACTGTAGACACTAGTATTGAGGTTTGAAGTCCGTAGGAGTAAGAATCCACTGAATTTGTGAGAAAATAGTGGAAAAAATGAAAGGTAGAGAAAGAAAAAAAAATGGAGACGCCTTTTTATTGACACAGGGTACTTGGAGACGTGTGGGAGACTCAACCAGAAGTCTCCCTTTGCAGGGAGACATACCCAAGAAGTCTCCGAGACGGGGAGACGAATACCAGTCTCCGAGACGAGTACCAGGGGGTCGGAGACGGGTCTCCGTGCAACATAGAATTATTTTAATTGTTGCTTCACTTCCATCATTCCTTACTAACATTTCCATGTTCTGTTATTCTAACAGCTCTATTTTCCCAACAATTGGATCTGATCTCCCATTAGATTATCCTACTGTAACCATCCATGTACTAATTTAAGACCATTTATTGCTGCTTGTTGGCTTTCACATTATATGTCCAGGAACCTTGTGTCAAGATGCCTGCTACCCAATGTAAAGTCTTCATCACAAATGAGGACCCCATATGAAGGATTACACAAACCCGAAGACCTGGGTATGCAAATTGGATGGAAGAAAGAGATTACAAATCTTGATGTTTCAGGTTCATCTACAGGACACATTGTCAAGAGAAAATTTTTATTTCACAAAGAATGTTATTACAGCATTCAAAATATATAACATCAACATGATCTGATAAATGCATTGCCTTCCTCCTTCCAAGTCTATGTTATTAATTTTCATTTTCGATTAATTATGGGTTTCCAAGTTTCACTTACAATAACTATAAGCCCATTATCCCTAATCAAGTTTTTTTTATTTTTTTTCAATTCCAAGCATTCTTCAAACCCTTTACTCTCTCCAGTGACCTTTGCAATCAACTTGCATCTTCTATGCATATATCATGCCTGTACTTAAATGAATGCTCCACCAGTACCACTTTTCCAATCCATTCGCATGAAATGTCTGCACCATATTTCTTCAGCCATATAGTGCATAAACATGGGACTAAATAGACGCCCCCATATAGTCTCAAGTTATGGGGGTCCTTAGCTCTGTCAAGTATGTCAATGAGTTTCTAGGGGTTGAACAAAAACTTTGACACTCTTTCTCCTTGTAACCTTGCAACTCTATATGTGATGCCTTGTATGCAAAGAAGCTTGATCATGGGGCATCTCTGACCATCCTTGGTTTCCATGGCAACAACCCCACCAGAAATTATTTTAGCGGCAAATCTTTGCCAATTCACGAATGGTTAAAATCAGGGCCTCAATTTTTGGCAAATACGACAGACTAAAAGAGTCACTAAGTTGCCATTATTTTACCAAGATTCAGTTCAACGCTCATTAAATTGCCCCACCATGATTTAATTAATCTTTTATATTGGACCATTTTGCCACAGTGTGTGATTGGCGCTTAACACCTAAAATTTATTCTACACATTAAAGCTCTATGTCATAATCACCATTAATTAAATTCCCACTTACTGTTCGGGACATATTCACTGTGAAATTACAATCCATGCTTTGGTTCCTGGACCTAATCACTTGGCATTTACATCTATTATAAAATTTGGCAGGATTCAGCAGTTAGAATTCATATAAATAATATATAGGCTCTCAATGGATGTGTTACAGTTCACTTGTGCGGTCAATTTCCACCAAGAGCAGCTGCAAAGTTCTGACCTCACTAAAGGTTTCTGATTGTTCAGTCCAATCAATGATCAACAGGTGCCTCCTCACTTTCCTTGCCTTGTTAGTAAAAAGCTTTTGGCTCTGCTTTTAAACAAGCAATCCGATTCCACTAGATCCAATGTTGAATCAAGTTTACCAAGTAATTTAAATCATATATTTACTTGGTCAATTTACAAGACTTCGGCAATCAAAAATATTTATCTTATACTTCGTTTCTATGCAAGCACTTCATTAAATTGTAAAAAATCTATTTGTCACAGTACTATTGCAATTCATAATTGATAGCTTGGCTTTATGCATAGCTACATTTGTCTAGGTGATTAATATGAAATGAATTAACTTACAGCAATCTCATAGCTTTGTGTCCCATAAGCAAAATTACAGACTTTTAAGCCAAATACATCGCTGATAAGCATGAGATGCACTGTCTCGCAGATGAAAACAACGTGAAGATGGAACTTGCAAAGCTCTTAAATTGTGTTCCTAAGTGAAGGAGAGTTTGGAGGGACCGAGTGCCAAGTTCAATGTTTTGCTCCAGGGATACATTTCACAGCTTAAGCTTGAAGGGCTCTCCCTCACATCTGATACAGTGTTTATTACTCAGAGTGCAGGCCACCTCCTGAGAGCAATTTTTGAGATTGTCTTAACAATAGGATGGGCTCAGTTAACAGAGAAAGCATCTATCCTGTGCAAGCTGGTCAGTCGGTGCATATGGAGTGTCAAACTCCACTCCAGCAATTTAAAGCCATTCCAAAAGACATCTTGACCAAAATTGAGAAGAAGATTTAGCTTGGGATTGGTACTAAATTTCTATTATGATCTTTCTACCCAGGAGATTGGAGAGCTCATTCATTTTCCAAAAATGGGTAAAACCATTCATAAGTTTGTTCATCAGTTTCCAAAGTTGGATCTTTTTGCCCATGTTCAACCAATAACACAGTCTTGAAGGTGAAACTAACAATTACTCCAGATTTTCAATGGGACGAGAAGATTCACAGATAAGTGGAAGTGGAACCGTTTTGGATTATTATGGTAAAGAATGATGGTGAATTTATATTCCATGAGTATTTTATGTTTAAGACACAATATGCGGAAGATGATCATAACCTCGGCTTCATTGTCCCAATACACAAGCCTCTTCCACGCCAGTATTTTATTCGTGTCATCTCTGACTAGTTGCTGGGATCGTAGGCTGTTTTGCCAAACCCCCACCCAGTACCATCCCACCGCCGTCACCAAATCTAGGCCCTTGGTCCCCATCCCTAAGACCCATCCCCCCATCCCAAGACTCCATGGAACATAGCTAATTTGTAAGTTATATGCACAATAAAAAGAACAATGCTGGATTTTTAGAATTGAGCAAGGCCAAAAATGTATTTTGACCACACCATTTTCATAATTTCACCTATTATTGGTCATCTTGGAAAGACCTATACTTGACGAAAAAACACTGGGCCAATATCTAAAACTCTACAAATGCCCCACACAAGTCAATCGAAAAACTTAATTGGTCTAGTATGAGTAGAAACCAACCAAAACCACTATATGTGTGCAATCCATTACCATAAAGCATCACTAATTTGGGACTCCAAACAACTCGATCTCCAATACCCAGGCAAAGAAGGCAATGAAAGTACTTCAAGTAACTTCATAAACCACAATTTATGAGCCCATCCCATTTGATCTGAGTTCCTTGGCATTTAGTTGAGTTATCATCTCTCACGGGATGGTTAGCTCATTGACTATACTACATGAACTGTTTTTCTCAACAATCATCTACTAACCATAAGTATCATCAACTATCCTCTTCAACATTCATTGGCTCAATGTCATCCACTGATCCTGGGTATCATCACTACTCACTCCAATATTGGTTGGCTCAAACTCATTCAATAATCCTAGGCATCATCAGCCACACTTCTCAGGATTTACAATCAAACTCATTCAACAATCCTGGGCATCATCAACCACACTTATGGGATTTACACACTCAAAGTCATTCACTATCATGATATCATGATTTACACACTAAAAGTCATCCACTGACCTTGGGAATCATCAACCACCATGTAAAAAATTGGTAGGCTCAAGCACTCAACAATAAATATTTTTGAAGACTTCAAGCTTCTGCTATCCATAATGTTAAAAACCAAAAAAAAAATTGAAAAATTATGTACAAAATAATTGGATAATCGTTATTTCAACCTTCCATTGTGGTTTATCATTAGGATGAATGATAAGAAAGCAGATCGAAGCTTCTTACATAGATGAACCAATTACAATGAAAGGTAAAGATCATTAATTAGTTATGTCTACAAAATTAATATTAATATCCAATAATTAATGCCGTATTTAAATAAATAAGGAGGCATTAATTAATTAAAAACAAGTTTTTACACAATTTTGCTGGAAAACTTTTGCTCTGGATAAATATATTAGTCGAAGTCAATCCCACAAGCACAACATTTAACAATTCTGGATTAAAAGCAAATATCCAGCCAATTCAATGTGTTGTTTATACCTTTAGAAAAGTCAACTAAAATGGCTAAAAAACCTCGGTAAAGCTCAATCCTAGATCTGCCCTCTAGTCAAGTTGCTGCTGTAGATACTCAACGTTGTTTCAGCCGGGTAAATCTTACAAAATTTCATCAATGCACAGCAGGTCTGTTCTCTCACTTGGTCAATGCAATCAATGACAGTTTAAGGGGATCATAATGCCTAAAAAGTAAGATTTAATGCTACAGTAAAAGTTGTCCCTAGAACAGGTATGATAAAAGTGCAACTTGCATCAGCTCCCTTGTAAAATCTGGTTTTCTGCACCTGATTCAAAATCTGTGCATAGGGTTTGCAATTTGCCAATCAACTGAATATTTAAATATTAATCAACTGGATCATATAGGTGACCTGAGAATAGTCGTTAATTATAATTCAATCATGTTGATGTCATGCCAAGTGGCTGACAACAGAGATATTTATTAATAAAAATGAGATTCTGGCAGTGTTGCTGACTCTGTAGCTGGTATTTTGTAATTTGTAATTTATTCCTATGTTCAAACTTCAAACTTAGAGACAAAGAATAACTACGTACTATGCATTGTTCAGCAACCTCAAAATTAATGAACAAAATCCGTATTTCAGGTCTTACACTTATTTTGTTTCACTTTCTGTCTATATGCAGTTTATTTGGCATGAAATTAAAAAACAGCATTTTTTTCTCTATTTTTATGAACTTTTTAGTATTTATTAATTTCCTTTTCTTTTCCTGATTAATTAAATTACAATTATTTAGCAAGACAATCCCATGAAAGATTTTTGCTTCTATTGCTTACAGCATTTTTTTCTGTTTTTATGATTTTTTTAGTATTTTTAAATTTCCTATTTTTTCCTGATTAATTGAATTACAATTATTTAGCAAGACAATCCCAAGAAAGTATTAAGATAATATTTAGTTATTTAATGGTCAACCTTAGTTTTTTCCTATTAGATAGCTTCCTTTTAGTTTTTCCTATTAGATAGCTTCTTTTTCCGTCTTTAGTTTAGTATTTATCTCTTCTACTTTATTAGCTGTAGCTTTTCTGCTTTATTGGGTGTCGTTTCCTTTGTGAAACTCCCATTTTATTTTTAGTCTTTGTAATCTCTTTAAATAGAGCATTCGCTCTCTCTTGTAAATCATCTTATTCAATAATACTATTTGCATATTATTCTGTTCCAAAATGTAACATGGTATCAGAGCCCAGGGTGAGGGCTTCCATACATCCGTACCTCGCTGTTAGGGTTTCTAGGCAAGTTTGTTGTCTAATCTCGATTTTTTCATTATGGTTTTGATCGCTGTTTGTTTTCTGCTGAAAAATCGCGGATTGTTGGCTTCTGTGTTGATTGGAGGCGTCTTTCTAAGTCGTCTTTCTGAGGCATGTCTTTCTAAGTCACGATTCCTAATTGGATGCTCTTGAATAAAGGTTGCCGCGTTTGAAGTATTGAAAATCGCGTCTCTATGAGTCACGATTTGTGTGGCCGCGATTTCTTTTGCCGTAATCACATTTTGTCTTCACGGGTTTTCTTTAATCTAATCGCGCCATTTCTATGTCTGTCCTTTTTTTTTCGGCAAGGAATTTATCTGAAACATCCCCTGTGATAGCGACTTTCAAATCATTTTTTCGCATTTTTGGGGCCACCTCTGGAGGTCATTGGCATTTTTTTGTGGTCGCAGCCTTGTTTGAGGTCAAAAGGGGATTTGAAATCTGATCGCGGCTTGCATGTGTCTGGTTCCTAAATGATTTGCATGTTCTTCTCTGCATTTTTGAAGGCGTGGCTTTTGGATAATTAGAGACCCTCTGTTGTCGGCGATTTGTAAGGATTTGCTCACGCAAGGCTAGCTGCACATCCGAGGTCGTGGGTTTCTTAATTCTCGTGATTGCTCACGATTTCTTTAGTCAACGTTCCTTTTCGTTGTTCTTTCGCTGGAGTTCTGCTGCTTGCCATCAAAGCTTTGTTCGGCACACTTTCTGTGGGTTATGTTTATCATTACCAGTTCTGGCAATTTCAATTTGAGCTCGCCCTATGACTCTCTTTGTGTTAGAAGTCTTCTGGAGGTCCTGTGGTATCTGCTGGCAATTTCTTTATGAGTTTCTCTGATTTGCGCTTATAGTGCCTAAACTCACTCAACGTTTCGTCCCTACCAGCAAACATGCAGAGTTATTTTTATCTTGAAAACCGTGTTCAAATTCTGTAAGTCTCTGCTTTCCATACTCTTGAGATCCGGGTTTTGAAATCCGTGTTCGGATTTATCTCGAGATCTATGCCTCAATATGTGTTTCAAACTTATTCTATGTTTTCAGAATTCGTGCTTCGTAACCTGTGCAAGGGTTATGTTCAAAATCTGTGTCGTCTATCTGCTTTAGTATTCGTGACATCAATTTGTAATCCGTTTTCATGCCTCAAAAAACGTGAAAATTGGCATCATGGTCCAACAGCAATCAGAAGTTCAACGGCAACAAACTTTTTGATCGTCAATGTTTTTCTGCAGGATCTTGTCAAAGTTGGATTCTTGTTCCATAGCCCTTTGAATGGGATTCTGTTCTTTTGATCAGCGGCTTCCTTGTTTGGCAATGTTTTTGCCTAGTCGTTTTTAAAGTGTTTTCTACCTTTTCGCTGTGGTTCACAGCTTTGAGGGCTTCTTTGATCTGCGCTTACAACACTCAGCGCCTTCTAGTCACTAGCTGGATCAGCGGTCAACATTTGTGTTTGGCAAGCGGCCATTCTGCTTCTTTGGATTATTCGGGATTTGTGTTTCGACACCCATGCTCGGGTTCTGTTTTCTGTTTATGCCATCCATCTGCCTCGGAAGGTAGTCTGTTTTAGGGGGCATCTTGATTTAGTTAGTGGCTTGACCATTACGAGGGGTATTAAGATAATATCTAGTTATTTAATGGTCAACCTTAGTTTTTTCCTATTAGATAGCTTCCTTTTAGTTTTTCCTATTAGATAGTTTATTTTTCTGTCTTTAGTTTAGTATTTATCTCTTCTGCTTTATTAGCTGTAGCTTTTCTGCTTTATTGGGTGTCGTTTCCTTTGTGAAACTCCCATTCTATTTTTAGTCTTTGTAATCTCTTTAAATAGAGCATTCACTCTCTCTTGTAAATCATCTCTCTCTTGTTCCAAAATGTAATAGAAAGATTTTTGCTTCTATTGTTTAAAGTTTAAATAAATAAATATTAAATATATTTGTAAAAAAAATCTTTCGACATTTTATGAAAATGATATATTTCAAAAAATAAAATATAGTTTAGAATTTAGAAAAGTTACCTTCAATAGCTCCAACTTAGCGAATTGTCTAAATGGCTTGTGACATGTGGTGATTACAAATAAACATTTGAATTTCTTTGGCTTCATCATAAATCTTTTGTATCCATTGGATTTTGCCAATTTTTTGTAGCATCAAGTTCAAAAAATGAACTACACAAGGAGTCCATCAGATGTTTGGAAATCTTGCCTCCACGACCAACCCTGCTGCTCTACATACCTTTGCATTATCTGTGATCCCCTGAACAACATTTTCTGGCCCCATTGATTCAATTGTTTCAATTAGAATATTGGCAATAAATTCAGTATCTTTTTCATCGGCCTTGCATTCAACTGCTTTCAAGAACATTACTCCCTTTGGGATCATTAAATCACATTGATCAATGGCCTATTTCTAGCATCCTTCCATCCATCACAAATGATAGAAACTCCTGAGATTTTCCATAAAACTCGAATCACTTGCAATTGTCTATCAATAATGTCTTTTTCTTTAGCCAAAAGAGTGGTACAAACCTTCTCATGGCCTGGGTTTTTGCATCCTTTTGTTGCCTCATTAATTGACCTAACCATCTCTTGCCAATATGGAGAGCGCACCACATTAAATGCAATTCCATTTGCATACAAGCAACAGGCAATATTTTGATCTATATCCTCTCGACTCTACAAATTAAATGATTTTTCAAGAGGTCCTACATTGCTCCTCTTGTGACTTGTAGATGTCCCTAAAGCTGGTTGTGGATGCAATGGGGGTACAAGCAACGAGCAATATTTTGATCTATATCCTCTCGACTCTACAAATTAAATGATTTTTCAAGAGGTCCTACATTGCTCCTCTTGTGACTTGTAGATGTCCCCGAAGCTGGTTGTTGATGCAAAGGGGGTCTATTTAGAGTTGACCTTTGCTTTGATGCTTGAGAGGGATTATTAGCTTCATCTTGTTCTTTTGGATATTTTGAAATTTTAGCATGTGACAACCCCTTCCCCAATGGGCCATCAACATTCGAACCAGGACATACAGCACACCATGTTATGTGGCAAAGGTGCCCACGAACCCTAGTATAGGAACCTCTATACTCTTTTAGGCACTCCTGACATGTCCATTTGTAACTTCCACCACCTTGAATTTTGTCAAGAATGGTAATATATTTCCACAACAGAGATCTAGGGTCCAATTTGATCCACTTGTTATTGTTTTCTCCAACATCAGAGATGATGATGCCATGATTAATATCCTAGAATAATTAAGATTTTAATAAGACCTTGTACAAACCAAAAACCTATAATTAAATTAATTGTAACTTTCACATTTAAATCTAAATTAAAATAAAATAAAGTAAATGTAAGTTTAAACTATATTTCATCTATGTTTATTGGATTCATTTTTCTTTGCTTCAATTCATTCATTTTATAACAGACTGAGTTTCTGCAATTTAGTGTGCTGTCCACCAGATTGCCAACCAAATCTGGATCAATCTGAAAGGTTTTGAAGTTATGCAAAACTAGAAATGTGTCATGTACAGTTGAATCCTTTGAATAATAATCCAAGTTTTGTGTATCATAAGATGATTATAAAGCACCTTCAAGCCAATACTTTTAGGGACAAATGCACAACATAATTGAGCTGAATAATGAATTGCATTCATTTGATGTTCATAACTAATATCTATGCTTAGTCATATCATTAAAACGACCAGGAGGAAATAAAAACTATATATCCAATATTGATGTCCCTAAGTGACCAAATATGTTAGTGGTACTCATAGGTAAAACATGTAGCAATGGCAAAATATGAATACCTAAAGCATCCCCTAAGAAAGACTTATAAGATGTCAAACCTAGGATAGATAAGAGCTCATAACAAGATAATAAGAAAACAAAATGAATAGAAGATGATAAACCTCAGACAATGAAAGAGAATTACAAAAATTAAAGGTGAAAGGAGTAAACACCATAGCCATCTTAAACAATGGAAATTGAAACAACTCCTATGACTCCAAACAAAATAAGGATATAGCTCAGAACAGCTCTAAATCTGAATGTTTGGTAGTTACACAAAGTAAACAATGGAAACAACTATTATGACTCACTAAAAGTTAAAAGTTTAGATTAAAATAGCTCTAAGTCTTAAAGTTTGGTAGCTAAACAAAATTACGATATATTATATACAGTCACAACTCTTTGCATACCAATATTTCTAGACATGTTTCATGAGGTTACTATGAACCATTTATAAGCCAATACTTTACTAGATCTATGTAAAACACAATCAGGCTGAGTTGCATTCAATGTTGTTCATAAATGAAATCTATGCTTAGTCATATTTGCAAAAATGATCAGAAAGAAAGACAGAATATTGATGTCAATTGGCAACCAAAGATATGTAGATGCGACTCGGGTTCAACGCGTACAAATGGAAATACAGGAGTTTTAAAGCATCACATCACAAGAAAAGATATAAACAAAACAAGGAACAAAAGCATAACAAAATAGCTAGGATGCAAAACGAACCAAAGGAGAAACCTTAGATAATGAAGCTAACGAGTAACAAATGCAGGCAAACAAGAAGAAATATTTATTAAGAACAAAAATTTATTAAGGACTGTATCAGAATCTGGAAGATATCAGAATTACTAATTTGTTCCCAGCAATTCTAAAGTATGCTTTGCAGTTAACTTCCTACTTTCTTGCATAAGTGATATGTTCAATATACCTCCAGCTTTAAAAGATACTAAAAATTAATTCTATTACACATTGAAAACAATAGAAACTAGCATTCACAAGTCTAACCATAAAACATACCATGTGGATAATAAAGCGCTCTTCCAAATTACTTCTTGCCAGACATCTCTGCAATGAAGCATTCCAAGCCAACAGAAAATTTAAGGAACGTGACAAAGGTTACCCAGAAAATAATATGACACAAGATAACCTACCATGCAGATTAAGTAATCAAAAGCAAGAAGCCAATTCAACTAAAATAAAGGAGATTGTACAATGAAATCTGCATATTCCGTAATACCTTAACCAAAAAGTTCTTACTCAAATTACCAAGTTAGTATTGAAATTAAAAAGCTGACAGGAAGTTAGAAATCATATCAAACAAGAAACTTCATCGCCCCACTATAAAACATATTGAACAAGTCATTTTGCAGAAACTCGTCTCAAGTTATATTTACTCAAGCTGATATAACAATCAGCCAAGATACTTTGAGGTGATGCCCATAGAAGCAAATATCTTTCTTGAAAATATCTCAGCAAGCCAAAAGATACAGATATTTTCAATTTCTTGAGATAGTATTGGCAACCCAAAAAACGCGCAAAAATTCAAAAACAAAAGAGAAATGACTGAATTTTTTTATATTTAAATCCATCCTAATTACATAGAGTTATTAAAACCCTAAAAACAGTATCGAACTATTACTTATTTATTTATTATTAAAATTTAAAATAAAATAAAAATAGAAGAACCCTAACCCCAATAAAAATAAAATAAAACAGTATATTGATTTATTTATTATTTATTATTTACTTTTAAAAAATTATATTAATACAGTTTTATTTATTATTTTTGTATTTAACTTTAAAAATGGTATATTATTAAAAATATTTTTGTATTCATTTTAAAAAGGGGTTGTTCTCAAATGGCAAGGCCATAAGGTTTTCAAGATGGAGATCCAAGTTTGAATCTCCATAGTGACATCTAAAGGTGGAATTTGAAGTGGTGACTCTTGGACTTCCATTGTGACTTCTAAGTTGATTAAAGTTGAATATGTAGCTTCTCAGTTGATTAAAGCCGAATATGTTGAAGTGGATATTACGTTAGGGCAGGGAAGTCCCCCTTGTGGCCTCCACCAGTATTGGCCGGGCTAAAAATCCCATCTTACCAATCAAAAATAAATAAATAAATGCAAAACCCCAAGTTTTGGCTCGAGCAATGGAGTGAGCAATGTTCAAGCCTAGCTCCTCACCAGGTCTCAGGTTCAAATCCCTAATTACCCTGTGGTGTGTGGCTTGGGGCTGTTGCACACCACCTAGGTTATAGTGGCTTGCCCTGTACTTGAACGCCAGAGGTGGCTGATCAAGGATGCTGCGCTACCAATTCCTGGGTATCAAAAAATAATAATAAATAAACGAATTAAAATTACTAAAAAATTTACCTAGATTCTGAAACCTAACAACAAACCCATTTCGTTGCAGAAAAAATCAACCAGTTTGCAGTCAAAATTTGAAAAAATAAAAATAGCAGTTTTGCTGAAAAAATCTTAAAAACTCGGATTATAGTGAAAAGCTCGGAATAAATTCGATAACGGTGGCCAAACCAGAAAAAAATGTGAAATATCAGCCCAAAATGCCAGGAAAATGTAATGTCCCCTCTTTATCCACAGCCCTGAGTAAGGGTTCTGTCAGCAGTTAGATAGGACTGAGTTTTCAGTTAGTAATGTTTGTGTTTGAAATAAGATGGTTGAGTCTTCAATTAGGAAGTGGCTGTCTTTGTGCCTTCCAGTTGAGCAGGAGCCGGGTCTTTCAATTAGAATAGTTGCATGTTAGAAGGAGGCATTGTGTGTGAGTGTTGGTATCACACCTGTCTGCAGCAGTTTCTGTAGTGAACTGGAATAAAGGTGTGGGTGTGTGATCAATTAAGTTATTAACTATTTGAGTTTGCATTGATTGACGAGGGGACTACTCAGTCAAGTACTGGAACTGCCTATGATTGAGGCAGGCACAAGGATAAAGAGAGAAAAATGACGAAAGATGAAAGGGCAGATCTATTTCAAGATATTCTAGTGGAAATTCAAAGGGGACAAGAAAGAATGGCAAAGCTAATGGCACAAATGTTACATTTTCAAAGTATCATGCAAAATCTAGATCATACTAAAGCATCTCAAAGAGAGGGAAGTTCAACTTCGCATGACCGACGAACGGTTAGTCAAACGAACCTCCTTCAAAACCCACTAAGCCCATGTTTATACAAAGGAATGAAAAACTAGATGCTAAGACAATTACTTTGGGGGGGTAGACACACTTTTAATGGAGTATCAAGAGAAATCCGAAGATTTCAACACTACAGTAACTTTTGTCAACTACTTGGAGATACTCAAGAAAAAGATTCAAAGCAGTGGAACCCATAGTAGCAACTGAAATGATGAAAGGAGCGATCCAAAACAAAAGGTGAATAAATTAAATGCTCTGAATTTTGAAGGCAGCAACAAAAAACCGCTCGGGCATGGTGGCAGAAGTTGCAGACCTACTTTACACCCAACCCTATGGAAGAAGAAGATGCCATTCAATTTGCCACATTATATTTGGACGGTGTTGCCTATGACTGGTGGCACCATGATTTGGTCAAATGAGGGCATAGTCTTGCATATACTTTTGATTATTTTAGCTAGAGATTGTTGGACCACTTTGTGCAGAACAATGAGGATGAGTACTTCAGGGAGCTTGCTTAAATCAGACAGTCAACCTCAATGGATTTGTATGTTGATGAATCACTTTTCTCTTTAGTGAGGGTTTAATCGAGTCAATCAAAGGTCTAGTTAAGGCCCTTGCACCCCCATCACTACAAGAGGCTAATAAGAGGGCTCTGGAACTATCAGTACTAAGGAGCAAATTTTTATTGCAGCCTAGAGCACCTACTATTGGACAACAAAAAGGTAATTTTCTGAAAGGAGGATTTAATCCATACCTTCAAAGAACTACACCTTGGCCTATTGCAACAAAATAACTTGATGAGCAAACTAGAAATGAGCTCAGAAGAAAAAAGTTGTGTTTTTCGTGCAAAAAACATTGGGAGCCTATGTCTAGGCAAGGGCCAAGTCCATTACATTGAAGTGATTTTTCATGAACAGGAGATTGGTTATTAGACCGATGAATCAAAACAACAACATGCAACAAAAGAGCTGATTGTGAGGCATAAGCTTGAGCAATTGGTAGGAGATAATACCTAATGGGTCACCTCAGGTGGGCACAACTAAGAGTATGGAAAAGGACTTTTCGTAAGGAAAACGTCTCATGGGTAGTCAGTTGCTTTGTGATAATTTGTGATAAAAGACGAACCTACTAGTTCGCCTTCAAGTAAGCACTACACTTTCACACTAACATTCAGACTATTCTGGATAAGCATAGTATTGTGTTCAATGATATGCCTCCAGATCTGCCACCTCATAGGGGATTCCAACACATCATAGAGTTGGAGTAGGGTTCTAAGCTCATCATGATCACCCCCTCATCATCCGTAAATATTGAAAGAAGAAATAGCAAATGGGGCCTACCTATGGAGGGCATCTAAACCTAAATTTTGATGGAGCAGCAAGGGGGGATCTGAGTTGGCAAGTGTAGGAGTGCTATTGAGGGGTGAGAATGGGAAGTTTGTCAAAGGTGATTCATTCTTCTTAGGGAACAAGATGAATAATGAAGCAGAAATTTTAGTTTTATCAAAAGGAATGCAAATGGCCAAAGGTATGGGTTGTACTTGTAAGTGCTTAGGAATACAAGGAGATACATAGATGGCTATAAATGGATGTTTTAAATGGCAAGTTAACAACTGAAAGTTAAATTGCATTCTAGAAGAACTACAGATGTTAAAGAATGAGTTTCAGTTCTTATCGTTTAAACATTGAGGAAAGCAATAAAATAGTGAATGAAGGGATAAATTAGCTCCCGTTCACAGCCAAAGTTAGTGCAGATCTCACAGAATGGCAATTGGATGAAATGGTGCTATATGGATTTAACCAGTCATTACCACCCCCGCAACCATCTTTTCTCTCACCAGAATAATTATTTTATGATAAGGGATTAAGGAATGATCATACTTAAATGATCCAGCAGAGTGCTTTAGGTGAAGTTGTGCAAGGGTGTGATTGATAACAGTAGGTGCAAGATTTTTTATTGCTTTTCAACAATCTTTTTAAAGGGATTGAAAGTATGGTTATTTGGCATTGCTACCAGGTTGTGAAGAAAAGTGAGGAGGTCATTCTGCAGTATGGAAAGAAGGGACACAGCAGCATATTCAAAATGGCGAGAAGGAAAATCAACAATGAAAGGTCAGGCAAAATTTTTGATGTTCTGAATGCAGAGACTCTGTTTTTCATCAAGCAAATTCTAGGAGTGAAGGCTATGAGAGGTACGGGATATATGAGCTCAAATGCAGTGGTAGTAGCCAAATTTGCAGAGAAATTGAAGGCTCAAATGGAAGATGTAGTAGCAAGACAAAGGATATTGCACACTTTAACAAAGGAAAACAAGCAGTTGTTTATCAATTTGGATGCAGAGGAGGAGTTTGCAGAGATCAAAAACAAAGTGGATGTAGTGCAGGATAAGGTAGTGGATATCTCGATGGGAATGGCTACGACCGGGAATCGTCTTTCCAATGTGGAAGTGTTCTACAATGATATATCAACAGTGGTGGAGAGCTTAAGGCCCAAGGGTGATGTTGAGGAACAGGAATTTGGAAATATCTAGCGTATTCACAACATGATCCATTTCTGTGGATGGTGTAATTCGAGCTGAACTGTAGGAGTATTTAGAACCAAGAATAAGGCTGGATGATTAATTATGTGTCATTAATATGTCTCAGCTTTGAAGTATAGTATGTATCTATTTGTATGGTATAAGTGTAATAGCTTATAATATGTATAGATGGAAAATTTATAGGCATAGCAGTCTGTAATAGCATTTTTTTTACAAAAAGGGAGTGGGCCCCAATGGAATCCTCAGCTAAATTATCTAAAAATCATAATAAATATTAAACTTATTAATATTTAAATATTAATAATAAATACATATAAGAAACAAAATTAATAATAAAAAATATTAAAATTAATAAGAAATAGGCTTACTAGTAATTAATATAGTTTAATATAAATATTTTAATTATTATATACTTAATAATAAACTTAACAGAGAAAAAATATCTATATCGTCTAGTTTATAACTTAGTCAAAGATCGATTATGTCAAAGATAGAGCACAGGAGTGAAAGAAGCAAAGGAATGGAAGGTGTAGATACAACAGACCAGAAAAAGGAGAAGCATCACAGCAGATCAACAGGGGTTGAGCAGTATGGGAGCAGCAAGTCCAGCAGACAATATCGGGGAAAAGAAGCATTGCAGCACAGTTTTCTGTCCAGGACCACAACCCTATTCCACAATTCCGGAAGTGCAAAAATGTCTCTAATCCTTTTCATAGCTGCAGTGTCTTTTACAAATCACAAATCCTTCAAGTGTCCCCAATTCTTCCTCCAATCTGATCGAGCAAAGCCTGATTTCTTTACCTCCTGCCTCTGAGTTGGTAAAGCAAGGGCTTGGGGAAGATGTGATCCCTATGATGGTCATGAATGACAAGAAGGAAGCTTCCTTTTCTTTGGGGGATGTCCCCTTGAAATTGGCAAAAGAGGTGTGTGGTTTGACCTTGGATGATAACAGTATTTGAGCAATGGACAGAGATTGGAAGGCGGTCTCGGATTTGCAGGTGCCTTGGCAAGGGACTTGCTCTTGATGATTCAGAAAATTGGATTTAAAGATGTTTGAAAAAACATTAAATCTCCTTCAATTTCTTTGCTGGATAGAGGATTCTTTTTGGTCCAATTTCAATCAAAGGAAGATTGTGCTTTTGGGCGTAACAATGGGACTTGGTTCCTTGGTAAGCGTAATCTTTTCATGTGCCCTTTGATCCCTTTTTTTGATCCAGCCATTCATCTGATTACTAAAGTGCCTTTTTGGGTGACACTCTACAATCTCCCCTTGGCCATGAGAAACCTAGATTTGATTCAGTGGTTGATGAGGAAGGTTGGAGATTTCATTAGATTTGACAAAGCTCCAAAAATGACTTTCAGCAGAAATTTGTAAGGGTTTACTGTTTGCTTGCATGATGGTAGACTTATCCAAGCCAATCATTAACTCCATCAAAATCCTATCCCCTCATGGAGCTGGGATTCAATTCATAAACTTTGAAGGTCTGCCTTTTAGCTGCTTTCATCCCAATCAACTCAGTCATAAGATTACAGATTGTTCTTCCAATAATCTTTTGGATGCTCACATGGTCAAAATGCAGCAACGGATTCAGAAAGCAGGCAGCCCAAATTCTGGTAAAATTCCTTCAAATTCTAAGCAGCAACACAGATTAAGGCTCAGACTTGTACAGGTAAAACTTCAGGCTTTAGTGGTCCAGTTCGAAGGGCAGGATGAAGTGATTCAGTTGGAAGGGTAGGATGAAGTGGCAATAGAAACAGATCAGCTAGTACCTACTAACATCTTAACTATAACTCAAACGGAATCCATTAAGGCTAAAGCAAATTGGAGCCCTCCTAAACATCCCAGAAGAAAGTTTGAAGCTAAGCATTTGTGCCTATAAATTTTTCACTCTGTTGGTGAGGGTTCACAATGGACTATGGCGGCCCTTCTTTCCCACAAAGGTAGAAGGCTACTTTCAACTAAAGGATGATCATATCTCATGAGGATCTTGGAGGTTTTCGCTTTGTCTCTGCAAGTATAGGGTCTTTAGGATTTAGGTTATCTTGTCTTTTTTCTTGTCCTTAAGCTTCTTCAAACTTATGAGTCCCTTTCTTTTTTAAGGATGTATTATGGGTTTTTGTTTGGGCGATGGCCCCAATTGATTCCCTCACTTTACCTAGCAAAATAAAAAATAAACTTAATAAATAAATAAAACCTATATATTAATTAATGAGTCTATATCCAATATATTAACAAATACTTTGTATCTGATATAGCATAAGAACAGAGGATTTGTATTTGTATTGGTTTTGTAAGGCTCCAGCAGCTGCTTCAACAAGTGTTGTGTCCTGTGTCTACCTATTAATCAAAGGAGGCTCTAAGCCCATACATGGTGAATCATAGAGAAATAGCCGCCCCTCCATGAATCACAGAGAAATAGCCTCCCCTCCATGAAGTGCAGAGAAATAGCAAGCAAGCAAGTATAAACATGCTTGTTACAACTATTTCAAGCATTGGTTCCGAGACATATATACTTTCCTCACAGCTTTGCAGGCACTCAAATAGTTCTGGTCCTTGGAGTCGAAGGGGTTCTAGAAGTCGAGGCCAAAGTAGGGCCACACCAACATGTCCCACGCAAACAGCCCATCAACATGTCCTACACAAAGAACCCATTAAAAGGGGCTCCAATCTGGCTTCCTTGTTCAGTCTGTTTCCAGCTGATAATAAGAATGTTTTTCTAAATTTATTTACAACACGTCCTGGTTGAGAAGGGTGTCGTATCCGCATGTACCCGGCACAGCTTAACATATTGCAGTGGTTTTGGGTACAGACAGGTATGGTACCAACCCGTATCCAGGCCATATCATACCTGTACCTGTACCTGGCACAGTGGTACACATACTGGGGGGAGTGGGAGGCGTATCCTGCAACTATGCATAATATGAAATATGATTTTTATTGAGAGTTGACAAAAACAAATGTTGCATCATGCATACTACACAGGTACATTAAGAAACAAGCTCAGAAATTGGATTCATCATCCAATTGATATCTAGGAAACTGGTCCTCTTCCTCTCTTTTCCTCTTCTTCTTGTTCCTTTTTCCTCTAAGCAAAACAGCAACGGCCAGGTTATTGAAGTTCTTTTGGTTCAGGGGCCTTGGCAGGTCCCCTTTTAGGATTTTATTTGTTTTAGAAAAATTTTTAATCTTGTTTTGCTGTTTTTTATGCAATTGATGCAGGTGACGCCCTAAAGTCTTGGGGACAGCTATGGTACATTGGGATGTCTGGGGTATGCTAAGAGTAGGAAGTCCCCAAAAAGACCAAAAAAAGGTGGATGTCCCAAAAACTTCAAAAAGAGGGGGCCAGGAAGGGAACAACCCCTCCAAGTTCCCAAGTCCCCTGGGCATCACTTGGATCCAGTGACGCATCCCCATGGAACACTGGTTTTATCAGTACCTTCATACTTTTGTGATGTGTGGCTTTGAGCTTCACAACACTTTTGTGTATGTATGCAAGACATATATTCTACAAACTTTTTCATCTTGATATAAAAATAAATAAATCATTTACGTGGATTAATATGTTTCAGTAAAAACTCTATTGAACCACCAAATCCCACATTTAGGACCCCTGCAAGACTCTGCAACTAGACTTTGTGTCAGTGTGTGTATATCTGTCAGTGTTTGTGTAAAAGTGTGCCTCAGTTGTTTAGTTGTTAGTTCCATGCTCACACGAGAGTTGAACACTGTACTAGAATATCAATTTTCCATTTAAGCTACAAGTAGATAACAAAAAATGTACCAAAAAAAAGTGTTTTCTTTAAATCAACTACTTACAGCTTTCATAGATGAAAGGACATAATCTTCTCCAAGAGTCAGTACATTGGCTGGTACCCTTATCCTGTAAAAGTCGTCCTCTTTCAACAGCTCCTAATTACCACAGAATTAAAGCATTAAAATAGATTATTGTATAAAGAATTTTTACAAGATAATGGAATAAGAAGTGCAGTCCAGAAATGATTACTGAAAGTACAAAGTTTTAAATTTCTGGAATAAGTACATACTTCAAATGCTTTCTGCTCACTTTCAGTTAAAGTATTTCTTGTAATGCGAACCTTGGTTAATGTCTGCATATAAACAAAATTATCCACTGCTGTAAACTTCGTCCTTTTAAAGATGGCCACAATACATATCACTGGCAACAAATTCTTTAATCTCGGTGAATCAATTTTATAATCAATATATTATATGATATATCAATGGGACAACCAAATTCCAATTATAGTTCTAAGTTAGTCACTAGTTTGAGGTTAAAGAGGATTGCTAATCAAATCCAATCTACAAATAGCAGCAGTTCTAGATTGAAAAAAAGATGTAGAATAAAAAAGATGACAAGATCTTATCTAGAAAAAAAGAAATATGCTTCCATTAACGAAAAAAAGTAAGCTATATAGAGAGCGTTTTTATAAGCCTGAAGGTGGATTGAAGTTCAAAAGAATTGTCATCCCTGCAATGAGAATGTTCATCATCTAAAACATGCCACACAGAATGCTGATGCTTTATAAAACTTTGGATCCACAAAAGCCTATGAAATGAGAATTTGTGAAAGACAAACAACCTGCACATGCATGTCAAAAACATGACTTTGCCACTGGATATGCCCAACACTTTCCCCGGGTATATATTTCTAATTAATTATGCTCAGATACAACCATGGTATGGATCCACATGTGCATATCCCAGGTGCAATCAGGAGACATTTTGCAGATGACTAATACAGAATCCAAGATGAATCCCAAAACATAAGAAGAAAGAAAAAACTCAAGAAGCACTCAACCAAATAACAAGAATGCTTATCCGTTGTAATGAGAGAGGGTTTGTAATTGTTATTGTATGTTCTTCAGTTTCTTGTAGAAACATTTTTATTAATAACATGATTTGCTGGAACTGGGTTCGCACAAGAATTTAGATAGCTGAGCGAACTTATCCCTCAGATTCTTTCAGTCAAATTTAGTAGATCGAATACCCTTCTTTATCCAGCATTAAGTTCATTATAATCTTCCATAATGTTTGCTGTCAAGCTTGGTCAAGATGTTAAATCATTGGAGTTAAAGTTTGTACAATACAACGTAAAAGGAAAACAATTCACGTGTCAGAACTGGCGTCTGGCTTGCCCTGTGATCTGATTTTTTTTTTTTTTTAAATCGCCTTTTTTACCTAGCGTTCACTGAAATGGCTCAAAATATTGGTGTCGAGATCGTGTATGTATGATTCTTAAATCAGTAGAAAATACTTGTATGATTCTTAAATCAGTAGAAAATACTTTTTATTCACTGAAAACTAACTAATAAACAAGTGCGAAAACCCCCTTGAGAATCCTTTTAACAACAATTGAAAGAAATAATGAGGCCTAACGTACAGAAAAACACCATAACCTACCAAAAAAAACAACTCATCAAAGATCCTCACAATTACTCAAAACCCTACCAAATCCAATAAACGTGGACAGAATTAAACACACAGAATTGCTACATTTCCACAATATACCGCGATCATGCTTAATTTTGCATTATTTTGAAACCCTAGAGATAACTAACACATACCTGGCCACCGTGAGGAGATGCCTTCAAGCGCGCCGTGAAATGGCCAGCGGGGGTAAAATTTGAGTTGCCAAAGGCGTGTTCGACAGAAAACTGAAGGCGCGAGTCCGCAGGGATGTTATCGGCGGGGGCTGCAGCCCTGATAGAAGGTTTTGGTTTAGAAGGCGCAGAAATAAAATCGCCTTCGCCAAATCGGCCCCCGACAAGACCCCATTCTTCATCGTCTTGCAGCTCGTCCGAGTGGAAGGCGTATGCAACTCTAGAAGACACAATGAAAACTACAGCTACTGCTACGAAGCATTTCATCAACCACTCCATTTTTTTGCCTACAATCGGTACGAATCTACTGCTGCTAGTCGACCGTCGAGCATCGCAAACCTTCTGCCCGGCCTGAATTTTTCAATTTGTCTTGTTTGCTTGGCTTGTCATGTTTCGTCTTTCTCGGTGTTGTAAATTTTGAAGCGGTGAGGGTTTTATGGAAGGGGGGAACGAAAGTTTTTCAAGGTGCTGTTTGGGAGAATTAAAAGACTTATACCTAAGCCTTGGGTTGCAGAAAAAAATAAAAATCTGTTCTGAATTTCAGATGAGAAATTATAAAAATTATATGTAAATAGATGGAATTTTATTTAGTTTTTTAAATTTAAAATTTGAATAAGATATTTTTTATATAAAAAAATTTGAGTTTAATATTAAAATAAAGCTTGTATCTTTGTGAAGTTTTTATTTTGAGGGGAAGGATTTTTTTTATTTGAAGTTGTATTTTTTAATTATATGTAACTATTTTCAAGATAAAAAATAGGAACCCAAGCTCTGTATTTTTAGTATAAAGGAAGTTTTCTTAGTTTAAAAGTTTTGAAGGTATAATAGAAAAATGAAGGTTGTGATATAGTTGTAAATATTGGCTTAGTTTTTTTATAATTTAAAACAAGAGTATTAAGACCTCGTTAATGGGGTTGGGGTGTTGATACCCTTAAAAAAAGAAAGGAGACAAAGTGGCAACCGCTAACAGAGGGCTGGGTAAAGATGAATTTTGATGGAGCTTCTAAGGGCAACCCAGAAGAATCGAGTGCTGGTTGTCTAGTCCGAGATTGCAAGGGAGAGATCCTAGGCAAAGTGGTGAACAAATTAGATGTTGGAACAAATAACGAGGTAGAAATACAAGCTCTTCTTTTAGGCCTCAATTTGTGTGGGCATTTAAAGGTGGCAAAATTTGAAATTGAGGGAGATTCTCTCATAGTGTTAATGTGTTAAGGAAGGGAGGCTTGACAAACTAGAAATTAAATGCATTGTTAAATGAAGCCATGCTCAAGATTAAGGAGTTCAGGAATGTGGTAATTAACCACGTGTATAGGGAAGGAAATGTGGAAGCAAGTGCACTGGCCAATTTGGCCATCAAGTCAAAGCAAGCCTTGCTATGGGAGGTAATGTCTAATAATTGTGCCGGCTCTCCTGTCTGACATTCCATCTTGTCCCTGAGCGAACATGAGGCTGGTGAAGTGTGCAGAGTGGTTTAACTGGCGCAGAGATCCAGTTCAAGATGCAAGGCTATTTGGTGGGATGGTGAAGGTGGAGGTTTTGTTTGTAACGGACACTCTAATCCAGCTAACCTGCAAGAAAAGGCAGATGTCATTCCTTGGGGGTATCACGGAGAAAAGGATGAAACAGGTTTTCAAACCTAAAAGTGGTATTGTTCTGTTCGCAATAGAGTGGGTTTTGGGGGGAACGTTTTATGGTGACTGAGCATAGGCATCGGGTTAACACAGATTTATCTTCCATGTTCTTGGCGGTTTTGTTGGATGCTAATGAAGAGCAAGGGAACATACAAACATTGATAGAGTCCTTTGTGGAGGCATAGTTTCGCGAGGGTTGGAAAGAAGTGGTGGGTGTGGCTTGGCTTGGTGTTGGCATTCCACTCCCAGATGATTTTCATAGGATGCAGCTGGCAATGCGGTGGATTGGCACCCGTTTGTCGTTGAAGTTGGGGTGAACAAAATTGCAGGGCATAGGAGGAGAGCGGCCAGAGGAGTAGTGTTTTTGAAGAAGCTGGTGGGCTTGGTCATGGAAGAAGACTAGGTGCAAGAGGTCCTGGAGACCTATTATACAACAAATGTGAATGCTTGATCGGAGGCAAGAGTAGTGGCTATATGTAATATGTTTATTTTAATCTTTTTCATTTGAAAATATAATATTATGTATGCTTTATGTAGTGAAGGTGGTAGGGTTTAGGTGTGCTGCAGGGTGAGTTTATCCCCTATTTTTTCTGTTCTGTTGGTGGTTTTCAAAGACTTTGTTAAAATTTTGTTAAATACTTTAATATAATGGGAGCAGACCCCAAGCCTGCAATTTACCAGTCAAAAAAAACAAGAGTATTAAGAAATTTAAAATGAATTTAAAAGTTCACTAATATCATAAACTTGGAAAATCAATTATCTTTTGTTGTTATATTTAGTTTTTATAAAATTTTTTTGAGAAAGTAGCAATAATTACATAAGTGTGTGAATGTAGGAAGAGGGGAATCTTAAGAGAAAATTATTCTAGTATCATGGAATGATCTCTGGTTCTAACCCAAATGACACGAATGTTGTTAAAAACTCTAAAAGGATTTGAAATTCCTTGGCCACATGGTGAATTGAAAGGATTGGAATCTCAAGCTCAGCACCTTCAAGAATTGAGAGCCTTCCAAGCTTCAATGGATTATATGTGTGTTTTGTTACTATTATTATTTGTAAATTAAGTCTAAAGGAATCATTTGAAATCATCCTTAGCTACAATGGCCCTTGATATTTCTCCCTAAAATACCTTTGAAATGGTTTTAGCATAATGTATGGAAATAGAATACCAAATATAAGCAACTATAAATTTTGTTTATGTTGTCCTTCAAGGAATATCCCTAGATTAATTACTTCTTTATGGTAGCAAAACTGAGGGAGTGATGCAAAACTAACGAGCAACTAAAAACAAACTAAAATCTTTTTACACTCTTTAGAGCCTCCATACATATATTTAATCTACCTTTCAATAAAGGCATCAGTCTATAGACAATAATCCATCCCCATTACAATAATTCCATTTACACTTGCAACAATGTAAGCTTCCAAAAGAAGGAAAGGATTTTGCATTAAAGGTATATCAAAAGAACCTAACTGTAGACACCCTAAAATGACCAAGTCGTCGCACTACTTGCATTTCGTCTAATCTGGAGCATCACCTGCATTACAGCATTAATTAAATAATCTAATTATTTAATTAAAATCATCAAATTCTTCTAAATCTCCTAAATTCGACATTAATTGAATAAATCCTTGGTATTCAATTAATTAAATCAAATTCCTCTATTATTCTTCCACATTTAATTAGATAATTATCATCTTTCCAAGTTTTAAGTCTCCATTAATTAAATAAATCCAATTATTTAATTAATTCATCACAAATCCTCTTGTCTACAATTAAATAATTTACATTATTTAATTAAATCGATTATTCTTCTAAATTTAAATAAATCATGCAAAATTATTTAAATTATCTCAATCCTCTAAAAATAAATAAAATCAAGTATTTTATTTATAATCTTCATATTCCTCTAATCTTACACAAACAAATTAAATTTGTTTTTTCCCCTAAAAATAAATAAAATCAAATATTTTATTTATAATCTTATGTTCCTCAATCATGCACAATTAAATAAATAAATTTATTTATTTAATTTCAGTTATCTTTCCAATTCCTCTTAAAATATCTTGTTAACTCATGTGCACAATCAATCTTATTTTTAGAACTCTAAAAAAGGCAAAATTACAAGTTGAGTTATCTATCCAATCAATCTTGTTTTCATCATATTTTAATAAAAATATCCTTATAGATTGACACATGTCGTGTGCACATTCATCATGGTTATTTGATTTATCTCCTCCATTGATTCTTTTGAATTATCTGGACCGTTGATCGATCTCTGTTGAAACCTATATAAACCCCCCTCATCTTCTTCACAATCTTTCTTCGATCACTTATTCTCAGGCATACTTAACAGCACTTTGAGCATACATCGCATCGATTGAGCAACTTTACGATCTCTTAACATTGATCTTTTGAGCACTTTACTTGCTTGTTGCAACCATGGTTTCGCAGCACTATTGAGCAATCCACATTCATCCAAAGGGAACAATACAAATCTCGGTAAAAGCTTTTATATTTCATTGATTTATTAGTAATGGCTTTTATTTAGATTGATTCTCTTTATATTATTGGGTTTTTGATTTGTTAGTTTTATCATAGTCAATTTTCCTCATACACATTATGGCACGCCCGGTGGGACCCACTAATCCTTCTTTTTCTTTGAGAATTTGATTTTTTTAAGTTACAGTACGGAACAGCGCAAAAGACACAGAAAAGTGCTTTTGGCAGTATCCTTAAGCGCTCCTGGAGGCACAGTATAGCGCCATCAGGTGATACTGCAGCACTTCTGGTAACACAAAGCGGCGCTTTTGGTAGTATCGTTAAGCATTTTCAGCAGAATAGGTTTTTTTTACATTGGTTGGTGTTTTTGCAGGGTTTTATTCATATACATATCTTTAATTTGTCTGACAAGTTGTTTTATTTGTCTTTCAAACTATCTTCTTAATACTTCCTAAGCTGACTTATTTAGGGGTATTTTTGAGTTAACCTATCTATTCGCAACACCTTTTTGAGTTTGATTGATTTCATGATACACATCTAGCAGATATCACTTCTCATAACATTAGATCAATCATGAAATCCTATCTGAACCTAGTTATTTTGACAAAGTATAACTTTTTTTGGATCTGAGACAGAACAACATTTTTGATTACACAGTACAGCACTTCGGTAGCACAGTACCGCGCTTCGGGTTCTGATTCAACGCTTCTGATAGCACAGTGAGTCCCTTCTGGTGTGCATCACCGCGCTTTTAGAAACATAGTGCGGTGCTATTGGTATCACAGTAAGTCACGTTCTGTAAGACAGTAACTCGCTTTTGGTCAAATTAATTTATTTTTGCTAACTTGTGAGTTTTTTTGGAACTAATTTACTTGTTGCAGCTTGTTATCACTCACACAAAGCAAAAAAGTTTTTCTAATATGTTCATGCAGGACGAGCATTGAAGAAATCTTGATTTATCTCACTAAGTCTTAGAAACATATTGCCTTCTTAAGGGATAATTAAACAAATCATTTCGGCAATCTAAGTCTTCGGAACATACTGCTTTTCTTAAGGGACAATGGGCATGTATGTGAAAACACCTCAATTTTCTGAGGGACAATGGACATGAATGCCAAACACTTCAATTTCATAAGGGACGATTGACAACTACAAACGTGTGTGTGCCTAATTTAGTTGTACCTTATTTTTCTCATAATGGGACAATTGAACCTTCGTTTGACGTGCTTGCTCTTACATTTCAGTATTTCCTTTAGAAGGGCCTGCTTTTGGATTGCGTTTCATCCAAAAGGGATGACCCTAAGCAGAGTTTTCCTTTGAATCTCTATATAAGAGGGATAAGGCGAAAGCCAAGTCCTAACTGACGTCAGCCTTACCTTGTGGTGCCAAACTGAAAAGAGGTGTACTAGCTCTTTGTGGAAATAATTTTCACATTAAACGAAGTGTTTGATACTCTTAATAGGATTGGTTAAAGCTTTTAGTAGCTTGTCTCGTAAGGCATTGGTCCCTCAAAGTTACTAAGAACCATTATAGACAGAGACTACCCGATCTACCTCCGAACGTTGCGGTAATCATCAGTGCAAGGGGAATCGATTTAAGCCCTTAAGATACTCACCATTGGCTCCCTTGAGAAGAGATAGTATTCCCTTGGCCATAAAGCTCTTGTGACCTACTTGAGCTTTCCAAGGGGAGGGTGAGACATCCCTACCTATCGTCTCTCGTAAAGATACAAAATATCTAACACCTTTGTGGAATGATATTTTTATCGACGGAGTATTAAGCTGTGAGCTGATCTACTGCAATGAAACCTTGTCTCTAGGGATAAAAAGTGCTTGTTATTGATTTCAATTGTCTTATACCTATGGAAACATTGGGCTTTTTTGTGAGCCTCGAACATACACTATTTGTTGTGTCAGTCCTTTTTTGACCACTTGTTTGCTATGTTTTCTCTTGCCAAAAACAAATCCAATTAGAACCATAACAAATTCTATCAAAATTTGCCTTTTAGAAACATCAGACACTACTTCGGTGCCTCTGGTATTATAGCAGCTCGCCTTTGGTAGTACAGTAGATTGCCTTTGGTATAACAGTACCTCACCTCTGGCAACCCTACTTCAGCGCCCTTGGTATAACAGTAGCTCACTTTTGGTCACCATAGTTCACCTTTGGTATAGCAGTACCTCGCCTTTGGTAGCTTAGTCCATCACCTTTGGTATTACAGTAGCACGCTTTTTGTTGCACAGTCCTGCGCCTCTGGTCAAATAGTATAGCGCCTTTGGTCCAGTAAATTATGCATCAGAGTTTGTCTTTGTCAAAACACAAGCAGAATCTCAACATTACCTTTTGTCCTAGTGTATTCCATGGTAACCACTAGGCTCCAGCAAACTATGAAGTCCAACCAAGTTGTCCCTAGGAAGCGCAAATCACCTCCTCACACACCGCAATCAGGCTGTCTCAACATTACTCCCAAGGTCACCCCTAGAACACCTGCGAAAAGATCTACCAATTCTCCCAACGTGCCACACCTTGACCACCCTAGCACTCCTCATGAGGCTAGGGTCCCTTTGGTAAGTACACCTCACTATACCACCGGCTTGCCTCCGGATTTTGTGCCACAAGGATATACTATTGATCAAGTCACGCCTCAAGAAGGTAGGGTCCCTTTGGTAAGCACACCTCATTATACCACTAGCATGCCTCCGAATTTTGTCCCACAAGGTTATATTGCAGATCTAGCCCCATCTCAAGAAGAGTGACACTTTGAAATGGGTCAATCCTCTCAAGAAGATGGGCAAGATCTTGATGAATTCATACAAGAGCCTAGAGTCTTGGCCACCTTTGACAAAATCCTTAGCGAGAACCAAGATCATTTCTTTCGCTTGCTAGTAGAGCAAGGAGCCAAGTTACCTCAAGATTTTGATTTATCCACTCTCAAGGAGACAAACAACACCCTGAGTGCCATACAGGCGGTCCAAACCATGTCAACAGTGACCACGCCTTTACCCGAACAAGGCTCACAAGGGAAAACAATGATACAATATAAGAATCCCCTTTATCAAAACCCAACAAGAAAGAGGGTCATATCACCGCTTTTGACTCCTATGGAAATCTACAAACACCAACAGGAGAGTCTACATCATCAAGCAGAGTTAGCAAGACAAGCTGCTCTAGCTCAATCAAACATACAACAAACTCCTAAAGTGTCCACACCAACCGCAAGTGGAATTTTGGTTACTCCTTCACGAATAGGTTTCCCACCCAATTACAATCCAGGGAACAACTATGTAGCCATGCAACAAGGGTCTCAACAAATACCACCTCCCATATCGTCAAACCTTCATGTCTCTCAACCAACTAGAGTCATGCAATCCCAACCACAAACTTCTTCTATGCTCATCCTCAATCAACCTCAACCATCGCAAATCACATCTACCTATGTCCCTCCTCCGCTACGTTCATTAGCGTTAAATTTCTTTCACACGTTGCCTAGCCACTCTCAACATTCCCAACATCAAGTTTCCCAAAGCTATGTGCTGCCATTGCAACCTAATCCAACTCACTTTAGCTTTCCTCCACCCAATTCTTTTCTTCAACCATCACAAAGCCAACATTCTTACCTAGCACCACCTCCACCTCTTCCAAATCAAAGCATCCAAATCCAACCCAATCTCAACCCAACATACAACACATATGACCCCAACCAATCATACGACCCTTATAATACCAATACCCATGGATTACACTACAATCTTCCGTATGGGCAACAACAACCACTTCTAGGACAACAGGAGATGTTTCCAACCCCTCCCACAATGATGGAGCTAAAAATTGCGGAAGTTCAACAACAGCTATCTGATCTTACGTTTGGCCACACCAAGAGGACCTTCCCGTTAGAGGAAGTGTGTCCTTATCCTTTTGATCGGTCATTACCTATGATCCTTTTTCCTCAAAATTTTACTATTCCTAAGTTTGATAAATACAAAGGAAAAGGCGACCCAAAAGACCATCTCAGGGAATTCTATCTTGCTTGCTTCGAGGTCTCACATAACGACACATATCTTATGCGTCTCTTTCCTCGCAGTCTTGGAGGTCAAGCTATGGAATGGTTCTCACACTTACCTATGGGTATCAAGTCTTTTAACGAACTAGCAGAGAAATTTGCCACCCATTTTTCTTACAACGCAGAGCATGAGATCTCCATGACTGATCTACGCAGCAATAAACAGAAAAATGGTGAAACTTTCAATTCTTTCCTTCAACGATGGAGACAAATGGCTAGCAAATTCCCTTTCAAGATTCTTGAGAAACAACTTGTTAGCATATTTGTGTAGAACCTCGACCACGAGTTAGGTTTTCACTTGCCAATTCTTAGTGCTACAACCTTCGACGAAATCACATACAAGGGAATCAACATCGAAAAGGCCCTCATTGCTAAAGGTGTAGTCAAAATCTTCAAAGAAACAAAAGACAATGCTCCTCATCAACACTCGAGTGATAAACCCAAATATTGGAACAAAAACAAAAATGTGGTCAACGATGGGGTGGTCGATTCTAAACATGTCCAAACTTTCCAAACGCTGCAGCAGCTTTCCAAACCAAGTCAAGCTCCACCTCAACAACAGCAACAACAAAGGCAACCTTATCAAAACCAACAGCAACGACAACAAGAGCGGCCGCAACACGATTACCCTCTGCGGCATCAATTCACTCCCTTGGGAGAGCCCATAGAATCGATCCTACAAAAGATTTTACATAAAGGCCTCATCACCTTACCCGATGCTCCCCCGTATGGTGAACCTGTTTACAAAATTGCGCGGTACAGAGAAAATGAATACTGTGAATTCCATAGGAGCAAAGGGCACAGAACCGCATCGTGCATGAAACTCAAGCACCTAATCCAAAATCTCATTGAAGGCAATCAAATATCTCTACAAGATGATCCACCAGCTCAACACATGAACAAAGACCTCAATATGTACAAGGAACCATTCCCTCATCATGGTCCACCTCCTCCTCAGGATAGAGGTAAAGGTATCAATCATGCCTCCACTTCCTTTGATTCCATTGTAGGTCGTTTTGAAGAGAGTCGAGTGTCTACCCTCACAATCAAAGGCAAATCTATGGATTGCGCTGTTACAACTTGTCATGGTCGTGTCACCATTCGTGGTCCTACACCAAGTCTTCCGGCTCAATCTAATTATAATCTTATCGAACATCTAGGGAAAACACCAGCACAAATCTCTATCTTGGACCTTCTACGGTCATCACCTGCACATAGAGTAGTGCTAGAAAAAGCCCTCTAAGAGTCTTCAGTCCCTAACAACATAGCGGTCGCGGATTTCCAAGCTATAGTAGGTAACATTACTTCACCCTACAATGTGGTTTTTTTTTTGAAAAGGACCTCCCATCCCATGATCCGTGTCACAATGATGCCCTTCATATCGAAGTTCTCCTCCATAAGCGCAAAATCAAATGCATACTCATAGATGGTGGTGTTGGTCTCAAGCAACTGGGATACTCTGAGGATCATGTCAACACTGATCAAAGTATTACAATCAAGGGATATGATGATGCTGAACGCCGTTCAGAAGGTATTATCCACTTGCCTATACAACTAGGTCCTGTCATGCTTGAACCCAAGTGTCAAGTCCTTGATATTGAGCTGCCTTACAACATTATCCTAGGTTGCCCATGGATCCATGCAATGAAAGTTGTTCCCTCCATGTGCCATCAGTCCCTCAAATTCCCATACAATGGTACGGAGATCACTATCCCAATTGACCCTAATCCTTTTGAATTCTATCGTGTCTTGTAAGGCAGCTATAAGAATTGCAACCAAGTGCCTAAAAATGACAAAGCCCTTGAATCCCCACTATATGTCGATCCTGAAACTCTGACACAAGCCTCTACAAGTGAATCTAATCCTCTTCCTAAAATCAAAGCACACATCCGTGATATAGGCTTTGGAATGTATGATATCTCCAAATCTTGTTGTGTAGGGCAGATGCCTTTGTTCCCTAAATCTTACGGCCAACCACCCATTGCCAAAGTAACTAAAAAAGCAGCTATCCCTCCCCCAGCATTTCTAACCCAATTCCAACAAGGATGGTTATTAGAGGAGGAAACTATTGAGGACATTTCTTCTTGGCTCTATAAAGAGAAAGAACCAGTCACGATACCAATCAAGCAATATGGTAATGGCTTAAGGATAGTCAAACACATGGGCTATAAAGGCAAAGGCGGCCTTGGGAAACAGAATCAAGGAACTATGGAACCCATTGTTGTGACAAAGAAACTAGACAAGAAGGGTTTAGGATTTGGTAAGAAGGTACCGCGCGCCTTGGACATCGAGTATATCCTCGATGAGGTGGCTGAAACTTTTCCCGTCGATTCGATGTCTACTGAAGATATCATCGATGACTCTTCCCTCCATATGACCAACCTATTTGCAGAATACTCCATTTTTATGCTATCCTCCGTACCCTTAACATCCACCACAAACACCCAGAAAGTAACACTTGTCTACCCTGAACTTATCGATTGGAACCAACAAGGGTCCCCCATTATAGATGTATTTCAGAATGATAAAGCTTTAGCTAAGTTCATGGGACTCTGGGAAGGTATCCCTCTTAGTGATCATAAAGTAGGTTTTGTAATGGAACTAGAGCCAACAGCTTATTTTGGTGAGAATGCCAAATCATCCAGTCACAAAAGTAAAAATAAAGAAAGATCTCTAGGTGAAAACCACACTGTGGCACCTCTCAGAAAAACAAAGGCCGTATCCAAAGGTGAAAACCAAACTGTGGCACCTAAGGATGGAGAATTTGACCTTCCCCTACCATCTAAGTATCAAGAGAAGTCAGCTCTTCTAGTGGAAGATTCTACAGAGATAAACCTTGGCACAAAGCAAAATCCCAAGACCACATTCCTGGCAACATCATTATCAAAAACATAGCACAGGAATCTTAACACATTCTTCTTATAGAGAACCATCAACTTTGCATGGACCTATGCTGATATGCCAGGGCTAGACCCTAAGCTAGTAGTTCATTATCTCACAGTTGATCCAAAAGTCAAACCAGTCAAGCAAAAGCTGAGGAAGATGCACCCACAGATAGCTCTCTTAGTAAAAGTGGAAATACAGAAGCTGTTAGATGCAAAGTTCATCCGACCTATTGATTATTCAGACTGGGTATCAAACATTGTACCTGTGTCTAAACCTAATGGGCGCATCCGCATGTGCAATGATTTTAGAGATCTTAATAAAGCATGTCCCAAAGATGACTTTCCATTACCAAACATTGATATTATAGTAGACTTGACAGTAGGTCACGAAATGCTTTCTCTCATGGACGGATTTTTAGGCTACAATTAGATAAGGATAGTAGAAGAAGATCAACATAAAACAACTTTTACTTGTCCTTGGGGCAATTATTGTTGGTGCGTCATGCCGTTTGGTCTAAAGAATGCAGGAGCAACTTATCAGAGAGCAATGACAGTGATATTCCACGATCTCTTTCATCATATCATGGAGGACTATGTTGATGACATACTAGCTAAATCTTCTAGGGTAGATCACATACAAGTTCTAGGATAGATCTTTGACAGGCTTGAGAAATACCAAGTAAGACTCAATCCAAAGAAGTGTGTCTTCGATGTAACATCAGGGAAGTTGTTGGGATACATTGTATCTTGTAGAGGCATCAAAGTAGATCCCACAAAAGTAAAGGCTATAATGGAGATGCCTCCACCAAAGAACCTCAAAGCATTAAGGAGCCTTCAGGGAAGGTTGTAATCCATTAGGCGTTTCATCTCACAGCTAGCAGATAAATGTCAACCATTTCAACACTTACTCTGAAAGGATGTCTCATTCCAATGGGATGATAAGTGTCAAGCAGCATTTGATCAGCTCAAAGAGTATCTAGCTACACCTCCTATATTGGTTACACCAGTTGCTGATAAACCTTTGATATTATACATCTCAACTACAACTTCGGCCCTAGGGGCCCTTCTAGCACAAAATGATGAAGCAGGAAAAGAGCATGTAATCTACTATATAAGTCGAACCTTGGTGAGATATGAACTCAATTATTCACTGATGGAAAGAGCTTGTTTAGCAGTAGTGTTTGCTTCCCAAAAGTTGTGGCATTACATGTTGAACCAACACACAAATCTTATAGCCAAAATTGATCCCTTGAAGTATCTACTTGCAAAAGCAGCTCTTACAGGCAGACTAGCTAAATGGGTCATGATCCTTAGTGAGTTCGACATTGAGTATACAAATCGTAAAGCAATCAAGGGGCAAGCCCTAGCAGAAGCACCTATGATAGATAGACACCCTATGGTAGCAGACTTTCCAGACGAGAATCCCTTCACTCTGTCCAACTCAATAATGTGGAAGTTATACTTTGATGGTTCCTACACTCAACATGGATCAGGGGTTGGCATCTTATTTATCACACCTCAAAATGATTATATTCCAAAGTCATATCGGCTTGCATTCCCTTGCACCAACAACATCGCCGAGTATGAAGCACTCCTCGTAGGTCTCAATATAGTAGTTCAATGGGACATCACAGAATTACAAGTATATGGAGACTCACAGCTAGTCATTCGCCAAGTCACAGATGAGTACCAAACAAAAGATGAAAAGTTGGTCCCCTACAAGCAACTAGTGGATGCCTATAAACCACACTTTTCTAGCATCACATTTGAGCAAATTCTAAGAGAGCATAACAAGGCTGCAGATTCTATGGCTTCTGTAGGGTCACTGATTGACATGCCTACTAATACACAGAAATGCAAATTCTTGATCGAGCAATTGTTGATACCAGCCGTCGATGTTCCCGTTACTGAAATTATTTGCAAACTTGTTGGTCCCAATTCCCCATGGTACGAAGATATCTATGAATACCTTAAACACAATAGCTTTCCCCTTGACCTATCATCCACCCAATGCAAAACCTTTATCCGTCGATCCTCCCATTACACCATTCTGGGAGATACACTATATCATCAGAGTCTCGATGGTATCCTCTTACGATGTCTTAATGTGGGAGAAGCTGAAGCTACCTTATGAGACATACACGAAGGTGTCTGTGGCACACATTCTACCGGTCCTAATCTCGCTAAGAAGATACTGAGAACATGTTACTACTAGCCTACAATAGAGCAAGATGCTGCATAGTTTGCTAAAAAGTGTCTGCAATGCCAGTAGCATGGAGATTTGATTCACGCACCAGCTCGTGAATTACAGCCTGTGACTACTCCATGGCCTTTTTCTCAATGGGGTCTCGACCTCGTAGGACAAATCCACCCATCCTCATCCAATGGCCACAAATTCATTATTACTGCCACTGAGTATTTCACGAAGTGGGTGGAAGCCATTCCAATGACCTATATCACTGGTAAGCAAATCGCCAAGTTTATCCTTAACTACCTCATTTGCCGGTATGGTATTCCCTAAGCCATTGTCACTGATAATGGGAGACCATTCAAGAATCAAGATGTCCGTGCCTTATGCACATAATACAATATCCAACATCGCTTTTCAACTCCCTACTATCCGCAGAGTAACGCCCAAGCTGAGGCTTCCAATAAGACCATTCTCAAGATCCTCAAGAAAACGATCAATGAAGCTGGTTGTGATTGGCACCTGCAACTCAATCCCACCCTATGGGCCTACTGCACTAGTATCAGAACACCAACTGGTGCCACACCCTATGCCTTGGTCTATGGCTCTGAAGCCATCCTACCTATAGAGGTCGAGATCCCATACCTCAGAGTATCCATGCAGGACTTGATCGGCAGAGAAGAGTGTCGCACTTCCAGATTAGCTAAGCTAGAACTACTCTATGAAAGGCGCCTTGCAATGCTTAATCATCTCCATGTCTATGAAAACTGCCTCCGGCGTAATTACAACAAAAAGATCAAAGAAAGACGGTTTCAAGTTGGTGATCTTGTACTTAAAGAGAATCAGAGAAATCAAGCAGATCAAGAAAAGAAGGGCAAGTTTGAGCCTAATTGGTTAGGTCCCTTAATTGTCACAGCAGCATATGGATCAGGAGCTTATACTTTAGCTACACCTGACAGCATTCCTCTAGATGAGCCACTTAACAGTGTTCATCTCAAGAAGTTCTATGCCTGATCCTTAGAGTATCAAAAAAAAAAAAATCCATCCTATGGAGAAAACTTGGTAAACAGGCACCTTAGATAAGTACCATAGTGAAAACCTGGCAAACAGGCGCTATGTGTAGAGTCAGCATCTATCGTCTATCGAGTCTTGTTCATTTCTTATTGTCATAACGCACTTCATCCATCCATCCATAATAAAACCATTGACCTTGTTTGCATTTCCATATCCCTATCTAGTATAGCTTAGAAATTTGTCAGTGTCCATCATCGTCATCCTGCGTCTTGATCTAGGTCAGCAGTTAACACTGTCTTGTCCTAGGTCAAAGCTTTCTGTGTCTTCTCCATCGGTCACCCATGCAAATTCCTCTACCGGAATGGGGGCAACTATTTCCTTAACTTAGGTCTAGGATTGGTTCCTTGTTCATGGTTCACAACGCGCTCTTCAATCTTTTCTCCTTTCTGCAGATAGCATCTTTTAACAGACACATCGCTCCTACGATAAGGCTGTTATCTTCTCAACGCGCTTTTCCTACATCATCACAACCACCAGAACTACATATTATCTCATTTCACTCTTAAGGTACCTTGATCCCATGGATATGGGTATGTAGGCAGTCTGGAATACGAAGGAAGTTTCCAGTACTTAGGTACATAAGATCTCCCCCTCACCACCTTGACCCACTCATCACTCTATCCAGAACTACATATTATCATCTTTCCTCTTTCCTCATAATGTGCCTTGATCCCGTGGATACAGGGTATGTAGGCAGTCTGGAATACGAAGGATGTATCTAGTACTCAAGCACATACGATTCATCATTCTCCACCCATTTCAATCCATTAGCCATCCACCTTTTTGGTCTTCCGTGTGTCAAAATCCATTCACCTCGACTTGACTAACTCAAGCAGCAAAACAACAAGCTAGCGCATCCTTTTAAAGTAAAAGTTCTTAAAAACCTGAAGCAAAGCAGCTTTCTTCCAGAGTCAACTAATGTCCTTCTGTTCTAATTACCAACATCAGCTAAATCCAGCTTAACCAAAGCACCAGATCAACAAGCTTGTCTTCTATAGAGTGTTCCATTATCGAGACCAACACACGCGTCTCCTGCGACATGTAGCATTTCCGGTAGCAAGATATTGTCTTTTTAGGTAGCCCCCTTTAATGGACATAGAGTTCCTACGATAAGGCTGTTATCTTTCTTATCCAATCTATCTTAAGCAACCTCTTTGGCAAGAGAATATGTTGGCTGTATGTTTGCTTTGTAAGTCAGTCAATTTACTTTAGGTTTATCTTTTGTTCATTTTCTATTACCTATTCAAGACTACCTTGATTTATCTATAATCTTGGTATGTTGCGATGCAGTACGGATTGGGGGCATAGTCATTACTTTTGTGTGCCGTGTTTGAGGAATGATCTTTAGCATCTTTCTTAGCATCATATTTATCTTGTGTGTGTTATGACCTAGCATCTTACATATTAATAATTCTTCTTGCATTTACATTTATTGAAGTTTATTTTATGTTCAAGACTAGGGCTCATTCACATATTCCAACAAGGTCATATTATGTCTAAGGGATCTAAGTTCAAACCGCTTGCTTGCAGAGTCAACGTCCACGCACTCGGATATCACTGCACCTTGGTCTTTTATACCTTGGTGGCGAACTATCCACGTGCTATATCAAAAATAAGGATTGCTCTTTATAAACATTTGTGAAACCATTGCAACAAGCTCATCCATTTACACCATCCATTTTTCCATGGCCTTATATAGTTTTTCAAGCAAAGATCGATCAACCATCTTTCTTTCATGTTCTCTCTTATCTCCTTTCTTCTATATATCATCAACCCAACCTCGTTTGTCTCCAACAAAATCTTCTAGTCGAGCGTCAACACAGTTCTTCTGTCGCTTCCCTGTCTTTCCTCTCAAGGGGGCACCCTACGCCAGTTACGCTAGGGCAACTAGCTACATTGGGGCGTCAAAAATTGTATCGTATCTTCAACAATCATTTTCTTTGACGTAATGCTATTAATTGCATTGCATCAAAGAGGGGCAAAATGTAGACACCCTAAAATGACCAAGTTGTCACACTACTTGCATTTCGTCTAATCTGGAGCATCACCTGCATTACAACATTAATTATTTAATTAAAATCATCAAATTCTTCTAAATCTCCTAAATTCGACATTAATTGAATAAATCCTCGTTATTCAATTAATTAAATCAAATTCCTCTATTATTCTTCCACAATTAAATAATTTTAATTATTTAATTAGATAATTATCCTCTTTCCAAGTTTTAAGTCTCCATTAATTAAATAAATCCAATTATTTAATTAATTCATCACAAATCCTCTTATCTACAATTAAATAATTTACATTATTTAATTAAATCGATTATTCTTCTAAATTTAAATAAATCATGCAAGTTTATTTAAATTATCCCAGTCCTCTAGAAATAAATAAAATCAAGTATTTTATTTATAATCTTCATATTCCTCTAATCTTGCACAAACAAATTAAATAAATTATTTATTTAATTTGCTTTTTCCCCTAAAAATAAATAAAATCAAATATTTTATTTATAATCTTCTGTTCCTCAATCATGCACAATTAAATAAATAAATTAATTTATTTAATTTTTGTTATCTTTCCAATTCCTCTTAAAATATCTTGTTAACTCATGTGCACAATTAGTCTTATTTTTAGAACCCTAAAAAAGGCAAAATTACAAGTTGAGTTATCTATTCAATCAATCTTGTTTTCATCATATTTTAATAAAAATATCCTTATGGATTGACACGTGTCGTGTGCACATTCATCATAGTTATTAGATTTATCTTCTTCGTTGATTCTTTTGAATTATCTGGACCGTTGATCGATCTCTGTTGAAACCTATATAAATCCCCCTCATCTCCTTCACAATCTCTTTTCGATCACTTATTCTCAGGCATACTTAACAGCGCTTTGAGCATTGAGCATACATCGCATCAATTGAGCAACTTTACGATCTCTTAACATTGATCTTTTGAGCACTTTATTTGCTTGTTGCAACCATGGTTTCACAGCACTATTGAGCAATCCACATTCATCCAAAGGGAACAATACAAATCTCGGTAAAAGCTTTTATATTTCATTGATTTATTAGTAATGGATTTTATTTAGATTGGTTCTCTTTATGTTATTGGGTTTTTGATTTGTTAGTTTTAATTTAGTCAATTTTCCTCACACACACTAACTAATTAAAATTTTTCCAAAAATGTAAACAAACTTCCCTATGAACAAATTTCACAAGCACAAAGTTGTATATAACATATCATGGTTACACATTCTCTAATTTCAAAAAACAAACTGTGTAAAATTGCCAAGAACATTAAACCAAGCATAGGAATGCCATTATTTGAATTAGTGAATTCATATTTACAAAGTATGGAATTCATCATTAACCCTCTTTGATTACTTCTTTCTAGAGCAATAAACATTGTACAAGTTTTATAATGAATTCTTCTTGAAGTTTGAAATCTCATGTCTCTTTGGGCCTTGTATTATCTTGTCAATAAATGTAGTCCAGTATAGAGGTCCAAATGAATGTCAGCCTTGTCCTTACAACCAACACCAATTAGACACACCCACAAGAGTCTCAACAACCCAAATTAAACACATGCAACTTCAAGAATTCAAATTAAACACAAGTATTGATACAACAATAGTTTATATTTTATTTAAATTACATGATTGAAATATATGTATTTGATTCTTAGAAAACTTTTATAGGGTCTCCTTAAGGAACTAGAGACTTTTAACAATAATCTACAACACAAGACTCTATACTCAATATCTCTAAACTTCAAAGTTTTTTATCAATAATAATTTATCTCCAGTATCTAATTTTGGGGAAATTTTGATAGAGTTTCCCTTTAGAAACCCTGATATTCCAACCTACAAAATGATATACATAAGACTAACTCCACAAATCTGACACCTGCAAGAAATCCACATACTAAGAACCCCTCTATCTCCATGCTTGAGCTCCCTAGAAACCTACAAGTAAAAGAAGAAATTCACTCTCGTTTCTACCTACTAATCCTTGTCTAGAAGCTAACCTCTCCTTTTCCAAGCAACATTTATGAGTTTACTCCTCTAATTGGAATGCCCAAATCAAGAAGGCAATCATACTTGAAGTGTACCTCTTCCCCACCAAATTAGAATGTCATAATTTTTCTTTATTAAAATGAAATGAAAAAGATTTGATTGCTCCTCTAATTGGAATGACCTAAAATGCAAGAATCAAAGCCAAGATAAATATTAACTCCCTCTCTAAGATAATATATCCATTGGCTAAAAATGGCCAAGTGGGGCACCCTCTTCGACATGGATAGGATGCTTTAACAATTTTTCTAAGATGTGGCTAAATATAGTCAAGTTGGAGTGCTCCACTTCTAAGGGTCAATTTGGATAAGTCAAAGATTTTATGTGAATATAATTCCTCACTTATGATGTGTCTTAGATGCTATTACATTTCATAGATGTTATCATATGTAACCCTTCCTTACTAAAGAGGCATTATAACCTATCAATAATCGATTTACAAGTGGCAATAGAGGATCTCCAAGATCCCTACCATGTAATGTCCTTCTACTTAGCCATTAACATAACCAAAAAATACCCTATAAATATGCTCTAATTATTTAAATGTCATTGTTTATCTACCATGTTAATATAAGAACATGTAAGAAATGCATTTGTGAACATAAACAATACATCACATATGCTCAATCAAAAACATTGTTAGAAAGTACATGTGATATGTGATAACTTGTTTATCCATCCCATTGTGACATGTTAGCATAAATGCATGCGAGATGTATAGTGATATAGCAAAACCCATAAATCAATCTAGAATATTCTCATAAATATATTTCGTGTAGATGTGATGAAATGGCCCAGTAGCATAACATTTTGCATCCTAGAGATGTTAATGTAAAATCCATACTATCATAAACATCTAACCATGAATCATGAGCTCTACCCCACAATTTACCTCAAATATTGTAGATATATATTATGGTGAGTATAATCATGAGTGGTAACTAGGCGAATGAAGAAGCAACAAAATCAAACATTTTGAAAGAAGGATGAGTGTGATGGTTTACGCTTAGGGCACCATTCTAAGAAAAAAGATGTGGTGAATGAACAACACATAGGAAATCCTCTTCTCTTGCACGACTTTTGAAACTCCTCAAAACCTAAGATCTTTTCCACTATGGAAAAAGATCAATTGGTTGAGGATTTAGTGACCGACAAGATACATCTAAAGTGCAAAATGCCCTTATTCCTTTCCATTTTTGCAAAGACTCTTGCATGTACTAGATTATTCAAAATAACACAAATGTGTCTCCCTTTAGTTAAGCAACAATAGGTTAATCAACAATCTCCTAATTCTAATTTTAAAGAGGAAAGGTTAGGGAAAGTGGATGAAAGGATTTGAAACAAACCTATATCTCCTTAATCTCAACGAGGGAATTTGTTTGTTGATGAAGCAAAGGCTTAGGAATTTCTAACCCTTTACTTCTAAAGGATGTTGCATTGATTTTGGCTTGTGAGGTGCTAGAACTAGTAATTGATGATGAATATTTACAAACTATGGAAGGGGTGTGAATTAAAATTTTGTTTTAAAGGATAAATCGATAGATAATATGACAAACCTGATACCTTTTACCTTCAAACCAAGTCTTCAACACTCGATAGAACAGAGTAGATGCACCCTAATCTACTAGCTATGTTCTAGATGAAGAGAGATGGATGATGAGATGTTGATTGCTCGTGATTTCTACAACATAATGATAGATAGAAGATGATAAGAATGGAGCTCTAGAGTCATTTCGACAACATGATGTTGCTTGAGGATGGATGCCTTCTAATGGCTTGGTTGAGGCTTGATTTATGGGAGAGGAGTGATAAGGATTGATGGCTAGGATTGAAGGGTCAAATATGTGATGTGGACGACTGAGATTAAAAGGTGATTCCTTCAAGGCCCCCTTCATTTAACAAAGGTAGTGGGAAGACAAGTATATATATATATATATATATATATATATATATATATATATATATATATATATATATACAGGGCTGTGCAAAAAAAATATATTTATATCTTAAAACCCAACACAAATATTACCAGATCAAAGAGCTCCATGGGGGATTTGGGAACCTGTAACAAAATAAAACAAAACAGAGAGCAAAAGAAGATAAGTTAAAAATAGGGTTAGGGTTTTAGAAGAGAATAGAAAACAATAAGGAGAGAGTGAGAAAATTGTAGGGTTGATGAGATGATAAAATTAATTGTAGGAGACAAATAAGGATAAAGAGGATAACCTAATTTTTGGTGCACGTGAACTCTCTTTCCCTCTCTTTTCCCTTTGAAATTTGATTATCATATTTAACTTGTTTTGCCTTGTAAATAACTATTGGGCAAGTGGAGCCCAAGTGGGAAAGTGGGAAATTAAATAATACCATGTTTATTGTATTTAGGGACTTATTTAACTTTTATTTATTTTATGATGGGATTTTGGTAGGACATTATTTAATTGTATTAGAGAATTTATTGTGATGTTAAATTATTAAATTTTAATCCTCTTAACTCTATTTGGCTAGTGCATAGTATAAAGGGGATTTTAATTTAAAGGCATGGTTGAATAGTGTTATGTTGAAACAATTAAATTAATGGGTGCATTTAACTTTTAATTATTTTAATTGAAAGGCATGGTAGGAGTTTTATTTTGAATTATTTTACATGTATGATGAAGAGGCGTTATGCTGCTGGAATTTCTCTAGAGTAGTGTAATGGTCAATTTAGTATTTTAATTCTTATCTTTTACTTATTGCATTATTAATTATTGAGAAATTTAATTATGTCCTAGATGGATTTAATTAATCGCATTTATATTCTAGTTTCCTCACTTCACTTCACTTAAGAACCTTAGGGTTAGACCCAATTTGAAATCTAACCCTATTGGCAATGCTCCTCACGTCGCATAACCCCCTTAGTAGACTAGCATTTCGTAGGGGATGTGAAAGGACTTCACACTTCCCCAACTTTGACTGAGGTCTTCGCCTTCGTGCGTATGTCTCTGAGCGCGCATGTTGTGCACGAGAGGGTTTTTGGAGTCAGGTGGGAAAAGTTTTTGGTATTTCGTGTCATGATCACATGGCAAATGTGGACATGACACATGTGTTGTGTGTTGTGACCACATGGGAAATGTGGGCATGACACTTTACCTTCAAACCAAGTCTTCAACACTCAATAGAACAAAGTAGATGCACCCTAATCTACTAGCTATGTTCTGGATGAAGAGAGATGGATGATGAGATGTTGATTGCTCATGATTTCTACAACATAACGATAGATAGAAAATGAGAAGAATGGAGCTCTAGAGTCATTTCGACAACATGATGTTGCTTGAAGATGGATGCCTTCAAATGGCTTGGTCGAGGCTTGATTTATGGGAGAGGAGTGATAAGGATTGATGGCTAGGATTGAAAGGTAAAATATGTGATGTGGACGGCTGAGATTAAAAGGTGATTCCCTCAAGGCCCCTTTCATTTAAAAAAGGTAGTGGGAAGACAAGCACACAAATAAGAATAGAGCTAACCTAATTTAAATAATAAAATTATTTAAATTAGTTGGTAGTGTGACAAAGCATTAAATGAAAGTTGTAGTATGGTTGTGGTATGACACATAATTCAAATAAAAAATTATTTAAATTATGAGAGAGGGACAAGTGTTGGAATGAGGTGAAAGGTGAGAACTAATTCAAATATTTTATTTAAATTAGTTGGAAAATGGGAGAGGGCTAATTTAAATAAATGCTTTATTTATTTAAATTAGAGGAAAAGTGGGAAATTAATTAAATAAATAGGATTTATTTAATTAATTGGCTAGTGGGATAAATTGGATTAGAAAATGGGATTAGTTAAATAAATAAGATTTATTTAACTAATTAGGTGATGGAGGGATCATGAAAGGGACCTAGGACAAAATGTCGTAAGATGTCTCAAGTAGTGTATTAACAAGGTGATGTTGTAAGACACGGATAATTTTAGGTGTCTACATTTTGCCCCACTTTGAGATGATGTTGCGACTAAGAGAAGTAACATCATTTCAAAGAAAAAAAGGTGTGGGTAGAGGAAAACGATGCATGGATAAAGAAATGGGATAATAATATAAAGATATGATGATGGGATGATGCCCCCTCGAGAGGATAGGTAGGTTGGACAAACACAGGTATGCTCTCGAAATGAAATGAAACGATAAAGGATGGACAAGAAAATGGAGGATGCAAGATAAGGGATGGATGAAAGAGATGAATGATATGTTATGCTGCAACGAAGTGAGAAATCATATAGTTTGATATAGCACTAGACATTATGCACCAAGGTATAAGGACCAAGGTGACGATGTGTCTTGTGCACCCAGTGTAATACAACCTTGTCTAGATGTATGAGGAAGAAAACTTAGAGCATTAAAGTCCTAATGCACAAAAGGTATGATATGACCTTAGATGCAAAGGATAGTACAAAAAGCTATTCTAACATACACAAGATATGAATATTAGCTGGAATGATACATATTTGATACAAATGCAAGATAAAATGATAACATACATAAGCAAGCATGCACAAATGATTCAAAAACAAACAAGGTATTGCTCCTGTCAAGTTGTAAACCAATGATTGATTGATTGATTGATTTCGATGATGATAGTGTCTAGTTTCAGGAATGAAACACTTCGTATAAGATGCCTGGTCTGGTTTCGAGAGTGTAACAACTTGTATAAGACAATTGATATGATTGATGTGTGATAATGATTAATTAATTGATTGATTGATTTGGTTTACGACAAGATTAGGATCAAGACCAAAGGATGCAATCGGATAATTTGGCAAAATTGATTGACTTGATTGGTATAGATTGATGATGACTTGCATTTGAGTTTATTGCTTGGGTTGATTTGATTGATTGATATGATTTGATGAATCAATTTGATGGTTTGATTTTTTGAAATTTTGTGATTTGATTGATTTGAGTTGATATGATGGATTAACTTGATTTGTTTTGATGGATTGATTTGATTGACTTGATGGATTGATTTGATTGACTTTATTGCTTGGATTTTTGTTGGATATTTGATTTTTTTGTATTTTTGAAATGTTTTGATTTTTTTTGTATTTTTTGAAATGTTTTGATCTTTTTGTATTTTTGAATGTTTTGATTTTTTTGAATTTTTGAAATCTTTTGGGATGGCATTAGATGACAATTTGGATAGCCTTTATGCTAGACACCAATGACAAGGAAAAACCAAGTCTAAATGCAAGGATTAAGGTAGGATTAGATGGATAAAAGGATGGGTGATAGTAAATGGAATGGAAGGCTCGTGATAGCTGGATGGATAAAAGAATAGGCTATAGTGGAATGGATGTATGCATTATAAGGGATCTAAGATGTGATCTCCAAAGATTATGTCACATATGAATAACATGCCTCATTCTTGGTGTAATTCTTAGGATTTTACATGACAAAGCTTATGACAATAGGATCGTTTGGAAATGATGAGGTATATCAAGAGATATCCAAAGCATTCTTCAACATTTTGCCCCAATATCTTTATCAAGACCAAAAGGAGGGAGGAGGGATGGGTTCAATAGGATAGATATGTGGATATAATGGCTAAGGATGCTAGGATGGCATGGAAATGGTATGATGGGATAGATAGTTTGGATGAGACAACATGCCCCCAAGTGTAGGTGACATAGAAGATCAACCTATACATGACACCTATTTGTCATCACCAATACTTATCCAAGACGCCACCAAGGGTAGTTTTCACCATTGGAGGAAGGGATTTCTCTTTACTATTTTGATTTTTTCTTTTTCTTTTTTTTTTTTTTTTTTTGGGGGGGGGGGGGTATTTGGATGGGATAAGTGGATATGGGTAAAAGGGACTCAAGCGTCTAGTTCCATGAAAGGTGATAGTGTCCCACTAGAGATGGATGTCATCACACATGGATCATGTCAAATGTCATTATGCTCATAAACGTTGGTAAGGGATTGAATGAAAGAGGGAGATGGAGTAGGTAGATAGTGCATTTTGATGTGGATTATGAAAGGTTCATGGAAAGAAGGATGGGGGATAGTGGATTATGATGTGGATTATGTATGGAAGGATAATGGATTATGAGGTTTATGGTGGGGTTTATGCAAAAAGATGGATGAAAGACTTGTGCAAAAGCATGGACCATAGGGAAGTGATGGGGAAGATATGTAGGATAATGGCTGAAAGACGGGGAGATGGAGATATGTGGGAATGTTGTGGAATGGAAGGGAACCAAGACCAATGGTTGCACACACCATGATAAACATTGAAGCTTTTGATTTGAGGGAAGGGTAGGAAGCAATGACGATGTTTGCTTATGGGATGGTCGATTTAGTAATTTAGGTACCCACAAGGACTTAGGATTTTTATGATTTTTGTTTTGCTTGTGGGATTTATGGGATGAAGGAATTTGAGATTTTTGGATGAAAGAGGATAGTTGGGATCTTTGAGATGTAGATGCTTCATTGGATTTGCTTTCTTTTTGCTTAAGGACCCAAACCATTTTAGTTTTGAACTTTTCTTTTGGAGGTATGGGCTTGGATGGCCTTTTGGATGGATTTTGCTTTAATTCTTTGTATTGATGTCCTAAGACACGAGGTTCTTTATGATTTTTGGCTTTATGGAAGGAGGCATCCAAATTTTTATTTTTGAACCCCATGGACATGGTGGAAGCTTCTTGTTTAGACGATGTGTACATTGATTGGTCGTGATTAAGAATTTGAGGGGATTTATTGATGGAGGATTTATGAATAAATGGATAAGGGGATTGGATGATAGGGATATTAGGCATTGGGAAAAGTGGAGGTAAAGTGGATGGATGAATGTTAGGAGTTGGGAGTAGTGGAGGTAAAGTGGATGGTGTAATGTGTATGGTCACATGCTTTTGGGGTTTGTAGGATGACAGAGGTGGAATGGCAACATACGTTTTGGGGTTTGTAGGATGATGGAGGTGGAATGGCAACATACATTTTGGGTACATGATAGGATTCACGAGATTTGGGATTGAAGGAAGTGGATTTAGGAGGCATGGAGGAAGTACCAACATCTCGAGATTGTTTTCCTTGGGGTGTATATCCAAGGCTATATGAGTGTGGAGGGACCTTGACATGGATAGGATCCAAAATACCTTGTTCATGAAGGCCTAATCCTTTACCTTAATAGTTCATTTTTTGGAGTATGCGAGGGACAATAGGACTGTGTGTTTTCAACATTAGACATGAGCTCATTATTTGATGAAGAGGGGAAAGTGGATAGAGGTTGTTGTTGTCTTAAGGAGGAACACTCGTGAATGAAGGTGGTAAGACCAAGGGGATATGATGGATTTGAAATGGGGTCGATAGTGGATGACAAGGGATCATTAGGAACTTGATTATCATTATGCTCATTAATATCCAAGCTATTTGTTTGATCATCTATGTTTACTTGGGAGCCAAGTGTCTCATCAAGGGAAGCAAATGTTTGTAGAGGGTAGGGCTAGATGGAAGATGGATAGAAGTAGCTTGAATATCTTGCTCATGAATAGTTATGGGATTATGGATAGGTGGAGTAATAAGTGCTTGACCATGGAATGTATGAAGTTGACTAAGAGGATCATCATGGATTTCTTGATCATAGATAAAATCGTGATCATAAATGGGATCTTGATCATAAATAGGATTAAGCATGCTATGGATGGGATCATTTTGCTCATGGATAGCTTCTTCATAGATAATATATTGATCATAAGAAGGTATAGGTTATGGATGGGTTGGATGGAAGGGCTTTGATCTTGATTTGTATTAGGGGCTAATGTTTACATATACTTAGGACTAGACTCTTGACATAACTCATGTGGTTTAATGGAAGTGGAAGTGGGAGACTCTTGGAGAGGCTTGATAGGCTCTTGACAATCACCACCACGAGGGTACAATGGATCTTGACTTGGACTCATGGGGGGAGATTCTTCAATAGGCTCGATAGGTTGCAGACTACAAGATGTATTTAAAGGATTAGACATGGTGTTGGAAGACTCTTTGATAGGTTCAAGGATAGGTGTTTGACATGGAGATGGTCTATTCCTTGCTAATAGCTATTGGATCACATCCTTCATAAGTGTATGCGTGGATGGACAATATAATGGATGGATAATAATGGTGGATGGTGTTGGCTTATGATTAGGATTCGGTGGAGGGATAATAGGGGTGTTGGATATATTAGTATTAGGAGTGGATAGATCCCATGGTGGAGGGATAAAAGGCGTGGAAGATGTCGTAGGCTTAGGATTTTGATTTTGATTGGATGGAGGGTCAAAGGGATTAGACGGATTGGTACTAGGATTACTTCTGCTAGATGTGATTGACATCAGATGGGTGGATTTGCATGACTCCATAGGTTTACTTTTGTAATATTTGAGTTTAGGGCATGGATTTGATGGAGGATTAAATGATGGAGGGACCAATGAATTAGGATTCAGAGTACATGGTAGAGTTGGTATAGGACTAGTAGGCTTTTGGGTAGGCATTTGATTGGATGGTGATGGAGGATACCCATAGGATGCATAAGATATAGTGGTGTTCCCATTTTCAAAGGTAGCATGAGGACTTAAAGACACTTGATCTTGTTGCAAGGGGTGACTTGGATAATCTTGTGAATGGATTTGGGGTTGAGGTGGAATCGTGGGATATGCAGGTGGAAGATCTTGGGATATGGAGTGATATGGACGTTTTTGGAATGTGAATTGATATGGATGTTTTTGGGATATGAATTGATATGGATGTTGGTTAACATTAAAAGAAGTGGGATAGGTTGATGTAGGATGGATTTGATATGTGGATGTACTAGGCTGGTATGATGATGAAGGTGACACATAGGATTTATTTATATGTTTAAGTCTTTGTATTTTAACTTGTTCCTTCAGATATGCATCATAATCTACAAGATTCTCATCATCATTGGATCTATGAGGAAGGCCACCTCAAAGTATGAGTTTGGGTCTTGGACTTCTCTCATCATTAGAGCTAGAAGGAGAGCCTCCTTGGAGTATGAGTTTGGGTTTTGGATTTTTCTCATAATTGGAGCTAGAAGGAGGGCCTCCTCGAAGTATGAGTTTGGGTTTTGGATTTTTCTCATCATTGGAGCTAGAAGGAGGGCCTCCTCGGAGTATGAGTTTAGGTTTTGGATTTGACCTAGGCTTGTTAATAATCACAACCATTTTGTCAAGTGATGGATTAGAACTAGGATATGATGATGTGGAGTAATTAGGATATGATTAGGATAATTATGAATGATGGTGATTGGATGATGTGGAATGATGCCCCCTCAAGAGGATAGACGAGGGTGAAAGACATGAGTAGACTCTCAAAATGACTTGAGGTAGATAATGATTATGATGATGTGGATATCACATGTAAGATGATTTGGATTTGGATTTCGATGAGGATGACTTGGCTTATGATGGATGTGATGACAAGGATACTTAGAATGATGTAGAATGTGTTTGTGTTGATAGCTTGACTTTGGCAATTTTCAAAAAAAAGATTTCACATGTACATGCATGAATCACACACACAAGACACAATAGCAAGTTTGAATTTGAAATTTGTTTGTTGTGATTATGAATATACTTTAAGACACATCAACAATCCTAATATTAGTCAAGTGGGTGTGGCCAAATAGGTCTTACTCTAGAATGCACAAGTTTGACTAAGGATGTCCCCAATATACACGAGGTACAGGGGGGCCAATTATGTGAAATGAAAGTGAAATAATGCCACACGGCTGAGAGAAAGGGGTAACCCACCCTTCACCTTCACTTCCCCAAGGTATAAAGTTCTTGGGGGCTTAGCTCGAATGACAAGATTTCAACTTCCAAGAGGGTGTCTTTCGCTTCACTCCTCACTTTTTAAACTCCACCGGAATGCTAGAGTTGAGGTCATCCCTTGGAGTGGTGTGTCTCCAAGCAGGCCTCCTAGGAAGGGTGACAAAAGCAAATTGAGTGGGTGCTTTTGATCTCCAAGATCACCTTGTGATGCAAGGAGATAGCATACACACACACCAGATTCACACTCGCAATGTTAATTTCCCCTTAGAAATTGAAATGTGTTGTGAAAGTGAATGGATGAAAGATGTTTTTGATTCTCAAGATCACACGAAATGCATGATAAAAGCATACACACCCTCAATCACACTCAAATTCACCAAACAATTGAAGCACACGTTCTTTTTATGCCCAAAGCCAAATGTGAGAATGAAAACACAAGTGTATTTTAAGCCTAATTCCAATGTGTGATTGCAAACAATAGTTCGTTTTAGAGCACAAATCTAAATGTGAGTGCAAACAAGTCTATTTGATCAAATGAGAGACAAGAGATAGATTGAGTGCACCTAGAAAATTTGTCTTCAGATCTGCTGCTAAAGCTGATGTTGTACAACACCTTATGTTCACCTAGAATCCAACAAAACGAAAAAAAAAGAAAAAAAAAAAGAAACACTTGCAAACTAATGTGTTAGGTGAAAAAAAATAATCTGGAAAATTCTGATTTAGATGATTAGTGATAGCAAAATAAATGGCATGAGTAGAATTTACATGAAATTCTATGTTATTTCAAAAAGATTTCATGAAAAACGGATGAAATTTGCTCAAGTTATGATAGTTTGAAGTTGCAAAAAAGAGTTGGCTTTGACTAAAAATTGTTGACAAACTTGATATGGTTACCTAATAAAATCTTCACCACAGTGAAGTTGGGTGAACCAGCTCTCCAACTCTGCAAGTTTCGTGAATTTTTGATTTGTTATGCAAAAGTTATAGCGAAAAGAAAAAAAAAACAACCCTTTTAGGGCTTTAGAAGGAACAAGGTTAGGCTGGGGGTTAATGATAACCGCTAGCAGTTAATGGTTCATGCGATCACATGCATGGTTAGTGCTAGTGGTTTTAAAACTAGTGGTCAAGGCTTAAATTGGCTCCTGGTCACCCATGTGACCAGGGGCTAAGTAAAAAGAAAAATATATAAGAGAAGTGGGGGCGCTAGCCCCCAGATCACTAATGTGACCACAAACAAGCAGGTGCCCATAGTCTAATGAGCTGACAGAAGCATCGACTAAGGGTTGATTAAGGATCAAATGACAATTTCTGTAGGGATTTCAACATGGGTTGAGTAGATAAGGAGGTGGCATAAGTTGGTTTCGACAGGGATTTTAGGCAATGAACTCGGCGGGGATGTGAAGTAAGGTGGTGGCAGAGGTTTGGGGAGAGGTGGCGACCAGAAGTTAGGGGCTTCGACAGGCAATGGGCAAGTTGTGATGGGGTTGTAGGGTTTCAACAGGGGCAACAACCGGGAATGAAGTAGGGGTAGTCGACGAAGCGCGAGGGTGGCTAAGGTTTAAACAGAGGCGGCATGGGGGCTACGACACGACAATGATAGGAACAGGTTTTTGCAAAGCGACGGATGGATTTTCATAGTCAACAAGGATTAAGCAATTATCAGTGGGAAATTTGAAGGGTTGACAGGGGAATGTAAAAGGTCGGGGGTATGGAATTTTTAGCAAAAGTTGATAGGGAAAACAAACCTGCAATATTCAAAGCTAGATCAAAACAAAATCTGTGATAAAACCTACAAAATTCAAAGTGAACTAGACAGTCTACACAAGGTGAAGGCGGATCCGTACTATACGGATCTACAACACTAAAAAAATTCAAAAATTTGCAAAAAAAAATTGAAAGCAAAACATAGAGTATTTTATGTCAATCTTCGCATGTGAGGCCTCTCAGACGCGACAGTGAGGTCGGATTTGAGCTAGGAAGCAACCTACAAAAGTTGATTTCCCAAACTTGACAAAAACAATGTTAGATTTGCAAATTAAACACATGAAACTTGCAAAAGGCGAGGGTTAGAGCTGCAGGCGTGCCAAAATGTGAATTAAAAATTGATGGAAAAGGTAAATTGAATGATAATATGACAAACCCAATACCTTTTACCTTCAAACCAAGTATTCAACACTTGATAGAAGGAATTAGACGCACCCTAATCTACTAGCTATGTTCTAGGTGAAGAGAGATGGATGATGAGATGTTGATTACTCATGATTTCTGTAGCATAACGATAGATAGAAGATGATAAGAATGGAGCTCTAGAGTCATTTTGACAACATGATGTTGCTTGAAGATGGATGCCTTCAAATGGCTTGATTGAGGCTTGATTTATAGGAGAGGAGTGATAAGGATTGATGGTTAGGATTGAAAGGTCAAATATGTGATGTGAATGGCTGAGATTAAAAAGTGATTCCTTCAAGACCCCTTTCATTTAGAAAAGGTAGTGGGATGACAAGTGTACGGATAAGAATAAAGCTGACCTAATTTAAATAATAAAATTATTTAAATTAGTTGGTAGTGTGACAAAACATTAAATGAAAGTTGTATGGTTGTGGTATGACACATAATTCAAATAAAAAATTATTTAAATTATGAGAGAGGGACAAGTGTTGGAATGAGGTGAAAGGTGAGAACTAATTCAAATATTTTATTTAAATTAGTTAGAAAATGGGAGAGGGCTAATTTAAATAAATAGGATTTATTTAATTAATTAGCTAGTGGGATAAATTGGATTAGAAAATGGGATTAGGATGGGATTAGTTAAAAAAATAAGATTGATTTAATTAATTAGGTGATGGAGGGATCATGAAAGGGACCTAGGACAAAATGTCATAAGATGTCTCAAGTAGTGTATCGACAAGGTGATGTTGTAAGACATGGACAATTTTAGGTGTCTACAAGGGGAAACTGGCAACAAATCTTTAATATGTAGATTTTTGAGGAAGTGACCATCTTTTGAAGAAATAAATGTAACGGATAAAATATGCCTAGTGCAACATCATTAAACCATCTTTATCTTTGTTAGAGAAAGGCTTCTTCTTGGTCCAATTTCAGATAATGGAAGCCTACATTTTTTATAGAATAATGGCCCTTGGTTATTTGGAAGGCATGGAGTTTTTGTGTGTCCTTGGCCCAATTTTTTGATCTAGCATTTTTATCTTAAAAATCCATTGTGGATTTACTTATACAATCTTCCTTTGCTTGTGAGAGATCCTGGTTTGATACAATAGTTGGTTGAAAAAAGGCATTTTTATTAGAGATGATGATGAGTTAAATCTTATTCGACATATTTTTTTGGGAATTTGTGTCATGGTAGACCTATTGAATCTTATCTTCCATTCCATCTATATTTTATCATTACAAGGTTCATGGATTCAATTTACCAATTTTGGTTGGCTATCATTTAGATGTTTTTAGTACAACTAGTTGGGGCACAAGTTGATAGTGTCCCTTTCAAAGGCCTTTTGGCTTCTTGTAATGTTTGGTTCATGAAATGGTTTAAGAAAGATGATAATGTAGATACAATTTTTTAGGAGAAACCAAGGGTGTTGTTTGATTAGGTGTCTTTCCTCTCCTTGGACTAGCAACGAGGAAGGCAATTAGCATGGTGAGTGGCCTTCAAGACCTATATGTTTAGATTAGTTTGAGTCTTTGTTTATTATTGAAAAAAATAATATACCTTGAAGTAAACCAAGGGAGTTGAGAAAAAACACACTTAAGCTTTGGGGAGTCTAATGATTTTGGCATCTCTAGGAAAGAGGAAGATCAACTAGTTTTGACTAGTTTTTAATTATCTCTCAATTAGAATCTAAGAAAACCAAAGCTAACTATGGGTCCTTAATTAAAAGGAGAGGGTGAAAATAAAAGTAGAAAGATTGTGATTGGAAGCCCTAAATACAATTGGTGAGGGTTCTCAATGGACTATGGAGGCTCCTTTGTCTCAAAGGGGTGGAAGAATTCTTCCGTCACATAGATGACTATGCTCTTTCACGAGGTCTAGTCAGGAATTAATGTTAGATGCTTTTTTGGGGTTTTGTACAAAGTGATAGGACATTTTTGGAATTCAACTTACTAGGTTTGTAGGTTTCTACAGAAGGTTGAGTATAATCTTTCTTGTTACTACTAATGGATTTATTATATTTTATTTTGCTTTGGGAGAGGTTCCCATTATATTCCCTTAATTCATATAGCAAAAGAATCATCCAATCATATATAAACATAATTAACCATAATTTCCCAATACTAGTATACTCATTCTGACTATTATCAATTAGCTCCATAGATTTGTCACAATAATCTCTTTGACTATTAGGGGTTACATCCACATGTTTCCTCACGGGATTCTCTCTTACTAACATGGGTTAGGTCTTCCATGCTTTGGCTATAGAATTTTTAAAATTGGATCATCCCTTATAAGTGTTCTCAGTAAAGAGCCATAATCTATACATGTGCTATTGCTAACTAAATATGGAAAGTAATAGCTTATGCTAAAGTATCTACTCTTCAAGGTAAATAATAATGTCATGCATATTCTACCTTGGGTTAGAATCTGAAACGAATGGGATATGTATTTAAGTGACCCTCCATAGGATCTAGTTGAGTTACCAGGTCATACCTAAGTATAATTAACTACAAACATATTCATTAGTCATTAACAATCATTCTTGAATAGGTAGAAGATTAACCATATATACGTGTTCAATATAGTAAGTATTGATCTTATCATTTTTCCAATATGATATTAATCTATCATAAGTCAAATCAATTCAAGCATATCTTATTTTAAACCTACTATCTAGTGAAATATAATTTTGTATGCTTGCCATTGTACCTTGCTAGAAATCAAGTAGTATTAAGGAATAGTGCATGTTCAACAATTACCATTTTTGAGTTGTCTCAAATGAATTAATCCTTTAGGTTCAAACTTACCTTTCCTATTGTTAACATATGTATGCATAATCATAGATTATCTTGTAACATTTATTAAGGTTTGTTAACATTTAAGTTATCGTAAGGATTCCCTAACTCATGCATATGCTTAGAAAGTTTTCAAATTCACAATGCATTCTATTCTCTAATAATCTAGATAACGTAGGCTTATTTGGGTATATATTTCCTCTTCCATCATCTTGCATCCTAATGAATAAATTAGGGTCTCCTTGCTACATTACTTGTAATTGTTTAATCATTCAATCCACCCATAACTATTTTTTTGACTAACATCATATTTAAACTTTAATGATTTCTTAACAATTATCATAAGGTCTTCTATTTCCAAGTGTTTGTTAACGACTAGTCATTGTTATATATCTTTGAGATGTAGCAAATTGTGCCACAATGTACACACAGAGATCAATATTTGGAGTGTGTAAAAATATTCAACTATTAAGTTCTTAATATAGTTTTGCCCACTTGAGCTTACTCACTACTAAGGGATTATAGTCACGTATATATAAGTTTTCATTGCTATATTCCTATTGGTTCAGGGTTTTGATTGTCCCAATGGCCTAAACTTTAATTTGTGCACATGTCTAGATGTAGGGTCAACTAGGTGAAACATCCAAAATCTAGTTTAGTAATCTTTTTTCTAAGGAGATGATGAACCAATTTTCCATTTCCTTAGAAATTCCTAATTAGAGTTTTGATATAGGCTATTAGTATTTAAACAAATTTTATATTAGCTCAACCAACCTTACAAAAATACAAGTCTAAATATGTTCTTTTTATTTACTATTATTGATATTTGTTCTTATATTTACCCTTCGTGTGCAAAAGAAGAGATAGATTTGAATGGTTGAGTTCATAAAGATATGGTGCCTAATAATATGCCTACATATTTGCATGTGTGGAATCAAGCCTTACATAGCTCTCTTAAAGTCTCTATTGTTCGCACTTTTCTGACAAGTGACCTAGATGTGACTCTAAGTCTCTATTCTAAGGATACATATACCTCTAATGTAGATTAAATTTGACTAAGAGATAATGAGCAAAGTTGGCTATGAGCAATTTTCTTAGAAGAAGAATATCATCTACATATTGTTCATTCTTAACACAAGAGAGTTAGGTTCAAGTCTAAAATGCATCCCTTAATCTCCCATTGTGGTGAAATATGGGGATCTTCAAATCAAAAGAGCTTTAGTGGACAATGATCTAGTTTCAACATTTGTAGTAAGGACTTTTGGATGTCATCAAAGTTGACTCTACTAACTTACTAAAGTTTGAAGTTACCATCAAAGGTTTTTATAGTGTGGTCCATGAATCTCTTGGTTTTGTTACTTTGTTTATCACTTTAGGACCTATCACACTTGATACTATGTTCCATGCGATGTTTGGTGCTCAGGTGTATAACATTATTATAGGTCATCTTTAGATTCATGTCATGGGTGTTGTACCTTCTACATTTCATTGGAATTTGAAGTTCATTCATAATAATTGGAGGTGTATAATTATAGTCAATGACAATCCTTACCAATTTTATCAAGTAATTGAGAATAAGAACATTTGATACCTCTAAACGAATTGATTACACCTATGATACCCTTGGGGAATTTTTTCAATTCATCTACACTTCGTGATGATCTTGAGGATTTGATCAGGGTTCTATTAGTTTTACACCATCTTGTGATTAGGGACACAAAGTAAATGATAAAGAGTATGCAATCCTTCCTTTATATATGGACTTGCTACATATGGTAGACCGCCTTTGACTCTACATTCGTACGTTCTTCCAAATGAAGGTGTTGCTACTCATGGATCTAGGATTTGCATTAATTCCCTTAATTGTATAGTGTGTGCATAGAGTTATGAGTAGTTGGCTTGTGGCTACCTTAACTCTTAATTAAGTTATATAATCATTGTTATAGTTATTTGTAGGTAATCAGATCAACATGGGTGATATCCAAGGCATACATATGGTATATATAGGAGGTAGAGGTTAGTTATTATCATCATATTGAGAATTGTGTTCTATTTGAAGATTGTTGGAGGTAGCCCCCTCAAAGTGGTTTAGGAGGTTGCCCCTTCAAAGTGGCATATTATTATCAAGTATTTACATCATATTTATTAGTATATGTTTCTCTTGTGTAATTTATTCATTATAAGTGGTATCAAAGCGTGAACTTGACATCGTGAAGGTAGGAAACAAGGCAATTTTTGTCAATTTTAGAGGTCATTTTGGGATGCATATACCTCCCTCATTTTGGAGGGTTTATCAAGGACATATTGAAGCTACTAAAATCTATATTTGAGGTCATTTGGATAAAAATTCAAGGAATTATTATGAAATTAGGGTTTCCATCTAATTCACTCCTAAGGCTACAAATCAATGATTTTTGTTTTATGATCTCTAGAGGATTGATCGAGAATATATTGAAACTACTAAAATCTAGATTTGAGGTCATTTGAAGCAAAATTCAAGGAGTTATTACAAATTTAGGGTTTCCACCAAAATCTACTCCCAATACTGCAAATCAACAAATTTATTTGAGATTTGTTTTGGGAACTGAGATCTAGGTCCTAGTAACTTAGAGCAAAAATTTTAGATTAATTAGGTTTGTTTTGTGTCATTTATTGCAAAATCATTTTGTTGCACCATGGTGGGGTCTTCCACATCAGGTAAAACGAATGCATTCACTCCTATGACTCATGAGAAAGATAATCCATTAGTGGAAGAGAGGGGTAATAGAACCATTGATATTATAAGGGGAGAAACCAACAAGATGAAAGATGAAATATTGTCAATGGTGGCATAGAAAATGCAAGGGGTCGCTAAGATAAGTGGTATCAAGGAAATAGTTGACAAGTAATGTTTCACTAAGTTTTTAGAAATTTCCAACTCCAAGGATCTATCCAAATGAAATCTAAATCAAAGGAACATGATGATGTTTCCAACAATCAAGGTGGATTATCAGACATGACTATCCTAATCTAAATACTAGCACTCACACAGGATGCCTAAAATATCACCATTGATGGATATGCAAGAAGAAGGAGAAGAAGAAGAAGCACAAGAAGAACAAGAAGAAGAGTCAAAGGTTCTTGCATGAGCAAATCCATAGGCAACTACAAAGGTGTACTAGTGTTTGTTGGGGATGTGCCACAAAGATTACCTCCCAAAGTAGATCATGATCTTGCTATTGAAATAATAACAAGGTACTACCCACCATTTGTCACCCCTTCTTTGAGGATGCACCCAAATGTTAGAGCAACAGTTGAACACATTCAACACCAACAAGAGGTACCCTTTAGTCTTATGAGAACAAGGCAAAGGCACAAGACAAAATGAAGAGGCAAGTAGATCAATGGAAAATTCTAACACATATAGTGCTAGTTGAGGTAGGTGCAGAGGGAAGACCCATCTTGGAGCTTGAGTTAACTTTCTAGACATACACAAAGGAAATGAGGACTAGGACACTTGCATAATGGAATAATTTTTCGATCAAAGATGCCATAGGGGATGATGAAGATTTCATATAGACTGGTATCTAAAATTGATTAGTGTTGAGTACAATGCCTTTGTAAAGCGGGGCATACTATATCCTTAATCCTATAGTGTGCATAGGGTTATGAGTAGTTGATGTAGTCACAGATGGAGGTTCCAATGAAAAACTGTACAACCATGCAACCAACACAACCAACAATCACAATAACACAAAATTTCACAACCACGACAACAACATCCTCATTGATCACAAGCTTGCACAATTATCACTATGACTACATAAACTTGCCACAGTGTGCTCCTTTCATGCCATGCCATAGCCATTTGATTATTAACTAAGATTCACAAGTGGATAGTTACTACAATGGGCTTCTTACATGCTAGGTCATAACTATTTTTCTTACTAGCTACTAATTAACAACTATACTCTGGAATTACAACCTTTAGATCTTGTCACATAAGCTACCCACATTACCATTATGTAATGATAATTCAAGTACAACTATAATACTATTCCATTGATATCCAACATTGTCATGTTGTCAAACTCCTGCTTCAACATCAACTTTCCTTAAGATCACACTCCACATCATAATCCTATTCCATCACTCTACCTCTCAGACCTCACTCCCTCTCTCCTTCCCTCCCTACTAAATCTCACTCACTACTCTCCTACTTCATTTTGTCCTCTTTGCTTTCTTTAAAACTACTCCCAATTATGTATAAATAACATTCCTAAGTTTTTCCAATGATCTGCAACAGCTTCAAGATGGCGCAAAGCCCAATGCCACATGAAACATGCAATCAGCCATAAATAACAAAATTCTAAATATAAATGGTAAAATGGTGTAAAACATCCACAAAATACTCAACATTCATCCTCAATGATATAATAAACCCTTACAAATATTCCTCTATTGGCGTACACTCCAAATAACTTGTCGTAAATGGAAACAATCACAACTATGCATAATTGTCAACCTAAAAGATGATTTCAACTCAATTTATAATCTTTTACTCATCCAAATCTTCTCAATAGTTAATATGATACCCATCAATCACAATTCAAACTATCTTCAAAACTACAAAAGCTAATTTCAAATTGTGGTGAAATGCACTAACTTTCTCTATCACAAACTAGTAACTACAAACTAACAAACAAGCAAACAACTAAAATAAACCACAAAATCCACTATTCTAGAAAGATGAAAGATAGACACAATGCCCAGGGATGCTCCTACATTAGTAGTCGGCTTGTGGCTACCTTAACTCTTAATTAAGTTATATAATCATTATGATAGTCATATATAGGTAGTTAGGTCAGTCTAGGTGATATCCAATACATAAGCATGGTGTATATAGGAGGTAGAGGTTAGTTATTATCACCATATTGAGTATTGTGTTCTTATTGAAGACTATTGGAGGTATCCTCTTTGACATGATTTAAGAGGTTGCCCCTTGAAGGCATATTACTATCAAGTATTTGTACCATAATTTCTATTACACTCTTCTATTTTACAAGTTGTTTCATTACACTCTAATTATGGTTTATCTTCTTCCAAATAGCTAGTCAATATGGCAAAAGAACCTCCATCTTACAAAATTTGGGTATAATGGTAAAGGTTTGGGTTTGAAATGAAGTATCCAACCATGACAAAAGTATGGTACAATTGGTTTAGGTTACTCATCCATTAAAGGTAACAATCCAAAAACAACACAACAAATACTCTTTCAATTTACTTGTGCAACTAATAATGATATATATTTACCATTGGTCCATCTTGAGTTAGTCTATATGGGCACTCTCAACACTAACTCTCCTTTAGTAACTTTTTCCAATGATGAAGCTATTGTAAAATATTTGGGAGTTTATGAGGATTTGCCTAAGTTTCATCATGATAAAGGTTTCCCATATGTCTTTGAAGTTTGTTCATACTTTGGGGAAATCGATCCTCCACTAGGTGATTCTCTAAATTTATCTAAAAGTTTACCCATTCAACTTTTTTATTGAAGATATAAATACACTTAGTAATTTGGACCCACACTTTTGATGTTGAGATGGATAAAAATAACAAGGAGAAAATTTTGAAAATTTGGTGAATGTATGAACAATTATGAGCTATCTAATGTCCACCCCACTTCAAGAGTGTGGTGACTCATTTGTAACAATAAGGTACATAATCCTAAGAGTATTAGGATAATATTTTTTATTTTGTATTTCCTAGCTACATAGAAGCTAAATAGTCATCTAGAAGATGAATTGAAAAGTCATCTTCATATTGTTAAATATGTACATTAGATCACATTTTTTTTATCAAGGAATGCAAAAAATGCATTAATGGATGTGTTGAACAGTAAAACTTGCATTAAACTAACAACAATGGGAAATTTCAAGAATGTGGGACTTGACTCTTGAAATAACCTCTAGATTTTAAAGAAGCTAGCTCTTCTCTAGGATCTTCAATAAGCTCATTTCAAACCTCACAGAAAAGGGAAGGAAACTCAAAAGTCGGGTTTTGATGCTGCTACTAATCTTAACAGAACTACTCCAGTCTGGGTTAGACTCCCAGGCCTCCCATTGGAATATTAGGATGAGGAAGTCTTCATCTGGATAGCCAACACTTTTGGCCACTTCGTTACTCTTGACAACACTACCAAGAATAAATCCAGGTTAGTGTTTGCTTGCTTTTGTGTAAGTGTTGATATTAATAAAACTCTCCCCAACTCTATTACTTTGGAGTCCAAATTTGGTCAATGGATCCAACCTATCCAATATGAGAACTCTACTAGTTTTTTGCCAAAACTGCAACAAAAAGGGCCACTTGATAACCCAATGCAAAGCCAAGAAAATCCCTACGGCCATGGAAAACCAATTTAATAGGGAGGGGGAGGAATACCCCTTTAAGGAAGATATTCTGAACATTATCAGCACTCTCCAGAAAGAGAAGGGAGAAGACAAGGTGGTGGAAGATGTTAGTGTCCTTTCTCGGGATACAGAGAAAGATCAAGATATATCCACCCCTATAAGTGAGGCTCTAGTGACAGATCCCTTGGAGCCTGGTCAGAGGAAGCATTCTTGCTCATTGCTGGGGGAGAAGACCCCCTCGCAGAGTAATGATAGGGAAGAGAGGGAGATCAATTAGGATGCTATCCCCAACATAGAAGCCTAGGAAGGGAATGTGGTGTTGCCCATCGGGGACAATGACAGCGGTTCTATATTTAAAAGGATTAGAAGCCCACTCAAAGTAGAAGGATTTAACAACAAGATGCAGTGGTTCCCTTCCCTAGGTAACAAAGCACTCAACTTAACCACTGGGGTGGGATCTAGCAAGAACAATAAGGATACAGATTCAGAAGGCTAGACCACAGCCAAAAAGAAAGGCTGGAGTCAGGGAAAGAAGACTATTGATGTAGGGGTAGACTCCAAAGCTGGTAGGCCTACCTAGAGGGAAACTTGACAGAAAGATGTCAATAAGGATATTGCTATGGGGAGGCAGAAGACCTTGGAGATAGGCTCCAAGAAAGTCCCAAATAAATGAGAATTCTTTCTTGGAACATTAGGGGGCTTAATAGTCCCCATAAGCAGTTCTTGGTCAAGAGCTGCATATATGATAATAAAGTTGACATCTTGTTACTTTAGGAAGTTAAGATGAAGGCTGGAGGTTTCTAGACTATTTCTAAGAGTGTATGGCCCAATGCTGAATATTTCATTATTAATGCTTCAGGAGATTCTGGAGGTATTGTCACTATGTGGAATAGCAAGGCTATTAAAGGGAGTCTTATTGCTAAATGTAAGAACAACCTAAGTGTCAAAATGGAGTCTCATAATAATGCATGGAATTTAGTCAATATTTATGCCCATAATCAGAGAAATTCTAGAAGGGATTTGTGGGATTGCCTCTCTACTCTTATTGAGAGAAATAGGAAGGATTGTGGGATGTTGGTTGGGGACTTCAATACCCTCTCTGTCCCTCAGAGAAAATTGGTGGTATAATGGATTATACTGACAATATGGCTTATTTGGCAGATTTTCTCAATAAAGAAGGTCTCATGGATTTGGACATCCAGGGGAAACACTTTACTTGGTCCAATCAAAGAAAAGGAGGGAATCTAATTCAAGTGAGATTGGATAGAGTCCTGATTACCTCTAGTTGGGATTAATTTAGTGCTTACATTCTGGAGACCCTCCCTAGGACGACCTCAGACCATAACCCTCTCCTGCTATATTGGAGAGATAAGGAAGTTAAGGGCCCATTCCCCTTTAGATTTGAGATCATGTGGACCAACACCTTGACTTTAGAAATTAGTTAGCTATGTGGTGGAATTGCACTATGCAGGGGACTCCCATGTTCAGGTTGGCCTAGAAGTTGATCATGGTTAAAAACAAAGTTAAAAGATGGAACAAGTACACCTTTGGTAATATCTTTGACAACAAAAGAAGAATCTCCACTAACCTTGCTGATATTCAGAGGCAGATGGCTGATGGGGACCTGTCTGATGACATTGCTCTAGTTGAGGAATCTTTGAGGAAGGAATGGAAGGGAATCCTTAAGAAAGAGGAAATCTATTGGAAACAAAAATCCAGGGTGCAGTGGCTTCGAGAGGGGGACAGGAACACCACCTTTTTTCCATCAATCTACCATGAGGCACACAAAAAGGAACATCGTTGTTAGACTAATGGATGATAATGGCTCAATGGTTGAGTCAAAGGAACAAGTGGGACAGGTGGCTACTACCTATTTCTAGAACTTTCTTGCTGCTTAAGGCTGCAATGATAAACAAGAATTAATTGACATCATTCCTACTCAACTTAATGTTGAGGACAATGCTTCGCTTATTAAATTGGTGACTGAGGAGGAAGTTTGCACTAGTATCTTCTTTATGGGAGCCCATAAGGCCCCAGGACTTGATGGTTTCCCCCCAACATTTATTCAAGAGTATTGGGACATTGTGGGGAAGGATGTTACTGAAGTTGCTATGGCCTTCTTTAGGACAGGAAAGCTACTCAAACAACTCAATCACACTTTCATAGCACTAGTGCCAAAGAAACTAGACCCTATGAGCATGGGGGACTTCAGGCCCATTAGCCTCTATAACACTATCTATAAGATATTCTCCAAGATCTTAGTCTTTAGATTGCAGCCTATCCTTGACAAATTGATTAGCAATAGCTAGAAGGGTTTGTGTCGGATAGGCAAATCCTGGATGATGCCATTTCCACACATGAATTTATACATTTGATGGATAGAAATAAGTTGCCAAGGATGGTTTTTAAACTTGGCATATCAAAATCTTACGATACAGTGGCTTGGGACTTTCTTTTCAAGGTCTTGGTGTAGATGGGATTCCAAGAGAGAACTTTGCAGCTGATCAAAACTTGTATCACCTTTGTTAAGTATTTTGTCCTTGTCAATGGGGTCCCCAAGGGCTTCTTTGGTGTTGGAAGGGGCCTTAGACAAGGTGACCCCTTATCCCCTTACCTTTTCATTCTTATGGCTAAGGTTCTTAGCAGAAGTTTTCTGAAATTACTAAGAACTCAAGAGATCAAAGGTATTAAACATGCTTCAACAGTTGATTCGATTGCCATACAACAGTTTGTTGACGACACTATCCTTTTTGGGGTTGCCTCAGTAGTTGAGGCTAGGAAATGGAAGAAAGTGTTAAAGGATTATGCTGAGTCTTTAGGTCAGTGTATAAACTATGACAAAATTTTGGTTTATTTCTTCAATACTCCTTCGGACCTGTTACCTCTCAATCTGACTGGATGCTTATTCCCAGTTGTCCCTATAAGGTAGCCATCAATGATCAATAGGATTCCTGGGCCAGTGGCTAACAATATAGGAGATAGACTCTATAGGTATCTCCTCTTCTTCTTTAGGCTCTGTAGAACCAAGGGGGGTATTCCCTATTCAACATCCATGAGGTATGTTTGTGGATTGACTGGGATGTTGATACAAAGCAGATAAATCCTCTATTATGTAGACCAAAACTGTGAGATAAGTGCAAAGGGGCTAGCTTTGGGCCTATGCTCAGTTGTAGACAGAGGATTTTGGGTCCTAAAGCTACTTTTGAAATCCTAAAGGTTTGTATTTAAAGTTTGAGTTGGATTTTATGTCTGGATGCAAAACTAAGACTTTGGGTTGCAACCTCAATACAAGACTGGATCGGTGCCTATCCAGGGCTCAGAGTCAATAGACATACATATGTGAATGGCCAACATAAACATATACCAAAGACTGGATATCAAGGGGATTCCTAATATCTGCCTTACAGATACTTCCCAACAATTAGGTGCTTAATCATTCATACTTAATGGTATCCCTACTGCAACACATCTTCTCAATGATTAACCTGAAACATTTAATTTGTTCCTTGAACAAAAGTAGGAGATTAAACATTCAATATAGGAAAAACTATATTCCTGAACCTTAACAACCCTTAGTTATCCTGATTCAAAAGAAACTATGCCCACAGCTTGGAGACAAATGATTAAACACATGCACAGAGCATTTCTCATATAAAACAACATGAAACTAGTGAACTCATGCATGAAACATACAACACGAGACTCATAAACTTACAAGACATCAAGAACAGGGCCACCAATGAAGTTGTATTGTGTCACAACACCAAAAATATCGTCTAGTTTTCAACAACTTACAACAAGTAACACAGTTTGGCTTTTATACCAAGACTGTGTACCCAGCAAAAAATAATTACAAGGCAAATCAAAAATTTGCTAGATTTAATGCATGAGGAATAGCGCTCAGAAATATTCAACGCTGTGGGGAGACAGAGAGGAATGTGTAGATGGAATCGGGATCCGCACCGCTATTCAAGGACATTCATCTTCAATCGGGTTGTTGACCCGTCCATCACTGACCCATACCGCTGGAATTCTGCCATTAACACTTCAGCTACCCATAGCCTCTCTGGAATGTAGCAATGGCGTACCTATGAAAATTTGCCGCTAAAAAACGGTCGCACATGTTAGGAAAAATCCTTCGCTACAGGTTCAAAACAAGACCGTCAATCATCCCTCCATTGCTGTGATCAACGGCACCTAAAAACGTTGAAAAGTCGTCAGCCAGTGAAATCGTGCCACGTAGGCATCTCATGTTTCTATCGCTGGCCCCTTTTCCTTTTATTTCACCTTTATCGCTCTTGTATATGCAAACCCAAATGCATATACAACATACAAGGCGGACGTCAAATGTTATAGAACAAACTGGAATTCAGTTCGGGTCCGGCTTGTATCTCCATCTTGCATCCATCGCCTTGTATATTACACACATACAATTGCAACATACATACAAGGCGGACCCCAAAATATTATGAAGCAAATTGGGAACTTATTCGGGTCCGGCTTGCATCTCTTTCATTTGTATATTGGATTGTATATTTTGTTTGTATGCCGAATATACAAACACAAACATACAAGCAAGGAATCTATTTAGAATATACCACATACATTCTTCCCTTGTATATTGAACATGCACAAAACTGTTTGTATAGAACTGCAGCGGGCCCCACCAAATGCATCTCTGCTGCACTGTAGCAAATGTATGCGCACCAGCCTTTGTATATTTTTCAATGTACATTTCCATTGTACCTTTGACATACATTCATTCCTGCACATACAAACACAGGATCTTCTCCAGAATATTCCTGTAATGTTTCTTTTCCCTTTGTATCTAACCGTTGTATGTCTGAACATACAAACCAAATATACATGCAACCCAATATGCAAGCAGCGAATATTCCTAGAATCTTCAATGTATATTCTGCCCTTGTACATCCTCCTTTTGAACCCAATATGCATTTGGAAATGCATACAACTGCAGAATATCCTTGGGAATCTTCAAAAGATTCCCTCTTGTATATACGACCCGATATGCATCTAAAATGCATCTAACTCATTTTCTCGAAGGACGATGGAGATTTTGCACCCGCCAATACATATTTTTGACCTGCACACATATACAAACCATTTTGTGCACACAAAGACACTTGCACCTTAACTGACTTTAGCATTTTTTGACTACAGAGGCCAAAAGTGTTATCATTTTTTGGACCTTTGGGAAAGGGCCTACATATTTAAATACATGAGACCAGATTGCTCATGCAGGCGGTAACAGGACCTCTAGTAGAAAATTATGGGGCTTTTGGGTTGTTCTAGTGGTGAGCTCCCAGGAACTTACCTTGGTCTTCCCTTAGCTATCAAAGATGTTCCTCCTACTTACTGGAATTCCATCTTGGAAAAGATTCAAAATAAATTGGCCAGGTGGAAAGGTAAGTTACTAAGCCAAGTAGGAAAATATCAACTATTAAAGGTTTCTCTTCAAGGAATCCCTATCTACTTTCTGTCCCTGTTCAAAATCCCTAAGTATATTGCAAAGAAATTTGAGAGAATTCAGAGGAACTTCCTTTGGACTAGGATGGAGGATAAGAAAAGGATGGCTTTGGTCAGTTGGGATAAAGTTTGTAGACCCAAACTTCAGGGAGGCCTTGGAATCAGAAAAATTAACTTGATCAATAAAGCTCTCCTAGCTAAAATTGGGTGGAATTTCTTGTGTGCGAGCAAGGAATGGGGCAATATTATGAGAGCCAAGTACTTGGCCAATTAGAACTCTGATGACTTTTCGCATAACATAGGTTTACACTGGGGTTCTGTTATTTGGAACAATGTGTTAAAAAGCAGGAGTTTACTTCTGCAGGGCATCAAGTGGAGAATGGGAGATGGCAGAACTATCAAGTTTTGGGAAGACAGTTAGCTCAAAGGCCCCCCTCTAGGTAGAATCCAGAATATCCAAAGATTGGTTGACAAGGCTATTACTTTCTTTGGGAAGCTTGTTGCACATTATCTCCTTCCTAGCAGAAGTGGATGGAAATAGCTGTCAGACTATTGTCAAGATCAGAACGACCTCAGACAGATTGCTGATGAGGTGCAAATCTCCCTTAGAGATTGTAGGATCCCCATTTCTCCCAGGAAGATAAATTGTTGTGTGCTAATGATAAGACTGGGATTTTTATAGTTAGATTTGCTCATAATCTTTTTATGGAATCAAATAAGGACTCTAATTTGTGGAGAAAAGTCTGGAACCACAACCTCATTCCTAAAATTAACCACTTCTGGTGGCTTGCTATGCAAAACAAGATATTAACCATTGATAACCTCCACTTGAGAGGATTTCAAATCCCCAACCGGTGTGCTCTATGTATGAAAGACGAGGAAACTATTCCCCACCTATTACTGCATTGTGACTACTCTTGGGAAGTTTGGAGTCTTACCATGCAAAACCTAGGAATCTCATGGAGCATGAATTCTAGTCTCCCTACTTTCATAAGGTGCCGAAAGTCCCCTTTCATTCATTCCATATGTAAAGAAATCTGGGCTCAGGTCCCCCCATCATGACTTGGGGTCTATGGAAAGAATAGAATAATAGGTTGTTCAGGGATAAGAATAAATCTCTCAAGGAGGTTTTTTGTATGATAGCCAAGCTGTTACAGGAAAATCTCTCCAACAACACTTTGAAAGCTGTTGAATTTCCTCCCACTAATCTTGAAGCCAATATTATAAGCCAGTGGAGTATTCCTGCTAACATTTGTATAATAGATGATTCCAAGAGAAAATCTCATGCCAACACCAAGTGGGCCCCCTGCTACTGGTTGGAAAAAGCTTAATTTTGATGGTGCTGCTAAAGAGAACCTAGGTTTGGCTAGTGGTGGGGGAGTCATCAGATTGGCTAAGGGAGAACTGGTTGCAACTTATGCTGGAGGGCTTGGTGAAAACACTAATAATGTTGCCGAGGCTATGGCTCTCCTCTAGAGACTTAAGATTGCCCTTGCTACTGGAGTTTAAATTGATTGTGGATGTTGTCAAACACAAAGCTAAGGTGGGATGGCAGGTAGAAGATATCATTCAGGATGTTAAAAAACTTCTTCCAACCTTTGAAGGATTTGAGGTCAACCATGTTTACAGAGAAGGCAACCAATCTATAGATGCCATGGCAAATTTAGGGAGTAACCTCTACCCGGTAAGATGTTGGAGGAGTCTTATAAACCTTCCTCTCAACATTAGAAATACCCTCCAAAAGGAGGTCCAACCTTACACTAATCAATGGCCAAACTAATTCCTCTCTATTTCCTTTCTTATGCTTTCATGATGGGTCGTGGCAATAAGGGGTGGCATGAGAAGGTCATTGTCATCATGATTGGGATGATGTATTACTGTTACGTTTGGAATAGGGAGTTCCACATAAGCAAGAGACAACTTAGCGAGACCATCAAGCAGTTGCTTAGTTGGCACAAGGGGTCTTATCACATAACAATAGCTCTTCTAGTTTTTGAAAGCTCGTACAAGTTCTATTATGATGGCAATTATGTTTCAAATGTGGAAGGTGATATGAAGGACAATTATGGGGGTTTGAGCGACCTCAAGAGTAGAAACTATAATTATCGATAGATCATAATTTCTAGACAGTTCCAGGAGGAGTTGCATTTGCCTAAGTTTATCATCAACATTTTTCCTTGCTGGTTGCGAAGTGCAGAATCATGGGTGGCGACAAGGTAAGAACGGAGCCGTCCTCTTATGTAGAGTTCAAAGCTGACTCCATGGTGTGGAGCATCTGTTATGAAGGGGGATTATGCCATTCTTGGAATGTTTGAATTGCTTCGATGAAGATTTATCTGTGCAATTTGCAATGTCGTGGGATGAAGACCGCAAGGTTTGCGTGGGTGGGGTTCAATTCAAAGTTACCAAGGACTCCATCACCAAAGCCATGGTCTTGAGCCCCGAGGGCAATAGGCTGAAAAAGCAAACTAAGGTTCAGGATCCAGAGGGAATGAAGAAGTTCTTTTGTGAAGGGGAGAAGCCTACCCGCATGCAAGGTGGCTTCGAATGTGAAAGCCTGGTCAATCCTTGGGACCGTGTCTACTACCTGATAATGAAGTTCATCACCCTTGAGGACCGATACAGGTGCTATTACCATTATCATTTTGCCCTTCTCAATCATTTTAGACATAAGGTGTTGGTGAATTTCCCTTTTTATTTGCTTTCATCTTTAGAAACCTCTGTCAAACTTGCCAAAAAAACCTGTGAAAGAAATCCTGCGTGGTCGTAGTCTCGCTACATCAAGGCTTAATCCTACAGCTTTATCATTTTCACATCGCTCTCTGCCCGACCAAAGCGATTAAAGCCTATCTTATTGAAGATAGCAAGGATGAGAACTCTGAGGATAATATCCCACTTAATGTTAAGTATGGAAGCCCTGGTAAAAATAAAGTCTTCAGCCTTGCTGGCATAGCATCTCCAAGCCCATCTGGGCCCTCCCATAACCTTGTTGAGAATCCAAAACCCTGAACCCATAAGAAAAAAGGCACCTTAACCCCTCTGGTCTCTTAGAAAGCTAACCCTAATGGGCGGGGCCTGGCTAACTCTACCTTGGGGGGTGCCGCTAGGTCCCCAAGGCAATCCCAAAAGGCTGCTGTCGAGGGGCTTTGTGGGTTGAAGAACTGCCCTTCACCTTCAGGGGTAAAAAACGTAAAGGTAGTTTGGAAGAACAACCTCCTCTAGGGAAGGGTGGAAAAAAGAAAAGTAAGAAAGGTGATGGTGGTGAGAAAACTGCAGAGCTGTCGGCGGAAAATGGGAATGCCAAGACTCATGAGCAGGGGGAGGTTGTTATTGTTGAGATTAAGGATGTTGCTGAGGTTAAAGGAAGTACTGCTAAGAGACCCAGTATCCACAGGTCTAATAGACTGGCTGGGTAGAAAACCCCTATTTTAAAAATAGTGGATTACTCCTCTACCTCTGACCATGAGGATCCAGAGGATGATATTGAAATTAAAGTGGTTAAATCAACTTCTGAGCAGGAGTAGGAGGGGGCCAGTCATTTTGAGTCTCTTAATAACTCTTTCTATGACACTGACCACGAAGATGTGGAGATCCTGGAAACCCATGAGAAAGAGGTGGATAGCGCTAAGGATGGTGATATCAACAGTCAACTTAAGCATGAGTTGGTGGATGTCAAGGGAAGGCTTCTCACTGTGGATACAAAGGTTAAGGTTCTAGCTACTGTGTGCTTGAAGGTTATCCATTGGGTGGCAATGACTTTAACTGTTCTTCAAGAAGACCATAATGACCAGGATGACAAAGATGGGAAGTCTGCGGGCAAGGAGGAACTTCTGGAGTTCCTTAAAGAAGACTGGAATGATTTGCTCAATTAGTTGTTGGTTTTGTTGTTGTTTTTGGTGCTGGTTCTCTTATAGTACTATTGACTATCTGCTGTTAGCTTGTTGTTTTTGCACTGTTTGTGGCCACTAGCCTATTTTGCTGCCCTTGGGACTTTTTGTTATAGGTATTTGCACCCTCATTTACAGCTTACTAATATAAAAAACATGGCAATTTGCCAAACATAAAACTCCTAAATCTACAAAAGATTCAATTGTGCACAAGATTTGATAAACAAGAGACAAGACAAACACAGATATGATGAACAAAAAGTAATGAACACATAATCATTCAACTGTATAAGGTTTTATAGTCTCAGGTTTACAAATCAAGGCCACAAAACTGGCGATAAAAGAATAAGAAAACATATAAACAGAGACAATGGCACATAAAGTCTATTTTCCCTTCATGGGTGAATTAAAACGGAGACACAAAAAAGGCCTTGAAGGCACAGTACATCAGATCCGTGTAACTTTGAGAAAACCTGACACAAAGGTTTGCAATAATTCTCTGTTGTAGCTGAAACTTCTCCTCTGTATCTGCCCCCTGTCATAAATCCTTTGTCATCAGAATCTCTTTCTCCCCTTTCTATCGTGGAAAGAAACCCTAAATAAAGGAAAGAAAAACCCTAAAAATCTCATTTGAATCAGTTGCATACATTATTCACTGGAGTTTCCCGTAGCTTTCCTTCCATCTCCTTCACACGGCGTGAAAAATAAAAGCCTATGCTTTAATTTTTTTCTTTTTCTATAGCTTGCATTATAAATTTTCCTCTAATAACCAAACCTATCCTTTACGGACATGAGAATAAAACATTAGCTTTATTTTACATGGTGGGAGAAACTAAAGAATTTGCTTTATTATCCTTTCCTCTTTCATAAGGCGAGAAAAATAAAGCCTTCGTTTTATTTACCTTTGATGTAGCTTTTTACTTGTAGGTGGCTGCTTGGTAAATAAAGTTTCCTTTATTCATTTAGCCCTAACTCATCTCCCCGTGGATTTTAAACATGCATATGTTTCAATTTAAATAAAGCCTAGCTTTACTTAGCTTTACGTTTCCATAAGAAATGCATAAGATTCTTTCAATAAATAAAGCCTCCAGCTTTATTTGCCATGGGCCCACCGCTAGCTTTAAAAAAGACTCACCTCAAATATTAAAATCACTAAAAGTCTTTAATAAAAACCTAAACAACGAAACATTTCAGGGCTCCTTTGCTGCAGGCTCTTCCGCTTTCACCACGTGTCATGATGGTGCTCCTCCTGGAGCAAAACTTTCTACCTTCCCTTGCAAAATTGTGCCATTGGCCACTGCTGCTACGTGGCAATTTGGCGCTTCATTTCTCTCTGACTTCCTTTGTTTTCTTCAGGAGTATGAATGCCGTCAGATCTTTACTTCGTTGCATCAAATGGTGTCTATGGTGCTGGGCTTCTTGCTTGTTTTTTTTCCTCTTTTCAGATAGCCCAACTTGCATAAGTTGTGTGCCTTTCATTAGATGTGAATGGGCCTTACTAAATATCTTCTGTACATCTCTTCTATGGCTGACTGCCATATATATTGGTTGTAATGAAAACTTATAATGTGGCACTTGATATTTGAGTTACATCATTCGAAACCATAGGCTAAACCTTTGATTTATGTTGTGCCTTAGAGCTCCTTGCTGTTGGCTTCGAGAGGCTGATGCCATGTTTTCACATTAGCTATGTCTTCTGTTTATTTCTACGCCATGGTTCTTTCTTTGAAGAGCTGAGTCTTGAGTGACTTTATCTTCATTTGTGCCTTCATCTTATAAGAACATTATATGGCTTGTGCATGATATAAGGTTGCAACTTATAAGAAGAGGCGGTGTCATGATATGATATATGACGCTTTTGATGCTGATGGCACTTTGTGTGTCTTGTGCACCTTCTTTGTAAATGTGCTTGCACCTTTGATTTAATGTTCTCACGACCTAAATTAGCACGCTATATTTTATTGGATGCACTTAGATTATGAGTGAGCCTCCGCCACATCTTCCCTGCACTTTCCTTCTTAGAGTTCGCGCCTATATTTGAGTGGAAGTGACTCTATCTCTAAGATTTACCTTTTATCTGATAGGCTACACTTACATTTTAATAGGCCGCCGTCACTTGGAATGTTGGCCTATGATCTTAGCTAGCCTTCGATTTGTAAAGGTTGTGCTCGGCTTCAATAGGTTGCACCTATATTGAATATGCTTGTGCACTTTCATTTATGAAGTTGATGCTTTGATTGAAATGGCTGCTTCATCCTCATTACCTGAAACTCTTGCTAAGGCCTTGTCTCTAAGAGGTTGCGTCTTCCTTTTACGGTGGCTCTTTGTTTCCTGTGGACTGCGCCATTTGACTCTTATGCATCGTGCCATGAATTGACAATGTTGTGCCACTGTACAATTGCATTAGACTTCATAATGATGACTGTGTTTCTTATTAGAATGGCTGAGGATTCATAGGATGCACCCTATTTGATTTGGTTGTATCTTTATGTTCCTGACCGCCACCTTCCACAATGGCTGCATTGAATTTCATGATTGGTTGTGCTCAGATGGCCGCGCCATTCCTTTCTAGTTGCTCAAACCATCATTGTTTGAATGTCTGAGTCTTTATACAGAGGCCACCTTGTTTGATATGTGTTGTGACTTGATACGAATGGACCACACATACATGATGTGTGCCTCTGTTTAAACTAGCCGAGTGCCTTGACCCTCTAGTGGCTGTGATGGATTTTGCATTGGCTGGGCATTGATTCATTAGAATGTGCTTTGAATTTGATAAGTTGAGACACATTCTTCATTGCTGATGCCTCTTTCTCTATATGCTTACAATTGATTTCTACAAGGCTGCATGAGTTTTATAGTTGGTTGTGTCTTCATCTCAACCGACCACATTTCTTCGCCTTTTTAGAAGCTTTGGGCCTAAGTCCCATCATTTAATTTGCAAAGATTGCAAGAATTTCCAACTGTGATAGCTGTAGATTCGATGGAGAGAGAAGAGTGCATCCCATCTAAACTCGGTTACAAGAATTTTTGAAATGGTGTGAAAATTTCTCACCAGGATGAATGTTGTGAACTTCATTAAATATTGTCCTATCCATTATATTTGTCAATCTCTTCTGCATTTCATTCCTAGGCGTAACATTGGTATCAAAGCAAGATGAAGAGATTTGTCTAAAAGAGGAAGGTTGGTGTAACGTCAGAAATTGCATACCCTTGCAATTTCATGCTACATTTTTCATTCATTTTAGTGTTCACTCCTTTAGCAAGTTTTAGGTTCATTTTTAGTCTTGCCTTAGCCTTTTCCAACCCACAAACATTATGTTTTAGCTCTTGTGGTTATTTTTGTGAAATTTTGTTTAGGAGTTATGATCTTGAGGTTGTCCTAAGGTGATCTAAAAGTTCATAAGTTGTAGTTACTCAGACACTAGTGCTAAGTGTAGATGTCCACACGATGCACTAACATTCCACATTTGTTTTCCACCTAGTGACCATTTCTAAGCATTTCTTGCCACCTTCCATAGCATGTAGGATTTTGTGTAATGCCTCTGTAACCCTCGAATGACTTTTTTTGAAGACCTACCTTCTCTTTTCTCCCTCCAAGTGACATTTTTTGAATTTATTCTTGCTAATTGTGTGATGCTTTTTGGCAACTCCATTGTTCATTCCAACATTTTACCACATCTTTGAGCATTATTGCAGCATTCTTGGCAATCTTCCTTTGTTTCCACTAGCGTACAATAAAGTTGTATTGTGTTCTTCAAGCCTATGTGATCATCTTTCAAGTTTTGGACATCTTCGTAGGGTTTGTGGAACCACTATCCACTAATGAGTTCTTCCTTGGGCCCCATTCTTAGTTGGGTAGCTCTCATCTTCATTTTCAAGGTGATTGTGTTCCATTTGCTCTCTTTTAATTATTCCATTTTGTGTAATCCCCTTGTGATTGTAATACATCTTGTGGGTTCCTTCATTGCCCTTCTCTCTCTTCATTACACACTAGTCTATTTTAGTTGAGTAAATTTAGCTTTAGCATTCTTAGTTGTATCATTATAATTGCTATTATCTTTCTAGATACACTTAGAGAGTAATAGCACACACTATTTTTTTGTTATTTTAATTATTGGTTGTCTATGGAGATTGAAAAACCTACATAGGGGCTTGACCTAAATGCAAGCCCCCAAACAATGCCAACATTTTCTTGTTTTCTTACAGATTATAGACTTGAAAGAGAAGATATCAACCACACATTGGTTTTGTAGATTTCCCTCTTTATTTTTGGTTATAAATCATTTATTCCCTTTGAGCACATAGATACTATGTTTTAATTTTAGCTTCTATTTGTCACATGGAGGTCTCCTGGGTTTGTCTTTGTATATTTTTGTGCAGGTTGGGTTTATCAATCAAAAGAAAATTTCCAATTTCTATTTTTTGCGTTTTCTAGAATATAGTGAAATGCGTTGGCATCTAAGGCAATGGGCTCTATACTTCTGTCAGAGGTTCTTCTTGACCTCTTATTTACATTTCTATCTATTTTTAGTTGAATTCCATGTTCTATTTCTGGTAAATTTCAATTTCTGTCAATTAGCATAGTGTTTTAACTTGATTATAAAATGTAGTTTTGTCAAGGGTAAACACATAGGCACAACTAGTAGAAAATTTGCTCTTCTGTTAAGACATCAATGGATTAAAGTCATTTAGGTGAGCTAGTTGTTCCTAGTGTAGTCATTGAGATCATCGCGTAAGGGAAAGCATGCTTTTCTTTATCGGGTTGAATTTCATACACTACAGTTGGTATGTAAGGAGAAATTTCTACAAGCAACAAAGTCTATCATTTTTATGTTATTTAATATCTTCTCCATTTCTCTGTTTGTTGTTCATACACATCTAATTTTTATGAATCTTTGTATATGAAATCCTATAGAATATGTTCTCTAATGAATTTTTTTTGGATACCTGTGTAATCTAAATTTAAATGTATGTGTTTCCTCCAAGCAGTTGCATACATATTCATGGATTAGTTGTTGTTTAGGACTCCATTTATGTTTAGATACACCCTTGATGTTTGCAACAGAGTCTTCCAATCACGTCCATTATTCTATCAGGTATTTAGTATGCCCTATGTGTTTTTCATCTCTGCATGCCTTTTTTTCAATTTATTCTAACAAATCTATCTAGAATCTCTAGAAATGGACCACATTTGACAACCTTTGGGTTCATAATACAAAGGTTGGAATTTTTATTGGATGTTTCATTTCATTTAATAGTTTAGGGCCTTTTATTCTAATCAAAGTAAATTAAGAGGTGAAATTATTTGAATCCAAAAGAAATCTTGCATGTCATAAATGAAGTAACAAATCAGTGTCCAAATTTGGGGTTTGGGATGCCAGAAACAAAAGAAAATCATGATTTTTTGTTCCACAACTTTAGAATTCAAATTTCAAAGGTTAAGTAGGTAAAAGGAAAAATTAAATGTTTTTGTGATGGATTTTTGAAGATTTGGATTTGTTTCGACAACTAGGGTTTGGTTTGCAAAAATTAAATGGTCGAGGCCTTGAAAAGTAGCAAAGACAATAGTCTTTAAGAATCTTAGCATAAAATGTAGCTCTTTTTGTTCCAAGTTTGAAGGTGAAAGTTTGCTCAAGCATTGTAAGAGAACCAAATTGCCAAGCAATTTTTTAAATAAAACCACTAGAAGTCCATTCTAACTGGGCTCACATTTGCATACTACTATCGATAAGTTTAAATTCCTTTCATGCTATCATGCCACCTACAATGCACTATTTGTAATACAAATGATGCTGCAATCCCCATCGTCCACACTTCTGTTCATGGCCCTCATTCTTGTTTGCAACCCTCAAGATTTTGGTTCCTTGACCCGAACCTGCTCCACATAGCCATACTATGTCCCACTTTTTGGCCAAAATGGGACATTGAAATCAACATTTTTAACCAAATTTTCACTTTTTAACACTTATAGCAACTAATCCGTTAAGAATTTGAAGATGATGTGAACTAGTGATTTTTGAGATTTTGTGTGTAGATTCTAAATGTTTTTTTTTTTTTAATTTTAAGATATAATTTATGAATTTTTTTATGTAACTTTTAATAACTTATTTTTTATAGTTAACAATATTAGAGTGTAGGGTTTATCCTAACCCACACCTAGGCTTAAGTCACACTTAATGGCTAGATCTAACTTAACCTTGACATTAAAGGTTAAGTTCACTTTTGAGGTTAGTCATTTTTTTGTCTCACCACATGTGCTCACACGAGGTTAGTCATTTTGACACTTGACCTCATTAGGGGTTGAAGATATTCTCTCCTCACCTTATGGGAGGCTGGAGACATTTGTCCATCACCCTCCACTTATGCACACATGTGCTCATCACATAGAGGGCTAGTCATAGTTGGTTGTCTCCTTTTCACCTCCTTCCCCTTGCCTATATAAGCAAGGCTCTTTGTACATTTTCATCAACTCTTGATGTAATCTCTTGATTATACATTTTGGCTTTTATGTGCTTATGCTTTGTGGAAGTTCACCTTAGTTCTCGCTTGCTGACCTTGGCTAATTCTGACACGGTATCAGAGCCATGCAAGTGAAATGCTTCTCATTTTGAGCAAAATCAAGCACTCAGCCATTTCAAGGTTCATTTTCAGTTTTTTTTTTGCAATTTTTAGATTCATGTACTGAAATCAATTCTGTACAGAAAAGTTGTAAAAAATCAATTTTTTTTTTAGCTGAGGTCTTTTCACTCATGGGGTCATCTACCCATTTTGGGTAAAATCAGTTTTTGCAGGTTTGGTATTGGTCTATTTGCATTTTGTTTGCAGTTTTGGGTGAAATTTTGAAGGAAGAGGTCATTTTTGGCCTCTCGGCCTGCCTGCATCTTCTTGGTTGAAGGTTTTCCATTGGCAGATCTGAGATTTTCTTTGGATTTCTGCCAAACTTCTTCAGAGAAGTCGTTGCTCTTTGGTCATCGAGGAAGGTTGCTCTTGTTGTGACTGGAGGCAACGTTATTGGTGCTTGTCTCTCTTGCAAGGTAGATCCACTGCTCACACATCTGCATTGGCTACGCATTGGTGAAGGTTCGATGCCAATCTGCATTGGCTCTTCCTAGGTCCGCTGACTTCACTTCATGCCCTTGCATTCTGATTTGATTCTTTTTTATCATAAGAGTCCTTTCAGACTTCTTTACCTTTATCTTCGGCCTCTAGCGGCCAAATGGAGCAGAGGGTGGGCTCTGTTGGCTCTCATATCACTGCCTGATCGAGGTTTCAACATTTCTTGTATTTTGCAAGTTGTTTACTGTTTGCTTAAGTCGAAATTCTTCAGTTTGCAGGCTATTCTGTTTAGCTTTGATCTGTGGCAATTTGTTTGAGCAAGTTGAAACTCTTGTTTAAATCAGAGAGAGGCCGCAACATTCTTCACGATTTGTGTTTACCTTTGGTAGGTCACAGATTAACTGTGAGTCATGGTTCCACGTCTCCACAAAAAATGGCCTCATCTAGGCCAAATAGGCCCCATCTTCGCCCCTGTTGGCCTCAATGCCTCAAGACTCAGTCTTTTGGCTATGTTTGCAATGTTTATGGTTGTCTTTGCATTGTATTTGACTTATACAACTGTAGTCTTCATTACCACAATCGGCCTTCTGAAAACTTGGTCGACTTATATTTGTAGGTTGCAGCCAATGTCTATGCTAACCTTCATGTTGACCCTTCCATTAGCCAGCTAACATTATATGTTGCAAATGTTATCACATTTGATGTAATAGCACCTATTAGCATTTGTTGTTAGAGTCTTTGTAACATTTAATGCTAGCATCTTCTGTAATAGTCAAACAACCACATTTAGTGTTATTGTAAAAATAATAGTAACCATTAGCATTGTATGTTAAAGTCAACATATAAAGTTAACATATCAATCACCTATCAAAGATAAAGGGTGAGGCTTGGGTTGGTAGGCCAATTCCCCCTCACGATCAAACCCTTTGTAATCTTCATTTCACCTTGATTCGAATGAGTGGTTGGAAGACTATATTCACCTCTCCGATAGGCATTATTTTTTGTTTTTTTAGTGCAGTCTATTAAATTAGGCCTTTTTTGTGGGAAATTGATTATTTAATAACTTTTGCTCAGTAGCTCAAAATTGAGCACTATTTTTTGCAAAAGTGAATGGTTTTTCATTCTCCATGCATTGGTCGAATTTATTTTGTAAAATGCACTAAGTTATAAAGTGCCAAAATCAGGGGGTCTCTCTTTTAATAGTTTCGGGGGGGCTTTTTTGCATTTGATCTTTTACACATTATACCATGTCTATATGTTGCAAAATCAAGTGCACTTATTGTGGGAGCACTCAACATGGGGATTCACTATGTGCTCATTTCTCTCACGCTACTTTTTCAATGTTCTTTAAGACTGCAAAATCATCACCTGATGTTTCATTCAGGATGACTTTCAGTGATTCCTTGCATCAGAACATTGTCATTGTTGTTCCATATCCACTACATTGGGATGCATATCTACTTGACATTTCCCGTCTTTTCGTAGATTTCCACATTGCAGATTTGGGAGACACCATTGAGGACATTTGTCTTCGATTCGATGACAACTTCTATGAAGTTGCATCACCATTGTCTTCAGATATACTTGTTCATGCCTCACCTGTTTTATCTTATATAGGGACTAATTCTACAGATACTTATGAGTCTACATCAAACTCCATCATCATCCAGTTTGACACCTTCTGCAAAAGTATTAGATTCACATCGGTTCAGCTTTCACCATACATCTATGGTCCATGTTCTCAAATCTTTGTCACACGACAACATTGGCTTGGAGATCATTGAGCATTCTTCGAAGACATCATGGGCATCATCTATGTCTCTGAATCATATGCATAATTTAGAGACCTTCATACTTCTTTATGTATGTTCCTATCCGGAATGGGAAGATTCTTTGCACACTTCTGTGGTTTGATTTCTTCCTAAGGGGAGACATGTTGTTCAGCATTTGTGGATCATCTTCAGCATCTAGTCTCGAGCATCTACCAGCACTACAAGAGGTATTCTAAGGGGAGGCCGCATGGTTTCTCTTCTCTTATCAGTTTTTGGAGGAAGCATTTCCTCACATGGAGTTCATCACTTCATAGTTTCTGGGTGGGTCACATGACCACCTCTCTTCTCTCTCCTATGGGGGGAATATTTCATGTACTTATGTGTTAGAAGTAGTCCTTGGGGGGTTCTGAGTCCTCCATCTATCACTCTTCTTGTTCACTTGTGCATTTCTTTCATGCATCTTTTCTCTTTTGGAGAGGAGTTTTGTTCCCACTGGGTTTTCTCATTTTCTTTGCTTTTTGAGAAAGTTGTTTGTACATGGGTACCTAACATGGTTTAGTAGCCTGAACCCATCATAATATTTGTATCGCTACTCCCTAAGTATCACTTAAGGGGGGTGTTAGAGTGTAGGGTTTATCCTAACCCACACCTAGGCTTAAGTCACACTTAGTGTCTAGGTCTAACTTAACTTTGACATTAAAGGTTAAGTTCTTTTTTTAGGTTAGTCACTTTTTTGTCTCATCACATGTGCTCACATAAGGTTAGTCATTTTGACACTTCACCTCATTAGAGGTTGGAGACATTTGTCCATCACCCTCTACTTATACACACGTGTTCATCACATACAAGGTTAGTCATAGTTGGTTGTCTCCTTCTCACCTCCTTTCCCTTGCCTATATAAGCAAGACTCTTTGTACATTTTCATCAACTCTTGATGTAATCTTTTGATTATACATTTTGGATTTTATGTGCTTATGGTTTGTGGAAGTTCATCTTAGTTCTCGTTTGCTGATCTTGGCTAATTCTAACAAACAATGGTTTAAAAAAGTGACATTTATACCATACAACATAACTTTTTTTTATAGAAAGGATAAAATTACAAAATTTTAAACATAGTTTTGTAACACCAATATCTAGTGCACAAATATTTTTTCATAATTTTTTGTTGCATATTTTTTTTATTAATTTTTGAAGTGAGATTAATTATAATTCAGACATAGGTTTATAGCATACAACATAACTTTTTATGTATGTATCCAAATTAACTTCTTATTTTGTTGAAACAAGGACATCAATACCTAGTGTGTAGATATTTTTTAGAATTTTTTTCTCTATTTTTTATTTTTCCATGTGTGTGGAATAGAGATCTTGATGTTTAGTGAAAAACAAATGTTCACTAGAAAATAAAAAATAAATATAATAATCAAATGAAATATATTCAAAATCATACTTTTTTGAAAGCTTATATGGCTACATACTTACAAAATGGAATTTCTAAATGACTTCATTTGATCCCCCAAAATATGAAGCAAAATTGATTTATTGTCAACATTTTGATAGGTGCAGAGGAGATTCCATCGAGGGTTTGATTTAAGACTAGGGGGTTATCTCCATGGGGGTTTGATCTAAAGGGGTTTGATCTAATCCCCTTCAATTAATCCCCTTTAGATGAAACTCCTCAAAGCTTAAATCATTATTTTTTCTAAAAAAATATGTGATTTCAGACAAAAATCAAGATGTCCCATAAGTGGGACACACTATTGTGGCAACACCTCACACAACACTAGGAGGTTCCCACAAAATTTCTCCAATTAAAGTTATATTTGGGTATTTAGGGTTTTATATTGTTGTTTAGGAGCTTTAAAAAACCACTATTAAACTATTTTATAGTTTGAGTAATTGGGTGGGGTGTTTATATGAATATCTTAATTTTTAGGTCTTCTTTAGTTTGGGGATGAAAACATTTGGGGGTGTTTTTAAAATTAAAAATGATGAGCAATTAGCTTGGGATGTGTTTTTTTCAAAGACAAAAAGTTATATATTTCTCTTAGTTGTTTAAAAAGGGAAAAGTTTAATTAGTAGGGGAAATTTTCATTTTAGGAGGTCATGTTGGACATTTTTCACTTTAGGGGGCATTAGATATCTCAAGCATACGTTGTCCTTTATTTTTTGCAAAGAAAAATAAAATTAAAAAATTTCAAACCTAAAACATCACAACGTTCAATATCCAAGGTATCTCTAGTTCACATTTATATGTCAAATTGTTGCGATTGAACTACTATACCCAATGCCTAATATAGTTGCAAAAATAGTGTGTATGGCTTTATCCCTATAAATCATTAGGGAGAAATAAGGACACTTTCATTTTCATTTCCCTTTGCCACCCATTCGTCGCTATTAGAAGATGTCAATCCTGACTAAAAGAAATTTTGATTTCTTTCTAAGCAGGTCTCATTGATAAGATGAATTCTTTTTCACGTGATGCCTATGTGCCATGTATCTCTCTTATCTCACATGATTTAACATCCCTTTCATGTACTAACAGGTATATAAAAAAGGATGGGCTTCTTCCACATACCAACAGGTATATCAGAAGGGCAAGCATATCGATAGGTTTGGTATATCGGTATGGCAGTACATAGAAAAGGAAACCCATTAGAGTGATAAGGAACCAATCCATCTCCACTTTACAACAAAAGCCATAAGGTGTTGTGAATTGTATTGTCTCCAAGAATTATTGGTGGAACTCGACTTAGACATGTCTGTAATCTTTGTAATCATGTTCGCATTATACACCAACGACATGTTATCTTTGTAAATTAGTGTCAGTAACAAACATGAAGCATAGATAATATCAAAATGTTGGTGTCAAAAAAGCCTTTGTTCATGTAGTTTTGCAATCAATACAAGATGTTGTGACAAGAAATCAATAGGTTGCAAGATCAACTACAAGATCAAATACACAATGCCTCAGCAAAGAAGAAAGATGTTGTCAACAATGGTGTTCCTTCTTCAAGCAATTCAACTCAAAAGGTTGGTAAAGACAAAAAGTCCTTGAAGAAAAATGTTAAGCCCCTCATGTGCCACAAATCAACGTTGTTGATTATAGGTCAAAGAGTGTGTTGTCAAAACCCTTCGATAGGGTCATCGTAGTCATTCAAGTTTCCTATAATTTAATTACTATTAATTTGAGGTGGTGTCTAGAGCTATCTACAATAAGGTCTTCTATTTTGGGGTTTTAAAGGTTGTGCTTGTGATCCTATTCTAAGTAAATGTAAAGATAATGCTGAATTCCAAACAACTGTGTTGTTGATTAAGACACTCATGAGGAATTGAAATGAATGAAAGCAACTATGCTATTGCAAAATGGAAATACACACTCACAATTAACTAAATAAAGCAACTATAATTTATACTATTACTGAATTAAATCACACGTACAAAAGTAAATAAAAGAAACAAAATTAAGGAACTGCTGGATTGAAATCAAAGTTGGACCATTCAATCTATGCTTCAACAACCATACTTAACAAGGTTACTATTTAACAAGATAAATGCTGAAAAGACAATTTTTTTGTAATTTTTTCATTTAACGAATAACCTGCAGGTGAACGATGACAAAAAAAATAACACAGAATATATTGTGGATTGCCACAAAATTGGACTCTTCCTACATTTTATTCCTCAACTAAGATTCTCTTATTGAAAGCTAGAAATTTCATCACATTCACCAAGATTGGTGATAGGAGACATGAAAGGGTGAAGCCTAAATTAAAGGAAACTAAGTTGAAGAAGAGCTTCAATTATTTAGCCAAATATCCATTGAACTAAAGTTACTGATGAGTGTCAAGTAGCACTCAACTAATCATGCCTTTTTACTTCCTTTTTCTCTTCTTTTCATCCTGTCTGTCCTAATATTTGTACTATAGAAATTGTAAAGCCTTGTTTTAATTATGTTAATACGAGATGAATTCTGAAGATTATTGTTTTGATGAAAAGACTTATGTTGTAATGAAACTGATGAAATTGTGCAGAAAAATCTATTTTTGGGTTTCATAGATGTCATTACATAAGCGAAAGGCAGTTTTGAAGAACTCCGGAGGTAATCCTAATTATCTACGGAGCCTAGTATGAGGGACACTACAAGGTACTCCAACATTTTCCAACTTTTTGGAGGATCTCTAGAGTAGGAAGTAGAGAAGAAGAATATGGTGATCTCCAAATATGTCTCAGCAACATTTTGGAGCATCTCTGGAGGTGCTGGCAACAACCTGACGTCTCTGAAGCTACACAGGATCTCCGGCACCGTTGATTACCAAGAATCTCTAGGGTAACTGAAGTGCTACGAATCCCGCCTATTCAGGCCTGAGCATCCCAGCAGATGAATCCTGTTGTGTACAAGTATATGATACACTTTCCCTTGTCTTTGCATGAGATTAGAATATTTCTTTTAGTCTGCTATTTTGGGAATTAAGTTCCTTTCTATCAGGCCTTGTTGCCTATTATTGTTATAAGTGAAACTTCAGATTTAGTGATACTTTCAATATCACTAAAGTTCTTTTTCAGACTTTGCATGATCATACTTTAGATGGACAGTCACATGTCTTAGTTTAGAATAAGAGGTTGTTTATATCTCAAGATGAACTGATTAGATAAAGTACTTAACCCCAGCAATATTATATCGATTAGGCTAATATATATTTGGGTTAGGAACAACAGAATAATAATTAGAATTTTATAGTAGTATTATGTAATTTCATTTTCAGTGCAGAACATATACTTTTGAATACAACATACTTTGATAAGACTAGATTAAAGAAGAGTTGTGTTGTTGCATTTTTATTTTGAGTTTCTTGTTTAGCCTTTGATTTTGAAGGTGTGGAGCAAGGGCCCACTCCCACCAACAAATAGGAGGCTAGTATCTTTTCTTCATTGTTTTATTTATAGTTTTTCATTAGAAGTATAACTTTCTTGCTTTCATAAAATAGGTCAATTCTTGTCTAAATATATTTGTTTCCAATAAATGCATATTTCTAGCTTTTGTGTGGATTAGATAGATTCTTTCAACAATTTACTGCTTTGGTCTTTATATTAGATTTCCTTTCACAATAGATGATTAGTAGCATTGATTTATTAGGACAGTTCAATTCAGTAAGTTAGCTAAGGATTGTTGATTATTAGGTTCCTTATTGCAAACAACCTAGGACACAACCCTAGATTTGACACATGAAAACATGATTAAATGCCAAGGTACAATGACCCTTGTCATTTTTGGTGCCGTTGCCGGGGATATGTGTTAATAAGAAAACCCTAGTTAGCAGTCCTTTAGATTAAATTGAATCTGTATGGTTAGGCCTAGGGATTCAAAAGGTAGATACATCAAACAAACACCCAAGCATCAAACTACAGGTGAAAGCAGTAGGGTGGTACAAGATCTTGTTGAAGAGGAAGAGGAACACTTAGAACCTACCTTAGAAATTACACCCCAATTTGACATTCCCACAAGTCCTCAAAATCTTTCACTCTTTGAGCATATTCAAGAACTGTAGGAGAAACACCAGGTGGATCTATTAATAAGATCCATTTTACTAGAACCTCACACTGAATCTTGGGAAAAAGAAGCATCAGACATGGGGGATAATCATAATGATGAGGCAGATCCTCTGCATGAGAATGCAAGAACCTTCTCATACCCCATTGTTCTAGCTCTTGGAGACAATGCCCCTATGAAGAACATTTCACCTTCAAACCTACCAACATTCAGGGGTTTTACTTCTAAGGATCCAGATCAGTTTCTGTTTGAGTTTAAGGTCTTATGCCAGACATATGACTATGCATCAGATAATCAAAAACTCAATCTTTTCCCATCCACCCTGAAAGATTCTGCCATGAGGTGGTTCATGGGTTTAGCCCCAGACTCCATTCACTCATGGGACCAAATGGAAATTGAGTTCCTGGATAAGTACCGGGACTATTGCAGAATTAGTAATAGAAAGGAGGAGCTGTTCATAACTAAACAGAAAGAGGATGAAAGTTTAGAAGACTACCTAGATAGATTCAACTTTGCCCTAAGGAATATGGCAACCCCATAGCTTAGCCAGAACTTTATTCATAAAGGGATTAGACAAAGAGTCAAAACAAGCACTGGATCTAATGGGAAGAGGGAATATTAACAAAATGGACATGCCTACCATATTGGAAATCTATAGAAACTACTCTAGAACACAGGATGGAGTGAGAACACCAAGGTCCTTAAAAGGGAAGAATGATATAGGACAGTTAATGGAGGAGTTTGTAAACCTAAAAATAGATATCTTAGTCCAGCTGAATACCACATTAGATGGTATTCAGGAAAAGACTAGAACAACTGAACAAAATAGAACAACTGAACGTCTTTCCATATACTGTCCTAGGTGTAGGAACAAACACCTTTTGAGAGAATGCCCTTTGGATAAGTCATAAATCTGCAAAATCTGTGACAAAGAACACCCTACCAGTCATTGTGATCAGCTCCCAACCTTAAAAAAACTGACTAAAAAGAATGCCATAATAGAAGAGGAGTTGAACTATGTAAGGCAAAAATAAATTGGCCATTTCCCATACAACTAGTACCCAAATCAGGCTTCCTATAGGGGTCCTTCAAATTGGGGAAACAATCAATGGAATCCAACTCGACAGAGACCTCAAAACATTCCTCCATGGGTACCATAGAACTGGTCAAGCTAGCAATGGCAAAATTGGTGGTGGCAAAACCAACCTTGGGTAAACCAACAATGGCCACAGCAATTTCCATCACAATATGGACCACAAAACATGCAGCCTTAGTGGGGTCCTTAGCAGGGCTACAATTAACAATACCAAGGACAACCAAGATGTTTCCAACCTCAGCAGCAAGCACTCCTAACTGGACCCCCCAACACAAAGGGACAGTCACAAAATGAGTCAATTAGTCAACCCCCTTACCAGCTCAACCTGTAGCAAATCCACGAAATAAACAGGGAGCAACTGTTTACATGATAGAGCAAGAAAACATGGCTGGTGTAAATGCTATTTATCTAAACAATCTCTAGCTACATTCTGGGAAAACACTACCAAGACCATCTCCTCCGCTCATAGTTGAAGTAACTGATAATATGGAACTTGAAAATCCATCCACTCAACCCCAAGAGAAGATTATTATTGAAACTGTGCCAAAGGAACAACTTATAGGTAACTCCGGAGTTCCTCCTAAAGGAACAACTCCGGAGTTCCTCCTAAAGAAACAACTCCGGAGATCACCTCTAGGGCTACTTTTGAGATGAACTCTAGAGCTGCTCCGGAGACTGAAAAACAAGCACCTTACCCAGAATAGCTAAACATGTCCCTTAGAAAATTGTCCTACAAAAACAAGTCCAACCTACCATTGAATCAGAACTCGTGCAGGAAATCAGATAGTTGAACATTGAAATTCCACTCCTACAAGCGATAAGGGATGTCCTTGAACTGAACCAATCTATCAAACATCATTGTGTTAAAACCTAGGGTAGAAAGTTAAACTTTCCTACCACCTTTCAGGTGGAAGGAAAAGTAGTAGATCTCCTTGTGGGAGAGATGCTCCTTCCAAAATATGGAGATCCTGGGAACCCTATCATAACTGTCCACATTTTAGGGGTAGAAATATCTAATGTTTTGGTTGACCTGGGGGTAGTAATAAACGTAATGACAGTTCACACCCTAGACAAATTGTCCCTTACTGATGTTCATGCCACATCCACCATTCTCCAACTGGCTGATCAATTAGTGGCCATTTCGAAAGGGGTGTTAACTGATGTTCCAGTTATTGTGGAGTCATGGAATTCCTAGTAGACTTTATGATATTAGAGCCTAGAAACCAAAGAAATGCTTATCCTTTGATTCTAGGAAGGTCATGGCTGGCTACAACAGCAACATCTATTGATTGCAGAACTGGAGACATGGTCATTTCAAATGGTTTGGACATGAAGAAAATCTTCTTGTATCCCCCAGCTAAACCATCTATACACTATTCAAGAAAAGTGTGGGTAGATGAGCCTACTAACATGGAGAACAATGCCTCGGTAGCTATGGTTACCATCAAGGAACACTTAGGTGAGTTAGAAGAAGAGATGGACTATGACACACCTAAAGATATAACTCATATTCTCATTGGAAAAGATACAATAGAATTAGCCCAAGATTTAAGGAGAGAATTTTTTACTGCTACCCATTGTACCTTTGCGAATATCATTCCTTGTGGAGAAACATTCTATAGAGACTTAGCCACATTTCACATGTTGCTCCCAGATTCTTGTCCTCTTAACACTATGACTCAGAACATGGGCTAAGAACATCTATGGATTAGATTACAAAATAGGTCATGATCTTACTTGGAAAAACATTGAACATCAACACTCAGCTAACTGAAAAATAGGAAGAATCACTTTTTAATCTCCTTATCTCCCATTCAATAGATTTTGCTTGGGAATATTAGGATATGAAGGGTATCCCTTCTAAGATATGTACCCATCACATATATACAAAAGATGTCAAACCTATTAGACAACCCCAGAGAAGACTAAACCCTGCACTGAAAGACATTGTCATGACTGAGATAGAAAAATTGCTACAAGTAGGATTTATCTACCCCATATCAGACAGCCAATGGGTTTCACCCTTGGTTATAGTGCCTAAGAAAAATGGAAAATGGAGGGTATGTATTGACTATAGAGAACTCAACAAAGCCATAAAGAAGGATTATTTTCCCTTGCCATTCATTGACCAAGTGTTGGATAACCTACCAGGGAAAAAAGTACTTCTCATTCCTAGATGGATTTAGTGGATATAACCATATTCAAATAGCACCAAAAGGTCAGGATAAAACCACCTTTACATGTTCATGGGGAACTTTTGCATATAGAGTCCTTCCATTTGGCCTATGTAACTGCCTTTCAGAGGGTTGTTTTAGCAATTTTTACTGAATTAGCTAATGAGTGTATGGAGGTCTATATGGATGATTTTACTGTGTATGGGGACACCTTTGAAGAAGACCTTAAGAACTTAGATAAAGTGCTACAATGTTGTGAGAAAAATCAACTGTCCTTGAGTCATGAGAAATGTTTTATGATGGTAGAGGAAGGAATTGTCCTTGAACACTACATATCAGCAAAAGGGATCAAAGTAGATCAAAATAAAGTAGAAGTGATAAAGCAGTTACCCTCACCTAGGAATCAAACTGATGTTAGAAGCTTCTTAGGTCATGCAGGATACTATAGGAGATTTATAGAAAATTTCAGCAAGATAGTTGCTCCTATGTTTTCCCTGCTAACCAAGGATGCTAACTTCGAGTGGACAAAGGACTACCAAACAACATTTGAAACCATTAAAGAGAAGCTTACAATGACACCTATTTTGAGGGGACCTAATTGGAATCTACCCTTTCACATACAAACTGATGCTTCAAATAAATCAATCGGGGCAGTCTTAGGCCAAAAAGAGGAAGGGGAAGTTATGCATGCAATCTACTACATCAATAAGAACCTTACCCCTGTGGGAAAAAACTACACAACAACTGAGATGGAATTCCTGGCATTCATCTATGTTATTAACAAATTCAGGCATTATATCACAGTGTATAAAATTTTGTGCACACTAATCATGCAGCCATTAAATACTTAATGAACAAACCTACAGTAGGTGCAAAGATATTTAGATGGCTGTTACTATTGCATAATTTGACATCACTATCATAGATAACCCAGGGAAATTCAATTTGGTTGTTGACTTTTTGTCAAGGTTGCATACACGTGGAGAAAAACAGCTAGTGGAAGATAAGTTTTCAGATGAACATTTATTTGTTGTTTCTTCCACTACACCTTGGCTTGCTGACATAGCTAATTTCTTGGTTACAATCTTGTTTCCCTCTCATTTCACTTCTCAACAAAAAAAGAGATTGGTAAAAGAAAGCTTATCTTACAAATGGTTGAATGGTCTGCTGTTTAAATGTGGTCCCGACTTTATCTTACGCAAGTGTTTAAGAGCTGATGAAATCTTTGATGTATTAAGGGCATGTCATGATGAACCCTTAGGTGGACATTGTTCCTCACAAAGGACAATCCACAAGATCCTTGGAGCTTGTTACTATTAGATATCTCTCCATAAGGATGCCAAGAAGTATGTGTAGTAGTATGATCAGTGCCAAAGGATGGGTCAACCAACCTTCACCCAAGAGATGTCACTACAACCTCAAGTGGTTTTAGAACCGTTTGAGAAATGGGGCTTGGATTGTTTAGGGCCAATTTCTCCACCATCTTCAGGAAAAGAATATATTTTGGTCTGCACCGATTATGTAACCAAATGGGCAGAAGTTCAAGCATTGCAATTTGCAAGAGAAGAAAGAATTGTTAATTTCCTATATAACAAAATATTCTTGAGGTTTGGAGCCCCAAGATCAATAGTTTCAGACAGAGGGCCACAATTTACTTCTTAGGTAATTCAAATCTTCATAGATCTATACCAGATTAAGCACATGAAATCTTCATCTTACCACCCCAAGCAAATAGGCAAGTAGAGGTGACAAATAGGGAGTTGGAAAACATCCTGACAAGGATAGTGGCCACGAATAGGAAAGATTGGGTCAGCAGGTTACTTGAAGCAGTTTGGGCTTACAACACAACGTGGAATTCAACAACCAAGTTTTCACCCTATGAACTGGTTTATGGGAAGAAACCCATATTGTCCATAGAGTTCGAATTGCAAACACTAAAGACATCATTGGATATTGGACTGCCATTATCTATAACACAACAAGATATGATTTTTCAACTCAATGAATTGGATGAAATCAGGACAGAGGCCATACAACAAACAAAACTCATTCAACATCAGAGAAAATAATGGCATGATCAACACATCAAAAAGAGAACATTTCAACAAGGGGACTAGGTTCTCTTGTATGATTCTAAATTCAAGGAGTTCAAGGGGAAATTACAAACTCATTGGATGGGACCCTAGCAAATCAGGGAAGCTTATGAAAATGGAACAGTTTTGCTGGCACCCATTGATGGAGTAGAAAACACATTCTTAGTAAATGGTCACAAAATCCAGCTCTATCAAAGACCGGCTACAAAAGAGGAGTTTACCAAGGACTTGTTCTTGGTGACAGAGGTCATAGCCTCTGCCACAAATTGAAGAGATTCAAAGGACAATAATACAAAAAAAAAGAAAAAAAAAGAGGTTGAAAACCATAAAATGGCGGCCCTTCTAAAAAAAAGAGAAAAATAAAAAGGGAAAGATTGAAAACTAGTAAAATTGTGATCTTTCTTGTCTAGGGAACTGAAAACCAACAAATGGCGGTTCTCTTCTTCATGCAGGATTTCAATAGGAGTCTCTCTGGAGCCAACCAGGTGCATCCCACCTAAGCAAACTAGGAGCACCTCTGACACTTCACCAAACTAAAATCAATTCAAATGTTTGGGGCCCACCTTTCTAGACGTCAAAGTGGGGATACTAAAAAGTGATGAGGTCACCATGACTCACCCTCCACTTTCAAAAAGGGAAACCCACACAGAATAATCACTTTACTAGCCACCAACGAAGTATAATTCACATGCCATCCAATGATGTCACCTGCTGGCGCGTCACATTCAAATCTATATTCAGGAAAAGGTGTCAGATCGCGCGCTGCTGACATCGTGGTGATTGATGGGAAAGTTGCACGAAGGTAGTGTCACATCAAACCTCATCAAGATGGCAGTACAACAACCCAAACATATCATTTAATCATCACGAATGGTAATCTAGGTACTTTGCTTGCATTAGTTAATTATTACAAGTCTTTTTGTTTCTATTTTTGTGCAAATTACCTAAACACGTACACCTCGCCATTGTTCCTATCTCAGCCCATGCATGCCACCATAACTGCCTGAACTAACATATTCGCTCCAGAGTGTCACATCTTTCCTTGCAATCATGATTTAACCCCCCCAATTCAAACTATTCAAGTAAACAAAACCCTCCTAAAACTAAGCAATCACTGTCAGTGATACCCAAACAAAAGAGCTTTCAAACTCGAGAAATACCAGAGCTTTCAAACTTCAAAGATAGCACAACAACAAAACACAACAGAACCTTTTTGTAAAAATAGGGGAGCTTCGGAGTTAGGGTTGGTCTATAACCAAAGAAGAAGAGCTCTAGAGAGGGACTTATTCCAGCAAAATCTACTCAAGGGAAGGAGTTAAAGGTGAGGGTTTTTAATCAATACCAAAAAAGAGAGGAGAAAAATATTGTCAGGTGTAGCATAGGAGTCAAGAAGAAATGTGAGCCCGAGACACCAGAGGGATTTCTTCGAGATTAGGTCTCAGCAAATGTGCTGAGAAATGCAGGGTGGTTGGAGTTCTTAGAAAAAATTGAGGGTTACCATGAGGACATAGTAGATGAATTCCTTTTTAACCTGAGGAATAACTAGACAAAGGTACATGGAGTGACAATTGTTGTCTCAACCACCATCATCAGCAACATCTCAAGCCTGCCAAAACAAGGTGGGAGGTTTTACCATCTTAAAACCCTCTACTCTGATTTAATCAAAAATTTCTCAGTAGATAATGACCTTGAGCTGCAATTACACTTAAATAAAGGTGAAGTAAAAGGAATCATAAGGACTTCACTTCCTCAGCCATGGCAATCTTTGGCCATGTGGCCGATGAAATATTTCATTTGTAATGGGCAATTCTCACTAGTACTAGGGCCCATTATGAAGATGCTGATTTTCTTAAGGCATGGGCATGCCCATCCAAAATTCAACATAAATCTGCCAAATTTCATGTACTTTGCCATAGTGGCTTCAGCAGACAAATACTAGCAAGGGAAGGGTCCTATGAAGCACCATGGACTCATTCAATTAATTGTCAAACAACATTTTGTGTCTAGAAGAGGAGGGGAGGCCTTATGGCAGTCATTTTTAGATGACACACATAAAGCTAAAAAGAAGAGTAGGGAAACTACTTGTTGATGTGTTTTCCTTGCACAGACAACGCAGCATAAAATACTCGCGTATTTTATCCTCTCTTGAACAAAATCACTCAGATGCTGAACTTTGTGATCAACTGAGTAGACTCCAAGGTTCCTTATCTTCAATTCTCAATTTGGGATAGCTTGTTTGGCAAAGACGTGATTTGCTGTTTCATACAAAGGGACTTACACTTTGGTGTCCAACGGCAGGAAAATACCGTTTGCACTCACACAGGTTGTAACAATCGCTTCAAGGCTACACGCTATGATATGGCAATTCAGCTCTTAGTCCTACTCTTAACAATGTTTTTTCAAAAAAATGCAAAAGACTGGGTTTAGAAAGAATATCTAATCTAAGTGCAAGCTATTATCATCAATTCCTGGAAATCTCAACCACGCTTTGCTTCGCCATGAGACAACAACTCCACAAAGGTGATGCAATCTTCTAAGGATAAGCTAAAGGTTTTCAAATTGCTCTATGAACAATCGAAGTGACGCTTGTGATATGTTCAGACTAACCTTACACTACAACTTGCCAGCGACAAATCATAAAAGGTATGAACATATAGAGATTTCACTAAGTAATCGAAAGACAATGACTTCCACAAACTAAAGCGAACAAACTAAGTTAAAACATTGAATGCGAGTGAGTACTTAGCAACCATGCAACTTGCAAAGAGAACACAATATCACCATGAATAGCTCAACAATGAACTTGTATTAATCTCAGTAATGTCTTAGCAACAGCTCTAATTTGCTCAAAACTCCTTATGCAAAATGAAGAGGAATGAGGCTTATATAGCCTTCAAAATACAATGAATGGCCAGGATCAATTTGGATTCGATGGCCCAGATCATGCCACATCAAAGGTGGTTATAACAACTTTCTATTATTAGAGATATACAAGAAGCAATAAAGGCACGTTTTCCAAGGTGACACCTTGGCGCCTGTGTGGACCGCCAACGTGGCATTTATTTCTTATGTTTATTCTTTTCGACCAATGCCACGAACTTTGGAACAACCTTCGCCATGTCAGCAACTGGTACACTTGGCGCGTTCCGAATGGTTCCTTCTGCCTTCTTCACATCTCGTGTATGCTCATCAATTGTCCTCTCCCACTCTGCTAGACCAACCTGCTTACCACCAACTAGTGAGATCAAGGAGTAGATGTTGTTCAGCTGTTCACCAGAAATGAAGTGAATAGAGTTGAAGTAATGAGAATGTAGGTAATTCTTCACGTCATGGAACGCAACCTCTCCTGAAAGTACACACATATCATCCATTACACCAACTATCTTATTATGAGCTCTCTGAAGCACACTATCCACTCGAACACAATCCATTTTAACCTTGTCAAAAAGCTGATCTCTTATGTCCATAGTGAAGTACCAAGTAGAGAAATCATACGATGATCCCTCTTCAACTACTCCTTCCTCTATCAACGCTGACAGTGGAGTGTTCATCAAATCTTCCAAGTGTGGCATGTATTCTCTTTTGACAGCATCGAACTGGGAACATGCTGCTGAAATTGCTTGAAGTCTTTCCAACAACTGAGCAACGGTTTCATACTTTTGGATGAGTTTATCAATGAATGTATCTATTTGATTTCTAACTCTTCCTATCCAGCTTTTCAATTCTTGGGACTGCAATTTCATACCTTCCAACTGAGCAACAGATTCCTGTGAAAGCATGGGAGGTGGAGTAGACGTCCCTTCACGCTGTCGAATTGGATTCATCAATTGCTGGATATACTGCTTGAAGGCGAGGTTTTCTTTCTCCAATCGATCCCCTCTTTCCCTTTCACGCTTCAATCTTTCTCTGACCACAGAAACTGATTCCTCCAACTCTTCAAACTCTTGCTCTTCTGTTGTTGGTCCCAAATCCAAAGTGGTCACGTCGTAATCTTCAGGAGCAATATCATCAATTGTTCTCTCTACCCTGGGCGCTGCAATATGCACTTTCCTGGACCCAGAACTGTCTCTTGTAATCTTGGAGAATCTAGTCGCCTTCTCCTTTCCTTTGTCTCGCCTGGTTCTGCCTAATAACTCTTGTATATTGACCTCTGGCGCTACTTCCACGATCGAAGTTTCTTGTACTCTTTTCCTCAACCATTCTGGCAAGGCAGACAAATCTTCCTGAACATCTTGTTCTTGAGCTTCAACTTCTAATTCTGGCGACGATGCTTCTTCATCAGACGGTTCAATGTGTATATCTATTTCAGCTTCTTGATCTTTGGAGGGACTTGATCGAACTTCTTCTGCTAGAATCTCATGCATGTGTTCTTGATCTAATGCCTGTGGATCTCCTTGATTTTCTCCTTCTTCATTCTCCACTACTGATGTCACATTCATATCTTGAGAAGGACCACCTTCTTGCCTGGAAGAAGTACTAACCTCATGTTGTGAACTCAACTTTGTCTTCTTTCGACTACTTTCTCCATGTGAGTCATCCAGACGCTTCCTCTTACCAAGCTGAGCTTCTTCTCTGGAGCTTATACTATATCCACTAGACTCACTGTGATGTTCGCTGCTAGATTCACTATCATCCACCTCTTGTGATTGCTGCGAGTCGGTCCCTCCCATCAAGTCATATGTCAAGGCCTTATTTGCATTCTCGAGCTTCTTCACCTGACGATCTACATACTCCTTAGTGATCTGTATAACTCACTGTATCCAGTCATCATGACCATCTTCTCTCTCAGCCCAATTGATAATGATAGGTCCTTCCTTGTCAGACATCTTTTGCACAAAAAACTTTTCAGTTTCCTCTAACTGATCAGGAATAGGCATTATATTACAAGATCTCACCAAATCCCAAGCCATTCTCGAACACCTCCTCTCTCTGATATGCTCATCATCGTCCGCATCTGCCCAATGATCTTCTTGGTGCTCTCGGTGTCTAAACCTCTTCCCAAATGCCTTCCGAATCGTGTTAAATGGATCAAAGTGATCTCGATTCGTGTCATGAAGCACAAGATTGTAAGCTTGAAGTTCATATTCTGAATGTTGTGCAGCTTGCAGTGTTGGGCAAGTTTCCAACTTTCCAACTCCTATCGAAAAACTGATTCCGGCTTTCTTCTTATCTTTCTGAATTTTGTCCCAAGCCAACAGTTGCCTCGTCACCTCTAGTAGTACCATCTTGTCGGTAGGATACCTCGGCAAGCGATAAGGATAAGATAAAAATCCTTGGATCCTCAAGTAGGTGAACTTCGGAAATTGGATGTACCATCGTCCATATTTGCCAATCAACCTCTTTGCATCCTTCGATAACCTCTCATGCATATTTCCTTGAAGCTTCCTTACGATGAACATGAAGAATGCATCATTCACACACTTGTAATGGGCGATAGACTTTAGTTGCAACTGCGGGTAGCAATCATACACGCTGAATTGTTCGGGGCCATATCCTATGTCACCTCTGCAATTCAATCCATCATACTTTCCACACATCGCGAGGATATAGATGACATAGGAGCTCATGTAGAAGGACTTAGTCTCCTTTAGCTTGATCATCTGCTCATGAATATTGTTGCTTATGATGCCGGCCCAATCAATCATCACTTCACCTTTGACGATTTCTTGTATGAATACGAACATCCACGCATCAAATGTTGACGATTGTTGACAACCCATGATTCTATTCAAGAAGATCACCATGTAGCCATACTCCGTGATGAAATCTGATTTATGAAGTTTCTTCGGCAATTTGCTATGATGACTCCTTGGTTGCTTTACCCAATTGACGTTTATCTCTTGCTTACACTTACTTATCGCTCCTTCAAACACCCTTTGAGTTTGCTCTTGAGTGTAGACGGTGACCCTCCTATGCTTTGGGATGTTGAATGTTTCAGCGATGGCCTCCCTCCTCAAGTGAGCTAAGACTTCTCCATTGGATGTCTCAATGCATCTAGTCTCTTGGTTGTAGTGATCAGCACACTCCCACATAAGCTCGGCACTTGGCAAGGCTGGCGGAAAACAAGCGGCTTGGACGATCCCATTGCGAAGCATCTCATGGATGACCTTGGAGTGAGTTGGCTTGTAGAGCTCCTTCTTGATCTCCTCCATGTCGATGTGACCCAAGTTAGTGTCACTCACGTTCCTCCACTTGGACATGATCTTCGTCTCCGGCACGACTCCTTGCTTGTCGCTCTTAATCAAGGCTTGCCTTTCTTCGCATTCATCCTCTACCTCTTCCTACAAGATAAGACAACACATGTCACTAGGCTGATGTGACCTCTTGAAATATGAATTTTTTACTATTTACCCTATCTCCTTGTGCATGTGGGATAAAAAAAACAATGAATTTCAAAATAGCATACCTTAGAAAAAGCAGATTTTATGAAAAAAATCAGAAATTTAGAAAAATTTGATTTTGAAGATTTCTTGAAATTTTACTTTTCCTCTTGAAATCTGCTGCTACTCCTTGCTGCTCTGCTGCAAAATCAGAATTAATATTGTATTTGTTTTGATTTAAAATGCCAATATAATCCTCCTTTTATAGAAAACTTTGCCTTTACCTAAAGCAGGTCGGCCTAGAATGAGCAGGTCGGCCTAGAAAGAGGTAAATTTATTGTTTTTAGACATTTTCCATGTCTTTGTGCTCAGAGCGCCCAGCATGGGCGGGTTTGGAAGGTAAGTGTGGAGGATTTCGTGTGGAGACATGAGGTGACATTATCCAGGTGTGGGGTCTAAATCCGCCTAGGAAGGGCGGTATTCAAGGATGTGCATGGACTTTTCTTACTTAGTGATTTCTCGTTGTTCCTCCTTCAATGCTTTGTGAAACTCTTAAGAGTATGGGCGGTTTCGAACATGTTGAAGGGAGTGTTTCATGTGGAAAAAAGTGCTTCCCTTAACTCCTCTACCTCCTCATGAAGACCTCTATCTTGAACTTCCCTTAAGACTTATGTGACACTAACCTCATCAATAAAGTGCTTTGTTTCCAGCTCATTGATCTCTCCATGCAGTTTTAATTGTCTTCTCTCCTAAGCGGGTTTGAGCATGTGTGTGGAGAGATGTGTATTAAGGTAACATTGTCCAGAGGATAGGTGGATGAAATGGTGTGAGGGACTTGGTGTTATCCTTGTAGAAAGCTCAAGGCCGCCTTGCATGGGCGGGTTGGAAGGGTAGATATGGATTTGATGTTCATTCCTCCCAACTAAACACTTAGTGGAATCTTGAGATACTTATGAATATGAAGACACATACTAGATGTTGGATGATAATGTCCATGTGTCTTGGTGAAGTCCACCTAGCAAGAGCGGTCTTGAAGAGGTTGTATGGAGTGGATGATGCAAAAGAGGTGAATGAAAGTGAAAGTCTCAGTCTTGAGAATGTACATGGATTACTTCACTTAGCTCATCCTCATGAAGGCTTCTTTTCAACACCCTGGGCGGTTTTGAACGTAGTGCATGGAGTGATGCATATGAGAACATGGACTTGTCCACCTGTCATAGTGAATACCGCCTAAGAAGGGCGGGTTTGGATAGGTAGTAAGGATTTTGCAACATTTGGACACTTCTCTATCTTAAACTTTAACACTTTTCTTCCATCTCCATGATTTAGTGACTTTCAAACTTCCTTCTTCCTAGAATGACCTTCATTACCTCATCTCTTGAGTATGATTAGAACTGGCAAGTTGTCCATATGCCTGCTTCTCTCCTAGGCGGGTTTGAAGTTGATGCATGGAGGATATCATGTAAATCAGATAACTTTGTCCAAGTGAGGGTCCTAAATCCGCCTAGGCTAAGTGGTATGGAGGATGTTGAGTGGACGATATAATCCCTTTAAACTTGCCTTGTCCACCCTTAAGGATTTCCACTTATCATTGACTCAACCTTGCAACTTATGTCATTCTTCACCTTGGGCGGGTTTAGGCATGTTGAGTGGAGAAAATCATGTGAAAGGTGACACTATCCACAGACACCCCTTGAGGCCGCCCAAGTAAGGCGGGTTTGAGAGCAATGTGTGGATTTTGGCACTTAGCCACTTCTCATCTCTTGATTTTGACTATTTCCTGCCCTTGTGACATCATCTAGAGCATTCTCATCAAGCAACTTTGCATTTCACATTGTTCTTGATCTTGAGCGGGTTGTGAGTGAGTGGTTGGAGTGTATCATCTGTCAGGTGACATAGTCCACAGGGGGCTCTTGAGGCCGCCCAAGTAGGGCGGGTTTAGGGGTAACCCTTGGACTTTATCTTGAAACTCATTTGGTTCTCTTCAAACCTTCAAGTTTGCATTGATATACTATCATCTTCTAATGCTTGGCTGTTGAAACATTTAACACATTTGATCTATTTTGTCCTAGGGCGGCTTTGGAGGTAGTGCATGGAGAATTTCATGTGAAAGGAGATGAAGTTGTCCACCTGGGGCTCTTGAGGCCGCCCAGGTAGGGCGGGTTTGAAGGTACCCCTTGGATTTTGACTTGAAACTCATTTGATGTATTCAAACCTTCATGTTTTTCTTAAATTCCATTGCCTTTTAATGTTTTATGCTTGAAAACACTTCAAAAATTGATCATTCTTACTTAGGGCGGTATTGAAAGCACTGTCTGGAGAGTATCATGTGGTGATGAAGACACTGTCCATGTGTCCATGCTAAAGCCGCCTAGATAGGGCGGGTTTAAGGGTGACACTTGGAATATTGCCTATCAATCACTTAACTTCACTCAAACTCATCAACTTGACTAACAGATCACCATACCTTAGTGTTGTGTACATGAAAACCTCAACATTTAACCATTTTTTCTCTAGGGCGGTTTTGGGAGCAGTGTGAGGAGAATTTCACGTGGCAGGAGACATCATCCATGAAGACCCTGTGAAACCACCCAGGAAGGGCGGGTTTGGACATGACCTCTGGATTTTCATACTTAGCAACATTTCATTCATGTCAATCTTGATAATCTCACTCTCTGAATGTCTCTTCCTTCATTCTTGACCAAATAAACTTCCAAATTGAACCATTTACACCCCTGAGCGGTCCTGGAGGCAGCAGGTGGAGAGTTTCATGTGGCAGGGAACAAAGTCCAAGACCCCCTCTTGAGGCCGCCCAGGTAGGGCGGGTTTGAGGGTACCCCTTGGACAACTCTTCCAAATGCTATGCACTTTCATCAAAACCCCATCACTTCAACAAAACTTTCATCAAAACTTCAATAAACTTTATAGAGTGCTCCTTGGGCGGATTTGAAGGTAATGCTTGGAGTATTTGATGTGGGAAGTGAAATAGTCCATAAGGACCACTTGAAACCGCCCAAGTAAGGCGGGTTTGAAGACACTTTTTGGATTTTACCTTGAAAACTTACTTGATGCCTTCAAATCCTTTTATCATCTTTATGTTTTGTGCTGAGATACTTCAAAATTTGCATATTTTCTCCTTGGGCGGGATTGGAGACTGTGTGTGGAGAAATCCATGTGGCAGGCAAAATTGTCCAAGACCCCCTCCTGAGGCCGCCCAGGTAGGGCGGGTTTGGACATGACCCTTGGATTTTGCCTCTTTTAGCTTCAAACTGACTTAAACTCAGAGCCAAACATAAAGCCCTTCAATCATAACTCAAAACGTTACAAGTTTTAACATCCATCCTTTCGCATGAAGACTCTGACTGAGGAGATGTACTTTGTTTACTCCGATCTTGATCACTCAAAGTGTCCTATGAGACATTCTAAGGTATGACACATCTGACTTATCCAGTGTCCCCCCCTGCATGTGTTGTGAACCAGGACCTAGCTAAGACTCAGAAACTAGACCGAACTTAAGCAAAAAAATAGGGGGTCCCCATTTGCAATGGGGCGATGTGTGATGAGGTCACAACACTACTGAAGAAGCACCTTCCTCCACTCAGGAGACTAAAGGAGAGGCACCCTCTACATCCCCAACTACTGGGAAAAGTAATGGAAATAAGAAGATAGTAGAGGAAACACCAACTTCCATTCCACAGGCAGCACAGGTGAGTCTATCTATTGAGAAGAGGAGAAAGGGCAAGGAAACTATAGGAGAACCCCCAGCTGCAGTTGAACAAGAAGAAGAAACAATTGCAGAGCAACCCTCAAGAATAACTCGCTTAGCAAAACGAAAACTAACCCTAGTTGAGGAGTCCACCCCAACTGAGAAGATGAAGGATGCTGTCATTATTGAGGAAGAGGCAGTAGAGGAGTCTGCCAAAACTCCTAGGCCTAAAAAACACAAAGACAAAATAGAGCAGAGAGAAATAACAAAGAGGCCTCCAAATACCCCTAAGATTAGCAGGCATAAAAGGATAGAGGAAGACTCAAAGGATTCAGATAAAATTCCTTTAATAAGAAGCACAAGGAGAAAAGTGACAGAGGGAAGTGCTCCGGAGACCACTGCCCCTCCAACTGCTCAGGCTCTAGAGATCCCTGAGCCACAAGATACCCAAGCTCTGGAGGTAGCATATAGTGAGGCCCTTACTATCTCCTCAGATTTTGAGGGAGATATACCAGTGCTAGAGACACATTCAAAACCAGTGCTCCAGAGGAGCAAAAGGAAGAGGGAGCCCACTCAAGTAGAAAATGATACTGCCCTCCTGGTAGAAGTTCTTGTAGGGTTTAGGACCTCTATGACCCCTCCACAAGAGTAGGCTGGACCATCATATGTCCCAGCCTCTGCAACAGACCAAGAAAAGGAGCAATAGGATGAGGCTCAGCAAGAGGAGATAGCAGAACAAGAGGAACAGGCTGACAGTGGAGGACAGGGGGATATGGAGATTACAGATGTAGAGTTGATAGAGGGAGGAGAAACAAGGAGTTAATCACATCCCTTTGACCAAGAGGATATTGAGATTCCAAGGGAACAACAGTTAATGGAGGAAATTAAAAACCTATAAAGATTGTTGTGGAGCAAACACTTGGTCATCACTAACCTCAAAAAGGTCATGAAGGAAAAAGAGACAATTTAGAATCAGAAAATCGAGAAGCTGAAAAAGAAAGTAGAGGAGAAGTAAGAGATCATTGAAAACAAAGAGGCTGAGATCCAGAAAAAGAATGCAGAGGCAACACATAACACTTCTTGTATTATCAAAGCCAGGGACAATTGCATTACCTTGATCTCAGTCATGATTGAGAAAATGCAGAGCCAGGCTTGGGAATTAACAAAAGCTAATAATAAAATAGATGACCAAGCAAAGCTACTCCAAGACTTTACTATCCCAGTTGCCACTATTGAACAAGGTACACAAAAAGATGACTATTTGGGGACACTTCAGATAGACATTCCTACAGCCTTATATCATTGGGAAAGAAGATGCAGGGAGTTAGAGGGAACAACTGTAATGTTGCAATTGCAAAGGGCAGTGATAGCCATGACAGAAAAGGTGAAAACTCTAGAGGAGAAAGTCATCACTATAGCCACCCTCTCATCTGAGATTTTAGCCTGCAGACCCCCCAGTGGCAACTATGCTATGTTTCTATAGGAGAGGATCCTCCAGAGGAAATTATCACATAGTTCTCTCTGATCTGACTAAGAATATACGAGATGGGAAGGATTTCCTCAGGGTGTACCTAAGAAGTTCTGATGAAGATAAAAAAATTTGTGAGTTGTATTTAAATAATTTCTTCATAGAAGACCACACTTTATTAATTTCATGGGAGAATGCCAGCTAAGGGCATTCATGTCACTTATGAGGAATCATCAGATCTGGAGTGAAAGAATGGAAGCTTACATGAAGGACATAGGTATGGGCCTACTAATGAGAAGGGATTGTCCAAATCCTAATGCCCTTGAAATCCATTTTAGAGTATCACTCTATTTCCTGGCAGGGAAAACAACACTCTTACCCCTGTTCCAGCAGCACCTCTAAGAATGTGCTATTGAATTTAGGTTATTCATGCATAACTCCTCCAATCAAATCATGGCCATCTGTAGGAAAGGTGTAGCACTCTCACCCAAGACCAAAAGATGAGGGACATAGCATCTCCAGCTAACCTTAGATGGTTTATGAGAAAGGCAAGGGCGGTATCCAAGTTAATGGACAAGTATAAGCAAAATTGGATGGGGGGATGCTTCAGGCCACCCCTCATCATTGAGTCTTTGCCCATATGGGATGAGCAGATGGAGGATGAAAGATTCCATGAGTGGATAAAACAGGTTGAAGGGTTCAAAGGGAATGCCAACACAAACTTAACAACTTGGACAACTTTTGAAAGGGAGTATAGTCTCACTGATAAAAGATACAACCTCAACAAGTCAAGGTTATGAAGTGCAGAAGGACCTGCAAACCCTTAGGATAGGGGGAGATGATGAGTGCCAGGTGATGGGCTGCAGAATTAGTCTCTTTTATGTTACTTTTTATATTCTAAAAACTTCTTTTATGGCATCGTTTAAGACATTTATCCATGTTTGCACTATGATATGTTGACCTTCTTTATACTTATAAGACCTGAACTTATAGTATTAATGTGGAATGTGATTATCATATTATCTAATGAATGAATCAGATATAGATATGTGTAAAAGTATAAATAAGATGTTTTTATGGTTAGTCATGGAGAATGCTTGTGGTATATGCTTTTGGGAACTAATTCTATATGCAAAATTGGATGTGTCATGATGAGATCGGGCATTTGTAGTAGGTTGCAGACAAAGGAGTTAATAAAAGTATGAGTTTCAACGCTAAGAATGCAGAGACAACTGAAGACAATTATGGAGCATCATGGATAGTAATAAATTAAGGAGTGGATTTGTTTCAAATATGGTTATGGACGTTGTTCATGCATCAGACTTCTAATTTGATTTGTATTCTTTTTCTTATAGTCAGAATAAGAATGTGAACTTGACTCCATGACCTAGTATCTAGGCGCGGTAAATGATTAGAGTCAGTTAATTAATAAATAAGGCTCTCTCTCCATTTTGTATAGTAAGGGGGAAGATGAGATATATAAGGTAGCAGAGTCAAGTTGTTAGTAGTTCAGTTCGATTCAGTTATCATTTCCTTTTCTATGTGCAAAGACTCAAGCATGTTACATTTATGGAATACAATCTGGATATGACAGAAAAGATTTCGTTGTTGAACACTTTGATATGAGTTGATTCTGTGTATGGAATAGGTTAAGCTTTAATATGTGTTACAAAGATACGTAGAATCTGGATTAGATTTGCTTTCAGTTAAGGAAGACAGTCTCTTGAGCTGGCCACTCAAGGTATTGATTCTCTCCTTGTTTATTTCATTTCAGTTAATGTTGGTTTATTAGTTTTCTGTTAAAACGTAATTTGAATTCAAGTTAGTATTATGTTTTGATCAAATAGATATAGTTCATGAACAATTGCATATTAGTATCTTCACAAATCCTCCGGAGGTCAGCAGTTAGTCATTTCATTTTTGACAATTCAATTTAAGTTAATTCTACAAGTTTCCCTGTTGTAATAGTTATCTACAGACCTTGCTGTAGGTACTCGTAGCAACTAGGATTTATAGATGTTTTCATTGTTTTATAATTCTGTCAATTCTAGCAAGATAGATTTTTTTGTTTAAAGTTAAGATAGAATAGTTGGGAACCATATAAGCCTTGAAGGCATATACTTTGCAAGTACCATCATAAGCTTATGTTCCTTGGTTGATAATTCAATGTAGGAATGCATAGTGATAGAGTGGACTATTCAGATAGGTTTTCCCCTGAATTAATTAAGTCTACAACACATTAGTTTTCCTCTACACTAGGTAGCACTCAGCTAATCATGCCTTTTTACTTCCTTTTTCTCCTCTTTTCATTCTGCCTGTCCTAGTATTTGCATTATAGAAACTGTAAAGTCTTGTTTTAATTATGCTAATAAGAGATGAATTGCTAAAGATTATTGTTTTGATGAAAAGACTTATGTTGCAGTGAAACTGATGAAATTGTGCAGAAAAATCTCTTTTTGGGTTTAACAGGTGTCATTACACAGGTGGAAGGTAGTTTTGAAGAACTCTAGAAGTAATCCTAATTATCTCCGGAGCCTGGTATGAGGGACACTACAAGGTACTCCAACATTTTCCAGCTTGTTGGAGGATCTCTGGAGTAGGAAGTAAAGCAAAAGAAGATGGTGATCTCCGGAGCTATGTCTTAGCAGCATTTTGGAGCATCTCCAAAGTTGTTGGCAACAACCTAATGTCTTCGAAGCTACCCAGGATCTCCAGCGCCGGTGATTACCAGGAATCTCTAGGGTAACCGAAGTGCTGCGGAGCCTGCCTATTCAGGCCTGAGCATCCCAACAAACGACTCCAGTTGTCTACGAGGATATGATGCACTTTCACTTGTCTTTGCATGAGATTAGAAGATTTCTTTCAGTCCGCTATTTTGACAATTAAGTTCCTTTTTATCAGGACTTGCTGCCTATTATTGTTATAAGTGAAACTCCAGATTTAGTGGTACTTTCAATATCACTAAAGTCCTTTTTCAGACTTTGCATGATCATACTTTAGATGGACAATTGCATGTCTTAGTTTAGAATAAGAGGTTGTTTATATCTCAAGATGAACTAATTAGATAAAGTAGTTAACCCCAGTTATATTATGTCGCTCAGGCTGATATATATTTGGGTTAGGAACAACAAAATAATAATCAAGATTTTATAGCAGTATTATGTAATTTCATTTTTAGAGCAGACCATATACTTTTGAATACAACATACTTTGATAAGACTAGATTAAAGAAGAGTTGTATTATTGCATTTTTATTCTGAGTTTCTTGTTTAGCCTTCGGTTCTGAAGGTGTGGAGCAAGGCCCCACTCCTGCCAATAGACAAGAGGCTAGTATCTTTGTTTCATTATCTTATTTACAATTTTTCACTAGAAGTATAACTTTCCTGCTTTCATAAGATAGGTCAATTCTTGTCTAATTAGATTTGTTTCTAGTAAATGCATATTTCCAGCTTTTGTGTGGATTAGATAGATTCTTTCAACAATTTACTGCTTTAGTCTTTAGATCAGATTTCCTTTCACAATAGATGATTAGTAGCATTGATTTATTAGGACAGTTCAATTCAGTAAGTTAGCTAAGGACTGTTGATTATTAGGTTTCTTATTGCAAACAGCCTAGGACACAGCCTTGGATTTGACACATGAAAACATGATTAAATGTCAAGGTAAATGACCCTTGTCAGTTACAAGGCATGAAGAAAATTAAGGTGACAACCAGACAATTTAGAGTTCCCTGATTTCTTATGTGGCATATGTTGGGATTGAGATTAGTGCAGAACTTGCTAATTAACCATCGACTCAAGGAGAGGATGATCTTATTATGGCACTGGGTGGTACTCTAGAGTTTTCTAGAGCTAATGGTTTTCTTTTGAAAGGTGGCTTTGAAGAGCTCTGACAGCTTCAGAGTGTCCATCCTGCTTAGTTCATTAGTCCAATGGCTATCTTTATCATAAAACCATTAGAATACATGCATATAAAATAGAAATCATAGCAATAACCACAAGATTCTACCTTTATAAAATAAATACCAAAACACAATATTCGTCTATTTTATAAAACAATTATAGCTATTAAAAGAGTATTTAAAGATACAAATCCATAGAAATACTAGGTTTTGTAATGTTTGATATGGAAATTAAACATATATTTATCACAACTCATCATTTCTTCCCTATTGAAACGGCACCATGTCCTCATGGTGAAAGTTGCACATCTTCCTCTTCCAGGTTCTTTTCCTTTAGAATCCTACTACAGTCGTACTCTTCTTTCCACTTGTATAAGACATAATGCCTTCTTTTTACTACAAACCCATCATTTTTAGTAACTTTGGCACACCATTTGTCCATTTTTATTCGTGGCATAGGTCCTTCTGCAATCAAAAGTGGGGCAAGTGTGAGAAGTAGGGAAACCAAAACCTCATTCCTATCCAATCGTGTTGGTGCTCCTAAATGAGCATGATGAGGCGATGAGCTTTGGTGAGCATCCGTTGTAGATTTATTAGGATATGGGCTCTCGCCACCGTAAACATTGTGGCAGATCCTCCCATCTTCCAAGACAAGCCCTGGCGGTTGCAGATGGAAGGTAACCCTCATGATCTTGTATAGCAACAATGTTGGACTTCAAATTTTCAATGTATTGGTCCTTAATGCCCTGCCTATATGCCTGTGCCTTAAAGGCTTTGGTGAACCAGGTTGATTTGGGTCACTCATGGCACATTGAAAGGCCATTATTGTATTCTTCCATACGATTTCCCCATTTAGTGAGGTGCCATAAGAGTGACACAAAACCCCTTACTTGAAGCTCTCCAACATATAAGTTTAACATTGAAGTATTATGATGTCCCATCAAGAATCAAACCCACATATGTTTAACCTTTGTGCTCATTTTTGTGAAATTCCATTTAAACAACCTGATCTTGAGGTTGTCTTGAGGTGACCTGAGGTTCAGAGGTTGATGTCACTCAAACTCGAGTGCTAAGTGCAAACGTCCCCACAACGCGCTAACGTCTCAAGCCTATCTGCCATTTACTGACCATTTTTGAGTGTTTCTTACCACCTTCCGCTACATGCAGGATCTTGTGTAACCCCTCCACGACCTTCCAACGACTTAATTTGACCTACCTCTCCTTTTCTCCTTGCAAGTGACTCTTTTGAATATCATTCTTGCTCATTGTGTAAAACTCTCTGCAACTCCATTGTTGATTTCTACATACTCTTGCATCCTTGGGTGATTTTATTAGCATTCCTAACAATTTCCATTGATTTCTACAATTTGCAATGAACTTGTTCTTCTCAAGCTGATGTTTATCTTTTGAATTTTTGTATCTTCATAGGGTTTTTATGGAACCACTACTTGTTGTTGGGCTCTTCTATGAGCCTTGTTCTTGGCTATGTAGCTCTCATCTATGGTTTTGAAGTGATTGTGTTTCATTCTTACCATCTAATTGTTTATTCCATTTGTGCAATCCACTTGTGTTTGTGTAGCATTTGTGGGTTCTTTCATTTCCTATCCATCTTTCCATAGCATATACTAATTTGCTCTAGTTTGAGTAGAATAATTTTACATTCTCATTTCTATTATTGTCACTGCTGTTGTTTTTCTAGATACACTTAGAAAATAAGAGCGCATACTTATTTTTCCGATATTTCTCCATATTGGTTGTCTGTGGAGGTCGAAACACTGACATAGGGGCTTGACCTAAAAGCAAGCCCCCAAACAACCTTAGCATTTCTTTGTTTCCCTTGTAGGTTGCAAATTTAAAGGAGGAAATTTTGACCACACAATAGTGTTGTGGATTTCCCCTTGTCATTTCATTTGTTTCTTTTAAACAAATTGATAATATCTCTTCCATTTTAGTTTATTTCTATTGTGCAGATTGGACAAAATAATTGAGAACATCACTAAAGTTTTTGATTTTTCTCATTTTTTGGACCATAGCATGACATGTAGACATCTGCTCTGGCATCTTGGACAGTGGCTTCCCCCATCTGCCACTAGGTTCCTTTCATTTTCCTATCTCTAGTTTCGTAATAAAAATCTGCAGATTGCTTTCCAGTTTTCAATAATTAGCACTTTATCATCTTTTCCCTTCGTATTCTTAATAAAATAAAGTATCTATTCATTTCGTTAAAAGCATTCTTGGGATTGTAATGTCATTTTGTTGAACAAACAACAAAACTAAAAGAATCCTAATGTAGATGTAGTGAAAAATTGTTTGGCTAATACCTCTTAGCTAAATAGTAATTTTTCCTCCTGTACACACAACTAAACATTGTTTTGAGCTTTACTTGAAAGCAAAAGCCAAAGCATGTCTTTCCAACGATGAACAAGGTGAATAAATTGGTGCAATAAATTAGAATGGAAAAATCACTCCCCACTTTTGCATATCCAATGGAATGGGTAACCCCCAAACCTTTCCCAGTGTCATAGCAATATGCCTTCTAAACACTGACTTCCCAACGAAGCGCCTCCATTTCTTTGTTCCTATTTGGCAATGCTACAAACGAGCTCACCGGCTCCACTATCACTAGCCCTAGCTCCTCCTTCTTGTACACTCCTTTAGGATTCTCTATGAGCTTTGCCACCTCCATATCTCCAAATCGGTCGATCAACAACATTTGCAACAAACAAACCATAGCCTCTACATTAGGAACAAAGCCAAATTTGCGATGAAATCACTATGCAAAGTTGTTTTCTTCATGTTACCAGATTCCAAGTTGCGCCCACCGAAAACTTTTCGAACAAACTCTTGCATCACCGTGACAATGAAAGATATGCCTCAGGGAATGAGACGAGACTAAGCCTCCATACTTTATGTCCTTTCCTTCATCCCCACTCCTCTTGCTAGCCATGCATGCAACAAAAACAAATACCCTACACCTCCTACAATAAGACTTCCAACAAGAGCAATCAACCTCTGGCGATAAAAAAGAGATGGCATTTTCCTATCCCTTGGGGTAAAATGCTTAGCACAACACATTGGAACATTTTAGTTTAGAAACTCATGAAAAATTCTGAAACAACACAGCAAATGCATAAATATTTTTTTAATTGAGTGAACGTAGTCACCATATGTCCAAGAACAAACCCATGTACACATCAAAGGTTGTATGATTGCAATAATCAAATGAACACTGGTCCAACAGGATCACTACTTACGGAATCTGTTTTTTATCTTAATGTATTCAGAAATTACTAAACTTTCAATTGCTGCTTCAAGAAAGGTCGTATAGACAATAAAAGAGACACAATGCCTCCACACAATTCCAACTACTTCTATGATATATTGAGGTACATGAAAACTTGAATTAAAGTAGGCTCGCAAATTTTCTATATAGTTTCAAGACATACTCAACTATAAGCTATAGAAGCCAGAAGCAGAGATTGTATTCACTACATTCACCACTATAGCAATGTCAATTTACTCTGATTATTTATGTGCTACGTAACTCACCATATTTAATAAAATTGTCAAAGTTTAGTGCAGTTAATACATCCAAATCACTCCACTCCTCAAGCAAGTTTATTGACATCTTGAACTAAAATTCAACACAATTACGATTCCAAGTGTAGTGGTCATTCTTGCCATACTCGAGGAAACTGTCAGCATGCAGCATCGGCTTTCTAAGACTATACATTCTAAAACTGATAAAACATTTGACTTGTAAGTAAAATAAAGTGCAGGTCCATAAAACTTTTAACCACTCCACTTCCAGCAAGAGGCATAGACTATGATACTTATGTCAAAGCCTCCTCTATGAAATGATATTCTTACCACGAAGGCTTGACTTGTTTGACACACTTCCAATGTTCCATTGCATAGTGCTTTAGACTACTGAAGTGATTAAACCTGTATAAAGGTGTATAATGCTCCAATCATTTTTCTTAAGCCCTAGTAGCACACAAAAAAGGTAATGTGTGACTTCACAAGATCATTTTCATACAAAAGTGCACCTATCCGGAAGTAAAAATGTCTCAAGAATCACACCATAATTGTTCCAAATCCAGAAGGTATGCCTTGCATGTCAATGCAACCCTTTCAACAAGGCATTGTGAGTGGAAGGAGGTCCATACATAAAGAATGGATATTTAATTACCTAAATTAAAAAACACACGCTACAACTATAGCCAATTAAATTACCATTGCATGGTACTAGAATACAGTAAACTTGAAATAATTGAGATAAATATAAATGCTCAAATAATATTTAGAAATACTGTTAAAATTATAGGAGCAAATATTATGAGAAAGAGTTCCTGTTATTACCCAGAATTCCTGAGGTCTGAATATGCCTCACATATTTGCTCAATTCTGAAACTATATCCTACATCAAGATTATTGAAATACGATGTGAACATTGGTTTCCAACAGACAGAATCTCTAATCTACGAGTGCATTGTTGCTGGTCATGCCAAGAATGACAGATCAAATACACCATCAGATATCACACGGTCATCATTTACAAGGGAGATTAAGGCCGCTCCCTTGGCTCCAAGGCAGCTATCTCCTTCACGACCTGAGCCTTGTCTTGATCAAATTGTGCATCCTCTGCACAATAAACAAAGGAATCTGTTTAGCTAAAAAATCCATCTTCTTATTGCACCAATGCATGGTTTATTTTGTTATAATAAGAACAGATAGCTGAGTTAACGTCATTTTACATGCACAAGTAGGATAAATAAAATAAAATTCACATATACCTTTTTCAGTCTTGAAATCGCTGAAAAAACGAAGTAGCTTACTCCGGTTAGCAATAAGAATGCTCACAATTTCAGGAGGCTTATTTTGATTGGCCACAAAGACCTGTACAAAGACGGAAAAAATGAGTTTCTGCAGCACCTAGAATTAAAAGCAAATCTAATTGCTATTCTTGTGAACACAAGCAGTCTGCATTAAAACAACTATTTTATTATAATCAAGAGAAACATCAGAAGCTTGTGCCAGGTAACCACCCTACAAGAGTACCTTGAAGACGTGGAAGGCTTCAATTTGGATGTTCTTGCTAGATTCCTGCAAGAATAGAAGACTTTCACTATAATTTTGTACATCGAAAGCAATATGAAAGCCAACAATAAAGTAATTAACTAATATTTCCTTTTCCGTTTAGTGTAAGTCACTAATATCCACCAAGTAGAAAGTGTTCGGTGGAGCTGAGAATTTACAAACACGTGCTTAACAATAAAAGGAAGACATTTGTGGAATCGAATTGGTGCCTCTCCTTATCTTGCTAGCTATTATCAAATTATTCTTAGGGAAGAGGCAGCACCCCTGGCCAATTTAGGAAAAAACATAGGAAAATAATATAATATTTTCGAAACAAATATATTTATATACATTTGGAATTTTTAATAATAAAAATATTAAAATAATTGTTTGAAATACGAAAAAACTCCAGCAGTGGGAAACATCAGATTAGTATTTCAGACCAGATGGAAACAGACTGGAAATAGATTGGAAATGTCTGGTTATCATGTCCAACCTGCTATTAACATTTTGAATTGCCTGCTCCTAGTCCCTAAAATCAAAATGAGTCCAGTTTCTGTTACCCTGATTCCCAGCTAATGTGTCTACAGGAGGAAAATAATTATATGCAGACCATGCCTTATTTCTAGTGGATGGATACACCCAAATCTCTGCTTGGTAAGTCTCTAGGCAATGTTTAGTGCCCTGTTGGCTGCTACTTGTAGTCAACAGGATTTTTATTAATGATGCCACAGATTGAAAGAAGATAATAGCTAAGCATTCACCTAAGATGCAATCCATTAGAAAGAGGACTACAATCGCATATGAAGTAAGTTTACATATCCTTTTTCAATTTCCACCTGGAAAGAGCATGATGATAGATGTGCTGACATTGGTCAATGTGATGACTAGCTTCCAGTCAAATACAAAGAGCACACTCTAAGGTTTCAATAAGAAATCTCAATCCAAGCAATACGCACAATAATGCCACAAACAACTGCAAAAAAATATACAGCATATGATGCCAACTTGCAACACAGCACCCTGTCTCCTAGAATTTTAGGCCACTTGACATATTAGAATAGATATGCATTAAAAAATGTGCTTAAAATTGTGAGAATAAAAAATAAATCCATAAGCATGTTAAACGCTAAAGCTAATAGAAAACTGGAAGGCAAGGGTCTCCTGCTAGATTACTATTCTTAGTTTAGAACAAATTTTAGCACAAAAATCAGGTCTGCAAAGAAAGACATCAACAATTATTGATTATTTAAAGGCCAAAAGGGCAACCCCTAGAGGCTTAGAATTTCAGGGCATCATTCTCTCCTTTGTGCTGAAGGGAAGAGTGCCTTCTTGCACAGTGATCTTCATGAGGAGATCTATATGGAGCAGCCTCCAGGTTTTGTGCAGGACTCTTCACTTGTTTGCAGGCTTCATCGTTCATTGTATGGTCTCAAACAAGCCCTTTGGGCTTGGTATGGGAAGATGGATAGCTTCTTGCTTGCTTTTGGTTTCTCAGGTTGCCATTCCGATCCGATAGTTTGCACTCAGAGACATGGGGAGGATTTTTTTATACTTGTTTTGTATGTGGATGATTTGGTTCTCATAGGTAATTCCACTTCCATGATCCAAGGTGTCTAGAGAGCATTGATAGAACAGTTTGATATGACCGATCTCAAGCTTCTGCATTTCTTCCTTGGTCTTTAAGTTCTTCAGTTTTCTTAAGGGGTTTCCATTTTTTAGCAAAAGTATGCTCTTGATTTGCTTCAAAGATTTGGCATGGCTGATTACAAGCCTACTCCCACTCCATTTCAGTTAGGTGTCACATTGTCTACCAATTGCACTACACCCAAAGTTGATGCTACATTGTATTGGCAATTGGTTGGCAGTCTTTTGCACTTGACACACAATCATACCGATATTTCCTTCACGGTTGCTCTTGTCTTCCGTTTCTCTCAAGATCCTCATGAGAGTCATTGGAAGGCACCCAAATGTATCTTGAAATATATCTAGGGCACGTCTGATTTTGGCATTCACTACACATCAGGAGCTCCTCAAATTATGGACTTCATCGACTCAGATTGGGCTGGTGATGTTGATGATCAGAGGTCTACTTCTGGTTTTGTCTATTTTCTTGGTTATAATCCAATTGCATAGTCTTGCAAGAAGCAAACAGCTTGTGGTTGTTGTTAGCCAGGAGGTTCTTTGGCTTTGTCAATTGACGATGGAGTTTGGCTTTCCTCCTAATCATCCAACTACTCTTTGTTGTGATAATTAGAGTGCATACATATTTCACATAACCCAGTGGAGCATCAATGGACTAAGCATATTGAGATCCACATGCACTTCGTTTGATAGCTCATCCAAGATGATGTTCTCAAGTTGGAGTATTTGCCTACTAAGGAGCAAGTTACAGACATTTTTACTAAGCCTTTGGCATCACCTTGTTATCTTCACTTGTGATCGATGCTTGGGGTGAAGGAAGTTGTCCTTGAGGGATCATCTTGAGGAGTCCTTCCTTCACTTGTACATGTTTCTTTTCATGTTTTCTCTCTTTTGGGGAGGGGCTTTTTCCTATGGGTTTTCTCCTTTTCTTCGTTTGTGAGAAACCTTTTGTTCATGGATACCTCATCAAGCCTTGTTGCTAGGATCCATCTTTGAGTCTTTCGCTCTTTTCTTTTTCCCCTAAGTTGCACTTAAGGGAGGGTGTTGGTGTGAATGGGGTATATTACTTCACTGGTTTCTGTTGTAGGTCCTTTTCATATCTAGTTAGTTAAGTATTTGCTTTTTGAGACCAAGTGATATGATTATTGTCCTATGTCTCACCCTTGTCATAATCCCATTTTGTTCTATGTCTCACGGTTCACCCTTGATTATTTTTCATTGCTACTCTCGTGTGGAAGGTTCACTGGTGTTGCAGAAGATTCTTGCTCCTATGAGTTCTTTTGGTGACTTCAACAACAATGTTAATGATGAGGCAAATGCTCACCAGATTTGACATGGTCATGATCTGAAAGTGCCCTAACCAAATTCACTGCACAACACATCATTCTCTTTTGTATTGTTTAGAGCATTTCTTGGATAGAGAAGTTAACCAAATAACAAACAATTAGAACCAAACAACAATACTTGTAGCATCTGCTCTTTATTACTCGTATAACGGTGTGCTAAGTAAAAGAAAATAACGAACAAAACTAAACAGTATTTATCAAGTATTTGTTGAAATAGTATACCATACAGCTTAAGACAACTCTGAATCATCATACCATGAATTTCAAAGTTCAAACAAATCATACAAATAACATGTAATTATGTGCTTCTCCAATGTGCAGAAGGCTTCATCCTGATGCAATTGTAACTGACATTTCCAACCAGATTAAAAATGTATGTTTCCCATTAAGCAAAGATTACATACCCTCAGAAGGTTCATCATGATCCGCAAATTGTCTTTTGAGCTCACATAACGCATCATGACTGAAACATTTGAACGATCCAGTAAAACGTCACCAAGCAGCTGCAAGGTAAGAGATGAAATATATATATGCTCTTAAAAACATCAGGTAAATAAAAATAGAATGGTCATCAACATTACAAGAAAGAAATTCATGTTTATTGCATACCTTCACAGCTTGACGCCTTGTGATGTAATTTTCAGACTCCAACAGTTTTGAATTATATTCAGCAAAAAACTAGATTTAAAAAACTATATATTAGAAGCTATTATAGGTATATGATATCATTAATTCTGTATTGAAAAGCAATGCATCCCAATTTGCAAGATAATCTTACAGTTTTTTGTTTTACATAAAAAATAACACTGTAGGCCAATAAACCTTAAAATAACTCTATAATCATCATTGAATACTAAGATATCAAAAAGACTCCATTTTATCCGCCTCCCACTTTTAATGAAGTGACCATAATGCATCCAACACCAATCCTGATTCCCATGATATGTGAATTCTAAGATATCAAAAGGACTTCATTTTATCCACCTCCCACTTTTAATGAAATGATTATAATGCATCCAACACCAATCCTGATTCCCATGATATCCTACAGATGCCAGCTGCCAGCAAGTCATTCTTCATTGCATCCCATAAGATTTGGGAAAAAAGGCATGAAAACCAAAGCTTTATTCTTTAAAGATATCCTTCCAAATCTTAAGACTCGGGAATAGGTGACATCATATTTTTATTTTACAAAGATTTAACAAAAAATGCTATACAGAACAACAGTTGCTGTACAGTCCATCATTCTATTTGTAGGTCATCCAAATTTTGAAATGCTGCATTGCCTCTAACAAGAAAAATCTGATTGAGATTTCTATATAAGTGTTGAATCTTTTGATAGATGGAATAAAGTGGCATTTTTATGATCTTCCTGAGTCCATGTAAACAGAGACTTCTGCTTCACTTATAGTTTATCTTAGGGTAAATTCACCATTTTTAACTGAGAAGGTATTTCCATGCACCAAAAAGATTTCTGGGAGGGGGGGCATCTAAGAAAACAACCAGAGGCTGAGAATCAGGAAACATTTCCAGCCAGTAGAAACTGCCTGGGCATTTCAATAGTTTCCAGCTGCTTTCAAAAATCTTACAGCAGTCTCTAGCATGTTTTCAGATTGTTTCCTGGATAAAAATGGAAAATAGAAAGAACAGAAAAAGAAAGCAGGTGTGCAAGTTGAGTGAGCAGTAGCATCAGTATAGGGCCTAGAATACTGTGTCTTGATGATGAATCTTAAGTTTGATGTTGGTGATGATTTTGGAGATGCCCCATCTGCTCATGGTTATCATGTTGCTGAATGGTGGTGTAATCTCCTTTACAAACATGTTTATGTTCTTTTGATCATGACTTTGTTTAGTCAAGAGGTAATTTTAAACTACTTAGTATGGGGGTGGTTGCTGGTTCAGCATACATTAACTTCGTCATAGTTCTTTGTTTAGTGATATAAATGGTTAAGCTAAAGTAGCCTGCCCAAGCTACGGGTTTATTTTGATGTTTTATAAATTTTTAAAAACAATATAAGAAAAATATGTAGAATGAGGTTATCTTTGAGGTGCATGAAAAGAATTATCTTTCATAAAGAACCACTGATCTATATAACTTGACAATTTGAATCTTCTGATAAAACACCTGATTCGTTTTGGTTGGGAGGGTCACAAGGTTGAATTCAGTCACCTGTCATCTCTCAGGCTCTGTAATATCAATGTTTCTTCATAACCAATACTAAAAGGATCCTGAGAAGAAACTAAATTCACCAAATAGGTTGATGTGGGAGGGAAATTAATATTTTTCTTCTTAAAAGTGCAGATTTAGACAGCCTATATCAGCGAAGAGGAGATGGAGGTGGTCGAACTGACAGAGACCAGGAATTGTGGAAAATAATGCTATGATAGCTGGAGACGAAAAGGTGAATATAAGAATAGCATAAGACAGGAAATCTCAAATCTATGAAGAGTTGCAATAATAGTCATTTTAAGCGATGAGAGCAAGTCTGACAAGTTACAGCAGTGAAATAAGTATGACAGTTAGCAGAAAAAATGGTATATCCTCAGAGTACATTGCTAACACTAAATGTGATGGAAATCCCCAAGCCACTAATGCCTGACAATGGTTTATCTAGATTTTAATCAGCACAAATTTTGACAAAGTTAGTGAGTTTAAGAGAAGAGTAGTATCAGAAATTGTGAAATTTTAAACAAGCAAATCTCCTCTCTTCAATCTACATTTTATCCAAATTTTTAAATGGAAAACAAATAATACAACCCACTTGTGAGCGATAAGTTTGAACACCCCCTGTGGTTTCAGACCCTTGAAACCAATACTTCACGAACAATCTAAAACATGAAATGGCTTGGAAAGTGCACTCCTGACCCTCCAAATTGGCAAATATTGAAGTTAAATATAAACAAGTGACACAGATCATGCGAACTTCAGCCTAATCTGCCAGGCCTTGTGTAAACAATCTCAACTGTTTGATTGGAAGGCAACAGACACAAGGATTTGCAGATTAAAGAATAAAACTTTGAGGTATGTTTAAGGTCTTAAATGCCATGTGTTCAAAAAAAATTTAAGTCTTTCAATGCAAATTGTCCCCAGGAGAAACAGCCATAAACTAATCTCAAATCATAACCAATCGTAGGAATGGCCTTTACTTTAAAGTTTAAACATATAATTATTAACATGGTGTACTTTAGTGTGAGACAAAATCAATTCTGATTCCAGAGAACAATTAATTGCTGTAGTCTGTGGCCGTGGGCGATTGCTACAAGGAATTAACTAACAACAGCCTATGGCAACCACTATGAATACTTCCTACAACATAGGAGCTGCAAATGCTCTAAGTTCTAATGCAATAAATGTCAAAACATGATCAATTCTGTTAGGAATGGCCTGTCCTTTAAACATATAATATTAATACATTGTACTTTTGTGTGAGTACAAAATCAATTCTTATTTGCGAGAACAATTAATCAGAGTAGTCTGTGGTTGCTATAAGGCTTTAATTAACAGCCTAAATATTTTTTGTTTTCACATACCTCCTTAACCCTTCAAAGCTTGGAGTAATTTATGCTGTCTGTGTGAGATCGTTGCAAGGGTTTAAAACTTTAATTAAAGACAACCTCAGAGATGTGTGAATGGTTTGTCAACCATGGCAAATGCTAAGGACTCCTTCCAAAATGCCAAAGGGTGTCTATATCAGTCTAATCTCAAAGTTACGTCATATCATCTTGACCCTTATATTTTCTATTATAAAATTCTTTATATGGTCTACATAGACTCAGACCCAACTTGAGTTTGGTTGCTAAGGTCATTTCATGTTGGTGAACCTGTTAGCAAGGCTTGAAACATTGGAAATAAATAATATATGCAGATTATTCGAGAAACTTAACATACAAATTGCAATGCAAACACAACCTATTTACTGTAAAGAACAAACAACCAATTTAAACTGCATACATGCAAATGTTCAAGGCAGGTAAATGAAGTAAACATACCCAATCATAATTCTTATTTAGAAAGTCAGCTACCGTAGACTTATGTCTCGTCAAGAGCTCCTGCAAAATACAACGCCTTAAGTAAGACATTTAATTAGCTCGGAAAAAAATACTAATTCAAAAAACATAATTATAACAGCTGCTCCTAACGATGCCTAAAGTAAGACATTTAATTAGCTCGAATAAAAAAATACTAATTCAAAAAACATAATTATAACAGCTGCTCCTAACAATGCAAATCATAATGCCTGCTAGGCATTGAAACATTAAGAAACTGACAGCATAATTAGCTTATTGTCTATAACAAAGAGTTGCAGATAATGAAAAAGGAACCAGGCCAGAGAAAAAATAGACCAGTGAAATTATTTCAGCGAAAAAAAATATGGAAAAAAGGAAGGCACAATAGATGCTCTGATACCAATGTAAAGTCCCCATAAATAAATCACTGGTTTTTTATTTTATTTTTGTTTACAGCATTAGTTAAGATCCTAGTCCATTACTCAACTCATAATCAGCTGGAAGCAGACTCCGAGGAGCATCAGAAATCAATTGATAGGTTCAATAACAAATATTCTAAGCTTACATAATTATTATCCTTTCATTGTTCTAATTAAACATAAAATGATAAATATAGACATAATGATGTTAGGCCATATGCAGATTAAATAAGATTTCATTACAGTAATTTCCAAGTACTTAAAAGCCCCAAGGCAGTTTTCAAGATACATACATCATCCATCACAGCATTATACATAGATACAAATCTCATATCACAATCGCATCTTCCACTCTAAATCTGCCTGCAGCTTGAAGTCTGTCTCCAGGACCATCCTGAGTCACAAAGATCTAAGAAGTGGGTTGGACCACCTCCATCTAAATTGTGGTACCCTAACCACCCCATCCATGGAGAGGGAACACTGGAGTGCAAGCCAGGACCAGCTACTGAACCCATGAACTTTAATGGGTGAATCATTGTGATTTGTGTTTCTTAAACTTCAGTTGTGGACAGAATATACCTATCCTTGAATATGAGTTTGATTAACTGATGTGATTGGTGGATATCATGACTAGAGATCCATGCAATCACTATCAGCAAGTGTAAGTCCACAATAAAGGACAAATTTCTTATTTTCTTTTAAAGCATTAATTAAGCAAATCCTAGTCCATTCAAAGTCACACGCTAGATATCATATGCATACAGGAACAATAAATATTTAAAGGGGTAGGATGGATATCTAAAGCTTGGAGACATTTGAGATTTTCTTGCAGTAAATACTGATCACAATGTGGAATCCAAAGAGTTTTCAGGTCTCTCTGGTGGCTTCACACAAGAACTTGCTTGCTTGCATTATCCAAAGCTACAAGAAGAACCTCAAAACTGTTAAAGTGAACGTTTATGCCCCAGAATCCCCTATTTTGAAAAAAACCAGATGTGATGTGTAAAGAACCTTCACAGGAGTTTTAAGGAGATCAGGTAGTTACTGTTGCAGGTCACTTGAATGCAGTCATCTGTAATCAGGAAAAGCTAGAAAGGCAACCCTAGAGAGACTCAAACCATAATTGGACTTCAAGCAGTTCATAGGTGATCATGCTTTCTGGGATGGGAAGAAACAAATCAGGAAGATTCACCTGGTGTAATAAAATAGCAGGATTCACAGCAATAGCAGAAAGAATTGCTACACTTGTATTTTTTAGTGTAGCTGGAAAAAAAACTGCCACATTGAATCTGACATCTTAAAGCTTTTAGCTCTGACCATGGTCCCATTTCTGACTGTCTAAATGGATGCACACCTAAAGCAAGCCCTTTCAAATTTAATGTGATGTGGCTTCAGGAAGAATCCCTGCAAGAGAGAATGAAGCTTAGGCTTTCAGAGCTTCCCCACGATGGCAGGTTTGTAAATGTATGACCTTGCAAAGAAACTCAAATGCATAAGAGAAAATCTCAAACAATGGAATAGGTCTACTTTAGAGAAATATTCACTGAAAACAAAATACTGGAAAAAGAAATGATCAAAATTGATAAGAAATGGCAGGAATAGTGGTTTATAGATCAGCTATTAGAACAAGAAACTATTCTAACCAGTACGTTGGAAGAACCTATGCCAAAGAACAAAGCTTTTGGCATCAAAAATCCAAAGAGACATGGCTGAATGAGGGGGGTTGGAACACAAAAAGTTTCTCCTGGTCCACAACTGCCAGAGTCATCAATGATATCAACAGTATCTTGTTTACGGAAGGGATCCAACTGACAGACCTTGAAGACCTAAGAAAGGACCTCGCAGTTTCCACTTTTCCCCCTGCTTTCTTTCAGACATTCTAGGATATTATGAAAAAGGATATCATAGACAGTCCAAAAAACCCCAGGAATTCCTTGTGGAACTCAATTGCACACTACTGAGTCCTAGCCCTAATTTGAAAACTAAGGCTCCTTGGTTTCAATGAATTCCACCTCATATTGCTCTGCAATGCAGCAATACCATCTATAGATCTAATCACAAAGATCATGGCAGAAAGAATCAAACCGTTTGTATCCTCTTTATGGTAGTAATGGTTCCTGAACTACTACACTCAGATAAAACTAAAATAGAGTTAAGGGATGTTTATAAAGCTAGACCTCATACTCAAGTTTCAGTCCAAATTGGCTAAGTGTAAAGGTAAGTTTATAAAGCTAGTGAAATGATAGGGATGGTGTAAAGATAAGAGTGTCTACATGGATGAACTACTAAAGCAAGCTCTTTCAAATTGGCATGGAGATCTTCCATCAGCTTCCTCACCCTTGCTAGTGCAACTCTTGGTTTCAGGCAGAATTGGAGGAGCTATGGGTGGATCAGTGCTTGAACTTTGAGCTAAGAGAGTCATTTAAGATGCGGGCTTCATTCATTTTGTTTTGGGAGCAGAAATACAAGCATTCTGTGGAGGAGTAGTGGGTTCTTATCAAGCAACATCTTGACTGTCAAGTGAAGGTCCCTAAATACTTAAGAGTCTTCTACTAGATTTATTCCTTTCATGCAAGGCCACACATCAAGGATTTGTTTTGAGAAAAGGAATACAAGCATTCTGTGAAAGAGTTACAGGTTCTTTTCAAGCACAGTCTTAACCATGGAGTGGAGACCTTGATACTTATAATCTTCTATTTCATGTTTTACTTTTTATGTGAGACAATGGATTCAAGTGATGCAGCTTCAAGTACTATTGACACTAGTACTTTCTTGAAAGCCAAAATAATGGAATTGGATGCAGAGGTGGAATCTTGGAAGAAGATGTTGGTGGGTTTGATCAAGTATGGGCAGTTGGCAGACCCTAGTGGCCCCATCTCTTTTCCAGTCTGAAGCTGTAAGATTCCACTGCAGCCAACACCTTCCATGGTAAGCATGGTAAATGCTTTCCCACAAATGTTGCTATTGTTCTGAGGAAAGCTCAAGCACAGGCTTTGCTGTCAGAAATGGTCGTACAACTGAATAGATTGGATAAGCTATGGTAGTAACCATGATTATGTGGGAGGTAGTTAAGAAATTCCCATAGAGAAGTGCAGGTGGATGCCTATAATTATAATATAATATATAGGAGAGTATAAAGTAGTTTCAGTTCAGAAATTGTGGGAGAAGGATCTAGAATGGGCAGCTATCAGATGCAATGGGGGCCATGCAGGTCTCTGATTTCTTGTGTTCCATTCCACTAGTGGAGTTTATGCACTGGGATGATTGTGGTTGTAATTATTTTGGAGGGGATGAGAAGACCAATTCTAACACCCATTTATCTAGCAAATAAAAACAACCGTGCCTAGAGATAACCGCAAAATATGCAATATAACAAGACACATCAAAAGAAAATGTTTTTTATAAAATATACAGCAATACAGAAAGCTAAAGTAGAAAAATAACATATCCTTGGCACATAATATTAGACCTTAAAGGTAGCTGCTGCGTCTGATGCAATGTCAAAATTTGGAAGCTGTATGTAGGTGAAGAATCTCTTCATGTATTCAGACTCCAAAACATACCTAAAAATAAAAAAAAATCAGTTCATGTTAGTGCCTATTTAAAATATTTCAAGTGCATAGAATAAATGCACACTTCAAAATGGAACAAAACGTGGCAGAGCAACAAATTGAGTACAATTTTATGAATTTCAACACCTCAACAATTTTAGCAGAATAGCTAGTTAAAAATTTTACATAGCAATGTACACCATAATTAGGAATGGTTGGTTTGTCTATTGACAATATTAAGTTTTAACTAGTCAATGTGAAAAAAATTTAGCCACTAAGATATACTCATACACTTTTAAGTAAATATAGATCAATGTATTGACAACCTTTTCAATTGCTCCCAGAACTGCAAAATAGCCTTATCATTTTTATGTAATGAATGCTTGAATAGTAACATTAATGGTGTAACTAATATTCAAATCTCTCAATTGTATGAAAAAATCCTTGCAAAATTCTTGGTTATCATAGATATAAACATTTTTGAGTTGCTGGTATTATTTGACCAAATTTTCATTCCAATACTAGTAAGAATTTAAGCATGCAGCCATGCTCAACCTCAGCATTAGGAGTAACAAAGAATCAAACTAGAGTAACAAAGAATCAAACTAGCTATCTTTCTTTTTTATCAGGAACACAATAATATTATCATATAGGAAACAAACAAGTATTATTCATACTGCACTATGTATATGGGCCTCAGACTTAACACCATCAAAACTGATAGTTTCATAAATTTCTCCGGCATGTATCCCAAATGTTTCAGGAAAAAAGGTCTCTGTTAATTCCACCATTTTCCTACAACAAACATCATGCTACTATCTTCAAACAGCAAGATTCTTTGGACCATGAGAAGTAAAAGATGTCCCATCTCAGGATGCATTAGACAAGATCTTTAAGTCCTTCTCTAGCCAAAAGTAGTGAGTCCTCAAGTTTAAACAAGAAGCCAGATGAGTGTTGAAAGCAAGCCCTTATCTAGCTAAGAACACTGAGACTTTAATACTAAAGAAGATAGGTCTTTTCATCAATTGATAGCATGTTCCGTTTGCAAATCAAATAGATTAGTACAATGGACAGCCACTTCATGAAGGTGACTAGTTTCAAAGGGTTTCAATCTTCAATAACCTGGTAACTATTATTTCACAGCTAGATTTTACAGATCAACTGTCTGAATCACAATATGCTTTCAGTTTTATGGGAGATAGTTTAGGGCTTGTAAATTATTCACACAAGTCCAAAATAACCATAAAATGTAAAGGAGTTAATCAAGGTTGCCCTCTTTTGAAACTGTTCAAGAATAATGCTTTCCTATGCCTAAAGTATTTTCTGACAGAAAAATTCAGAGACAGCAATTTAAGTAAAAACAGAGAAAAATTATTTACACAATCCATATATTACTTGGCACAGTTCGATGATTGGAAAGCACTGTTAAAAAACTACATAACCACACGATAAGACCAATTAAAAAGGAGAAGAATTTCTAACATGCACAGCAAATAGAAGAATACCTTGCAATACTTTGATGTCGTATACACTCCCTCAACATTGAGCCATAATGCAAAGCAATGTCAGTGTTCTCATATCTGCAAAGAAGTTAAAATTGATATAATGTTCTCAACATTGTAAAAAATGCAAGAACGGGCCAACATAAGTTCAAATGGCTTGGAAAACAATTAAAAATGCTACCACATCTGATGGATACAACATAATAGAAATAGTCTGAAATTAAAAAAAAAATTCAGATAGTGATATAATGTTCTCACATTGAAAAACGTTATAGTGGGCTGGCATAATTTCAAATGACTTGGAAAACAATTACAAGAACAACCACACATGATGGACATAATACAATAGTAAAAGACTTAGATTCCCTCCATGTTCTCTAGAAATATTTCTTAAGAACATGGTGAAGTTCTAGACTGCAAATTAGATAATTGAATGCATTACCATATACATTTACAAATACCTAAACTCTCATAATCTTCTATAGCAAACAATGGCTAATGTGTCTTAGCGCGAAATAAAGCAATACATAGATTGCCATAAACTTCATGCTAGCCCTGCATCGAAACGCTATTATACATGAAATTTCTAGGTTGCTATAAAAACCATGATAAATCAGCTTCTAAACAGGTACAAAGGTAATAGAGGCACCGATGCAGTATCTAGGAATAGATGCAGGTGCAAATAGGGGAAAGAAATGACAAACTTAAGATGACAGTTCAATAGAGACTAGGCATACAAAACATACAATAATCAGAAGAATATGGACATAATTATGAGAAAATCACAAGTTGCTAATGTAGAACAATATAATGGACACAATATAATAGCAATTTCTTAGGCCCTTTGAGTTTAGAGCTCATTTCTCCTATAATATAAATATCTAATCTCTCAAGTTTGCATGAAACTGGATCCCTAGTCTAATGATGAAGACTAGTAACTGAAAAAACAGTAAATTTTCTTACGCCCTCTTAGAGTTTAGAACTAATTTCTCCTATAGCAATATAAATTTCTAATCTCTCAAATTTCCATGAAACTGGATCCCTACTGTAAAATAGTCTAATGATGAAGACTTAGTAACTGAAAAACCAGTTAAAAACAACACTATTGCATAATAGAAATGAGGGATATGTGAGGATGTACCAGTGATTAGCAATAAAACTAGGTTAAATGACTTCACCTTTTAAAGTATCCATACTATGACACTGACCATTATGCCATTAAAATTACACCAACCTACTCAAAGAAATGTAACAAAATTTTCTTGTGCTAATGAATAGCCAAAAACTTGTCACAAAATGTATGAAAGTTGAAAAAAAAGGCAGCACAAAATTTGTCTGAATGGTAATTTGAGAAAGGCGATATAGCCTTTTGGCAGCTCCAACCATACAAGCAGAGCACTTTAACAACCAGCCAACACAAGCTTTGACCATAATTCCATGCCCTTATCAGGGGCGGACAAAGATCAATGAGGTTTCTTATGCGCTAACTATCCCAAATAAAGGGAAACTCTATGGTGTCTTTTATGTCTCTCATCTTAAGAAAAAGGGAACAATCAGATGGTGTGAGAAACTGAACTCCACACAAATCAGGAAGGCAACCTTGTCTTAGAACCTAACATTCTCAGCACTAAAATTAAGTCTTGTTGTTTTAAATACGGTTTTCATTCATCTTTTTGAGGTGAAAATCATGTTGGTCATACTAACTAGAAGCATTTTTAAACAAAAGCCAGTTTATACTTTCATGTTTTGTGCCCAAATTTGTGCTTGTGCCTATAATGTAGATGGTGGGCTTGTGATTGTTCACAAAAAGATTGGATCAAAGCTTACACAAACTAATTGCATTATAGTGGATTTTTTTACTGTTAAGTTGCTTGGTCAGGTACTGTGTTGAGGTTCAGGTTCACCAGTATAGCAATTTTTCCTTGGGTATGGCACAATTGTAATATATATATAAAATTGAAAACAAAATTGATAGTAATAAAGATAATTGATAATTTCAATGTTAAATGTCAAATCAATACAAAATGAATCAATAATCTTCATCATGCTCTTCATCGAGAGCATCAAAGTCATCACTTGGTTCATTTCAACTACACGTGACCATAGTGCCACTCCCACTAGCTGCATCCTTTAAAGTGACTATGGCAAATGTAATGTGCTGCCCCTGTTTGGTCTTTTAGTTTATTATATTTTGTTATTTTTATTATTTTTGTGGTCTTTCAGACTAGACAGAAGTTGCGGAAGGGGTTTTTTTGTCTTGCATGTATTTGTTTTTGCAATATAGCATAAAATATGAAGCATGCAATGAAATCCAAAAAAACTATGATAGATTGGCACAAAGTAACAGTGACCCAGTTCGTAAAATCACACAAAATGAATTATCAACACATACCCATTTCAAGATCTTGGACATTATACATCTGCTGTATGTGAAGCAGCAATATGGATGCCTGAAAACTCCTCCAAAATGCATACAATGAATATCCTCCACTCAAACAATTGTAGAACAATGTTTAGAAACCCTAGGCACCATGGTTGAAGGTGAGAGAAGCCATAAACTGAAAGAGAAACAACTCCAAGATGACTCACGTCTCCCTAGATGAGGTACGGCCCAGCTGGTGGTGTCTAACAGCAATAAAACCACACAAAAAGTCCTTCAAACTGTATATATATGCTGCAACTGATCTGCAGGTAAATGCAAGGGTTCTAATGCCAAAAACAAATGAAGATATCACCAAACAAAGCTCAAATGACTGGCATAAATGGTACAGCCCAGGTCTGCAATGGTAAAGCCAGCAAGGAAAATAGAATGCAGTCTTAAATTCCCTCAATATCTGATCCAATCTGCAACTAAAATATGTGCCTCTGCTGTTCACCAAAAATCTGCATAAATGTATTCAATATCTCCCTCAAAATACCACCAAAATGTATCAAATGAAGCACAATGCAAACATTAAGTGTATTTGCCTCTTCAAGCACTCAGGGATGATCTTTCACACCTACGGAATACTGTTACTAATGCAGGTTTTCGTCTCCAAAACCCATGGTTTCAAATTTCTCCAAAACCCTCAAACTCTTTGCAGAGCCAAAGCCAAAGCAAATGAAATAATCAACATACCAAATGAATTGCTTTTTCCTCTTTTTATAATTCCACTAAGGGGGTCGATTCACCTTTTTGGAGGTAATATTTAATTAAGTCACATTTTTATAATCCCAAGGTGAGCGCTCCAACATTATGACTTTAGTGATTTATTAATATTTCATTTTTGATACTTAACCAATATAACCCAAAGTCCAATATTAAATAAACATTAATAATTTACGAACTTCAAAACGGAGGCCCAATGATCTCGAAATCTAGTGATCTATAGACCGTTGGAAAGGTCTCGCCAAGACGCTTCATCTTCAACACTGAAAATCCTAAAATGGATAGAAACCCTAATTTGCCAAAAATAGTAATTCCGGGCCTAAGCAATCCAATCCAGCCCAGAAAGTGCCAAATTGAAGATCACACTAAAAACATGCCATCATCCACTCAAATACTGACAAATCCATCCAAGTCACCAAAACAGTGTCCAGACTGACACTTACTAAAATTAGAAGTGTTCTTCGGGGACCAAAGAGAACAAACCCAGAAAGATAGTCGCCATGGGAGCACTTACCATAAATAATAAGTATGGACAAGTCCAAAATCCCTCCGAAACGTGTCATACGGCTCCACTGGAACACCTGAGCACACTGGTGACATCGAAATACTCCTCTGATCAGGCTGTCACAAACCCAAAAAGTCAACTCCAACTGCACAGCGAGAGGACCCGGAAATGGGGACATTACAACAAACCATGCAACAAATGCATCCAAGTTAGCACACTCAAGGGTTACATCCCAATTCTTCACTATCCCTCACTTGGACTCGACTTCCTTATGTGACAAGAGGTGCAATTTGGAATGCACATAGACCAAATCTTCTGCTTTTTTTGCAGCCAACGAGTTTGCACTTAACTAAGTGGATAAAGGAGTATGTACTCCAATTTTGCTTAGCTGAAGAGCTTGCAACCTGTTGAGATTGAAGATAAGGTCAATACAATATTTGTAATTGTAAAATGTAATATATAACTGCAAAACAATAGTAAGAATGTTAAAAATATTTAAAATGCTTACCTGTAATAGAATTTTGATTAAAAGAGGTTAGAGGAAAATAAAACCTTGCTTATGGAGGTACCACCATGTATGAGCATCCTTGTACTTGTCTTGAAGGGCGCTAAGAATATGGTTCTCTAACAAGATAAAGCTACCAAACTCATTTACAATAGTATCCTCCACATCTTGATTTGTCTTTGGAATGCAATCTTGTAACCATCAACAACTTGAACAACTCTATATGGTGCCACTCTCCTAGGCAAAGAAAGTATTTTTCTCCTATAATATTTGGAAGACAATGCAAACACAAGGAGATGAGAGGGTGTGCTCATCTTGTTCCGACAATCAACAATTATTCTTTGCACCCTATCGAAAAATACTTCTACAGAGTCATTATCCTTGGCTATTATTATGACCTTTATTATTTTCTATCATGGAGTCAATGCCATCATACATTTCTCCCGAACATGGCTGATCATACTCATGATGACCCTGGTGAGACTCAAGATGTGATCCACATGAGCCCATCAATCATCATCCAAGATCAATGATTTGACCTTTTAGGCCTTTGTGAATTTGCTTGTCTCCACACACTCCAATGGTTGCTAATAACCTTGGCGCTCAACCCCTCTTGCACCTTCACAAGTTGTCTCAAAACAATTGTGTGCGATGTGAATTGAGTCTTAGCAACCTAATGTAATGTCAAAAATAACAAATTAAAATTTAGAAAAGTAGATATCGTATAAATATATAATTAAAATCTTACCACAAACTAAAGGTAATTTTTTAAAAAGATTGAAATTTCATAAACTTACCTTCTACATGTCCAACTTGGAGAAAGACATGAATATGCCTTAAGACATATGATTTGTCACAAACATTTGAATCTCCTCACCCTCAATGTATATTTCTTTCCTCCACTCTTATCTTTGTGCCAATCTTCTTGATCACCAAGTTGAGGAAGTGGACAACACATGGTGTCCAAAAAAGTGTGCCCGCATGTTGCCTCGACCAATAAACCTACTACCCTACAATTTTTATTGTTGTTAGCTATGACTTAGCTATCACTTGCCCCTCACAATCGACTACCTTCAAAAACATTGCCCCTTTAAGGCACTGTTACATCCCCTTCTTCTGAACAATGAAATGTTGGTTACGTTGTTAGTTGTGTATAACTGCTTTCATGTGAATATGAAATTTATTCGTTGGATAATGTGTATAATTATGTGAGGATGATTTTTTTTTATATGCGAATATTTTTCAATTATATGTGAGAATGGATGTATGGATATAATATATATTAATGTTCGTATCAAGGAAATGATTTAACCTCCATTAATTGTCGAAGTGGTTGCAAGATAAATCAATTGACAAGGAAAAAGGGATATCAACAGGGAGAGGCGTGGTTACGAGAATCGAAAAACAACAATATTGTCTAAGTCTAGACAACTATATCATCGTAGCCTTAGCCAAGGCACATACATATACGTATATATTTCAAGTTGGTAAGAATTATTTCCTTATGTATATTAAATAAAATATATTTTTAGCTCACCTCATGAGGAGCGCTTAGTGGTGTGCAAGCTGGAGTCTTGTATGCAACTCCTCCACTCTGCCTGCACGCAAGAAGGAAACGTTCCTTCTTGCATGCAGACGGGGGGAAGGAGGGGGATGCCTTTATTTGTTGGTGTTCATCCTTTTCATTCTCATTCTTTACTCAATCTTGAAAAAACAGCATTCGCACCCTTTTTCAGAAAACATTCGCAAGATTAGTGAGCTATTCTATGAACATTGATTGCATTCTTTGAGTGTCCTCGTCACTGCAACTCAGAAATCCGAACCATATATTCCTTGTGCGTGAGCTTCATACCTTTCTTACTCTGTCGAATCAATATCATAGGAGCAATAGCAAGAACCAGTCCGGCAATCAGGGTTTGTCTTTGCAGTCGCATACTCCTCAGCTTCGACTTGCAAAAGCTTAATCAGGCAAGACAATGGTTCCTTTCAATATACTATAGTTCATCATGCAATGGATAGAAATGCATTATTTTGGATAGCCGTAGCTGATCCTAATTACATTTCATTTTGTTACTCTGTATTTTCTATTCTGCGATTCATGCACAAATCTCTTGAATCCATATATGTCTTTCAATTCCAAATCTTTTGAATTTGCAGAAGTATTTTGTCTTTAAACCTGTATATTTATATATATATATATATATACTTACTTCCACTTATATATTCTCATTGAGAAATTTGACTTCGGTCACTGAGGTAAAGGATACCTTTCTGTCTAAATGTTCTTATGTCGTATCTCTTATGAATCTGTAAGTCTGTCAAGTGGATTATACATGATTTTCATCCAATCTTGTAACAAAAAAGAAACATATGAAATAATGTCAATGCCGAGCAAGGGTGAATGCTGACGACACGGTAGTGTCAGATAATTATTAGAAATCCTTGGCCAAGGTTACGATGCAGTATAGGCATCTGTCAGCTATCAAGTACCAGATATACCACTGGTCAGAGTGATCTTTCCAGTTAGGAGGTACCTTTAGGGAAAAGATCGATCAGGAGGTATAGGTTCTTGACACCAGGCTCAGAGGCATACTGTTGTTATTAGATTCCTCGCTAATCACCCTCGTGAAGGGTCGGGTTTCTTCAGTTGAAGAAGCACAGGAGACCAGTTGGTCTTGGTTGGGTGGGTAAAGCCCTTATTGATATTTTTTTTTTCCAAAATCCAGAGGAGGATCTACAAACAAATCAGCAGGAAGCTATTCAAGTTGTAATTTTCTTAATCTCTCTTCCTATCTTAATATTTGAATTTCATTGAAGAAAGTTAGTTAATTTATTCTTGGTTATATGTATTCTGTTAGAAAAGATTATTTCAAATGAAAATGAAAGTTAGTTGTAAATTTGAATTTTATTGCATTCGATACTATTTTCATAATAGTTAGTTATTCTTTCCGTTGAAGTTTTGTTAGATATAAGTTTATAATCTGTTAAATAAGAGTGGGTGTTACAGGCACACTCAATGAATAATTAAAGGTCGGTTTTTACAATCTTCCATCTATCAAAAAAACAATGGCTACTCTTGTTTCAACCCATGAATCCCTAATTGGTTGTAGTGATAACTCTACAAAAAAATTTGCCAATAAGGTGGTGCACACCTTCTCATACCCAAGACCTAGGTAATCTAAGGGTGTTTGACTGATTGTCATCGCCATTTCTCACCAATACGATGATCTCAATAGGATGAAAGGAAGCCCATTCATGTAAATGCAATGCACAAGGTGTTCATCTACAATGTCCCTTGTCTTGTTTTGAAATGCCTTATCCAATGAGCCTTTTTTGCAGGAAAGGGAGAGATCGTAAGACAGTGTCACAAAGAAAGGATGTGGAGCAATCACTATCGGAGATGCCTAAGTAGGTGGATTGCACAATCCTTTCTTTGTTGAAGGATGAGATCGTAATTTTGCTCACTTACAATATCAGTTTCTTCTTGTTCTCTAATATATGAGAGAATTTGCTTCTTTGGTGACCTCTTTTTGTTGGCCTTAGACAAATTATGACTCCATAGCCGGTCATAGCACACATGTGAGTTTTCACTCAACTATATGAGCTCTTATACTTGTTGTAGTACTAATTACAAAGCCAAAGAAAACCCTCACCACAAAAAAGTTGAACAATTATCATAACATATCGCCATAGGGGTGATGCTTGATCAAATTTGAACGGCCTAGTTGTCTTTGGGCCCACTAAACTAGAACTAGTAGCCATTCTATATGGATTCCTGTTATAAGATAATTAAAAAATTTGGAAAATGTAACCCTAGCGTACATTAACTTAGGAAATTAAAAAAAAAAAACCTGCACTACGTTTAAAAGTAAAAAATTTCAAAACATTTTAAAAAAACTAGAAAACTTGAAAAAAAATTTTAAAAAACTTAAAACAAACTCAAAATAAACTTACCTTTGATTGATAAACCACCTTGGTGCAAACTAGTTGTTTCTTGTAGCCCTTAGCAAACACACTACTCCTTTGCAATCCTTCACCACCAAAAAAAAAAAACAGCAAGCTCGAAGAATGAAAAATGGGAAGATGGAATGATAGCATAAGTTTTTGTGTTTTGTGTTTATGAAATGAATGCTTTTGAGGCACCTTAAGGTCAAATTAGGGTTTTAAATATCACTTTTAGGTAGCTCTTTTGTTAAAAAATATCTTCTTTTTTTAAATTAGTTGTGGGTCCTTTTGGGCTTGTCCAATTTCGCCTAGGGCACGACCTGGATGGCCCAAGTATCTCCCCCATCACTGATATGTCTCAGACATACCCTAGGGGTACCCGGGTTGGATACAGGCCACATATCTAGAGAACCCAGCTATTTAACTGTTGAGGTATTTTTCAAGATTCTAAGGCCATCATGCACTTTACTTTTCCAAGTGTTATTTTCATACCATTATTTATATAAATCTCCATTACAAATATATATTCTGAAAGCCAAACAAAGAATCAAGTCACAAAAATATTGTTTAACACATTTTTTTAAAGTCGGAAGGCATGTTATTGTACTTTTTGAGCTGTTCTACTTGATACTTGGACATGGTGTTGCACCTATATATTTTAACTTATACCGACTGCCAGTATTTTCTTGTGAACAGCCCCATGATAGAGTCTAACTGTGGGGATGAAGTATCCAAGGTGAAAGGCATGTTGTATGCCTAGACACAACCATTTGTCTTATGCAATGAGCAAATTCATTCATAAAACTAAATTTTTCTAATGTTAATCTGTGGTCACAGGAGTTTAAAGGTATTACACTTTATGTTGTAACAAGCCTACTAACTAATGTCGATGATAACTAGGATTATGGTAGCTTGTTCTGTCAATCATTTAACTCAATGAATACAAACAGCTAGGGAAAGCTTATCTTCTACCTTGAAATTCCCAGTGCAATTCATTTGAATTTGTAGGTGCCTCTCATCTCTAATCTCAATTTTTAACTATTGCCTTGTGATTTCAAGGTAATTTCCTTTTGTTTTTAGCATTTTAAAGTAGTTGCATCATATAATATATTCTAATATTTTGACATTGCTCATAGACCCTAATGGTTCACAGTCATAAATCCCTTATCCATTTGCACTATAAGAGGCAAAATTGGTTTCCCAAAGAATTCAAAGGGCCTCTTGAGGAAGGTTTCTTATCACTCACATGATTGATCATAGAATTCAAAACACGAAAAAAATGAAATGACTTCATATGACTGTCTGTGAGGGCCTTGAAGTGTCTAAATCATTAAACCTAATTCAGCTTATTGTCATAATGTTACATAAAAAACTCCCTTCCAACTCAAAATGGTTTTATCTGGTCTGTATAAACCAGAAACAAGTTGAAATAAATTGCAATTTTCACTAAAATGAATGCCCATTATATAATTGCTGCCCTTTACGTGTACCAAAAGCTGCATCAAATTTAATCTTGCAAAAAACAGATAAGTTGCATTAATCTTGAAAAATAATCACACGGTGTGACAAACTTACTTACCCCAAGACCAGAATGTCCATAAGATCTTTATTAGCTTCTAAATAATCACAAGCAATAAGCCGTGACTGAACTTGTTGCCGCTGCAAATTTGCCACAACTTGAGTTGCATCTTTGCGTGCCTGTCAGAAATAACCAGACCCTTGTCTCAAGGAAGTGACATAACATTGAAAGCTACAAATTCCATCACACTAAGCAATAGGGATTAAATAATTTTTCAGTTCCATGACTCGGATATCTCATTTTTCCCTAATATTCCCAAAATGGACAAATTTCAAGCTTTCAATATTTAAATTATTGAGTTATAAAAAACAATCTAATGATACCTTAAAATAACCAATCATCTATTTTAATGCAATGACCACGCCCAAATATTCAAAACAAGATGACCTTGGTAGAATAACCAAGATCTTCATGAACCCCATAATCATACCTCTAAATTCAGTTTTGGAAGGCACACAATAAAAAGTCTTAAAGTATTATCCTTGAAAAATTCTTGAGTCAGTTGAGCACAGGCTTCTGGTACTGGCTCTGCATCACCATTCCCATATAGAACTGATTTCATTTCTCGAATGTTTTTAGACAGTTCTGCCATCTGTAGAAAAATAAGCTAACGGTTAAATTGATGCAACAGGTCAAGGACAAATCTAAAGAAAAAGGTGTTCCGTTGAAGAGTTCATGCATGGAGGATGAGAGCCAATAATGGGGAAAATTAATGGAAACCAACAATGGCCCCACAAAACACAGCTTAAATGCACAAGTTATTATTCAAGTTGGTGCACAAAATGCTTCTCTTTTAAATTTACAGAGCGTATGATTGCATAAAAACAACATTTGACATATGTTAGTATGAATTATACAAAGTTATTGAGGACACAGCCATAGTACAGAAAAACATCTCTTTTAAATTCATGCAGAAATAATTAGCTCCACCATATAAGAAAAAACTATATTAAGATATTAGAGTTTACATCAAGTGAACACAGATATAAACTAGAAATAAAGTGTGGCAACCCACAAACAATTAGATGGAAACAAGACAAATTGGCCATGTACAACCATATTGATTGGCATAGCTGAGAAGCAATTTCGGAATCCAAAAATCAGTATGCAGATGTTCTCTTGATTAAAAACAGACTAAAGTCGTCCTGTGATAGGCTTTATTGTATGTCAGAATTCATTTTTTGCGTATACTACTTCCTTCTAAAAATACTCAAGGCTCTCTCAGTGGCAAATAGTGTGAGAAAGTGGAATATTAAATGAAAATTCTATGACAGAGAAATATTCATGCTAATATCCTACATGGATGAGTTAGACAGAAAACCCTATAAACAAAGAAAGGTTTTCCATAAACCAGATGAACCCTGGCCATCTCTCCCCCTTAAAAATCCAGTTCAATAGAATAAGCAGATAAAATAGAAGACTGAATGAGCAAATTAGTAAAGCTTTCTTTATCTATTTTCTTGGTACTAAGGCCAAACGGTAATGGTTATATTTGACTTTTTGAAAATATGTCAAATATAAAATCATAAATGATTATTTGGTCTTACATAGAGTATAAACTAACAGTGATCTGGATGTTTTGGTTAGTTTTTTCCTCAATTATTAACCTATCCAATACTTACACACCTACTGAGCAGGTAATATGCCAAACATAATACCATCACTACAAACACGTAATGCCATTAAGAGATATAATTATACAAGGAACCAACACTGATTGTTTCCAAATGAAATGAAGGCTTAAACTGAGTAAAAGATCGGGGCATCACTTACCTAGTACATGGCCCTACATGAGGCATTTCCTTTCTGCTAACACATAAAACATGTCTTAAAAAGGCACTCATCTCCTAATTCTTTCCCAGAAGAATCCACAGCTATAACTACAAGCTGTCAATTTTTAGATTTTATTATAGCTATGTTACCAGGTTCGTCCAGGGTTCCAGGTCAAGTTCTGATCCCAATCCAGGTCCAACCTGGTTTCTGCTAGAGTCTGGCTGCAACTTGGTCATTTGGCCTGGGTACATCTAAGACATACCTGGGCAGAAAGGCCTGGCCTGGGTGCACTCTGGGCAAACTTGGGGAGAGCCCACAGGGTTCCAAAAAATTGCATTTTTAAAACAAAATATAAAAAATAATTACCACCCTAAAAGTGCATTTTTTGAAGAAATTTGTAGCTTGGTTAAAAGGAGTAAAATTACGAAAAAATTGGCATGCCCATCAAACCCGCAGATCCTCATTGCTAGCATAGCAACACCACCTTCTCAGAAGAACCAAATGTCTGCTTCATTCAACTCATTGATTTCGAAGTCCGCCTTCAATCGTACTCCGAGAATCTCCACTTTGGTGTCCTTCAAAATTTCTAAGGGCTGTTCCTGTGTCGTGTTCACCATGTACAGGATATGTTTTGATGGTTGTAGCTTTGGGTTGCGTTGGATGGAAAAGCTGCATTTTTTTCCCAATTTTTTTTCAATTAAATCCCAAGTATTTGAATTCTATTTATACTTTTCGCTTGCTGAGTCAATCTACTATTATATGAACAGCCGTTTTGATTTATCTTTTAACATTTATGATTTGACAATTGACATTGCATTATCAATTATCAGCCGTGTTCTCAATTTTGTATTCAATTCTGTACATTTTGTGCAAATTATGTATTTATGTATTATACACCTATATACATGATGTAAATGTATATGGATATGCATATGTATATGGAAATGCATCAACAAACTGCTGACCACAAACCCAAACCAGCAACAAAGCCGATTGTAGGAAAACTCATCAGTTCATTCAACAATAAAATAACTTATAGGCTGCAAAATAAGTTATAAACAAAAATAATAGAATCAAAACTACAGTCTAGTATCATCACAGAACCAAGAGGAGTAGAATAAGTGAAATAACAAAAATTTAAGTTGTGCACACATCACTCTTATTAAATAATGTTTTCAAAATAATACAAGCGTTAAAATTTGTAATAAAAAAACTATTTCTTCTTATTCCAATAGAAACTTAGAGAATGCAGCAGACAACACACAAATAGCAGGCCTTCCGTTAATAAATTCACAAAAACAACAGAAGGAAGTGGAGAAAAGCCCAAAACAAGCAGTCCAAAGTACTATACATAGACAAGATTAAATTGGAAGGGGAGCCAATCAGAGATCACTTTCTCCAGAAATAGAAATCGTACACAGCTGACATTAGCAAACAAGATGAAGTGTATAGATAACTAGTTTACATTGGTTTTGGTACATTAAATTGAAACAGCTTTTGTTCACAGCATGATCAAAGAAATTTACCTAATTTGTATCTTCGGACTGATCATTGACTATTGATGTTAATGACCAGAAAATTAAAGAAAAATAATAATTGAAGGTATCTAGATCGAATATAAGACTAGCATGTAAGCACGGAACATTTCCAAACAAAAAGAGAGTGGGAAAGAGCCCGGTGTTCAAAGAATAACACAAATACAAAGGTTCTTCTACATCTCCACGTTAAAATTACAGCAACATTCTGGAATAATCAGCTTTATTCAAACTTTATAAATTCCTTTAATCAGCTTTATTGCTCGATAAATTCCTAAGTGAAATGAATGGAATCTAAGTAAAACCTTAGCTTCAGTCCAAAGGAGAACCCGAACTTCGTTTGCAGCATTTGTCGAAAAGTCTTTTCTAGGTGGAAAAACAGACAACGGAATCCTAATAACCTCTTTAAGATAAAATTAATCCTGATTTGACAGGCAGTACAAAATTCCCCGAATTAACAACAAATGAAGACACTGATCGAGACTTTAAAAAGCAAAAAATGTAATTTTCGTTAAAGGGAAGCGCATAACACCTCGATTTCACAAAAACAAAAGGCCACGCTTTACAAAGAGAGCAAAAGAACAAACAAAACCTAGTCTGCAAGAATGCAGATGAAATCCAAATCATGTATTTACAATTTTATATTTTAATTAAAAAATGAAATCCAAACCATGTATTTACAAAACAAAAAAGAATTTAATAAAAAGATTTAATTGCAAAGCCGCCTTTTGGAAAAAATAAAGCTCTCACCTTTTCTTCTCGCTTCGCATCTCGAACAGGCGAATCAAGATAAACTAAAAGCTCGCGAGTGATTTTCACAATGTCCACAGGAGTCCGGGGCTTGGACTTAAATAAACCCTTCATCTTTATCCTCTGCAAAAAGAGTTCAGAAAACAAAGCCGGGAGAATAAATAAATAGGAGGAAGAAGTGTATTACGCGACAGCGGCGTGAAGTTCTAAAGCGAGCAGGAGAAGCAGGACAACAGTAAAAAAACAGGGCAGTGAAATCGGATGCCGATGGCAGAAAAGAAAGTTCGGGCCATAGGAGAAAGCTTCAGAATCAGAGATCGAACCCCGGCGGGCACGACTCTGTGACGTCAAACGCATCAAGTCAACAAGACCCCACAGTGAATTACACTTGTCCTATTCTGCCACTACCACAGTTGCATATCAAAATAAGAAGAAGCCTCAATATATGTGTGGCTGGAAAGTGCAGGTCGGCCGGGGAAACAAAATTGTGGGATCTTCGGGGACCCGGGTTCGATTCTGATGACGATACTTTTCTCCGGAAAGGTAGAAATTTTCCAGAATTGGGAATGTGCTTTGCTGGAGAGAGATTGAAACGAGAGTTTGTTATTTACTTTGTGTTGGTGATGTAAAATTTCGATGGGGTTGAAAGTAAAAAGAAGAGGCCCTCCTTCTCCTGTGTCCTGACACAGACCGCATCAGTGCTCGTGGACGGCACGGATGTCGCATGGGAAGCCAGATCCACGGCTCCCGTGCACTCGGGAAGCCTCCACCTGTCGGTAGATTTCAGTTGACTACCGGTCCCATAGGGAAAGTTAAGTTTAGGTAGTTACGATCAGTTTAGTGGCTGATTGTCTTATCGGGTATCTTATCGGGCTGGATCCTCTCGTTGTTATGCTCATTGGCTATCACTTATGGATTGGATCTCGATCAGGATTTGTTACACATGGGGGCTTAGGAACTAGCAATTGCATCCAAAGGTTTAATGGGCATGTTGATGAATGAATGAATGATTTTTAATGATGTCCACGAGACCAAGCAGTGTAAGGGACCAAGTGCTACCACACTAAGACATTTTCAAGCTCCTTTCGATGTCCTCTCTTCTTCTATGAATCTTGACCAAGAGACGGGCCGTGTTGTGAAGCCTCTTTTCCTCAAATAGCGTGCTACCACACTAAAACATTGTCAAGCTCCTTTCGATGTCCTCTCTTCTTCTATGAATCTTGACCAAGAGATAAGTTGTGTTGTGAAGCCTCTTTTCCTCAAATAGCTCACTAAGACTGCCTACGTGTTGTAAGTTGATTAATAACTAATCTTTTAAATGGAAAATTTTCATGCAAATGTCAAAATTATTTATGTTCAAAAAAATCTTAAATGTACACACTCATTCAAAATAAAAATTACATTTGTATTGATTATCTATTATACCTAGTAGCATTCTTGATTGAGAATATTCAAAATAAAAATTACATTGGTATTGATTATCTATTATACCTAGTAGCATTCTTGATTGAGAATATAATTATTACATTTGTTTCCTATAACTAAAAATGGAACAAAGATTATAGTTGTTGTGGAGTGTATAAGTCTTTTTTAACTAATGGTTATAGCAGGGCTATTTGGGTAGTGGCATTGGGAAGACTTGTTGAAGTATCAATACACAAGTCCCCCAATATGCAAAATTTATGCTACTATCAACCAAGCATGCCAAAATTTATCCACTAGAAGGGTACTAGTGAAGGAAAGTTAAAATATTAAGAATTGTCGACAAATGCTCCAAAACAGAGATAACAGAGATAAAGAAGCTCATTTTGCAAAGGTGGAAGAAAGATGACCAAAATTAGAGGAGCAAAAGAATCGAAGTGTTAAGACTTGAAGATAATGAAGCTAGAAATCACAATAGATTGTTTTTTTTCTTACTTGTCTGATTTGATAAGGGACAACAATATATTTCCAAAATGTTATGACAAACCTAAATTGCATGGAAATTGATATAAGAACTATACCAATAAGGATATAATAAATGTTTTAGAAGGTTTTGGATGCAATAGAGCTCAAATATGGTGGATGAATACATATTCCCCCTATAGAAGAAAATAAAATAAAATAAAATAAAATATTTCATCAAGTTTTGGTCATGTAATTGAAAAGAGAGAATTTCCCCCATATTCTCATTTCCTTTGTGTTCATATGAAATAGGATTTATAGCTTTATCTCCAAAGAATGATCATAACACTTACATCTAAGAACCAAGAACCACCAAGAAGAATTCCATCCATGATAAGAAAGATGATTTGTAATGGTTTGATCTTGATTTTGAAAAGGGTGAGTGTAAGAGGTGATAAGTTGATTTAAACTATGGAAGTACATGGGAACTGAATATACAAATATATATAACAAATATGTGTAATTCTAGAAATTGATTGCATTCATTGTGGATTTGTGTGCCAATAATTCTAATCAAATGAACATAACTAATTGAGTACAAATGATGGATGGGTACTTTGTACCTTTCAATCTCAAGATGACCAACTAACAAGATTGAAACAAATCCCACAATTGATATGACTTTGCATGATATAAAGCTTCATTATACATTAAAAGAGGGCTCGAATAACAAATATTACATGATATTGGATTTATGATATTGGATTCAATATCATGTTCTTTTGGTTGCTTTTAACTTTCTTTTTGAAGTTTTGAGTTTTAAGTTGGATCTAGTGAAGAATCATACTTTCCACACTAATTTTGTCACCCAATTAGTATCCTAACCATATTTCTTTTGTTATATACCTTACATATCATGCATGTATTTATATTATGTATCCAGTAAGGGACTATTGTATCCAATAACAAGGTTGTAAAGGTATTTGGTTTCTAATATCACATCACAAGGTGGCTTACTAGAGCCCATATGATATATTACATTAAGTTGAGGCTTTTTTAATCAATATAAAGCTCTTTCAATGTACCTAAAAATTATTTAATCCTCTATCTCAAAATTGACATGAATACAAGTAATCAGTTGCAAGGAAAAAACACAAATATGACCTTAACATGCATAGCTTAAAAAGTTTAATGTCATTCCAAAACGTCCATGCACAGGTGCAACTACAAATTAAGTTATGCAGAAATCCAAACAAGAAGAAAGTGTATTATCAAGAGTTGATATGTGTTTTGAACATTGGAACACAAAAATAAATAAGCATATTACTAATACTAAAGCACAATCGATTTTGCATACATTAAAAACAATTATAGGGCACACAAAAATAACCTTTGTACTATTATGACTAATTTGAAAATCCATTATGTATGGAACTTATTCTCTCCAGAAACAGTGTGCATACAAATATTCTTGTTTCATTTTCTAATAATTTTCCTGTAAAAAGGTAAGAACCCAACAATCGTGCTTAATATAGTTCCTCCCTTCCATAATTGTTATTTTCTTTGGATGTTCTACCTAAGAGACAGAATCATGAAGTAATACATCATAATAACCATTACAAATTGAAGGGATGTCTTACCAAAATCAAATTGGAGTGAAGGTGTTGTTTGAGAATTTGAGTCTGAGATGTCAACAATTGATATGAAGGAGATGCTCTAATATAAATACAACAAATGGGGTTGTAAACCAATAAATTGATATCTATAGTTCAAGAAAATGCTTCTTATTACATGATCATATGCATGCCACCATTGAAATTTCAGGTACAAAGTGAAAAATTCAAAACATCCTTACATAAGATAGTGTTGAGCTTTTACATACGACTTCTTTAGTTCACATGCAAATTTGATACAATTGATTCCTAAACTTATATTAAGAGCAATTTGTCTGCATAAGTTTTAGGTAGTTGGGTTCCATCAATATCATTCAACAAAGGTGTTCTTATGTCCTTGTTCTCAACTATTGATACTTGAAGAAAAACAACAAACAACAATTTATTAAAGTAGATTTTAATCAATTCTATCATAAAATTGAAGATCGATACATCCCACAAAAAACAAATACATGCATTTTGAGATATGGACTACTAGTTCAAACTTCAACCTTTGTATTATGAGGATGACAACTAGAAAACAAGTAACTCAAGTTGGCCACTTGTAACACCTATTTTTAACATTTATCAAGGCAAGGCATTTGTGAGGAATATATATAACTACATTTTTGTCATGCTCCAAAATAATTTCCAAAGCATTTAAGGGTAATTATGTTGGGAATTAAGGTGTCTCAACCTTGTTATTTCCTAGCATTATATCTATTTATTGTCTATTTATTTTATGCCTATGTTGTATTTTCTTGTTCATCGTATTTGGTCATCTAGTGTGAGATGGAACGGTGAGTTGTCACCATACTAGTACGTGACATGGAAGGTGACAAGGATGCATTTATTCCTACATTGGAATGTAGGTGTCCCACTTTGTGGTAGAGATTCTTTACCATGTGTCGGCTCTTGAAATATGTGCAAGTCATTATTGTATAACAGATTCCTATGACAGGTTATGACATGTAAGAACTGAATTTTATGACAAGTTGGACAAGTGTTGCAAAGCATCTTGCATGGGAAATGTGAACGCCCAAGTTGGGTTCTGACAAGTTGTAAGAGAATCATCCATTATTAGTCAGTTTTGATAGATTCTCTTACAGCTGTAAGTGTTGCCATATATGACAAATTCTATTATAGTTGTAAGATGTGTAAGAGCATTTGTCATATCTATTTCAGGTAAGTTTGGGGCACCCAAGTTTGGAGGGTTGTAAGAGATGAAAGAGAATCTTGTACAAGTGTCATTTGCATGCAAAGAGGTGTTGGAATATGTGCCATGTGGATTTGGACCCCCACCTCTTGTATCTTCCTCTAGAAGCTTCCTTCATGCTTGTTATTCTCTATAAATAAGGTGCGTGTAAGAGTACTTTGTATGATTCATTTGCAGGTATTGTTATGCTGCCAAAATTGCTCTAGAAACTACATGTTGGTGAACTCTTGTAAGAGCTTGGCTCTGGAAGTGTATTGTAACCTTCATTATTTATAGATCAATACATTCGGTTGTGCTTTGGAGTGTGCGGTTTTTCTCCTGAAAGGGTTTTCCCCATGTATATATTGTGTTGTGTGGTTTTATATTTGCATGTATGTTATTTGATCTTCTCTATATTGTGTATCTTCATCACTGTAACTATTAAAGGATAAAAATGTGTACAACTCTCCTCATCAGATTGGTGTAGGAAGTGTGTTCCATGTACCTTGCTTCCTTTCAGTCGGTATTAGAGCCTGATCAACTTTGGTTCTAGTTGTTGGGTAGAGGGTTTTTTTAACTGATCTTCATTTCAGTGGGAGCTTGTGCAGAGGATTTTGAAATCTTTGTTGCAGGAAGGAGATTGCTAGCACATCTGAGAGGATAGAGATGGAAAAGTTTAATGGAGGCAACTTTGAGTTGTGGAAACTCAAGATGGAGGAAATGTTGGTTGACAGAGACCTATGGACTATTATATTTGGAAAGATGCCATCGAGCATGAAACAAGAAGACTGGGATCTAATGTATTGGAAGGCTAAGGGTCTTGTGAGACTCTTTTTGGTTGACTCTATGTTACTGAATGTCCATGAAGAGGCTACAACTATAAATCTATGGAAGAAACTTGGTCAGATTTATCAGGTTAAATCCCTAGTAAACAAGTTGTTCCTAAGGAAGAAGTTGTACTCTCTAAGGATGGAGGATTGAGGATCTATCACAAATCACAGGTAAATTCTTTTAACATGCTTGTTGCCCAATTGAGCTCCTTTGGTGTGAAAATGGAGGAGGATCGATGTATACCTTTTCTATGTTTTTTGCCAGATTCATGGTACCACCTTGTTATGGCCATTGGGAGTACCCTTACCGCCTTCAAGATGGATGAATTGGTTACATCGTTACTATCTGAAGAGATGCGCAAAAAATCTTCTAAAATGGCTAAGGAGGCTCTTGCAGTT